>CM038141.1:113931726-114531726 GCA_021437245.1 Aegilops speltoides
CTCCTCCTTCTTGATCCAGCAAGGGGAAGGAGAGGTTGAGGAAGACAACTCCACCGGCAAAGACAACGGCAGGATGGTGGAGAAGAAGATTCTGGCTGTGGCTTCACCGAGCTCTACGGAGGAGGAGATGTGTTGGGAGGGAGGGCTGCGCCTTGGGAGTTGGTACAGCAGCCCCTCCTCCCCCTTTATATAGGCCCCTGGGGTGGCCGCCCTCGAGATCCAATCTCTAGGGGCGGCGGCTGGGGGGTGGAGTGCCCCTGCCAAAGGGCGCTTCACCCCTAGGGTTTCAACCTAGGGCAGGTGGGCCTAGGGGCGACCAGCCCCTCGTGGGCTGGTTCCTTCCCCTATGGCCCATGGGGCCCTCCGGATAGGTGGCCCCACCTGGACCCTCGACCTTCCTGTGGTCCCAGATTTTACCGAAACCCCAAACTTTCCCGATGGTCAAACACCACTTCCTATACATTATTCTTACCTCCGACCCTTCCGAACTCCTCGTGACGTCCGGGATCTCATCCGGACTCAACAACATTCGTAGTCACATACTTGACTTCCTCTAACCCTAGCGCCACCAACCTTATGTGTGGACCCTACGGGTTCGGGAGACACGCAGACATGACCGAGACGACTTCGGCAATAACCAACAGCGGGTCTGATACCCATGTTGGTTCCTACATGCTCCTCGATGATTTCATCGGTTGAACCACGATGTCGAGGATTCGATCAAACCCTCGATGCAATTCCTTTGTCAATCGGTACGCATTTGCCCGAGACTCGATCGCCGGTATCCCAATACCTTGTTCACCTCACATCGCAAGTCACTTTACTCGCATCAGAATGCATGATCCCGTACAACACCTTGGTCAACTTGAGCTCATTATGATGATGCATTACCGAAAGGGCCCAGAGATACCTCTCCGCATACACGGAGTGACAAATCCCAGCCTCGATCCGTGTCAACCCAACAGATACTTTCGAGATACCGTAATGCACCTTTATAGTCACCCAGCACGCCAGACGCTTGATACACCCAAGGCACTCCTACGGTAACCGGAGTTACACGATCTCATGGTCGAAGGAATAGATACTTGACATTGGCAAAGCTTCTAGCAAACTAACTATACGATCTTTTATGCTATGCTTATGATTGTCTTGTCCATCACATCATTCTCCTAATGATGTGATCCCGTTATCAACGACATCCAATGTCCATAGTCAGAAACCATGACTATCCATTGATCACAACGAGCTAGTCAACTAGAGGCTCACTAGGGACATTTGTGGTCTTCGTGTTCACACGTATTACGATTTCCTGATAATACAGCTTATAGCATGAACAAAAACAATTATCATGAACATTGAAATATAATAATACTTTTATTATTGCCTCTAGGCATATTTCCAACAGTCTCCCACTTGCACTAGAGTCACCAATCTAGTTACATTGTGATGAATCTAACACCCATAGAGTTCTCGTGTTGATCATGTTTTGCACGCGAGAGAGTTTAGTCAACGGATCTCGCGACATTCAGATCCGTGTGCACTTTGCAAATCTCTATGTCTCCATCTTGAACATTTTCACGGATGGAGTTGAAACGACGCTGATGTGCTCGGTCTTCTTGTGAAACCTGGCTCCTTGGCAAGGGCAATAGCTCCAGTGTTGTCACAGAAAAGTTTGATCGCCCCGACGCATTGGGTATGACTCTAGGTCGGTGATGAACTCCTTCATCCAAATTGCTTCATGCGCTGCCTCCGAGGCTGCCATGTACTCCGCTTCACACGAGATCCCGCCACGACGCTCGCTTGCACCGCACTCAGCCATCGCTTCCACCATTCAACATATACACGATCCGGTTTGTGACTTAGAGTCATCCAGATCTCGAGTCGGCTAGCCCGACGTAACCCTTTACGACGAGCCTTCGCCTCTCCATAAACGAGAAACATGTCCTTCGTCCTTTTAGGTACTTCAGATATTCTTGACCGCTGTCCAGTTGTTCCTTGCCGGATTACTTTGGTATCTTGCAACCAAACTTACGGCAAGGTTTACATCGGTCCGTACACAAAGATGGCATACATAATAGATCCTATGGTGAAGCATAGGGATGACACTCATCTCTTCTTTATCTTTTGTCCGTGGTCGGTGATCGAGCCGAGCTCAATCTCACACCTTGTAACATAGGCAAGAACCCTTCTTGGACTGATCCATTTTGAACCTCTTCAAAATCTTATCAAGGTATGTTCTTTGTGAAGACCTATGAGGCGCCTCGATCTATCTCTATAGATCTTGATGCCTAATATATAAGCAGCTTCTCCAAGGTCCTTCATTGAAAAACACTTGTTCAAGTAGGCCTTAATGTTGTCCAGAGTTTCAGATCATTTCCCATCAAGAGTATGTCATCTACATATAATAGGAAAAATGCTACGGAGCTCCCACTCACTTTCTTGTAAACGCAGGCTTCTCCATAAGTCTCAAGATAACCCAAACGCTTTGATCATCTCATCAAAGCGAATGTTCCAACTCCGAGATGCTTGCACCAGTCCATAAATGGATCGCCGGAGCTTGCATACTTTGTTAGCGCTCGAGGATCGACAAAACCTTCCGCTGCATCATATACAGCTCTTCCTTAAGATGTCCATTAAGGAATGCCGCTGACGCCCATCTCGCCATATCTCATAATCATAGTATGCGGCAATTGCTAACATGATTCGGACGGACTTAAGCTTTGCTACGGAGAGAATGTCTCGTCAGAGTCAATTCCTTGAACTTGTCGATAACCCTTAGCGACAAGTCGAGCTTTATAGATGGTAACATTTCCATCCGCTGTCCGCCTTCTTCTTAAAATCCATTTGTTTTCTATCGCCGCCGATCATCGGGCAAGTCCGCAAAGTCCATACTTTGTTTTCATACATGGATTCTATCTCGGATTTCATGGCTCCAAGCCATTTGTTGGAATCCGGCCCGCCATTGCTTCTTCATAGTTCAAGGTTCATTGTTGTCTAGCAACATGATTTCCATGACAGGTTGCTGCACCACTCGTGCGGAACGTGTCCTCGTGGACCTTCAAGTTCAGAGTAACTTGATCCGTAGTACCTTGATCATCATCAATGATTTCCTCTTCGCTTGGTGGGCATCACAGAACGGTTTCCTCGCCGCACCACTTTCCCGCTCGAGAGGTAGTACTTCATCGAAGTTCTACTTTCCTTCCACTTACTTCTTTCGAGAGAAACTCTTTCTCCGTAAAGCATCCGTTTGGCAACAAAGACCTTGCCTTCAGATCTTAGTAGAAGGTATACCCGACAGCTTCCTTCGGGTATCCTATGAATACGATTTTTCCGACTTGGGTTCGAGCTTTTCAGTTGAAGTTTCTTGACATAAGCATCGATCCCCAAACTTTTAGAAACGATAGCTTAGGTTTCTTCCCAAACCATAATTCATACGGTGTCGCCTCAATGGATTTAGACGGTGCCCTATTTAAAGTGAATGTAGCTGTCTCTAGAGCGATCCCCAAAATGATAGCGTAAATCGGTAAGAGACATCATAGACCGCACCATATCCAATAGAGTGCGACACGACGCTCGACACACCGCTTCACCGAGGTGTTCCAGCGGCGTGAGTTGTGAAACGATTCCACATTTTCTTAAGTGTGTAGCAAATTCTGACTTAAGTATTCTCCCCACGATCCGATCAGAGGAACTTTATCTTACGGTCACGTTGATTCTCTACCTCACTCTGAAATTCCTTGAACTTTTCAAAGGTCTCAGACTTGTGTTTCATTAAGTAGACATACCCATATCTACTCAAGTCATCAAGGAGAGTGAGAACATAACGATATCCTCCGCGAGCCTCAACGCCATTGGACCGCATACATCGGTATGTATGATTTCCAACAAGTTGGTTGCTCGCCCATTGTTCCGGAGAACGGAGTCTTGGTCATCTTGCCTAAGAGGCAAGGTTCGCATGTGTCAAACGATTCATAATAAAGAGACTCTAAAAGTCCATCAAGATGGAGCTTCTTCATGCGCTTGACACCAATGTGACCATATGCGGCAAGTACACAAGTATGTGGGACTATCGTTATCAACTTTACATCTTTTGGCATCCACACTATGAACATGTGTAATATTACGCCGAGATTCATTAAGAATAAACCATTGACCATCGGAGCATGACCATAAAACATATCTCTCATATAAATCGAACAACCATTATTCTCAGACTTAAATGAGTAGCCATCTCAGATCAAACGAGATCCAGATACAATGTTCATGCTCAAACTTGGCACTAAATAACAATTATTGAGGTTTAAAACTAATCCCGAGGTAAATGTAGAGGTAGCGTGTCGACGCGCATCACATCGACTCGAACCATTCCCGACGCCAGATCGCCACCTCGCCCTTCGCCAGCCTCCGCTTATTCCGCAGCCTCCGCCGTGAGTTACAAATATGAGCAACGGCACCGTATCAAATACCTGTGAGTTACTACGGTACTAGTAAGGTACACATCAATTACATGTATATCAAATATACCTTTGGTGTTGCGCCTTCTTATCCGCTAAGTATTTGGGGCAGTTCCGCTTCCAAGGCCCCTTCCCTTTCAATAAAAGCACTCACCTCGTGCTTGGGTCTATTCTTTGACTTCTTCCCGCAACAATAGCTTACGGGCGCGCAACATCTTTGCCGTCCTTCTTGAAGTTCTTCTTACCCTTGCCCTTCTTGAACTTAGTGGTCTTATTGACCATCAACACTTGATGTTCTTTCTGATTTCAGCCTCTCACGACTTCAAAGATCGAGAACACTTCAGAATGGTCTTTACCATCCCCTCGCATGTTGTAGTTCATCACAAAGCTCTTGTAGCTTGGTGGGAGCGATCGAGGATTCTCACAATGACCGCCTCATGTGGAGGTTAATGTTCACCGGTCATACGGTTGTGCAACCTGCATATCTTCGTGATGTGCTCACCGACGTAACTGTTCTCTCCATCTTACAATCAGAGAACTTGTCGGAGACATCATATCTCTCGACCCGGCATGAGCTTGGAAAACTAGTTTCAACTCTTCAACATCTCATATGCTCCGTGATGCTCAAAATGCTTTTGGAGCCCCGGTTCTAAGTCAGAAGCATGCCGCACCGAACGAGGGAGTAATCATCAAGACGAAGTTTGCCAAGCCTTCATAACGCCTTGGTTCTTCGACGGAGCTGCACCTAGCGGTCCATCTAGGACATATTGCTTCCTCGGCAGCTATGAGGATGATCTCGTGTTCCGGACCCAATCAGATAGTTGCCGCCATCATCTTTCAGCTTGGTTTTCTAGGAACGCTGAAGTTCATGTTGACATTAGCGCTGGCCATTGATCTACAAGACATATTTGCAAAGGTTTTAGACTAAGTTCATGATAATAAAGTTCTTAATCAAAATTATGAACTCCCACTTAGATTAGACATCCTCTAGTCATCTAAGTGTTACACGATCCGAGTCGACTAGCCCGTGTCCGATCATCACGTGAGACGGACTAGTCATCGCCGGTGAACATCTTCATGTTGATCGATCTTCCATACGACTCGTGTTCGACCTTTCGGTCTCCGTGTTCCGAGGCCATGTCCGCACATGCTAGGCTCGCTGTTAACCCTAAGTGTTTTCGCTGTGTAAAACTGTCTTACACCCGCTGTATGTGAACGTAAGGATCCATCACACCCATCATCACGTGGTGCTTAGAAACGATTTAACCGTAGCAACGGTGCACGCTAGGGAGAACACTTCTGAAATTTTAGGGGATCATCTTATTTACTACCGTCGCCCTAAGTAAACAAGATGCATAAACATAATAAACATCACATGCAATTATATAGTTGTGACATGATATGGCCAATATCATCAAGCTCCATTGATCATCTTGTCACCGCTTGACACCATGATCTCCATCATCATGATCTCCATCATCGTGTCTTCATGAAGTTGTCACGCTAACGACTACTTCTACTTCTATGACTAACGCGCTTAGTAATGAAGTAAAGTAGTTTACATGGCATTCTTCAATGACACGCAGGTCATACAAAAAATAAAGACAACTCCTATATTCCCGCCGTTGTCATACTCATCGACATGCAAGTCGTGAATCCTATTACAAGAACATGATCTCATACATCACAATTCATCATTCATCACAACTTCTCGCCATATCACATCACATGATCAATCGCCGCAAAACAAGTTAGACGCCCTCTAATTGTTGTTGCATCTTTACGTGGCTGCGATTGGGTTCTAGCAAGAACGCTTTTACCTACTAATCACCACAACGTGATTTTGTCAACTTCTATTTACCCTTCATAAGGGCCTTGTTCATCGAATCCGCCCCAACTAAAGTGGAGAGACAGACACCCGCCAGCCACCTTATGCAACTAGTGCATGTCACCGGTGGAACCGGTCTCACGAAGCGCACGTAAGGTTGGTCCGGCCGCTTCATCCCACAATACCGCTGAGCAAGAAAAGACTAGTAGAGGCAAGTAAGATGACAAGATCAACGCCCACAACAAATTTGTGTTCTACTCTGCATTAGAGAACTACGACAGACCTAGCTCGATACCACCGTTGGGAACGCTGCAGAAAATTAAAATTTTCCTACGGCTTCACCAAGATCCATCTATGAGTTCATCTAAGAAACGAGTAACGGAGAGAGTTTGCATCTACATACCACTTGTAGATCGCGGCGGAAGCTTGCAAGGTGATGATGGAGTCGCATCAACGTGATTCAGATCACCGATGCCAAGTGTCGAACGGACAGACCTCCTGCTCAACACACGACGGACGAGCGACGCCTCCTCCTTCTTGATCCAGCAAGGGGAAGGAGAGGTTGAGGAAGACAACTCCACCGGCAGACAACGGCGTGGTGGATGGTGGAGAAGAAGATTCGGCTGGCTTCGCCGAGCTCTTATGGAGGAGGAGATGTGTTGGGAGGGAGGGCTGCGCCTTGGGAGTTGGTACAGCAGCCCCCCTCCCCCCCTTTATATAGGCCCCTGGGCTGCCCCCGAGATCCAATCTCCTGTGGGCGGCGGCCAGGGGGTGGAGTGCCCCTGCCAAAGGGCGCTTCACCCCTAGGGTTTCAACCCTAGGCGCAGGTGGGCCTAGGGGCGACCAGCCCCTGGGGCTGGTTCCTTCCCTATGGCCCATGGGCCCTCCGGATAGGTGGCCACACTGGACCCCTGACCCTTCCTGGTCCCCAGATTTACCGAAACCCCAAACTTTCCCGATGGTCAAACACCACTTCCTATACATTATTCTTACCTCGACCCTTCCGAACTCCTCGTGACGTCCGGATCTCATCCGGACTCAACAACATTCGTAGTCACATACTTGACTTCCTCTAACCCTAGCGCCGCCAACCTTATGTGTAGACCCTACGGTTCGGAGACACGCAGACATGACCGAGACGACTTTCGGCAATAACCAACAACGGGTCCGATACCCATGTTGGCTTCTACATGCTCCTCGATGATTTCATCGGTTGAACCACGATGTCGAGGATTCGATCAAACCTCGATGCAATTCCTTTGTCAATCGGTACGTTATTTGCCCGAGACTCGATCGCCGGTATCCCAATACCTTGTTCGCCTCGCATCGCAAGTCACTTTACTCGCACAGAATGCATGATCCCGTACAACACCTTGGTCAACTTGAGCTCATTATGATGATGCATTACCGAAAGGGCCCAGAGATACCTCTCCGCCATACACGGAGGACAAATCCCGCCTCGATCCGTGTCAACCCAACAGATACTTTCGGAGATACCGTAATGCACCTTTATAGTCACCCAGCCACGCCAGACGCTTGATACACCCAAGGCACTCCTACGGTAACCGGAGTTACACGATCTCATGGTCGAAGGAATAGATACTTGACATTGGCAAAGCTTCTAGCAAACGAACTATACGATCTTTTATGCTATGCTTATGATTGTCTTGTCCATCACATCATTCTCCTAATGATGTGATCCCGTTATCAATCTACATCCAATGTCCATAGTCGAAACCATGACTATCCATTGATCACAACGAGCTAGTCAACTAGAGGCTCACTAGGGACATTTGTGGTCTTCGTTCACACGCGTATTACGATTTCCTGATAATACGCTTATAGCATGAACAAAAAACAATTATCATGAACATTGAAATATAATAATACTTTTATTATTGCCTCTAGGCATATTTCCAACAAAGAACCGCCGGAAGTTTAACCCGCCGGACCGACGACCATCGGGTAACCCGCCTGAGTCGGGCGGTTCACGGATACCCGCCTGGTCTTGGCGGTTCATTCAGAATCTGCAAGGGTCGATTGATGACGAGGCCCATGGCCCGTAGGGCCGTTCACGCTAATGGTGGCCCGTTTATGAGGAAAGCATAAGGATTATTCTCCTACAAAGGAAGCAAGACTAGGACTCCACTTGTAATAGAGTAATCCTAATCCAACTAGGACTAGTCATGTAAACCGCCTTCAATATATATATGGAGGGCAGAGCTCCCAAAGAGGGACAAAGCTACAAGCAAGAGAAACAATCTTAGGGCTAGACACAAAGAGGAGAGCCGGTTTACTACGACTCCCTCGTGATGATAATGAGATCTAGCCTCAAACAAAGATGTAGGGTTTTTACCGGATGATGTTTTCCGGGTCCAAGTCGCCTTAAATTTCGCCTTGTGTTATGATCTCGATTCCGCCAACCCTCTCAAACTACCATATAGATGCGCTGCCTCGCGACTAAGTCCTCGACACTATGACATCCGCCGTGACAAAACCACGACAGCTTGGCGCCCACCGTGGACCCGCGACGGTGGTGTTGAGTTCTGAAGGATCTTTCCTAGGGTTTTGAGAAGTTCGCAATTTTCCGAGGGAAGAAAAGCCGGTCTTGAAGGATCTGCATCGATTTATTGTTTACTAGAAATTTCTTATTGATGGTGTTCATCCGTTCGTTTGGCAAGATCATGAGAGAAGATCTCGAAGGGTGAAGATCTTTGTTTTGGTTCAAAAGGATTCGCCGGGTCAGATGGATGCAAGTCGCCAACAGGCGTAAAGCCCAGTCACCGTCGAGCGATCAAGTCAAAAAATAAAATAAGCAAAAGCACGGTTTCATCGCATCCAAGGATTTCGAGTACTAGTGCATGGTCGGACACGCCATCTGAGACAAAATCGATTTTTTCCTTTGTCAACTCCGTTTGGATCCATCAGGGGAAGATTACGACCGCAAGGTCTCATCTCCGTCTCGATCTGTGGCCTCCGAGTCGCCCGCTGAGGCGCCCTCGCCTGGTCGAACCGCGGCCACCCCGAGCAGCTGCGCCGACCTCGCGTCTGTTTTTTGAGCCGCCCTGGCCTTTCCAACTCTCCTTGTCGAGCGCGTGCCCCTCGCCGTGGCGTTGAATCGCTTGTTGTGGCTGATTGAACTCGTGCGCCCTGATGGAGATCGATTCCTGTACGGGCAGTCCGCCGAGGTGGACACAAATCCGTACACATGCATTCAAATCCATCCAGCTGGTCTGAACAAAGTAACGTTGTCACATCTCTGAAGCTATAGCCACGAGACACATCAGCCTAGACACTGCCGTCTCTACTTTTCCACATGAAGACAGAAATCTACGGTTGCTATTTTCTGAAGACCGAAGCCTGCTACAAGTCAATTTGTCGTACAAGCAAATCCATGGCTGTCAAATTAGTACTACTCTAGAATCCAAATACTTGTGCTATGAATCAATCAACGGATGACTGCTACGACATCTCCTTGCGCTCGTCCAGCGCCGGGTCACCGTCGCCGCCGTAAACCGCCGCGGCCTTGCTCCCTTAAGCATCAACTGCGCCGCGCTTTGCTCACATCTGCTCCGTGCCTGCGGCCTTGACCATTTTCCGCGCCGCCGTGCCGGTCGCCGGCTCTGCCTCCCGCACGTCGGTTGATCCGCCAAAGCGCCTCAAGGCCCTGCTTCTAGTCGCTGTTGCACCCTGCTTCACAGTTTTTGCTTCGCCGAGCCTCTTCACTGACCTCGAGCCGCCTTGACAACTTGTTGCACGCACATGCAGCGGCAATCTACGGGAGTCAAAGAACGAAAGAAAGGAGAATAGGAAAAGCACTACTAGTACATCTCACGGGAGGTCTAATACAGGAATCAGCCAAAGTTAACATGATTAGTCGCGGCCAATGCAATGATGCACCCGGTAGTATATTGGCATGAAAAAAAATGCTGTTTGGCACGCCCTCCAGAGATTGATGGATGCATGGGTGGATATGAAGACCCATTAAAGCTTGCATGATGAAATTTGCTTCGATTGCTACGTCCGACGAAAAGCCAGGTGTCCTCAACACTGATTTTTTGTGTCTGTACATGTTAATTCTTTTAGAAAATATCTTCTTTTTTCTGGCCTGTACTGTTTTATACAGGATGACCCGGAGAAGGACATGAACTCTGCGATTACCCTCGCCCGAGTCACCGTCTATGACTCTGCTGAGCTGCCCCAGTGCGAGCGGTTCTGCCCGATCTAGCCTCGCTACCGTGTGCATCACTGAACCGCCACGAGTAAGCCGCCGCTAGCAGCAAGCAACGCCGTGGCCACTACTACTCCACGTGAGGTTAAGGATGCAGTCAAGACGTTATCCATCTTTACTCGGTGAAAATACCAGGTGTTATCTTCTCTATGTATCTTATCAGTACATATTAAATTGTTTAAGAACAATTACTCGTGTCTGTGGTATTTTTTCGCAGGACCTTTAATTATTACAAGGGTGTCGCAAACAGGCGTACACCAATACACGACTAAGTCGCCATCCGCTACCGCGATCGCTTCGCCCGACCGCACCGGCTTATAACTCGCGGGTCCGCTTCACGATCGCACGGCTTACAATGTCGCGCCGACTCTCCCATCTCGCACCGGTTTAAAACGCCGCGTCGACTCATTTGTTCGCTTCCCACGGACGACTCCGCCGTGATTGATTTCAACTTCACCGCCGTGATCATCAATTCCGCGTGGATAATTTCGCATGATGATCGTGATATCCATCTAAGTCTATTTTTTTGACATATATTGTTTTTGTAAAAAGAACAATTACGTTGGTTTTGCATATTTTTATATGCGTGACAATTATTCGCCACAACATTGGTGTTACACCATGCATATGGAGCGCACACCGCGCCATTATATATCGGCTTGACTATTCCACCGAGTCGCCAGGTTTATTCTCCGCTCAAGGCCGGTTTATAACGCCAAGAAGCGATTCTCCGTCCGCTACCGTTTACAACACCGCGGCCGACTCGCCGGATTAATTTCAGCTTCACCATGGTGATTATCAATTCTACGTGGATAACCCCGCATGATACATCGTGAAATCCATCCGATATATTTTATATTATATATTGCTTTTAAAAAGAGCAATTATCTGTTTGCAAAGCTATCTAATGCAGGACCTTAAACCGCCATATTGGTGCAAATTTAAAGGCCACGTAAAAATTTCTCGCTTAAAAGAAGGATTCCGCTTAATATCCGGTTCAAGGAAGATATCTCCCACAAAGCTTTGAAGCTCTCAATATCCGGTTTAAGCATTTCCGTTCAAGAAGGATTTATCTCTTGCAAAAATTAAAGGTGCCAAAGAGAACTCGCGCCATGATGCGCGGTTCAAACATGGGTATCATGCCTTATTGGCTTATCATATCATTGGTCACTTGGGGGCTTGGTCGTATCCGAACCATAGTTACACCTCTTGATCGGCGCAATGCCACAATATCACTTGGGGGCTTGGTCGTATTCGAACCAATGCAACACTTTTTGATAGGCGAAAGCCACCAGATCATTTGGGGACATGGTCAAGTCCGAACCAACACGCTTCGATCGCCTAAGGCCACAGAATCATGTGGGGCTCGTCAACCCAACCATCGTCACCCTCTTGATCGGCATAATGCCAATGCATCACTTGGGGACTTGTGGTCATGTCTCAACCATAGTCACGCTTCTTGATCGCCTAAGGCCATCAATCACTTGGGGCTTGGTCGAACCCAACCAATGCCATGCCTTTTGATCGCATATATGCCACGGTTTCATTTGGGGACTCGCTGACTTGAACCATCGCCACACCTATTGGGGGCTTGGTCCTGTCCACCATGGTAACACCATCCGATCACCAAGAAGCATCTTTCTTGCAAACGGTTTTATCATTGCCTTTTGCTTCAAGTATTTTTACATAACTTATTTTTGTTGTGATTTTTAAACCGACATTGTTAATCCGGTTTGATTTATGTTACCATCTTATTATGGAGTAAACCGTGTTCATTAACCCGCTTGACTTTCAATTACAAGTTGTCAAGACATGACTAATTATGATCCGCGATTATTAACCCGGTCTAGTTTCACTATAAGGCGCCAAAGATTATATATGGTTAATCCGTGTTTATCACAATCCGCACGGTTTATCATAAATCGCACAATATGGAAGGAGTTATCAAGACTCAAAATTTGGGTTATTACCTTCTACTACAAAAAGTTGGTAAACCAATGATGTGATTCAATGTCACAGCATGATATATTTCATATTTGATTATTCTAAATGCAGCCTTGGTTATAAACTCGGGTTATATGTTGGGTATTAGATCTGGCCCATGTAAACCGCCAGACACTTTAAACTTGTTGTATGCGTAAACAGGTTGAATAAAGCATGATGATAAATTATCCGGTGTTTATTAAACCGGCCTGGCTTTAAGATGATAAGTCGCCAGTATATGATGAGAAATTGTCCGGTGTTTATTAAACCGGCCTGGCTTTGGACTATAAGTCGCCAGTATATATTTGGATTGCGCCATTGGAATCATGCGCTTATAAATCATTGGATTATATTATTCAAATAGCCAACATGGCTGGATTTTTATTATGGTTATTAATAACCGAATTTATTGATGTTTTGAAAGTCGCTTTAGCGCAATGGCTATCATATTATCAATGGATATGATTTATTCTACAATTGAAGGAATAGTCCTGAGTTGTTGCAAGCTTACAACCCGGCACTTGGGGGCTACATTATTTAAGTTGAGATTACATCAAATACACAAGTCTCATGTCGCTGCAAGCATGCACCATGACACTTGGGGGCTAATGCAAAGTCATTTTTGCTCATATTATTGAAGACCCGCTCATCTCATTATAATGAGTCGCCCTTGGGGGCTACCAATTGCTCATGTCAACAATTCAAGGTACATAAATTTTCATTATATTGAAGGGTCCATCGCTCATTGGTAAAGCACAAGGCTCTTAACCTTATGGACGGGGTTCAAGCCCCATGATGGGGTTACATCATATGATGTTATTTTCATTGAAGTATATATCAAGTCCCACCAATATTATCTTACCGAACCGCTCTTGGGGGCTACACGGGTTGAAGTTTTTATGAGCATCAGAAATTACAAGTCCTGTGTCGCCGCAAGCATGACAACCCGCACTTGGGGCTACGAATATGGAATATTCAGTTTTGCTAGTGACCGATGAACAACATGGATTTCTTCGATAGTGACAAGATTTAGATTGAAGCAAGTCTTAAGCCATCACTTTGTTCTACTCAAGACTTGGGGGCTACCGTATTATATTATTATCAAGGAAATATTTCCAAATTCTCTGCTTGAGCAAACTAGATCGACCCGGCCACCAATCATTATGACCCTATGGCTGCAACCCGTGTCATCAATAATCATAAACCGTGTTGGCAACAATCACGAACCGTGTCTGCAAATAATCATGACCTGGTATTATCAGTTTTTATAATCCGATAGTTTTGGCAATGATAAATGTGCAAGTTCTCGTGATCTTCAAGCCGCTTGAATATCATATGAGTATCTCAAGACCAATAATTTTAAACCGCGCTTTGGAAGCCGACTCAAGTGGATTATTCTTCACAATATTTTATATGAGAAACCAACGCCAAGAATTTAAAGTATGAAGCTGGTTATTGACCCGGATTTTCTAGAAGGAGGAAATGACAAGGACTTAAGGATTTATCAAAAGCCGGTCTACAAGAATTCTTAACCCGGAGCACAACCTCACAAATTTTTTGGTGTTTATTTAAAGATAAGTTTACTATGGATAAATCCAAGCTAAACTTGGGGCAAATGTCGGGATATGCCTCAGGTGTAAACCGCCGAAGTTTAACCCGCCGGATCGACGACTCATCGGTAACCCGCCCGAGCTTGGCGGTTCACGGATACCCGCCTCGTCTTGGCGGTTCATTCAGAATCTCCGGGCGGGTCAGATTGATGACGAGGCCCATGGCCCAGAAGGCCGGTTCACGTTTAATGGTGGCCCGGTTTATGAGGAAAGCATAAGGATTATTCTCCTACAAAGGAAGCAAGACTAGGACTCCACTTGTAATAGAGTAATCCTAATCCAACTAGGACTAGTCATGTAAACCGCCCCTTCAATATATATATGGAGGGGCAGGGCTCCCCAAAGAGGGACAGGCTACAAGCAAGAGAAACAATCTTAGGGCTAGACACAAAGAGGAGAGCCGGTTTACGGCGACTCCCTCGTGATGATAATGAGATCTAGCCTCAAACAGCATGTAGGGTTTTTATCGGATGATGTTTCCCGGGCCCAAGTCGTCTAAATTCCTGTCTTGTGTTATGCCTCTCGATTCCGCCAACCCTCTCAAGATGCCATATAGATGTGTTGGCCTCACGACTAAGTCCTCGACACTAAGGACATCTCGCCGTGACAAAATTGACGACAATGATCATGTGAGCGACATGCTCATATCGTCGCTAGACACGGTCGGTTTCAGTGTGCCGAGGGTGGCGTTAGTGCTGTGGCACGACCAACAATATGTTTGGTTTGTGCCCAAGGTTGCCCCATCAAAGGATTGGATAGCCAAAATTTTGGTTGAGGTATTGGTTGCCCATGATTTGGCCGACATTGGCAAGAAAAATGAACTAGAGTTGGCTAGAGTTCATTGGCATGCCAAAAAAATGGCAACCATCCAAACAAAGACTAATCTTTGGGTCATGTCCAAAATTTTGGTTGAGGTATTGGTTGCCCATGATTTGGCCGACATTGGCAAGAAAATGAACTAGAGTTGGCTAGAGTTCATTGGCATGCCAAAAATGGCAACCATCCAAACAAAGACCAATCTTGGGTCATGACCAAAATTTTGGTAAGGTGCACTTTGGCCACAATCCAAACACACCCCAACACCCGCTCATCGAGGATGCACGGGTGCCGCGACGCCGCTGCTGGAGTGGTGTAGCGCCAACTGCATCCTCTAGACCTGAGACCATGCTGGTCGCCTTGTTTTTTCAATGACATGCGGGATCGTGATGTGAGCAAAGGGCATCTCCAACGCTGCTGTGACCGCAGCTGACTACCCCGACACACCAAAACCTCGCCCTCGCACCCGTCAGCTGTGCGTTTCCCAGCCGCGCCACCTGCCCGTATTCATGTCGTCTGCTCATATGTCGTCGCAAGAGGCTCGGTGCCCGAGGAACCAACTCCGCGATTTAATGACGCACCCGGACGCTGGCCTCACCGAATGCGCTTACTTAAAGCGGCAACGCCCAGCTAACCTCCACACCATAGCGCATCGCCCTTCCTACCGCACCACATCCGCCATGACCGCAAGTGGAAACGCTCGCGGAGAGCTTGTTCGGGATGAAGCTCGAGGTCGCCGCTTGCTCAAGTCGCCTCGCGACACAATAGCGGAGTAGGCGGACACGGACGCACCGCGACAAGCGATGGTTACGCCGGGCGCCGACGATGGGAGCATCGCCACCACACGCCCTACTTGCCGCTGTCCAACGTCCGCACCGCAGGGTCGGGACTCTCCGAGGATGAGTAGGGCATGGGAGGCAGCAGGCATGGTGTGCCAACCGCCGATCCGTATCCCGTGTTCTACTCTTCTCGCCGGAGACCGCACCTTCACTTCACGGGTCTTGAACCCTCCCCGCATATAGAGATCGCAGATGGAGGACGCCGGTCACCACCGTGAGAATAGGTTTAGGGTCAGGTTTCTTTTAGTTTTCTCGTCCTATAAAAGTTTGAAATGTAATGAAAATCTGCCGTGTTTGCATTAATCTCGCCGTGTATATGAACTTTCACAATAATATACATATTGTAGGAGTACTAGCAAGATGCCCGTGCTGTATGGAAGATCAAGATCTTGTGGGAGAAAACGATGAACGAGGGAAAGCCTTATCTGCAAATGTGGAGAGGAGTGCGGTAAATTGTCATAGTTTCCTTCCTATCCGTTAGATATAGATCGGACGACCTATATTGCGTGATGACAGCACACCATCATCACCAACTCGCTTTTATTGAACCGAGACAAATCTAACATGCTAAGTAAAATAAACACATAGGGTCTATACATACACAATTTATCTTAGGCACTCCAATAGTACGCCCGAGGAGTCCTCGACTAGGGGTGTCCGTAGCCGACTATCGATATCCGCCGGACTCCTGCATCACGAAGATAGAAGATTGAAGACTCGCTCGTGTCCGAAGGTACTTTACTTGGCGGAAGGCAAGCTTGGCAATACGGATATGTAGATCTCCTACCATTGTAACCGACTCAGGTAACCCTAGCCTCTCCGTGTCTATATAAACCGAGGGCTTTAGTCCGTAGGGACACAACATTACATCTCAACAATCATACCATAGGCTAGCTTCTAGGGTTTAGCCTCATTGATCTCGTGGTAGATCTACTCTTGTACTACCCATATCATCAATATTAATCAAGCAGGACGAGGGTATTACCTCCTCGAGGGGGCCTCAACTCGGTAAAACATTGTGTCCTCGCCTCGTTACCATCCGCCTAGACGCACGCCGGGACCCCTACCCGAGATCCGCCGTTTTGACACCGACATTGGTGCTTTCATTGAGAGTTCCTTCCGTCGCCACCGATAGAGCGGATGCCTTTACCCGCCTTCAAAGACGGTGTTTCACCGGAGGGCCTCGCCGCCGGTCGATAATCCGCTTGGCGGTTTTTATGACCGCCGTCCGCCGCCGCTTCGCAATGACTTCAAGTCGTCGAAGCAATCTTCGAGTCAGCCCTAAAGCTGCCGAACAGCTTAGATCCAATCGAGCTCGCTCGTTAACGAAGCTCTTGATCGTGACGCCGCCTCGAGTCGCAATGCATACAATCGATTGGGCTTAAACCGATCCGAGAGAGATTAACTCTCCCTGTGTTACCCACCACATCGGTGGTAGAAGAACAACTCGCAACTCGCTGCCATTATTGAAAACAATCAGGTCCGGATTCTCAACCTCCCCGCCGGATTCTCATGGAGGGACGGACTCCAATCGAGCATTGAACCTAGAATCATGCGCCGCCCGACTACCGGGTTGTTTCAAGAAATCGAAGCCCAATTCGAAGTCCTCGCCATTGAGCCCAAAGATGGGCAGGATCCGGATTTTATTCCACCCACCCGCCTGCATATATGCGACCTATCTCTAATCCGCAAGAGCCCTCGTAAACAAAGACATCATTATCGGGCCGATTCTCCCGGTTATGGACAGGATAAAGGATCGCCGAGAGGAGAACGCAATCTCAATATTCTCGCAATAATCGCACGGACAAGGGAATCTCGAACGCCATCGATCGTCGCAAGATTACGCTGCTTACCGATCCGTGTCCATAGTGCGAAGTATCAGGCGACGGAAAGTTTCCGAAAACTGAAAATCAATTTTGGGATAATCCGCCCCAAACCCAGTCCATGTAAAAGGGCGCCACAATCAGGCCCCAGATGCAAAAATCAAAAGCAAAACCTAGCAAGGGAAACAGAACAGATCGAGGGATGGCTCAATGGACCTCAGAACTTCACAATACGGGGAACTGTCCCAACGATAGCCTTCGAGCATGTTGATATTACGGCAGTGGCCAAAAGTGGCGAAGAGCTTCGCTCGGAAACCACTCCAACAATACTAGCACGGTGTCAATAGCTTCGAGACTTTCGTGATCAAATAATATGCGAAACGAACAATCCGCTAACTCGCCAAGTCTACCAAGTAGCAACAACAAATCCATGGAGCGACACAAATTATCACCTTCAGCGCTAGCGACGAGCCCACATCTCGAACTACCAGAGCCCCACCAGACCGGTACTTAGTCCCATAGTGGACGGCTGATCGACAAAGGTCCTCATGGACGGCGGCAGCGACTAAACCTCATTTACGAGGAAACCTCATGAAAATGGAAATCGATTGAGCCAGATGAGCGAAGCAAAGACAACCTTCAGAGGAATAATCCCTAGCCGGAAGCGCACTGCACCGAAAAATCACACTGATGTGGTGTTCGCCTCCGACAATTACAGATCCAAGAAGTCACGCCTGTAGCCCTGCTCAGCAGCGGCTATTACGCCATATTAGGACGAGAGGCATTCACAATTTTTCAAGCAATACCTCATTATGGGTACATGAAGCTCAAAATGCCCGGGCCCAGCGGAATAATCACTCGCCGCTGATCCGACACAAAGACTACACCAAAACAAGACAGCCGACTAGCCCTCGAGGCACTATCCAAGCCTTAGCGGCAGAGGAACTTACCATGCTACGCCCACGGTAAACAGGACGACGGATACTTGATAAAGATCCAAGTCCACCTCCTTCAAACCAGCAGATGAGATAGTTAAATTTCAGGTCCACCCAACAGACTCCAACAAAGACGGCCTCCATCGGGCACAGCTTGAACCCTCGAAGTCGACGCCAAGATCACGCTAATTCCTTCGGGAAAATTGGGACATCTTCGCTTAGCACCTTCGACATGCCCTAATCCTCGCAGTTGGCGTAACACGCTTAAACATCCTAAAAGGATTCAAACCAATCAAACAGCTCTTCGACGATTTTCCGAGCCCAAAAGACAAGCAATGGGAGAAGAGCTAGCCAAGTTATTGGAAGCCGGATTCATCGAGATATCAAACATCCGGACTGGCTAGCAAATTTGGTGATGGTACCAAAGAAGGAAAATCCTCGCGCTCAAGGCCGACTTCAAAGACCTCAATAAGGCTTGCCCAAAGGATCCTTTCCTCCCCCGCATCGATCAAATTATCGATGCCACGGCAGACACGATTCGCTGCTTCCCGGATGCATACTCGCTATCATCAAATCAAGATGGCGGAAGGCATCAAGCCGCAACGGCATTCATCACTCCATACGGACCATTCTCGCTTCAACACGATGCCCTTCGACTCAAAAATGCCGCGCAACATATCAGCGATGATTCAAACATGTCCGCTACCCAGATAGGCAAAACAATGAGGCATACGAGACGATGTAGTCACAAAACAAAACACATCAAACTTTAGTAGACGATTTGAGGCTCACATTCGACAACCTCGTAGCATATGACATTGTCAAACCGAGAAATGTGTTGCCATGCATCACCGGAAAGTCACGGGCTTCATTGTATCCGTAGAGGAATTGAAGCAACCGCCAAGATCCGAGCTCACACGCTTGGATATCCCAAAGGACCTCAAGCAAATACAAAATTAATAGGATGCGTGGCAGCCTTAAGCCGCTTTATCTCCCGCTTAGAGAGAAGGCGCGTCTTTATCGCCTCCTAAGGCGCACCAACACTAGTGGACGGATGCGCTACCGCCGACTCAAAGAAATAAAGGCCATATTGGCAATAATCCGTCCCGCTGCGCCCACTCAAGGCGTAACCGATGTTGTTATACATCGCCGCAACACATCAAGTTGTGAGCGCTGTTCTCGCCGTTTAACGAGCAAATGTATGGGCATAAATTCTCTTCAAAACCAGGTATTACGATCCACCGTGTTAACCCCCGCAACTCCTGCTACCCGCACTATCAAAAGATAGCATATGCGTGTTCATGGCGCCCCGAAGCTCGCACTACTTTCAAGAGTGTTCGATAACAAAGGGCTTCAAGTACCACTCAATGACATTATAAATAACCGCGACGCAACGGGCAGGATTGCAAAATGGGCCATTGAGCTCTTGCCATTCGACATAACTTACAAACCTCGACGAGCCATAAAGTCGCAAGTCTTGGCCAACTTCGTCGCCGAATGGACGGAAGCCGAACTACCTAAAGAGTACGGCGCATACTCCAATTGGACTATGCACTTCGACGGCTCCAAAATGTTGGCCGGACTAGGGGCTGGCGTCAGATTTACGCCCCCACCGGAGATACATTCCAAAGATGTACTTCAAATAATGTACACGGACTCCAACAACGCAGCCAATACGAGGCCTTGTTACATGGTTCCGGATGGCGCTCCATGGGCATTCAACGCCTAGAGGTGCGCGATTCAAACCGCAATATCCCAAATAAATGGAGACTTTGACGCCAAGGATCCAAAATGGCAGCATATCGTAATGCTGTCCTGAAATGTCACCGGTTTGAAGGACTCAATTCCATCACATAGCCCGAGATAACAACCAAGCGATCGACATTCGCACGATCGGTGCGAAACGTGATGTTGTCCCTCCAAATATCTTTCCCGAACGGCTCTTCAAGCCATCCGCATCGTGGAAGAGGAGTTCGTAGCTACAAACCGGAGAAAGCCGCACCAATTGGTGATTCAGCAGATAACGAATACAATCCGCCCACCACATAATGGCAGTAATCGCCACAGGATGTAACCTTTCCGCCTACTTACTTAGGCAGAACTCCCCAAGACCAAAAAGAGGCCCGCCGCATAGTCCGCAATCAAGGCCTACAAGGTTCACGAGGGAGAACTTTATAAGAAAAGTACTACCGAGTCCTTCAAAGATGTATTCAAGAAGAAGGGCGAAACCTCCTGGCTGAAATCCATGCCGACTAGGTGGACACCACGCAGCAGCCCGGCCCCGTAGGAAAGCCGCCCGCATCGGATTTTATTGTCCAACAGCTCGCAGATGCACAGACTTGGTCCAGCGACATGCGCCGGTTGCCGCTCTTCGCTAATCGTGAGCTATATGCCACCCACCGCCTCAAAACCATACCCATTACCGCCGCTTATGGTCCTGGCTTGACATGGTGGGACCCCTTAAAGGGGAACCCACAAGAAAAAATACCTGCTGGTCATGGTGATAAATTCACCAAATGGATAGAGGCCAAACCGGTCAAAACGGCAGAGTCCGGACCAGTGATAGACTTTATATCAGAGGTGGTACACCGTTACGGAGTCCCCCATAGCATCATCACCGATAACGGCACGAACTTCACAGCCGATGAGGTCAAGGCATGGTGCAAAAATATGGGCATTAAGCTCGACTATGCGTCAGTCTATCACTGAGGGATCGAAGAAGGTGAGAGTGTCTAGAGGGGGGGTGATTAGACTACTCAACAAGATAAAATTCTGTCTTTTATCAAGGACAGATTTTGGCAGATTTTGCATAGCACACAAGTCAAGTAGCACACTACACATGCAATTCTAGAGTATGGGCAGCGGAAAGTAAATTGCACAAGTAGTAAAGAGAAGTGGAGAAGATCAAACGCAATTTGGAGACGCGGTGATTTTTCTCGTGGTTCCGAGTAGGTGGTGCTATCGCATTTCCACATTGATGGAGACTTCAACCCACGGAGGGTAACGGCCATGTAGAGTCCACGGAGGGCTCTACCACGAAGGGTCCATGAAGAAGCAACCTTGTCTATTCCATCATGGCTCACGCCCACGGAGGGCTAGCCTTACTCGGGTAGATCTTCACGGTAGGCGATCTCCTTGCCCTTACAAACTTCTTGGTTCAACTCCACATCTCAACGGAGGCTCCCAAGCGACACCTAACCAATCTAGGAGGCACCACCTCCAAAAGGTAATAGATGTTGTAGATGATGATGAACTCCTTGCTCTTTGCTTCAAATGATATCTCCCCAACACTCAACTCTCCTCACCGATTTGGCTGTGGTGGAAGAAAAGATTGAGTGGAAAGCAACTTGGGAAGGCTAGAGATCAAGCTTCATATGGTGGGAGGAGCAACTTGATCTCAACACAAGGGTAGGTAGTTCTTCTCGTAAATGTAAGGTAGGAGTGGTAGTTCTTTCTGATGGCTCTCCCACGAATGAAGATGGGGTGGAGGGTATTTATAGCCTCCACACAAAATCCAACTGCTACACACATTTGAGCAATCTCGGGGACCGGTTGACAACTCGTGAGACCGAAGTTCAAATAATGTGAACGTTGGGATTTTCGGGACCCGAAAATACAATCTCTGCTAGACCGATTCGCGCAATGACAAGAGCAAGCCGGGCTTGGGATCGATTTCATCATCTCGTGACACCGATTTGATGATGTATGTTACGTGGTTGGCAACTCAAGTTTCGTGAGACCGAGTTCGTAATCGAAAATCCGAAGTTTTCTAGGGTTTGGCTTATGGCTGAGGTGGTTCATCTCGGCGGATCGAAGTTTGGAATATCGCTGGGACCGAGACTACTTATGAGTGTATATGGCAGTGAAAGTTGTTGATAGTTTAGGAGATGTATCACTAAGCACTTGAGCAACCAGATAATCATCATAACCTCATCCCTTTAATAGTATTGGCTTTCCTATGGACTCAATGTGATCTTGGATCACTAAACCAAAAATGGAGTCTTGAGCTTTTGCCAATGCTTGCCTTAGCATTTTGAGGGTCCACCTCTTCACCCTTTTGCCATGCCAATGTGATTGAATTTCCTGAAACATACTTGATAAAAGCATTAGTCCAACCACAAAGTATGTTGTCATTAATTACCAAAACCACCCGGGGAGCAAATGTGCTTTCAATCACCCTCAAACCAACGGTCAAGTGGAAAGAGCAAACGGTCTAATAATGAGCGGCATTAAACCCAAACTAGTGAGGTCACTCACTAAATCAGACACCCAATGGGTCGAGGAGCTCGACCAGACTGGGGCTGCGGACAACGCCTAACCGACTACCGGATTCACACCATTTTTATGGTATACGGTGCAGAGGCAAGATCGCTCGCGACATTATTCATGACTCACCTCGAAAAGCGCATGTACGAGGAAAGAGAAGCCGAGCTTGATCGGCAGGACAGCTTGGACACATTGAGGAAGAACGTGACGCTATGAAGGCTCGCTCCGCATTTTACCAACAAAGAGCTCAAGATATCAAAGGTAGAAGCACGGGCCAAGACCTATAACGCTGGTGAACTAGTTCTACGCTCACGGACAAGAAAAAGGACAAGCTCAAACCCGATGGAAGGCCCTTCATCATTGACTAAGCATCGACCGCGGGCGCATTGCTTCACTTAAATGCGCCGGACAACCGACTCAAGCCGAACCCATGGAACGCAGCCCGCCTCCGACGATTCTATGCCTAGCGCCGACTAAGAGTTCGCCCCTTCCCCGCCCAATCTTTTTATACTTTGGCTGTCTTTATCTCTTTCTATCCTTTTTAAAATTAACAAATCCTTCGGGCCTATTTTCGCATTTTTGCATACATACGACGTACACCCGCACTCGTTATTCCCGGGGCTTCTTTACAAAAGCTCAACTATACGGGTTTTATACTCCAACACATGTGTCATGCTTCCACATGTACCTTTTACTCGCCATTATATGCATCGATATGACTTAAGTTTTGGCTAAGCTGGGTTGCTCGCCTCTGTGCTTACCCCACGCTCCCGATTGTTCGCTAGGTGGTAAAGGAGCACCTCATGATTGTTACACGCTGGTCACCGGATGTGTACCTCAAACTGGGTGAAGCCAAAGCTAGCGTTTTAAGGGAATATTCGGTCGGTGATTTAAAAGATGACTTTTTACCTATTTTTTCCATCTGCCCCGTGATGTTTTATCGCCCATTGGCAGTCCGACATGCACTTTAGGGCATGCCACCCCAAATAAAGGAACCCTTAACGAACTATTCTCCCCGAAGATGTTTCTACTAACCATGTAATATAACGTAACTAGTTGGGCACTTGCCCGATAAAGCACTAATGACCCCACGCCTAGTCTCCATGCATACCACGGTTATTTATTAACCAAAAGGTATTCGACACACTCCGGACTCTAGGGTCCCGAGGTCGGCTTAAAAGGTCGGCAACGGCAAACGATCTACAATCCGCTAGAAGGCATTTCACATGTCATTTTTAAGGATAACATACATTGTCAAGTTTATTGATTGTATTCCTCCTCAATCCCGCCTAACAGTGCTGTCTAGCTTACAGCCCTGCTGGGAAATTTAGCAGCCAGCCTCTACCGGTCAGTACACTAAACTCACAGGATCTCCTTCCGCCGAGCCCCACCGGTCCAACTTCGCCATATGGTTGGGATCCGCCTTCTTGTACCGCTGCCTTCACCATGGCCCAAGCCTCCATGGCACCTTGACGGCAGGCCAAACCTTCCATTAAATGGAAGTGCTGCCGCACTCCTCGTAGCTTCTCCGCAAGCTCCCGAGGCCCTCAAGGGACGAGGGATGGCCATAAAGCCTGCACGATGCCACTTATTGCATGCCAAACTCGCTCGCACAGCCGCAACAGTTTGGGAAGTTGATCACCATTGATACGGGCATCTCCTCCGCAGATGGCCCGTGAGTACACCTACAAGACATGTTATGTCAAATCGCTTCCTTGCCGAATTCCTCTTCCTAAGAGAGTTCGCCAAGCACTTACTATAGATGCTGCGACGGCCGCTGATTCTCCTTAACGGAGCCGACAGCTCGGCTCAGGCGCCTTTCAGCCCTCCGCGAGCTTGGCGCTGGCATCTTGAAGCTTGTTCTTTCCCGCTGAACTCGTTTCAAGACATTTTCACGGCCACCGGGCGAGTAGTGATTGCCTGTCCGATCTTGTTCGCAACACCTACAAAGGTCATTATTAGACTCATGCGCACGCCGCACAACACTTATATTCATTTATACAAATGTGTTATCGAGGGTCTTTCCTTCTCCTTCATGCAGCAAGTGCGCCCCAAGTTGGGCCTTGCAATCTTGCAGCCCCCGGACAGTCATGCTTTTCTCTAAGAGCCTGAAGTTTATATGATCCTTAAATCAGCTTAACATAACTAATTTAAGTCTCGGGGCTACTAGTGTATACAACCATTAAAATTCCCTTACCCGTATGTCTTTAACATACCGCCCGCGGCTCGTAAAACCATTTTCGCAGCCCGAGATGCGCTGCCCGCTTTTAAAGGCATCCAATGCCTCAGGAAAAGCACGCTTCTTGAAGAACTGTCCAACGGCGCCTATGATTCATAGCGCCTCCACCTCCGACGCTGGGCGACAGTCGGTCGGTATCCTCCGCTGGAGTAGGATCCGTTCGCTTTTGCGCTTGCCTCCCTCCACCGGGCGCTGAGCCCGCGGAGTTGATTGGGGGCACCCTGTGCTCGCAGTCCGCCGAGCGCTTTTTCTCCCGAGAAGATCATGAGCACTTAGAAGTTTCTAACGCTGCTCAGAAGGTCAAAGGCGAAGCTATACCTTCGCGGGCGACGCTTCGCCAAGACGGCGCCTTTTCCTCCGCTGGTTCGCCTCGACCTATGTAGGTCGGCCGACGAGGCTCGCTTCCCGCCGTAATGGCGCTTCCTCGCAAAATACCATCGCTCGCGAAGGTCGTAAACAGCAAGGATAGGATAACGTGTCCGACTTCGGTCGTGGTCACCGATGCCGAACTTAGCCCGGGTAGTCCGCCGAATGGCTACTCAAAGCATTGTCAATGCTGAGCTGGTGATACACCCCACAATCAGCTCCACCCCGATGTCCGGATCCTCTTCGAGGCCGACCTGTGGACCCTTCAGATCCTCGGCCAGGAGCAGACTCACCATGTCCTCCACATCCGGCGAGACCCCGCGTCAAGACGAATGTAAGAAGCTTAAACTTCAATGCACGGGTAGAACCCTTCGAGGTGTTCGCTACCCATCGCCTCGATTGACCATAGAAAACCTGTCCACGTGGTTCGGACGAAGGAAATCCTCCTTCTCCCCTTGTACAGACCGACAGATCTTCACCAGATCCTCGGTCGACCGCCCTTTGCGCCATGCCGGTAGCATCGCCCTCCCCGCTGAAATCCCACATGGGTGGCTTCAGACAGCAGCGCTGCACTTCGCTGATGCACGCCGCCATGACTCCAAACATGGTCAAGCCGAATGAGCCATTAATCTTATCCGCCCATCGTAATGGACGCCTTGTCTTCCTCCAAACGGGGCTCAAGGGCGCCACCGAGGCGCTTTCTTCAAGGGAGCAGATCAAACTCCGGAGTCCAATCCGGACTGGATCGGGCAACGGAGCGCCTACTATATAAAACCACCCGAGGGCCGCCGGACGCCTTCTTGGGGGTGCCGGATAGGTATCCGTCCCGCCGATGCGCCATATTTCGCGCCGCCACTTGATATATGGACCCTCGGTGAGAACGGGCACGAGGCGTAATAGCCTCTTCCACAATGCGAAATGGGGCTCGATGCCCAGAATAGCTCGCAAAGAGCTACGAGCCGCGATGTGCAACACGTAAGCGGGCGTGAGGTGATGGAGCTGAAGTCCGTGAAACTTCAGAGCCCGCGGAGGAACGGGTGTATTGGAAACCCGAGCCCCTTATTAGCTAAGGGACAAAGCACACCCGCCTCCTCGTTAGCTTGGGGTGTCCTCCGCCTGCTCCTCCTCGATAAGTAACCACCGCTTGGACCGAACCATGAAGGCCGGAGGAAGCCATCCTCCGCTTGGAGCTTTACGAGCTCACAGGCGAATAGAGCACCTCCTCCAATCCCCGGCGATGGGCTGGGAGCGCGGAGGAAGAGCCGCGCTGACGATCCATGGTGGAATGGATTTCAGAGTCGAGGCGCTCGATGGGTATACGCTGGAGGAGGGTGGTGCGGTTTGATCTCGATCCCCGCCTTTAATAGGTCAGTGACCCGCACAACCAGGGGTGAAGTGTAAAGACTCTCGCTTTTCGATTCGTATGACGCGTGGAAGAGGGCCACACCTTCATGAGAAGCCAAGGAGCACAAGATTCGAGGTAAAGCGACACGGTCCGGCAGAACATGGAATTCAAGGAGAACCCGCTTGCAACGCCAAGACTACAAGCACGCTGGACTTATCGCCATTGAAGCCTGGTTCGGGGCTACCGAGGAGTCCTCGACTAGGGGTGTCCGGATAGCCGGACTATCAATATCCGCCGACTCCTGCATCACGAAGATAGAAGATTGAAGACTCCACCGTGTCCCAAGGTACTTTACATGGCGGAAGGCAAGCTTGGCAATACGGATATGTAGATCTCCTACCATTGTAACCGACTGGTAACCCTAGCCTCTCCGGTGTCTATATAAACCGGAGGGCTTTAGTCCGAGGACACAACATTACATCTCAACAATCATACCATAGGCTAGCTTCTAGGTTTAGCCTCATTGATCTCGTGGTAGATCTACTCTTGTACTACCCATATCATCAATATTAATCAAGCAGACATAGGGTATTACCTCCATCGAGGGGCCTCAACTCGGTAAAACATTGTGTCCTCGCCTCGCTACCATCCGCCTAGACGCACAGCTCGGGACCCCTACCCGAGATCCGCCTGCTTTGACACCGATAACGCCCACTACACTACGATTTCACATCTTTCTACATCTACGGAACCTACGAAAGGGTTAACGAATTGCCTCTCTCTCCTCCCCGATTTTCATGGTGGTGGTCCCTCCTCCCCAATGTACAATCAACAGCTCACACGCTTCACATTACGCTAATTACGAATCGATTACGAGGTGTAGCATTACTCGCCCTAAAAACCCAACTAAGCCAACCTCCCAAAGATATCGCAAGGAAAAGACCCGGTCGTGCTGCTTTAGTCGGGATTACCGGATTACTAGTAGTAGGATCGATGGATCGCATGAAGCAACAAATTTTTTGAGGGGCGGCACCTAGTTTAATAGGAAAAAGGCGTACACTCACAAAGACTTCGTCATGGTCGCATTGCACCCCACACACGCTCGTCCGCACACGGCTCACGCAAACGGAATGCGCTCGCTTGCCTCTTCACCGACACGGAACTGCACTTGGAGAAACCGACCATGCGCCAAACTCCCCGCCCACCATGCGAAAAATCCTCCACCCCACACAAAAATTCCCCAACCGATTCAACCGCCTTCGACCAACTAGTCAATAATATTCATCAAACCCCCCCCCGCCTCCACTCCATTTGCTCGCCAAAGCCGCCGCTCGCCAGGCCAATACGCCGGCGCCGCTGTTCTTCGAGGGACGACGGCGATCCTCTCGCTCCCATCAGACGCCTCGAGACTACCGCCTTCAGCCGCCGCCACCACCTCCGCTATGTTCTTGTGGAGGCTCACGACGGTCAGCCAGCCACCGCTAGCAACGCTCGTGGTGGAGACGCACGGTGGTCAGCTTCTCCCACAGTACACGCATTCTAGACTAAGGCCCCATTCATGTCGGTGTAGCGCTGAATGTTAGCCGATAGACGCCGTTAATCTTACTGCTTGTCAAGTAGTTTATCGTCAATATGCTCGCTAAGAAGCTTGCTTGCCCTGCTCGCACTCAATGCTTAGCTGAGATGGCATGCCAAGGCCGATTAGTTGCTAAAATATCCTGCCATATATTTATTGTGACGAGATTGCCATGGTCTAGTAGCCAATCTGTTAGGTGAAATAGCTCTACACCATTTTATACTCAATCTTTGTTGCTGCGATGGCCTTTGATAGTTTGATGGCTGTGTGTTCGGATCATTGATCGCTGAAACAGCTCATTATAATTTAGCACTCAAATATGTTTGCTGAATTAGCTTTACATATATTTCACATTTAGATCTCGCTTGTCCAAGTATCTTTCCATAGCTTTAGACATCGACCTAGGTATTTTTTTCTAGACTTCATAAAAAGCATATATGTTTTTCCTGTAATATCTAGTAGAAGAACTAATTTGTATGTCTAACAGATGGACATGACTTGATAACTTCTGCTCAAGATTCTCCGCGCATATGTCGAGGGGTTGAAAACTTCATGAACTTTATCGAGCTGAGTACGGTGGTCCGAAATCGATGTGCTCGCCTGTAGTAGTTGTATGAATTCAGTTAGAAGACCCCAATCAACTATGCAAAATCATCTACACTTGTATGGGATGTCGGTGACATATACTAGGTGGGTTCGCCATGGTGAAGCCGTGAACGCCAATGTTATTGACTACGGGAAGCAGCAGATCACCATCTTGATCTCGCCTGATGCTCGTGTGGAAGAGGAGGAGGAGGTGGTGGCAGAGCCAGTGAGTTTGACCAACATTGAAACAATGCTACGAAATGCTCGTGCATTCGTGAACTTTCACTTGCGTAAGAAAACGGTGGGCCCGCATGTTGAACAATGCAACGTGGCTGTCACCCCAGGAAATAAGCTGTCAGTATTATCAGCTATGGTCACCTTTCTTCAGGTGAAGACATCTGAGCGGATGACCAACAAATCATTCGATGCGATGTTGGCTGCTTTCCGCAAATTTTTCCCAGATGCATCTGAGCTGCCACACACCTACAGTAAAATGAAGAATTTCCTTCGAGCAGTTGGAATTGGATATGATATGATCCATGTTTGTAAGAATAATTGTGTTCTGTTCCGGAAGGATTATGCCAACTTAAGTGAATGCCCGAAATGCAAATCATCAAGATGGAAAGATGGTGATGCTGTGAAGAGGATTCCTCATAATGTTCTAAGACATTTTCCAATTACACCAAGATTGCAGAGGTTGTTTCATGATGTTGAAACAAGAGAGGATGTACTGTGGCATTCTAGGAACTAGAAGTACAGAGATCAGAATGTAATGAGCCATCCATCTCATGGTAGTGAGTGGAAAATCTTCAATGATAAACACAAAAGTTTGTCAACCCGAGGAACATTAGACTTGGCTTAGCTTCGATGGATTTAACCCATTTGGCCACCGTGAGCGCCACATATAGCATGTGGCCAAGCTTGTTATCCTTACAACATGCCTCCAAATGTATGCACCAAAGAATCAAACTACATGATGGCCTTGCTCATCCCAGTCCAAAAAGTCCCGGAAAGGATTTTGATTTGTTCATGGAGCCTCTTGTGGAGGAACTTCAACAGCTATGGAAGGGTGTTCTCACCGAGACCTATATAGCAGCCCACTAGCTGATTTCATTCTCGCGTGTTGTTATAATTTGGTGCATCCATGATTATCCGCTTTGGGCACTATGTCGTATGAATGACACATGGATACAATGCATGTGTTCATCGTGACAGAATCTACCATATACGCAATACTTATCAAGATCTGTTACATTGACACCGCCAGATTCATGCCAAGGACAAGCCGATCCTAGAAAATACCAAGACATGTGTTCAATGAAAAGCATGAAACCGTGATGCGCCAAAGAGGCTCACCGCCGATGAGTTGCAAGTGGAATTAGAGAGGTCGACATATTACACCAGAAACCATCCCGTAATGGTAGCGGAAAAGGAAGCGTAAGCAGGCGTAAGAGAGATTATTGTTTACCCGCAGTCAACTTTGTGGGACTTGGAGTATTGGAAAGATTTGGATCATGCAGATAATCTTGATGTGATGCACATCGAGAAAAATATATGTGACAACATTATCGGCACACTTCTTAATATTTAAGGCAAGACGAAAGATACCTTAAAATCTAGGATTGATTTGACACACCTGGTATCGAAAGGATTTGCAGTGCAAGATGAAGGTAAACCACGGATATGGCACCAGCTGTGTACGCCTTGGACAAGGTAAAAGAAAAGAATTTCATGAGGTCCTCACACGTGTGAGATTCCCACATGGATTTGCTTCCAACCCCGAAGGACAAGGTACAAGGGTTGAAAACCCATGACTGCCACGTCCTACTTTAAAGGGTTTTACCTGTTATCCTTAGAGGATTGGGCCGCCTGACTTATACAGAGCAAGCTTGCAGAGTTGGGACAATTCTTCGTGGAACTCGCAGAGAAATATCAGATAGATGCTTTGGAGCGCCTTAGAGACAAGATACCAACTATCCTATGCGACCTTGAGAAGATATATCCTTCAAATTCTTTTTGATGTGATGGTGCATTTGGCTGTTCATGTACCGATGAGGCATTACTTAGAGGTCCAAGACAAGATGGTGGATGTACCCTATTGAAAGACGGCTAGGCACTTTCAAGGGCTATGTTAGGAACAGAGCTAGACCCGAGGGTTCCATTGCAGAGGCCTACATTGCTACAAAAGCGTTGACATTCTGCTCAAAATACATTGAAACAGCTGATCAGCTTAGCAAAGAGGTGGGTGAAGACAATCCCAGGCTCAATGTTTTTGATTATTCTTTTCGAGTTACAGGGAAGAATCGACAAGAGGACAAACCTAAAGATTTGGACAAAATAGTTTGGTATGTGTTGAATAACTGTCCTGAGATACTACCTTATATCAAGTAAGTGCAGTACTGTAACTTATACATCGTAATCTAGTAAACTTGCAGCACATTCTTATATATTTAGATGTTTGACGTGATCACTATGTTGTGCAACATCTACAAAGAGGAGTTACTGCCGCAAAATCCAAGAAACATTGACAAACTGGTTATGGCAGGATTTGCAAAATGGTTCAAGAACCATGTAAGCCTTTGAATTGCACTGTCAGTTTTTTAATATATTGAGTACATAAGATGATCAGCTGGTCTATTTTCTAACCGTAGGTTAAGAAGATGCGGGAGGATGGGTAGGCAGTTGATGATGCCCTTTACTCACTAGCAATGGGTCCTGATATTTGGGTAAGACATTATGAATCTTGCGCTGTTGGAGATGTGCGCTACAACACCCTTGCACGAGGCGAAGGCAGGAAGACACAAAACAGTGCCATCATGAGCACGGATACGTATGACAAAGAGACAACTCAAATGTATGCTAACATAATGTATATTGTTCAGCTTGCAATATATCTCCGCCGAGGATCATCGGTGTGTGGTTCTGTTGTGCTATCGTTGGTATAACCTAATTTCCAGGATTGCAAAACCCAGAGCTGATGATTATTTCAAATCCATCAATGTCAAGGCGGCGTACGAGACCAATGAGCCTTTTATTTTGGCAAATCAAGCAACACAGATATTTTTCTTGGAAGACACATTTGCACGTAGCGATGACTGAAGAGTATTGCAAAGGTTTGAGCAGAGGAATTCATTTAATGAAGTTGCACAACAAGATGATGCTTACACCGCTTCCCGATGTACAAGATAACATGATGTTCCTAATATCTTTGAGAACCATCATGTCAATGACGCCGGCGAAAAGATTGTCTGTCGTGCTGTGGACATACAAGAGTTGATCAAGAAGAAGCCAACGTTCGAGGACGTTGAGGACGAAGAAGAAGATGAGACCGTGGGGAATTACGATTTAGATTGATACACATGGCGAAGATGTTGATGTTGCTGCTGCAGATGATGATTACATTGCTTTTGTCATATTTTCCTGTCAGAAGACATTTTTTATCTACCATGTGAAATTGTGTTTGCTATGACAACTGAAACCTGATGAACATGTTGTTTAGTATTTTGCTGTGAGAACATCACTTGTTATGTATGCTGATTTGTGTTTGGTGATTGTATGACAACTAAAACATGATGACATTGTTGTTTAGTTGTACTCATATTTGGCTGTGAAACTATTTGATGACATATTTTGCTGTTGGGCTGCAATTTGCTCGACGTCTTCAAATGAGAACAAAGCTGACCCGACAGGGCCTCTGCTATTTATTTATTTATGAGCAAAAGGGGATACCCCCTGATTTCTGTTAATAGAAATCATTAGATGTTCACAACACTACGCCAGCAGCTCCTACATGTGTTTCATTCATTACTAGTTTCAGAAAAGTGCTCATGTCATAGCCATCAATACATAACGAAAAGCTACATACACCGCAAATAAAGAGACAATCATCCTATAGAGCACATCGATTTTGCCCATTATCTTCACAAGCTCTTTCGCTCTCTCATTGTCATTAAGGCTGTTCAAGAATTGTTGCTTGGCCATGGTCGAGGAACTGATCTTTAACCTTCTCGCTTCCACATATTCCTCTTCTCGCTATTCCTTCGCCATTTGTCCAACACCCCAACCTCGCCTGGTATTGGGATTCCTCGCTAACCAAATAATCAGCGAGTTGCATTCCCCACATCAAGAACTTCCCGTAAATACAAATCACACGAATCTTCCCTTTTCTCGCATGAATCAAATTGGAAGATCATCAACCAAACTATTAAAAAATCAGCAACCGAAAGCAGCAGAACAACACTTAAACATATTATTATTACCCCATGATTCGCATTTGTAGAAGACTCGCCAGGTTGAGGATTGTGGTTGAGACTCGACGGATGACTCGCATGATTTGCAGCAAGGGCACCACACCAACGACAGCTGGTTACGATGAGCAATCGGTCATGCGCGGCCGTGCGGGGTGTGATGAGACCCACAAAGATGGTATATATGGGTGGCGATTTGCATATCTCGTTGTTGTCATCAAGAGCAGTGGACGAGCAGCCAACGGGCATTGTTGCGCGCCGAGCTTCGATGCTAGGAAGAGTAAGTAGAGAAGAGGAGAAGCAAATGTTGATATGTCGGCCATTACTTGCAGAGTAGCATAGCACCATATATAGTCATAGTCTAGGTTTGGATTTGAACCAGCCATGTGAGCACGCCTCTTTTTTTTCTAAAACTCGCAACGCTCTCTTTATCGGGTACACTAGCTTGTTCTGCATTTACTTCCCAAGTCTTTGATTTTATTTCCTTTTTGCAGGAAGGAAGGAGGACAAAATTGAGAGTTCCCGACTCAACCCTAGACCTCTCGTTGAAAACAAAGGGCGCTTAGTCACTTATGTGGTGAACGCTCTCGTGAGGAGGATGGCGATTTAACACATTTTCCTCGCACTTTGCTCCCTATATATAAAAAAGTATGCTACTTGGTGTCCTTTAGTCAAAAAATGATTGTGCTAACTTTGACCGCTGGATAGACATTCAACATTTGTCGATTTCTTCGCCTCTTCTTCCTCGAGCCGCCAAAGCTAAACCAGCGCCGGTGGGACCACCTGCCCCGCCTCCCACGGCTGGTCAGTGATCTTCCCTGCCCTCGCTCATTCCCATCCGAGGCCTCACCATCGCCCTCACTGGTTCGCCACAAGGCGCCGCCTCCGTGTTGTCAACATGGTCAACAACCGAGAGGAATAAGGAGATGACTGCATATAGTGAGGATGACAAGAGGGACCCAACAAATAAGGCAGTAGTAATTTTGTTTTTTGGGACGGAGAAGGGTATCAACTGGTTAAAGGGACTCATGGCCTGCCTAGCCTGTGCTTTTATTTCATATCTTTAGCACATGACCGCACTCAGCTTGTTTGTTTTCCTTTCTAAAATGGCTAGCCAGCTATTTTGTTTTTTGCGTATAACCAACATAGGCCTACTTGCTTTTCTACGCTCTGCCGGGCCGTAAATCATTCAAGACTTAAGAGGGATGCATTTTGCCCGTAAAATGGGCTATAAGTAATAAGAAATGGGCTATAAGTAATAAGAATTGGGCTATAAGTAATAATAAATTGGTCAGAATGAAAAAATACAGAAACAGCAATTAGTTCCAAAATGCTGTTTTTTCGGATTTTGATATTTTAAATTTCATTATTTTTAAAGCGGGTAAAATTTCATTGAATTTAAATTAAGGTATATTTAGATTTAAAATTAATTTGAATCGCTAGAAATTTTGGGTCAGATGTCGTTTGGGGATGATTTGGAGGTCGACTTGTGGGTCTACTAGGTCGACGGTACTTTGGCTTTGTCAACTTAGTCCATTAACGATTCAGAAGAAGGACTGCTGGATGTTAATCCAACGGCCGTGGCCGCTTCTTCAATATCTCGATCTTCGCTGCTCCACTTACCAAACAGCTCCGGTGGGACTACCTACTCCCGCCTCCCCTGGTACGATCAGGTCAGCCAAGACAAGCCGCACCGCCCCACCCTACTTCATTGTCGCCGTGCCATTCCTCTACTCACCCACACCTCCGTTATTTTCTCGCGACGCAACCGACCAAGAACCTCAGATTCCCCACCGCATGGGCAACCATTGCCGAAGTCTTCCCTGCTCCATGTCGCTCCTTCCTAGGCCTCGCCGCCGCCCACCGCCATGGTGCTCTTCGGCGCAGCTCGGTCAACATGGTCAACGAACGACATCCATCGGCCGGGACAGAGTGGAGAGGTCGACACCGGGGCCATGGCCGCACACAAGGAAATCCCTCCTTATTACGCGCAAAATAATGATTCCTCCACCTGATAGCTGGGACCCACCGGAAGGGCCTCTGTATTTCGCGAAAAAAACATTCCCCCCGCTGACATGTCGGACCCACTAGCTATATCTTCGCACGCAAGGAAGTGCCTCCTTATTACGCACAAAAAAATGAATACCCCTCGCTAGCCGGGACCCACCATAGTGGAGGATGACTTAGGGCCAACTAAGTTGACGGGACGGAGGGTTTTGTCAACTTAGTCAATATGAATGATTCTAGCCCAAGGACCGTGATGATGTCCATCCAACGGTCAGAGTGCTTCTTCAACCTCCGGTCTTCTTGCTCCAAATTACCAAAGCAGCGCCGGCCGGTCGTGCAAGATGCTCCTACCTCCTGTGGCCGGGTCAGGCCGCCATGAGGCCTCACCACCCCTACTATTCCGCCGCTGCCAGTGCCCGCGGGCGACGGCAGCCTCACACCGCACCAACCAAAGGAACCTCAGATCTCTCTCTCGCACGGGATTCCACCGCTGCCTTTCCTCGGCTCCACGCCGCCCCTTCCTAGGCCTTGTTGCCATCCACCGCCGCGGTGCTCTCGGCGCGCGGGTCAATATGGTCAAGGAACAACTTCCATCGGACGTGGATCAGACGTGGAGAGGTCGATACCGGGTCCACGGCCGCAGCAGAAGGAAGTGCCTCCTTATTACGTGGAAAATAATGATTCCTCCACCGACAAATGGGACCCACCGGACGAGCCATCAGATTTCGTGAAAAAACGCTTCGATCGCCGGGACCCACCAGCTACATCTTCGCACGCAAGGAAGTGCATCCGCAAAAAATGATTCGCTTCGATCCGCCGACCCACCACCACATTTTCGCAAGCAAGGAAGTGCATCCGCAAAACATAATTCACCCTTCGACCGCTAGGACCCACCACTACATCTTCACACGCAAGGAAGTGCGTCCGCAAAAAACCACCACCTCCGATCGCGGGACCCACCAGCCACATCTTCGCACGCAAGGAAGTGCGCCCGCAAAAAACGATTCATCCTCGACCGCTGGGACCCACTAGCTACATCTTCGCACGCAAAGGAAGTGCGCCCAGCAAAAACGATTCGCCGATCGCCGGGACCCACTAGCTACATTTTCGCACGCAGGAAGTGCGCTCGGCAAAAAAGATTCGCTTCGACCGCCGGGACCCACCAGCTACATTTTCGCATGCAAGGAAGTGCTCGATACCGACCCACTGGTCGAAGCGCACGAAGCGTTGTCATTCTAGCCATGAACGGTACGCATATATATTGGTCGATGTAGAGGCGCGACGCGTCGTAGTAGAGGCGCCGACGCGTCGTAGTAGAGGCGCCGCACGTAGTATGTACACGCACGCATAAACGGACAGGTGCAAGAAAGAAAATACAACCACATACGCATATACGGGCGGGTCTCGAACGCCTACTGCAGGCATACATACGCCCGTGGCTCGTACATGGCTGGGTCGGAACGGAGAAATAGCGCCGCTGCCGTGTTCATGGGGAGGCAACGGAATGCGCCGGTTCATGGGGAGGCAACGAATGCGCCGGTTCTCAGAGGAACGGAATGCGGGAGCCAACCGCTGGGTCGGAATGAATGCGTCGTCGTGTTCATCGGGAGGGCTTGGACGGAACAGGCGATCGAAACAAGGCTTGGCATATCGTAGAATGGAGGAAACAGCCTTGTGTTTGACCGGCCACATTCGAAACAGGATCCTGTTCATCGAGAGGGGTCTGGCGTACCACAAAACGGAGGAAACGGATCTCCTACGGTCGAAATGGGAGTCCTGTTGATCGGGAGGGGTGTGGCGCACCGCAAAACGGACGAAACGGACCTCCTACGGTCAAACGGGGTCCTGCTGATCGAGGGTGTATGCCCGCAAAATGCATTTAAACGAACTTGTGTTGGAGCGCCACGGTCAAACGGGGTCCTATTCATCGGGAAGGGTGTGGCGCATCGCAAAACGGACTCCACGGATACCGCTCATCTCCACCGCCGACCTCCTCCAGCCTCCACGCCGCTACCGCTCACCTCCTCCACCTCCACGGGCCCTCGCTCATCCAGCCTCCACCGCTGCTACTCCACCGCCATCGCTCAACCACCCTCCACGGGCACCCTCAACTGCTTCATCGCTCATCCAGCCTCCACGGGTCGCCCTGCTCATCCAGAGGCAACGCCACGGGTCCTCGTGATCCACCCCCACCGCCACTGCTCATCCAAACCCCCGCGACGCTCTCCAATCGACGGCTTCAGCTAGCAGCAGAGCGGCGAATCGCCGATCGGGTTCGCTTATCACCATCGATTGATCGCCGGGTTTAGTAACGCCAGAGTTCGCAAAGGCAATCGCCGGGTTCGCTAGAGCCCAACGCCGCCGAGTTCGTTAGAGCTAACTTCGCACACACGCGCTGTACGCACGAGAGAACGCCAGACGCTTCGCCTCCGACCTCCCACCGTAACCGGCACTCCCAAATTTTCCTCGCCTCACTTCTACCATGGTTTTTCCGCATGGATGGCCCAAAGAATGTCATGCAGCCCGCTCTAGCCTGCCCTGTGACTTAAAAGCCCATTTTCTCATCATGATTTTTGTCATAGAAGTAGGAGCCCACCACATCTATGATGATACCGGTTTTGTCACAATTATTGTCATAGAAGTGTCATATGTATGACAGTAAAAATTTCTGCTCCGCCCAAAATGTCACGGATGTGTCTTTTTTTATTAGTGTCTGGTGTCGAGGGGCCGATGTCGCGTGGGGCTCCAGAGGCGCAATCCTCCGGAGCTTGCGAAGCCCGTCCTGAGGCGGTCATTGATGAGGGGGTGCAACCTACGGTTCCCGAGGTCGGAGCCCCCAAGGCCTCGGCAGCCACAAAGAAATGGCGCCGATTGTTCTCCCGACCCGGGCGCCCCCGAGGCAGGCCGCTTTGAGCTTTCTTCGCTCAAGGCCAAGGCCACCTCACGCCAAGGGCTTGGGTCAAGCTTCAGATAGACTTCGATGCCCTCCAGAAGAGGAAGGAGGCTTCAGAGGCAAGGATCGCCTGCCGCCTGCTGGCACAGTGAAGTATTTCGCCATGGACTAGTAAGTCCCTTCTTGTTGTAACTCCTCATTCGCTGCTCCTTTGTCGATCGTGGCCCCTTCAGATCCCTCCCGCCGAACATCTGGAGCGCCTAAGAAGCCACCTCAAAGCTTCATCTCCATTGTCGACCTTTGAGCGCCCCGAGCCTGCAGGCCGCCTCGGCGCGAAGTTCGGCCGAGAGGTGGGCCGACCAGCGGTGTGTTTTGAATCGCGCCCTGCCGCTTTCCTTTATGACTCGCCGGACGTGATCAGCTTGCCCCGGCCCTTCTCGATCGTGAACAGCTAATGGTTGAAGTCGATATTCACTCTTCTTCTAGGATGGATCTGCGCCGCCCGGGTCCCTTGCGGGGTCTGTCCGGCGATTGTAGGGGCACCAGCCCCCAGCCCCCTGCCGAGAGGGGGCGAACTGCTTCAGGGCCCTCCGCCAACGCCGGTGGCGGAGGACGATATCGACGACGTGCTCAAGCATGTGCAGGAGCACAACGCCATCCGCCATGAGTTTCTCTGGACGGTGACAGGTGCGATGGGCCAGCTAGGTGGAGAGCTCACGGGCGTGGACGCATGTCTTGAAGCCGAAGGCCTGCGGCTGGTTGAGGAGCGGCGCAAGCTGAAGGTGGCAGTTAGCCTTGCGCGTCATCACCGTGATCTTGACAACGCGAAGGCTGAAGCGTCCCTCGTGGCCTCGCGAAAGGCCTACTCCTGAGCCATTGAGGAGGCTCAGGAGGCAGACCGGCGTCGCGAGATTGCGGAGAAGCGCGCATGGGAGCTCCAAGCCCGAGCACTTCCCGAGTAGCAAGTGGAGCTGCGCCAAGCTACCCTTGCTTCACTGAAGGGGATGCCTGTCGAAGAGGAGGAGCTCCGGAGGCGCGAGGAAGCGCTGATGCTGGAGGCTGCCGAGCACAACCTCGATCTTGAGCGGTTGGAGACGAGGGAGCGCCAGGTTACCTAGGCGGAGGACGACGTCAGCGCGCGGGAGGCCTGAATCCAAGAAGAGATTGACCGCCGCATGGCGGAAGTTCGCGCGGGCCTTGTGCGCGAGTACGGCGAGAAGTTGGAGCTGATCGAAGCCGAGGCTGCGGCAGGATCGCCGCCTGTGGCCAAGATGATCAAGCGACGCGGCAAAGTGAGGCTACCGAGGCCACCGCAGCTGCCCTAGCCACGGCGCAGGCCGAGTTGGCCTCCTCCCGTGCTGAGCTGCTTCTTCTCCAATGGAGCGTCAATGATGCCGAGGCCATCGCACGGCGGAACGAAGACGAGATTCGCCAGCGGCATACGCTGGAGCACATGCACGGCCCCATGCTCCAAATGCTTAGGGACAGGGCCAAAACGACCCTAGGCAATATCTGTGACGCGACTGCTTCGCAACCTCATGTGACCAACTACGCCGGCCATCTCTAGTTCTTCACTGACGTGGTGACACATCTGGAGAATTGCTCTGAGAGGGCTCGCCAGCTTGTCGAGGAGAGGATCCGCTGCCGCTCAGCAGCATTCTCCCCGTGTCTTCAGCCACCTTCGTGATAGGATCCTCACTTTGACTTCGGCTAATCGCCATTGCTCCAGCTTGTTCAAATATGCCCTAGAGGCAAAAAATAAAATGGTTATTATTATATTTCCTTGTTCACGATAATTGTTTATTGTTCATGCTATAATTGTATTAATCGAAACCGTAATACATGTGTGAATACATAGACCACAACATGTCCCTAGTGAGCCTCTAGTTGACTAGCTCGCTGATCAATAGATGGTTATGGTTTCCCGACCATGGACATTGGATGTCATTGATAACGGATCACATCATTAGGAGAATGATGTGATGGACAAGACCCAATCCTAAGCATAGCGTAAGATCGTAGTTCGCTTGCTAAAGCTTTTCTTATGTCAAGTATCATTTCTTAGACCATGAGATTGTGCAACTCCCTGATACCGTAGGAATGCTTTGGTGTACCAAATGTCACAACGTAATCGGGTGGCTATAAAGGTGCATTACATGTATCTCCGAAAGTGTCTGCTGGGTTGGCACTAATCGAGATCGATTTGTCACTCCAGAGGACATGAGTGGTATCTCTAGGCCCACTCAAGAATGCATCATCATAATGAGCTCAATGTGACTAAGTAGTTAGTCACGGGATCATGCACTATGGAACAAGTAAAGTGACTTGCCGGTAACGAGATTGAACGAGGTATTGGGATACCGACGATCGAATCTCGGGCAAGTAACGTACCGATTGACAAAGGGAATTGTATATGGGATTGCTTGAATCCCCGACATCGTGGGTCATCCGATGAGATCATCGTGGAACATGTGGGAGACAATATGGGTATCCAGATCCCGCTATTGCTTATTGGCCGGAGAGATGTCTCGGTCATGTCTGCATGGTTCCCGAACCCGTAGGGTCTACACACTTAAGGTTCAGTGATGCTAGAGTTGTTATGGGAAATAGTATGTGGTTACCGAATGTTGTTCGGAGTCCCGGATGAGATCCCGGACATCACGAGGAGTTCGGGAATGGTCCGTAGGTAAAGATTTATATATGGGAAGTCCTATTTTGGCCACCGGAAATGTTCGGGATTTTTCGGTATTGTACCGGGAAGATTCTAGAAGGTTCCAGAGTGGGGCCCACCTACATGGGGGACCCACATGAACGTGGGTAGTGGGGGCAAGGCACCACACCCCTGGTCAAGTCGCACCAAGATCCCCCCTTAGAAGGAATAAGATCATATCCCGAAGGGATAAGATCAAGATCCCAAAAAAAGGGGGATATCACGGGGAAAGGAAATGATGGGATTTCCTTTCCCACCTTGGCCAACGCCCCAATGGACTTGAGGGTAAGAAACCATCCCCTCCACCCCTATATATAGTGGGAGGCGCATGGAGAGGCACCCTTCCTCGGGCGCAGCCTCTCCTCCCAACACCTCCTCCTCCGTAGTAGTGCTTGGCAAAGCTCGCCGAGAACTGCAAGCTCCACCACCACGCCGTCAGGTCGCCGGAGTTTCCTCAACTTCTCCTCTCCCTTGCTGGATCAAGAAGGAGGAGACGCCCCTGGCTGTACGTGTGTTGAACGCGAGGCACCGCTGTTCGGTGCTTAGATCGGATTCGCCGTGATCTCAATCGCTAGTGAACGACTCCACCGATCATGCTTTTTGCAACGCTTCCGATCGCGATCTTCAAGGGTATGAAGATGCACTCCTCTCTCTCGCTGCTAGTTACTCCATAGATTGATCTTGGTGATGCATAGAAAATTTTGAATTTCTGCCACGCTCCCAACAAAGGGCATCAGAGCCGTGTCTATTGCGAGATTCGATGCACGAGTAGAACACAAGTAGTTGTGGGCGCTGGTTTGTTCAATTTGCTTACCGCTACTAGTCCTATCTTGATTCGCCGGCATCGTGGGATGAAGCGCCCGACCGACCTTACACGTGACGCTTACGTGAGAGATGTGTTCCACCGATCGACATGCACTTGTTGCATAAAGGTGGCTAGCGGTGCCGCCTCCCACTTTAGTCGGATCGGATTCGGCGAAAAGGGTCCTTATGAAGGGTAAATAGCAATTGAATATCACCGCTAGGCTTCACAGAGGTAAGAAACGTTTGCTAGAAACCCATAGCAGCTATCAGAAACATGCAACAACAATTAGAGGACGCCTAACTTGTTTTTGCAGGTATGCTATGTGATGTGATATGGCCAAAAGAATGTGATGAATGACATATGTGATGTATGAGATTGATCATGTTCTTGTAATAGGAATCACGACTTGCATGTCGATGAGTATGACAACCGGCAGGAGCCATAGGAGTTGTCTTAATTTATTGTATGACCTGCGTGTCATTGAAAACGCCATGTAATTACTTTACTTTATTGCTAAACTGTTAGCCATAGTAGTAGAAGTAATAGTTGGCAAGACAACTTCATGAAGACACGATGATGGAGATCATGATGATGGGGATCATGGTGTCATGCCGGTGACGAAGGTGATCATGTCGTGCCTCAAGATGGAGATCAAAGGCGCAAGATGATATTTGCCATATCATGTCACTTTATGATTTGCATGTGATGTTTGTCATGTTTACATCTTATTTGCTTAGAACGACGGTAGCGTAAATAAGATGATCCCTCGCTAAAATTTCAAGAAAGTGTTCCCCCTAACTGTGCACCATTGCGAAGGTTCGTTGTTTCGAAGCACCACGTGATGATCGGGTGTGATAGATTCTAACATTCGAATACAACTGGTGTAAGCCAGATTTACACAAGCAAAACACTTAGGTTGACTTGACGAGCCTAGCATGTACAGACATGGCCTCGGAACACAAGAGACCGAAAGGTCGAACATGAGTCATATAGCAGATACGATCAACAAGAAGATGTTCACCGATGATGACTAGTCCGTCTCACGTGATGATCGGACATGGCCTAGTTGACTCGGATCATGTGTCACTTAGATGACTAGAGGGATGTCCATCTGAGTGGGAGTTCATTAAATAATCAGATGAACTTCATTATCATGAACATAGTCAAAAGGTCTTTGCAAATTATGTCGTAGCCTACGCTTTAGTTCTACTGTTTTAAGATATGTTCCTAGAGAAAATTTAGTTGAAAGTCGACAAGAGTAATTATGCGGACTGGGTCCGTGATATTGAGAATTGTCCTCATTGCCGCACGTAGGCTTATGTCTCAATGCACCGCCGGTGTGTCAACCTCGAGCTGCCGCTTGTGGATGTTGCTAACATCCGACATACACGCTTTTGATTACTACGTGATAGTTCAAAGGCGTAATGTTAAACGGTTTGGAACCGAGGCAGCTAAGACATTTTTGAAACGTCGCAGTAACATATGAGATGTTCCAAGAGCTGAAATTTGATTTCAGTGCTCGTGCCCACGCCAAGAGGTATGAGACCTCCGACAAGTTTCTTAACCTGCAAACTAAGGGAGAAAAGCTCAATCATTGAGCATGTGCTCGATTGTCCGAGTACTACAATCACTTGAATCTAGTGGGAGTTAATCTTCCAGATGAGATAGTGATGGTTCTCCATAGTCACCGCCACCAAGCTATTAGAGCTTCGTGATGAACTATAACATATCGTGATGGACATGATGATTCTGTTTATTCGCGATGTTTGACACCGCGAAAGTAGAAATCGAGTAGGAGCATCAATTGTCGATGGTTAGTAAAACCACTAGCTTCAAAAAGGGCAAGGGCAAGAAGGGATACTTCATGAGACGACAAATCAGTTGCTGCTCTAGTGAAGAAACCCAGGGTTGAACCCAAACCCGTGACTAAGTGCTTCTATAATGAGGAACGGTCATCAAGTAACTACCCTAGATACTTGGTAGATGAGAAGGTGGCAAGGTCGATGTATATATTGATATACATTGTATTAAATGTGTACTTTACTAGTACTCCTAGTAGCACCAGTGGTATTAAGATACCGTTCGGCTGCTAAGTGTTAGTAACTCAAATAAAAGAGCTCATGAATAAACGGAGACTAGCTAAAGGTGAGATGACGATGTGTGTTGGAAGTGTTTCAAGGTTGATGTGATCAAGCATCGCCGCCCCCTCTACCATCGAGATTGGTGTTAAACCTAAATAATTGTTATTTGCGTTTGCTGGAGCATAGACATGATTGGATTATGTTTATCGCAAAGACGTTGAGGGAGTCCTCGACTAAGGGTGTCCGGACGGCCGACTATCATTATCCGCCGACTCCAAGACTACGAAGATACAAGATTGAAGACTCCGCCGTGGTCCTGATGGTACTTTCCTTGGCGTGAAGGCAAGCTTGGCAACACGGATATGTAGATCTCCTACTATTGTAACCGACTGTAATTCCTAGCCTCCTCCGTGTCTATATAAACCGGAGGGCTTTAGTCCGAGGACAACATACATTACAACAATCATACCATAGGCTAGCTTCTAGGTTTAGCCTCCTTGATCTCGTGGTAGATCTACTCTTGTACTACCCATATCATCAATATTAATCAAGCAGGACGTAGGGTTTTACCTCCATCGAGAGGGCCCAACTCGGTAAAACATTGTGTCCCTTGTCTCCCGTTACCATCCGCCTAGACGCATAGCCGGGACCCCTACCCGAGATCCGCCGGTTTTGACAATCGACATTGGTGCTTTCATTGAGAGTTCTCCTGTCGTCACCAATAGGCTTGATGACATCTTCAACCAACAACGCTGTCCTAGGAGAGACTTCTCCCCTGCATGATCTTTGTATTCGCAGCAAGATCAAGGGCCAATTCACTTGGCCATCCGAGCAGATCGAAGCTACGCCCGGCCGCCAGTCGATTCGAAGTTAAACTTCACGCCGACGCCCGTGGAGACTTGATCTTCGACGACTCGAGCCACGCCAAGCGCACCGCACTGCGGACGGCGGGCATGATCTAGCTCGCCGCCAACAATGCCTTGGTGGCTACACACGGATCCGCTTCGCCATTAGCTCGAGCCGATCGCTCAGATCGAGGGCCGGTGGATAGACGCCGCCTAGGGCTTCAACATCCACGGCGATGGAGCCGAACACCGATCTTGTCCTCGCAAACTCGTGGATTCCGAGGCGCCGACTCGGCCGGACTCAACCTCCCGCGCCTCTACCAATCGATCCGATTGGGCGCCGTTATGGAATTCACCGCCATGACATCTTTTCAAGATTTCGCTTTTGGCGATATCCTCAATTCACTAAAGCACCTCTCGTTATCAGGGAGAGTCCTCGCCGACTATGGCTGTGATGACTGGGTACGGACGACGAAGAAATTCGAGCCCACCCACCACCCACTTTGTAGCCACTATCGATGATCTAACCGACATGCTAGACTACGACTCCGACGACATCGACGCTATGGACGACGATGAAGGCGACGAACAGGAACCAGCGCCTACAGGGCACTGGAAGACTACCTCGTCACATGACATATATATGGTGAACACCCCAAAGGAGAACGATAACGAGGACCAACGGGCCACAGCAGAAGATGACCCCGCCGATAAACGACCAAAACGACGGCGTAGACGCCGCCCTAAGTCCCGCCTCGACGACAACAACGCTCCCAAGGAGCCCGCAATCAGGCAGGGCTCACAAGTGGACGATGAGCAGCCGTCCGAACATGACGAGTCAGATAATCAGTCCAAGCACGGCGAGAACAGCAGTCCGGACGACCATATGCTAGACACGCCGCCGGAAAGCAAGAACCTTCGGAAAAGACTCGTCAGCACTGCAAGAAGCCTGAAGAAGGAAAAACGGAAGCTCAAAACAGCAGTAAGACACACTCGTAATGAGATGGAGCAAAGTTCTCAAAACCGCAGAGCAAGCACGGCAATGGCCACCAATCAAAGAGCTACCCGCGCAAGCTGCTACCGAATTCGACAAGGAGGCCATAGAGCCTCCACCGTCCAAAAAATAAAGGTGCCACTGTTGATATAGACGCCGATGACAAAGCCAAATTATGACAACAAGCGCGCCACATAAATCCACCAACGAACTTGAAGGATGGATGGCCCAGCCAGTCCATCTACGGGCCAAAGGAGAAGGCCCCAAGCAGCAAGGCAACACGCTGAGTGTCCGGCGATAGCGCACACACAAATACAGGGCCAAGACACCCACTATGTTTCACTCGATGAGGTGCCGGACCATGAATTCTCAAAGAGGATTTAAACCCATCAACATAGAGGCCTACGATGGAACAATGCACTCGAGTCTCGGATAGAAGATTATATACTACATATACATATGGCCGAGGAGACGATCTCCACGCCATAAACTACCTACCCTCAAGCTCAAAGGGCCAGCCCGCCATTGGCTTAAAGGCCTCCCGTAAAACACCTGGAAGTTGGGAAGAGCTCGAGGACGGTTTAGAGCAAATTTTCAAGGACTTATGTCCGCCCTCCGATGCGTATGATCTAAGTCACATAACTCAACAGCCCGAGAGTCAACATGAAATTCGGAACAGGTTCCTTACCAAAAAGAACCAAATATTCGATTGTCCGGACGCCAAGCCTTAGCAGCTTTCAAGCATAATGTCCGAGACGAATGGTTTCACAGCACCTCGTCAAGAGAAACCGAGGACAATGTCCGCACTAACAAGCCTCATGACACGCTTTATATGGGAGAGGATAGCTGGTTAGCAAGATGCAGCACCAGCCACCCAAGTACATCCGAGATAAGAGATGGAATGGAAAATCACGGCAGAAAAGAGCAGCGCTTAACAAAGAGAAAAGCCCAAAGAGCACAGCAAATAACGCTGGATTCAAAAGCTCACAATCTAATAATAAAACACATCCTCTAAAGGATGACAAAGGACGAATTGTCCAACTTAAACAAGATTTTGGGTCGGATATGCCAAATCCACAAGACTTCTAAGGCTCGCAAACCACACCCACAGGATTGTTGTTTTAAACAGTCCGCCGATTAAATGCCAACACAAGGGCTCGACGCACAAGAGAAGAAGATAAACCCCACCAAAGCAGAAAGCAATCGAAAACAAAAGACTTTCCCACAAGGGGTCAAAGTAGTAAACTCACTTTATGTGACAATACGGAAAAATAGTGCGGCACTTTCTAAAAAGAGCTTCAGACGGTCCAACCCAAAGCAGATCGTAGAGATTGGATATCAAACCAATCACTTTCACCACCGACTATTCCAAAAGCTGCTCAGAATGCGGACGGACTTCGATATTGAATCCCATAATAGACGGATTACAATTTACTAATGTCCTAATGGACGGAGGCAAAGGACTTAAACCCGTCAGATTCAAAAAATCCATAGGATGGGGATAAACCCCGCTAGAATCCGACATAGCCGCACTTCCTTTAAAGGAGTGACGCCGGCCCTTACGCCACGCACAGTTCAGACATTAGAAGTCGTGTTCGATCGCCAACAATTCTCGACGAGAAAAATTAATTTTTCACATCGCCCCATTTGAAAGTGAATATCAAGCACTCTTGGGACGAAGGCTTTGTCCGCTTCAACGCTATACCGCATTACGCTGCCTCTAACACTCAGATGCCCGTCCGCGGGCGCCATTTCAGCAGGGGGGTCACTTAAAGACCCTTGACTCGATAGACGATCCGCCTCAAAGAAAGTTAGGGCTCCTAGCCGCATACCCCATCACAAGGGCTGCGCCAAGATAAAACAAACCGCTGGTTCATACAAACCCCGCTTACTTTTATATTTTTGTTTTACACATATTTTTCAGACGATTTGTTTTCAACTAAACGCCTCTCTTTTTACAGATGAACAAAGTGCACACCCGCCCAGATAAACGCACAACGGAGACACAAAGCAGACGCAGAGGGACCCGCTAGAGGATTCTTTTCAGATTAAGACCTCAGAAACCTTTTTATCGCCTCTTGTTGTTATCCTCCTTGGTTTCTTCCTATAGCCAAAGCGGAGCCCGACGCTTGGCATTGGTCGCAAGAAGACCATGCCCATACCGACACTAGGGCTTAGGCATCGCTCGCCTATTATTATAAAGACCTAACACCTTCGGGAGTGTTCGGCGCCTCGAAGTTAGGCATTATATGCATCAGCCCGAATCATGTCTTTGGTCAAATGTTGGGTTTGCCTTGCCCTATGTTTTGCTTCCTTACGCTCAGATCATCGCTAACGCGCACTGTGGAGAACTATCGCGACAGCCCCCGCTCGGGCCGGGCGAGCACCTCAAGAGAGAAAGCCGAAAACCGATCATCATGATATAGCAAGAGATCGGTCAACCACTCGATCGACTATCGAATGTTTAGAATTTCGCTGACGAAGAACCGCTCGGTTAGGGCACATGCTCGCCCGACTTCGGAGATGGGTGATGCCACCAGGCTATATCGAGCCCCACCCTCGAGCTCCACCGCTAAGTGAAAGTGATAAAGCATTATAGTCCGGATTGCCTCGCTTCGCTACGCTACCACCTCCTTATAACAGACCGAGACGTTGGATTAAAGTGTGAAAACGCTTATTTTTATAACACCTCGCACTCAGCGTGGGGGGTAAGCCAAAGACTGCCATCTTTCAAGTTATACAAAAGTATACGTAAACGGCTGCACAGAGAAGTTTTACTACTTGGGACGACAAGTATAAAGAGCAGCTTATAACATAATCATCGATTTATAAGCTAATACGCTCATTTGAACGTGATATTTTTCGAGCATCGCGACTTATTACACGAGCGCCACGCATAACTTCCCGGTAGTGCTCGCAGGAGCCGCTTTCATCCGAACTCCCGGCGGCAACAGCGGTGGCATCCATCTCCGGACAATGCGCCACACGGCAAGAGCCATCCGCTACCGATGCAGGCCGACCGCTTATCTCCTTTATATGCGGCACCGCCCAAGGAATTGCTGCAGAGAGCCAAAGTAGTTTGTCGCCTTGACCTCTCTCGCCATACATGGGCCACGATGTCGGCCATGGCAAGTCCGACAATCTATTTAGCTCGCCCATTCGCCAGCCACCACAACGGAAGTGAGCGATCCGGACCGGGAATTGAGACCAATATAGCTCTTCCGCCTCGTGATCCTCCCGGCCCGGCGTGCTTAATGGCATCGCCGCGACTTGCAGCTAAGTCCATATACGGATCCTTCGACTCCACACCGCCAAATTGAGCATACTTTCCATCCATAAACCGCGACGCAATAGAAAAGGCTTGCCACCACGATATCTCCTACCCGGCGTAGCCCTTCATAGCCCGTGATTGCAGAGCGGCATCCTTGGCTTCGCGGTGGCCTTCTTCAGGTCTTCCGCCCGATAAGCGCCTTTTCAAGAGCCTCATTGCGGTCGGCAAGATCTTTACTTTCATGGCTAATTTGGCCACCGCCTCGCTTAGGTAGTGCGCAGCCTTTTCAGCTTTCAACCTCGCCGCCTCGTGGCAGCCGCACACTCCTTCGGCTTGCTCCTTAGCTAGAGCAAGTTCGCCCAAGACTTCCATAGCAGCAGCTCCATCTCAGATAACAAAGATATAATTTATTAGAGGAGGCTTCAACCCCTTAATAAAGCGCATCATGAGAACTTTTTACCTTGCACTCGCCAAGTCGCTTATTGACAAGTGCGATGTCCGTGATTCGCTAAGTCAAGTTGCCGATTTAACTCGGTTAACTCACTAGTCCGGCTAGCTCTTCGACCATCCGCCACCGCATAGGAACGACGGAATTCATTATCAGATTACATCCTCTGCACGCTATCGCTTCCGGCAACCCATCGAGTCTCGTGGGCTACTATCTATATAGGGCGATTTTATATGCAAAACTGTTAAAGACAAAGGTGCGCTATTCTCGATACCTCAAATCCCGCCAAGAAACTCATGGAGGCATTACGCAATCCGCCTCCTGGCGAATCGAAATCTTCCAATCACCATACGATCAACGCTACGTGATCTTCTCAAATGGACGCCTCTCAAGCAGATTCTTCATTCCTCCCGCCGGATACTAGTGGGTGTCGGACTCTCCGTCCCTCCAGACTGGGATACCTCCGTGATTTACACTTCAGTGCTCGCCGCTTCATCTCGGCGCGGCGCATGACGGAGGCGACGCTTCCCATCATCTCCTAAGAAGGTCCTCAAGATGAACTCATCTCAAGGCTGCAGATCCGAACTGCAATATAAATATTTCGTTACCCATGTAAGAACAAATGAAGGTATTTCCTTACTAATTAACTCCCCTTTCATACTCACGGCTCACCGAGGGCCGATCCTTTGGTGATGATTGTGGTCCGATTCTTTCCGGCGCGGACCCCGGTGAAGATCTCTTCCCACGCTTAGGGGCTTTGGCCTCAGATCTTCGGAGGCGGTCCTCTTCTCCCCGGAGGGGTTCTGGTTCCTCTTCTACAATCGCCTTTGGGCTAAATATTAGCCTTTATTTTTCCCTGCCGCCTCTTCAGGGCGAACCTCCAACATTCTCACCAGACGGCTCCAAGGCGGTCTTGAGGGGGCCTGACACCTTATCAGTTTTGATCGCGCCACCCATTCCTCAGAAGAACAAGGGGTCGAGGCTAACTTTAGAAAGGCATATAAACAGTAATGTCCGACTCGAGCTATTTACCCGAGTATCCGGCGATCGCGCTTAGGCTCAAGGCCTCGGCTGAATCTGACACGCCACCAAGGGTCCAAGAACAACTTATACATCTCCACGGTGTCGCACTCCATAAAGTGTTGGAGAATCCGAGGTCCTCCGGTTGAACTCCCATAGACGGAGAGGACGGCGCTTGCAGGGCGTAAGATGTCCGATTAGCATAACTCGTGATCACCTTGATCAGTCGATCTCCTCGCTGAGGTATCGAACTGTCTCGCAGGAGGGCACGCCCCGGACGGCCCCCGCTGAGCTCTTTGGTCGACCCACCACATCGGGCCATGGAGGTCCCGGCGAATAAGGGCGGCGGCTTTGCTCGCTGCCTTCGGAGCGGTGATATAGAACCACCTCGTTGCCACGGTCCGAGTTCCTCTTGAAGGAACCCCGCCACGGGCATCGGCCTTTTGCTTATGGTCTCTCGCTGCACTCCGCTTGATGCCCCCGATCATCTTCGCCCACTCTTGAAGGTCTTCAACCATAGGCCAAGTGGGGAGTGACCCGAGGAGGGCTTCGCAGACAATAATGAATGCGAGATATGGAGGATGGACTCGAGCCAAGTCGTGAAAGTCCAGCCCGTAGTAGAACAGAGCCCTCTCACGGCGGGGATCCGTCTGGAAGCCTAAACCCCACGAAGGTGGGATACAAAGACGACGATTCACCGGCTCGGGCGGGCACGACCTGCCCTTGGGCAGTAACCTGCGAAACCTCGACGCCTGTACTTGGCCTCACGCAACATCAATATCCTCCTCCGTGACGGAGGAGGGCATCCACCGCCCCGGAGGTCGGAGCCGACATGATTGAGGATCCGGCACTCAATCAAGCTCGGGTGTTGGAACCGGGAGCGGGAAGAGATTCGATGCGAGATTTAAGAACAAGGGCGAGCCTTGGTCCTCTTATAAAGGGGAAGAAATACCAAGGGCCGTCTCCGTGACCGTTTGGGATTCCCCTTCGATAGAGGAGGCGTGGTGATGGGAACGGTTGGGTTACCCACACATGTATTGATGAGAATCCCGGGATAAGGGGAACACGATCTCTGCTTCGACAAGTCGTGCCGAGGAAACTACTTCGCTAAACATGCTGAGGTGGTACAGCAAAAAACGATTCAAACAAAGGCTTGGTGGCGGTGTGATGTCATGCCGCCTAATACGCCGCCAGACGAGCTCAAGCATGCATTTTATTCTCTATGGTGGAATGTGGAAATTATTTTGCAGAGCCGACACTATCCTCGGTGTTCATGATTTTCTCCGATTATTCAAGGAGGAACCCGCCTTTGCAATGCCGAACATTATGCGCTACGGACTTATCGCCATTGAAGACCGGTTCAGGGCTACCGAGGAGTCCTCGATTAAGGGTGTCCGGACGGCCGGACTATCATTATCCGCACGGACTCCAAGACTACGAAGATACAAGATTGAAGACTCCGCCTCGTGTCCGATGGTACTTTCCTTGGCGTGGAAGGCAAGCTTGGCAATATGGATATGTAGATCTCCTACTATTGTAACCGACTGTAATTCCTAGCCTCCTCCGTGTCTATATAAACCGGAGGGCTTTAGTCCGTAGGACAACATACATTACAACAATCATACCATAGGCTAGCTTCTAGGGTTTAGCCTCCTTGATCTCGTGGTAGACCTACTCTTGTACTACCCATATCATCAATATTAATCAAGCAGGACGTAGGGTTTTACCTCCATCGAGAGGGCCCGAACCTGGGTAAAAACATTGTGTCCCTTATCTCCTGTTACCATCCGCCTAGACGCACAGTTCGGGACCCCCTACCCGAGATCCGCCGGTTTTGACACCGACAACGGTTATTCAATTAAGGAGAATAATGGTTACTCTGTTTATTTGAATAATACCTTCAACTGTCTTGCACCTAAAATGAATGGTTTATTGAATCTCGATTGTAGTGATACACATGTTCATACCAAAAGATATAAGATAGTAATGATAGTACCACATACTTGTGGCATTGCCATTTGAGTCATACTGGTATAAAACACATGAAGGAGCTCCATGTTGATGGATCTTTGGACTCACTCGTTTTGAAAAGATTGAGACATGCGAACCATATCTATTGGTATATATGCATGAAGAAACTCCATACGATGGCTCATTTGGACTCACTTGATTTTGAATCACTTGAGACATGCAAATCATACCACATGGGCAAGATGACCAAGGGCCTCATTTTTCAAAGGAGATGAAACAAGAGAGCAACTTGTTGGAAGTAATACATTTGATGTGTGCAATCCAATGAGTGCCGAGGCACGCAAAGAATATCGTTATGCTCTTACTTCACAGATGATTTGAGTAGATTCTGAGTATATTTACTTGATGAAACACGAGTCTGAATTATTGAAAGGTTCAAGCAATTTCAGAGTGAAGTTGAAGATCATCGTGGCAAGAGGATAAAATGTCTATGATATGATCATAGAGATGAATATCTGAGTTACGAGTTTGGTACACAATTAAGACCTTGTGGAAATTGTTTCATAACTAATACCGCCTGGAACACCATAGTGTGATGGTGTGTCCGAACATCATAAATGCACCCTATTGGATATGGTGCATACCATGATGTCTCTTATCGAATTACCACTATCGCTTATGGGTTAGGCATTAGAGACAACCGTGATTCACTTCAAATAGGGCACCACGAATTCCGCTGAGATGATAGCGATGAACTATGGTTTAGAGAAACCTAAGCTGTCATTTCTTAAAAGTTTGGGGCTGCAAAGCTTATGTGGAAAAGTTTTAGCCTGATAAGCTCAAACCCAAAGCGGATAAATGCATCTTCATAGGACGCCCAAAACAGCTGAGTATACCTCCTATTTCAGATCCGGAAGCAAAAGCGATTGTTTCTAGAAACGGGTCCTTTCTCGAGGAAAAGTTTCTCTCAAAAGAATTGAGTGGGAGGATGGTGGAGACTTGATGAGGTTATTGAACCGTCACTTCAACTAGTGTGTAGCAGGGCACAGGAAGTTGTTCCTGTGGTACCTACACCAATTGAAGTGGAAGCTTATGATAGTGATCATGAAACTTCGGATCAAGTCACTACCAAACCTCGTAGGTTGACAAGGATGCATACTACTTCAGAGTGGTACGTACTCCTGTCTTGGAGGTCATGTTTCTAGACAACAATGAACCTACGAGCTATGGAGAAGCGATGGTGGGCCCGGATTCCAATGAATGACTCGAGGCCATAAAATCCGAGAGAGGATCCATGTATGAAAACAAAGTATAGACTTTGGAAGAACTACTTGATAGTCGTAAGGCTGTTGGGTACAGATGGATTTTAAAAGGAAGACGGACAATGATGGTAAGTATCACCACTAAGAAAGCTCGACTTGTCGTCAAGATGTTTTCCAACAAGTTCAAGGAGTTGACTATGATGAGAATTTCTCACTCGTAGCGATGCTAAGAGTCTGTTGGAATTATATTAGCGCATCGCATTATTTATGAAATCTTGCAAATAGGATGTCAAAACATTATTTCTCGATTTTTTTTTTGAGGAAAGGTTGTATGTGATACAACCGTAAGGTTTTGTCAATCGATGCTAACAAGTATGCAAAGCTCCAGTAATCCTTCTAAGGACTGGAGTACGCATCTCGGAGAAGGAATATAAGCTTTGATGAGATGATCAAAGATTTTGGGTTTATGCAAAGTTTATGAGAAACTTGTATTTCCAAATAAGTGAGTGGGAGAACTATAGCATTTCTGATGAGTATATGTTGTTGACATATTGTTAATCAGAAATGATGTAGAATTTCTGGAAAGCATATAGGGTTATTTGAAAAGTGTTTTTCAATGGAAAACCTGGATTAAGCTACTTGAGCATTGAGCATCAAGATCTATATGGATAGATCAAAATTGCTTGATAGTACTTTCAAATGAACACATACCGTGACAAGATTTTGAAGGAGTTCTAAAAGGATCGGCAAAGAAGGAGTTCTTGACTGTGTTATAAGGTGTGAGTATTGAGTAAGACTCAAGACCTGACCACGGCAGAATAGAGAGAAATGACGAAGGTCGTCCCCTATGCTTTAGACGTAGGCTCTACAAAGATGCTATGCTATGTACCGCACTCAAGTGTGCCTTGCCATGAGTCACTATAGGTACAAGTGTGATCCAGAATGGATCACATGACAAGGTCAAACTTATACTTAGTAACTAGTTGACTAAGGAATTTTCTCGATTATGGAGGTGGTAAAAGAGTTCGTCGTAAAGGGTTATGTCTATGCAAACTTTGACACTAATCTGGATGACTGTGAGTAGTAAACCGGATTCGTATAGTAGAGCAGTTATTTGGACCCGTTGACTAATAACCTCTCTCACAAGCGAGATATGATCAAACCCCATGGGTGTTGAATTCATTACAATCACATAGTGATGTGAACTAGATTATTGACTCTAGTGCAAGTGGGAGATGTTGTAAATATGCCCTAGAGGCAAAAATAAAATGGTTATTATTATCTTTCCTTCTTCATGATAATTGTCTATTGTTCATGCTATAATTGTATTAACTGAAACCGTAATACATGTGTGAATACAAAGACCACAACATGTCCCTAGTGAGCCTCTAGTTGACTAGCTCGCCGATCAATAGATGGTTATGGTTTCTAACCATGGACATTGGATGTCATTGATAACGGATCACATCATTAGGAGAATGATGTGATGGACAAGACCCAATCCTAAGCATAGCGCAAGATCGTAGTTCGCTTGCTAAAGCTTTTCTAATGTCAATTATCATTTCCTTAGACCATGAGATTGTGCAACTCCCTGATACCGAGGAATGCTTTGGGTGTACCAAACGTCACAACATAACCGGGTGGCTATAAAGGTGCACTACGGTATCTCCGAAAGTGTCTGGGTTGGCACTAAACGAGATCGATTTGTCACTCCGCATGACGGAGAGGTATCTCGGCCCACTCGTAATGCATCATCATAATGAGCTCAATGTGACTAAGTAGTTAGTCACGGATCATGCATTATGGAACAATTAAAGTGACTTGCCGGTAACGAGATTGAACGAGGTATTGGGATACCGACGATCGAATCTCGGGCAAGTAACGTACCGATTGACAAAGGGAATTGTATACGGGATTGCTTGAATCCCCGACATCGTGGTTCATCCGATGAGATCATCGTGGAACATGTGGGATCCAATATGGGTATCCAGATCCCGCTATGGGTTATTGGCCGGAGAGATGTCTCGGTCATGTCAGCATGGTTCCCGAACCCGTAGGGTCTACACACATAAGGTTCGGTGACGCTAGAGTTGTTATGGGAAATAGTATGTGGTTACCAAATGTTGTTCAGAGTCCCGGATGAGATCCTTGACATCACGAGGAGTTCGGGAATGGTCCGGAGGTAAAGATTTATATATGGGAAGTCCTAGTTTGGCCACCGGAAAATGTTTGGGATTTTTCGGTATTGTACCGGGAAGGTTCTAGAAGGTTTCGGAGTGGGGCCCACCTGAATGGGGGACCCACATGAACGTGGGTAGTGGGGGAAAGGCCCCATACCCCTGGTCAAGGCGCACCAAGATCCCCCCTTAGAAGGAATAAGATCATATCCCGAAGGGATAAGATCAAGATCCCTAAAAAAAGGGGGATAACAATCGGTGGAGAAAGGAAATGATGGGATTTCTTTTCCCCACCTTTGCCAATGCCCCAATGGACTTGGAGGGCAAGAAACCAGCCCCCTCCACCCCTATATATAGTGGGGAGGTGCATGGGAGAGGCACCCCTTCCCTTGGCGCAGCCCTCTCCCTCCCAACACCTCCTCCTCCATAGTAGTGCTTGGCGAAGCTCTGCCGAGAATCGCAAGCTCCACCACCACGCCGCAGGTTGCCGAGTTTCCTCAACTTCTCCTCTCCCTTGCTGGATCAAGAAGGAGGAGACGCCCCGGCTGTACGTGTGTTGAACACGGAGGCACCGCTGTTCGGTGCTTAGATCGATTCGCCGCGATCTGAATCGCTAGTGAACGACTCCACCGATCGATTCTTGTAACGCTTCCGATCGCGATCTTCAAGGGTATGAAGATGCACTCCCCTCTCTCTCGTTGCTATTTACTCCATAGATTGATCTTGGTGATGCGTAGAAAATTTTGAATTTCTGCTACGTTCCCCAACACTAGTGCGCATGGCCATTCGAGGTTACCTGGCGCGGTGGGTGGAGGACAACGTGGATGCACTTGTCCGGGCCTTCACCTCTGATGATGACGGGGTGGTAGTTGCTGCGGATGAAGGTGACGTGGTGAACGGCAGCGAAGACGGCGCCAATGACGGCGATGGTGAAGCCAGTGACAGTGACAGTGGCGGCAGCGATGCCTTCGAAGATGATCAAGAAGATGCGGTGAGCGACATGTCTGATTGATTCTCAAGGCCCCCGCCGGTATCCTCGTGACAGACAAAACTCGGGCATCGCCCTGAAAGTTGTAAGAGCATTTTGGGAGGGGAAGCCCCTCATGTAAAAAGGATTGTTGTCCATACATTGTTAAGAACGACGCCGAACGAACGCCCATATGGTGTTACGGGCCCCGTGATGGGTTAATTGTTGTGATTTACCTTTAGCCCGGACATGCCTTGGATAGGCTCGTGAGGCTTGTAACTCTCTGGGGGCCCTCTAGGGGGACCTGTTGCCCTTGTGGCGAGAGCCTTGCGAGAGCGAGTGCCGGCCGTGGGACGGCATGCGCTCGTGTCCTAGGCCCAGCCCCGCCCGCGAGGGGCTCGCGAGGGGGAAGCAGCTAGTGCGAATTCCAACCTGGGCAGAAACCAGAACACGAGAAATCACGCGAATAAGACCAGACACCCCTCCCCGCATACGCAAACACAAATTCACCTTCAACTTAAATCCGAAGCGAGAAAGCTCGACCACATAAAAGGAGGCGAAAAACAAAAGGCCGCGTCCGGCACCTAGTCTAGTCTTCGACGTCTTCTCACCAGCGTGGAGCTAAGTGCAGCCACTAGGTGTGGGAGGGAGCCCCCGAGGCCCGAGGGCGGCTCTCCGGAGACTTCGGGGCATGTACAACCCCAACTCATTATTACGTGAGAGTGTCACGGGCGGCGAGCTTCACATGCACTGGGCCTTCTTCACAGGTACCGGCCTTGCTTCATATCGCCAGATGAGGGCCCCGCCTTGCGCACCCTCGACCGCCATTGACGGCGACCGGAGACCAAGGACGACACCAATGGGGTAAAGAGGACGCCAGCGGTTCCCCTGACGACCATGGGTCCTCTGCCGGGGGCAGGCCTTGCGGCACCTCCCCAGCAGAGGGCCTACCTCCAAGAAACACCTTGTTCCGTGCACCATGGGGAGGGGCCTGACTCCCGACCCCTCTCCTACAGCCCCTAGTGCGCCCTTCCTGGCGGAAGGGAGGCTGCCGAGCTGGGGCAGCCTTCCGCTGTAGTGACATGGACTTCCTGCGACCCATGGCTAGCATAAGCTTGCTCCTGAGAAATTAGCAAGACTGAGAAGGCTGCCATACCGGGCGTGGTTGGTGAGGCTTCCTTGAGGCTCCTGAAAGGGCTCGACTTCTGGCGTCTCTTCCTCCCAGCCTGGCCCGAGGAACGAGCCGTGGTCTTCTTCCAGTGTGACCGGTCTACCATGTGGGGCACATACGCCTCCGAGGCTGCCACCCCAAAGGCTTCGCTGCAGTGCCCCATGTTCCACGCGGCTTGGCTCGAATATCCGTCTTGGGGGTGATAGGGCGGAGGCCCGCCCGGGCCGTAGGCAGAGATGCGCATGCCCTCGCTCACCAGGGTGGCACTAGTGCCACTTGACGCCCGATGCTGGTGGCAGAGCTGGTTTTCATGAAGCCTTGGGGTACGCCTGAAGGCGCACGGGCGCGGATGGGCCCACTGTATGATCCACCCGGGGCCGGGGATGGAAGATGGACGCAGAAAGGAGGTGCCCCTGAAGCTGCGGCATCTAGGAGCTCAGCAACGTGCTCCACCAGCACGTCGCCGCCGCTCTCTTGCAGCCTGCACTGTAGCAGTTCATGAGCCACCGTGAGCGCCGCCTTCATGTTCGCCTGCTCCCGTCGGGTGTGCGGTGCCGTGGCCGCGGCGTGGCTCGAGGCCCTTGCTGCTGATCGCACCTGCCGTGGAGTGAGGGCAGGCGGCGCTTAGCCGTGTCGCCCATGCCCCGCAGCATTCTGCGGAGCGCGGGCTACCTAAGGCGTGGGGTTGAGGTCACCTTGGGCAGGCAGTGCGGCATGGGCAGGCCACGCTGCCCAATGGTCGACGTTGGCCGTCGGGTCGCCGGACATGGATGTGACAGAGCAGCGGAACGCAGATCGGCAGAAAAGAGGATTTTGGCGCACCCCTACCTGGCGTGCCAAATGTCGGATATCGGGTTCCGGCAAAACCCTTAATGTTCGAACTCTGGGGTGCGCACGAGGATCTACTCCCTACCGATCCACGTCCCAACGCTTTGCCATGAATCTAAGCTATATGATGAACAACATAAGGGACACAAGGTTTGTACTAGTTCGGGCAATCGTTGTGGTGCAATACCCTACTCTAGTGTGTGGTGGTGGATTGCCTCTGGGGCTGATGATGAACAGTACAGAGGAAGAACAACCTCGCGCGGGGTGTTCTTGTGGTGGTGTGCTTGGAGAGGAATGGCTCCGTCTCTGCTGGCTATAGGTGAGATCTTGATGCCTTCTACTGTGATGGCTAGCTCTATATATAGAGGCCCTGGTCCTCTTCCCAAATATTAAGTGGGAAGGGAGCCAACAATGGCCATTTTGAAGGGGGACAACTAGTAAAAGTTATCCTGACTAAAGTTGGTCTTCGACTGCCAAAGGTACTTGGGATGACGCCGTCTTAGGCTCCATGGTGACCTCCATCCTACCGCACTGCTGGTCTTGGTCTCAAGCACCAATATGGCAACCTTTGCTTGATGCCCCAGCACTCGCGTGTTCAAGGCTTGCCCTCTTTGCACCAAAGAGGAAACGAGACATTGCGCAGGCCGGTGCCCGCCTCGTCTCGATCACATGGCTTATGCCACGAGCACCTCGCGAGGTACTCTTGCCTTGATCTCTCCGCCTCGCAAGCCTGCCTAGTGAGGCCGCCTTGAGGAAGCTCTTATGCCGTCCGCCTCATGAGGCTTGGCCCTCGCGAGGGTCTTGAGCTTGGGTTGATAAAGATAGGTCTGTGTGGCGCACCCATTGAGCCCCGCAGCCGCAGCAGCAAGTCCGGGACCCCTGCTCCTGCAACACCGGCTGTAAATCCTCAATCCATACCGCGGGGTCTGTTGTGCCATCATATGATTCGATGTTCACGGGTTTATAACCTTTCTGGGAATTCATGTTCCATTACTTCGTCAGTGAAGCAAAGGGGGTGTGCGTCGCCTCTATATCGGGCCAAATCGTGACGTAGCTCGGATGGAGTTCATCTGCGGGTCTCGGCCTGGACGTTGTTATGTTTGTCGCTTCTAGCCGAATGGCCATCGTCGTGCATCAGGGCACGCCCCCGCGACCCATAAATTGATCTGGTCTGACCTGCTCTGTTTTCCAGGTCATACCGCAGGTCATATGTGTGTCCCCGAGCTGTTGTATTTCTGTTTTTATGGCGAGCTAGTGCGGGCTGGTGTTCGGCTCGAGGTGCTGCTTTGTCCCGGTCGCGTGGTGGCCAGTCAGCCGCATTATGCGCTGTGGGACGGGTTCCAGCGCTTCACCATCGAACTATGGTAACAGTTTGCGCTTCGGGTGACTTTTGGTAGGGTGCTCGAGGTCGATTCTCGCTGCCGTGACATCACCATCCGTCGCTGAGAAGATCTTGATCAGCCCGGTTGCCGCTGCTTTTTTCGTGCTCCTTGCAAAGGGCTATTAGCCGGCGCTTAAAGCGCTCCTGCTCGATGGGCTCCTCAGGCACGATAAAGTCTTCGTCGCCGAGCCTCACCTTGTCCTCGGAGAGCGGAAGGTAGTTACTGTCCTCCGCGTCTTCATTCGTGGCCTGTTCATCAGGGCCAGCTCTCCCATCTTCCCGTTCGTCTTGTTCGGACATTGGCTCCACGGGATCTTCATTGTCTTCAACATCATCCGGAGTGTTATTTTCTCCTATGCCGATACTGCTGTTTTTTCACGACGGGGTTTAGAGCGGCACCGCTGTCGTTGGTGCTTTAGCTGTATTTCAAGAAGTTTCTCCTCAACTGGATCCTTATCATTGTCGTTGTTGTTCTCTTTTGGTGTATCCACCATGTATACGTCATACGAGGAGGTGGCTATCCAACTCCCTGTAAGCAGCGGTTGCTATGCCTGCTCCTCTCTGGCATCGTCGTCCATACCGTCAATGTCTTCGGAGTCATAATCAAACATGTTGGTTAAATCTTCGATCGTGGCTATGCAGTGGGTGGTGGGTGGGAAACGAAATTCTCCGTCATCAGCTTCCTATTCAAGCCGGACATAGTTCGGTTGAGATTCCCTTGATAAGGAGAGGGCTCTTAATAAGTTCAACACATCGCCAAAAGGCGAGTGCCGGAAGATGTCTGTGGAGCTGAACTCAATGATCGGCGCCCGATCAGGTTCGAAGGGCGCGGATGCACGCGGTTCGGAACCTATGGCCGGAGGAGCATCCGAGGTTCCGATGACACAGGGCCCACTTGAGGTTGGATATGTGTGCGGCTCTATCATCGTTGAGTCTGCGGCTTCCATGGCGGAGTTGAGCATCCCGTCCTCGGATGGCGCGATCTGCTCCGGATCTAGGGCCAGAGCAGTTGTAGGTGCTATCTCCTGAGCACGGTCTGATGACAGATTTAGGTCATGTTCATCGTGGTGACAGGGAGCGGCCATCATGGGCTCGAACCCGTCGAAGATCAAGTCTCCACGGATATCGGCCACATTATTCAAGCTTCCAAATCTGACCTGATGGCCAGGGGCGTAGCTATCGATCTGCTCCAGATAGCCAAGCAAGTTGGCCCGCAGTGCAAAGCCGCCGAGTACGTAGATCTGTCCGGGGAGGAAAATCTCCCCGTGGACTGGATTGTTGTAGATGATTGATGGGGCCATCAAACCTTTTGGTGACGACGCAGCGGAACTCTCAATGAAAGCACTAATGTCGGTGTCAAAACCGGTGGATCTCGGGTAGGGGGTCCCGAAATGTCGATGTAACAGAGACGGGGACATAATTTTACCTGTGTTTGGGCCTCTCTATGGAGGTAATACCCTGCTTCCTTCTTGATTGATCTTGATGAATATGAGTATTACAAGAGTCGATCTACCATGAGATCTTAATGGCTAAAACCCTAGAAGTCTAGCCTATGGGATTATGATCGTCCCCTATGGACTAAACCCTTCGGTTTATATAGACATCGGAGGGGGCTAGGGTTGTACAAAGTCGGTTACAGAGAAAGGAATCTACATATCTGAATCGCCAAGCTTGTCTTCCACGCAAAGGAGAGTCCCATCCGGACAAGGGAAGAAGTCCTCTGTCTTGTATCTTCATAATCCCAATAGTCCTGCCCATGTTAATAGTCCGGTCGTCCGAGGACCCCTTAATCCCGAACTCCCTCAATAAGATCTGATGACCAACGAAGGATATTCCTTCTCCCGGGAAGACCCGATCAGCCTCAAAATCCCGGTTACAAGACATTTCGACAATGGTAAATCAAGACCAGCAAGACCACCCGGATGTGCCGACAAATCCTGACAGGAGCTGCACATATCTCGTTCTCAGGGCACACCGGATGGGCCAAACGTCGGGTTGGCATGGACCGTGGAGCCGCTCAAGGGCGCCGGACATCGCCCGTTCGACCAACACTTGGAGAAGCACCGCCCGGGGGATAAATAAAGATGACCCTCAGGTTTATAACTCCCAAAGGAAAGTTAGTAGGTTGTTAGGCAAATGTAAAACCAAGGTTGGGCCTTGCTGGAGGAGTTTTATTCAAAGTGAACTGTCAAGGGGTTCCCATAAACCCAGCCGCGTAAGGAACGCAAAATCAAGGAACATAACACCGGTATGACGGAAACTAAGGCGGCAAGAGTGGAACAAAACACCAGGCATAAGGCCGAGCCTTCCACCCTTTACCAGGTATATAGATGCATTAATTAAATAAGAGATATTGTGATATCCCAAAATAATCCTGTTCCAACATGGAGCAATCTTCAACTTCACCTGCAACTAACAATGCTATAAGAGGTGCTGAGCAAAGTTGTACCATAGCCAAACAACGGTTTGCTAGGAAGGGTGAAAAGGTTAGAGGCTAACATGGCAATTTGGGAGGCTTGATAAACAAGTGATAGGTAGCGCAGCATAGTGATAGAATGAAGCAATTAGCATATCAATGATAGTACTGAGATCTAGGGTAACGGTCATCTTGCCTGAAATCCGCTAGGAATAAGAACGAGTCCATGAACAAGACGAACGTGCAAAGACGAACCAAGCGTAGACGAATGAATCCTCACGATCGCAACAAAACAAGGACTATCGAGAAGAAGCACAACCGGAAAGAAGCAAACAACACGGTAAACACACAATACATAAACATGACATGATGCTCAACCAAGTATGATGCATGACAGGAGTCTCATGAGGTCCAGGACAGCCGACTATCATTCCAAGACTATGAAGATACAAGATTGAAGACTTAGCATCCCATGGGACTTTCTCATAGGATTTCATTATTCATAATACACAATCATACCATAGGCCAAACCCTAGAAGCTAGCCTATGGTATGATTGTTGTAATGGTTGTGTGTCCCACGGATTAAAACCCTCCCGTTTATATAGACACCGGAGAGGGCTAGGTTACATAGAGTCGGTTACAATGGTAGGAGATCTACATATCCATATCGCCAAGCTTGCCTTCCATGCCAAGGAAAGTCCCATCCTGACACGGACTAAGTCTTCAATCTTGTATCTTCATAGTCTTGGAGTCCGCCGACGATGATAGTCCGGCTGTCCAGACACCCCTAGTCCAGACTCCTCAAGAGCTCCCTCAACCAGGCTTCAATGATGATGAGTCCGCGCACAGATATTGTTCGGCATTGCAAGGCGGTTCTCCTCCGAATAATTCATAGAAGATTGTGAACACCAGGATAGTGTCCGGCTCTGCAAAATAAATTCCACATTCCACCGTAGAGAGAATAATATGTACACAAGTTCAATCTGCTAACGTATTTTGTGGCATGACGTCACACCACTACCAAGCCTTTACTTGAATCGTTTTTTATTATACCACCTCAGCGCGTTTAGCGAAGCGGTTTCCTTGGCATGTCTTGTTGAAGCAGAGATCGTGTTCCCCTTATGCCGGGATTCCCACCAATACGGACGTGGGTAACCCAATCGCGCCATTAATGGTGGTGCTTGGGAGATAAGCGAGTTTTACCAGGCCGGTGGGGACGCATAGTCTTCGTCCGCCCATATATAAGGGGATAAGGATCCACCTTTACCCACGCCTTCTTCCTCCTTTGCTTATCCATCTCCGCCAAGACTCGAGCTCCAAATACCAAGCCTGCACATCTGCCTCGACCTTCTCCACCATGTCCGAGCAGAGGCAGTGGTTGGCTTCTCCGCTACGGAGGAGCACATCAAGAAGCTGCGAGGCGCCGGATACCGCCCAACATGACATCACAAGACCGGCCGCCCGACAAGGGCAGCTCATCCCCACCCCCAGTGCCCCATGAGAGGGTCGATTCTTCCCCATTTCTCGGCGGACTGGGCTTCCCATTGCATCCCTTCGTCCGGGGCTCATGTACTACTACGGCTCGACTTCCATGATCCGGCGCCAAACTTCATCCTCAACATCTTAGCGATATCGTCAGGTGCGAGGCCTTCCTTCGCATCCAGCCCCACTTCGCTTAGGCTCATGACCTTCAATGTAAGCCGGAAGGTAGTGAAGGGCGCCAAGCGGAGTGCGGAGGCGCCATGGTGGGAAGATGCCCAACGCCATCTCGCTCGGCGGGCCTTCGCAGAGTCCGCCAAGGGGTGGTAATCGGGTGGTTCTACATCATCGAGCCAGCGGACCCTAAATGGGCAGCGCCCCCGAGTTCAGATCTAGTATCCCCATGCAGCTCACCTCCGGAAAGAGAAGGGCTTGCTATGGGGCAGTTTGAGGAGCCGACAGACTCCACCTGCCTCCGACCTTGGTGAACAAGAAGCTTAGGCTTGTCAATGTGATCCAGTGTCATGCTCGTCTCACGGATTCTCCCTCGCCAACAATGGGCCTTTAATTTGTTGGAGTTCGATCCGCACAAGACCGACCTCGAGGGCTCTTCGACACGACGTACGAAGATGCCTGGAGGGTGCTGTTCAAGGGCGGAGAAGCCCCCGCATCCGTGACGGAAGACCGCGGATTCAGCACCAAGTGCCCGGCCGGCGAGGTAAGCTTTGTTATCCTCTATGGGACACTTATCTTCTTTCACAATTTAATTTTATGTGGGGTCCAAAACTCCCAATGCCTTTGAGAGGACTGGCAGAGGATGTCCGGACAGGTAGACTGTCCGGCTCCCCTTCCCGAAGAACCAGCGGACGCCCGTTTAGCGGGGCTGCTAGTCCCGGCACTTTATGTGGTGCCGGAGAAGAAGGCCAAGAAGAAGGCCACGGGAACTCAAAGAAGTTCCAGGCGCCAGGTGATATCGGACTTGTCGTCCGATGGCTCGAGGCGACTCTCCCCAAGACGAGGAGGAGAAGAGGACTCTCCCCAGAGGGAGAGAGAAGAAAGGAAGGCTTCCCCAACAGGGAGGCCAAGGGTCCAAGAGGGAAGGACCTTCCTCCCGACAGCTCCGCCAACGCCAACGCTGACGACGAAGAGTGGCCCTCAAGGGCCAAGCCCCGCCGATCGTAAGTATCCGGACTCGAAAGTGATTTGTACTTTTTTTTCGTGCCACGAAGTGTCCTTCTAATGCCGCATACTATCCGTAGCTGCCGAGGAGGATCTTCCCGCTTCATCCAGCGGGTCCTGGCCCCGCCGGATGTAGATACCATTCCGACCGCTTTCCCTCGCGATGCCGAGGACGCCGAGGTGGGATCCTGTGAGGGACCCGCCAGAGGGGAGGCTCGAGGTGCCACAAGGCAACCTCTCGACTTTGTGCCGACTCCGCTGTAACCCGTAGTGGTTCCGGAGTCTGGCAGGCGGCCCCTTCGCAAGAAGGGCAAGACCGTGACACCGGCAGCCTCCGTCCAACCGGAGGCACTGGACAACTTATTGGAGGCGCTCAACGGCGCTTCCATCGAGGAAGAGCACCACACTATCATGAGTGCGGTGATTCAAAAGGTTCACCGCCAAGAGCGGGCTAACCGAAGCTCGCAGAGCCTTCTAACAAAGCTTTGAGGTAAGAAGTTTAAAATATGTAATGTGATACCGCATAGACAGTAGCCCCTGATGCTCGGTTCGGTGTTCGGAAATAAAAATCGGACTGAGGATCTAAAAAAGATATACGCAGGAGTGCTAAAAATTATGTCAATATGGGTTTGCAGGCGCGCTGTTGACCTCGCCAGACCGATCAAGGAGGTCGGTGCTTTGAAGCAGACTCGAGCGGTCCGAGCAAGAGCTCGGCCTTGCCAAGAAGCAGCTCGAGGACAAAGAAGGTGAGTAACACCCTTTGAAATTTGTACCTCATGTAAAAGGATTTTGCTGCAATAGAAATAACAAGGATAACATGGGTACTACAGGCCACGAACGAGGTGGTGACCTTGAAGGAGGGTATGTCCGCGTCGAACGCAATGCGCCATGAACGAGGAGAGCGAGAAAAGCAGGAGGCGCGGTGGTGGAGGTGCGGCAAGAGCCTGTGCCTCATGGAAAAGCATGAGAGTTTGAGCGCGACTCAAGACTCGAGAGTCCGAGCTTGCCTCGGCTCTTGAAAGTGCCAAAGCCGCCAAGGCCGAGGCCCATAAGTCCCTCCAGAGATTGAGGCGATGAAGAAGATAGCGGCGGTAAGGCATTTTTCATGCAAAGCAAGCATGTAAATGTAAATTACCTGCATTTACCCGAATCTGAGCTCTCCAGGCGCTGCAGATCTGCCTCAGAAGCGCGTCCGATGCCGCCAGATTCTACCAAAGCCGAGGAGGGGAGCTCAATGGAGAAGGTCTTCGGTCTCAAGATGCCGAGGCCGACATCCGGTGCTTCTAGCGACCAAACAAGCAGCTGGTCGAACTCCACAAGGTAGCCGAGAAGGCCATGAAGGGCCTCATAGTCCGGCCAGGCCCGGAGAGGCCGTGCTCGGGAGCTACTTCGCCTGCGGCGCGCGGCTGGTGGATGCATGCCCTGGATGGAGGTCATCAAGCGCCCGCCGCATCGAAGGTGCCTGCTGGCCCTTGCCCGCGCAAAGGTGCACCGGGCAGCCGATGCCGAGAGGCTTCGACGGACGCGCGGCCAAGGGCAAGGAGTATCGACGCCCGAGATGTACTATAAGACTGTCCTCAAGGGTGCCTCGCAAGATTGCGGATGAGTTCCCCGAGATGTAATTATTGAGTAAACTCGCAATGTGTTATCCTCGCGGCGCTGAAAACTTTGTTCATATGCACTAAGCAACGCTTGTTTGATTTAAAATATTACCTTCGGCGGCCGCTTATCAAATCTGAGAGATGGCAAGTCGTCGGCTTCAGCCCCATGCCACGAAAGTGCCGGGTGTTCGGATAAACTTGAGCGCTTGTTCCCATATTTGGGTCCATCTAGGAGGCGCCAACACAACGTAACAAGGCAACCGGACTTATAATGCTTGAACACTCTCACTTAGCCATAGAATTCTATAATTTTAAATTTAGGCGAAGCCCTAGTGTCGGAAGATCGAGTTCGGGCGCCATCCACGCCGGGCCGGACACATCCTGTTCCTCGCCTAAGCGCCAGAAGTCTTTAGGGACTCGAAAAGACCTCTCAAACAAAGGACTAGCTCTCGCCTTTATCATGACAACAGTTTTAGCTTTCCATCGAGGCGCCGCCAGCTCAACCGGGCGCAATCGCAGTGGTTCTCCCAAGGCTACCTTAGCCGACGGAACGGAACATAAGGTACCAAAACATGGGAGCCGGGCAAACCCAACTATTGACCCAATACATGATTCGGAGCCGATGCATATAGTGCTATAAGTTCGGGGTGCCGCACTTGTTAAAGTGTTCGGACTTCACACCATAATGCGGGGAACATAAGCCCTTGGTGTATTTGGCCGTACCAAATTGTACGGATGCAAGGTGTCATAAATGAACATATATATAAAAAGTGAATGCAATTATAAGCGAGAAATGATGCATTGTTTATTCAAGGAATTCTGCCATGAGTGCAGAACGATACAAATAGTGCGGTAAGCAAGGGAGTGGACTATTTTAAACATGTCTCTCCTGTGGGTGGGCTGCGGAATGGTGTAATAAATAGATTTAATGCTCGAATCGAGACCACCGAGTGTTCGCTGTAGCCCTTGTTCCTCCCCGGCTGTTGATCGTGAGTTCGGCCGATCGATCGCGGACAGACCTCTTGTAAACGGAGTCCCGAGATAAAATAAAATAAAAAGGAAAAGAAAAAGAGCGACACACTTAGGAGCCCTCGTGTGGTTGAGCCGCACCGGCCTCAGAGTGGTCGTGCCTCCCCTATGCCCAAGGTATCTCCAGAGCGTAATGATGTACGCGGGGAATTTGTCTTGCAGCCATGCAAGGGCTGGGTTAGGGCCGATTGCTACGCCGCTTCTAACGTGCTGTGGTCTTGATGTATGTTGCCCGGCGCGTTTAATCATGTCCGCCTTTAACGGCCGGACTCTAAAATTGCCTTAAGAGGCTGCTGTCTTACTGGCCGCGAGAGCCGCCGTCTGTTCTCCGCTCGAGGAGCGCTCAGATTTCCGCTGACCGTGATGACTCCACGAGGGCCCGACATCTTGAGCTTGAGGTATGCATATGCGGCACCACGCTGAACTTTGTAAACGCTGTTCGTCCGAGCAGGGCGTGATAGCCGCCGCGAACGAGACTATGTCAAGATTAACTCTCGCCGAAATTATCCGGGATCCAAAGATCACTTCCAGCGAGACCGAGCCTGTACAATTGGCCTCGACACCTGGTATGATGCCTTTGAAGGTCGTTTTTGTAGGTTTAATCCTTGAGCGGTCTATGCCCATTTTGTGCACTGTATCCTGATAAAGCAGGTTCAGGCTACTGCCGCCGTCCATGAGGACTCTAGTGAGGTCAAATCCATCGACGATTGGGTCTAAAACCAATGTGGCGAATCCGCCATGGCGGATACTGGTAGGGTGATCCCTTCGATCGAAAGTGATCGGACAAGAGGACCATGGAGTGAACTTCGGGGCGATTGGCTCCATCGCATATACGTCCCGAAGTGCACGCTTCTGCTCCCTCTTGGGTATGTGGGTTGCATATATCATATTTACCGTCCGCACTTGTGGAGGGAAACCCTTCTGTCCTCTACTGTTTGGCGGCCGAGTCTCTTCCTCGTCGTCGCTGTGCAGCCACTTGTCATTGTTTTCGGCAATTAACTTGCCTGCCTTCTTAAATACCCAACAATCTCTGTTGGTGTGATTAGCTGGTTTTCTGGGTGCCATGTATCCGCAAGAGCGGTCGAGTATTCGGTCCAAGTTGGACGGACTCGAGTAGTTCTTTTGAATGGCTTCTTCCGCTGACCGGGTTTAGATAAACACGCCAATATGCTAATTCCTATCCAAAAGGAACTCAAGGTCCCACCAAGGATAGACCCGCATATTGAAACACTTTTGCAAGGTGGATATCAATACATCAACATTACATAATAGATGGGGATACATACAAAAGGCATTCAATGCCACAAGAATACAACAATACAACATACAAGAACAACATCCGACTACGGATGAATCATAAACAAACTCAAACAATATCCACTCGCTAGCCCAGTCCGACCGAACCTATCCCCGATCGAAGAAGCGTAAGAAGAAACTCCAAAACAAGCAACATCGCCTCGGCCATGATCATCGCATAACCTGACCAAGAATCTGTTGGTGTAGTAATCAGGAGCCACGAGGACTCAGCAATCCCATAACCATGGGTTTCAAGACTAGCAAAGCTTAATGGGAAAGGAAGGGGTAAAGTGGTGAGGTTGCAGCAGCGACTAAGCAATGTATGGTGGCTAACATACACAAAAGGGAGCGAGAAGAGAAGCAAAGGAACGGTCGTCAACTAGTAATGATCAAGAGGTGATCCTGAACTCCTACTTACGCCAAACATAACCTAAACCGTGTTCACTTCCGGACTCACGAGAAGAGACCATCACGGCTACACACGCGGTTGATGCGCTTTAATTTGATCTGTGTCAAGTTATCTACAACCGACATTAACAAATTCCCATCTGCCACATAACCATGGCACGGCTCTCGAAAGTTTATACCCGCAGGGTGTCCCAACTTAGCCCATGACAAGCTCTCGCGATCAACGGGAATAGACCTTCTCCAGAAGACCCGATCGCCCTTAATCCCGGTTTACAAGACATTTCGACAATGGTAAAACAAGACCAGAAAAGCCACCTCGATGCGCCGACATCCCAATAGGAGCTGCACATATCTCGCTCTAGGGCAACATCGGATGAGCACTGCATAACTAAAACCAGACCTCAAGTTTCCCGAGGGGCGCCAGAAAGGATTTAGTTCGACCAACACTTAGACAAGCATCGCCCGGGGCTAAATAAAGATGACCCTTGGGTTGGCTGACCCAAGGAAGGGTATAGGTGGTGGTGAGGCAAATGGTAAAACCAAGGTTGGGCCTTGCCGACAAGTTTTATTCAAAGCGAACCGTCAGGGGGTCCCATAAATCACCCGACACGTAAGGAACACAAAATCCGGGAACATAACACCGTATGACGGAAACTAGGGCGGAAAGAGTGGAACAAAACACCAGGCATAAGGCCGAGCCTTCCACCCTTTACCAAATATATAGATGCATTAATAAAATAAGAGATATTGTGATATCCCAACATAAACCCTGTCCACCATGGAGCAATCTTCAACTTCACCTGCAACTAGCAATGCTATAAGAGGGGCTGAGCAAAGCGGTAACATAGCCAAACAATGGTTTGCTAGGAATGGTGTCAAAGGTTAGAGGTTCATGGCAATTTGGGATGGCTTGATAAACAGGTGATAGGTAGCGCAACATAGCGATAGAACGAAACAACTAGCATAGTAATGATAGTAGTGAGATCCAGGGTAGCGGTCATCTTGCCTGAAATCCCGCAAGGAAGAAGAACGAGTCCATGAAGAAGATGAAGCCACGAAGACGAACCAAGCGTAGACGAACGAATCCTCATGATTGCAACGAAACAGGAACTATTGACAAGAAGCACACAACATAGTAAACACACCACACATGAACAAGGCATGATGCACAACAAGCATGATGCATGTCCAAGCTACATGAAGCTACTCGTGGCAAGAGATGATGCAAACAAGAACAACACATCAAGGCAAGTTTAAATGAGGCCGGAAACAACATATAACAATTCCGATAAGTCCTCATATGCAAATTTCGAAATTGGTCTGGAACTGAATAAACCTTATGTTCAAGTTGTTAAACAGCAAGTTAACGTGCACCGCGATGAACTACACGAAATTCTAGTCAAGTTACATATAAAGTTCATTTAGTTCGGAGCTACGGCCTAGAAGATATGAGCAAAACAAGTTAAACATGGCATTGATGCAAAATGCATACAAACATCAAGCAAACACCTCAAAACAAGGATGCAACATGATAATATGAAGCTACATGCAAGAACAAGCAAGTTTCATATAGAGCACACTCAAAACGGAGCAACGGTGCAACACATACACTCTATACAAGTCATAGCAACAATCTGTCCATAACAGCAACTAGGCATCTTACAAGCATCAAAACAACAAGCTACAGAACCCCAACATAATAAAAAAAGGCATGACCATGAAGTACATGTAAAGAATAACAAAACATGAACACTGAGCTATCTCCAGAAAACAATAGATCATGCTCAAAAAGACATGGAAAGATTGCAAATAATAACAGCCTGCACTTATCAGAAATAACATCAAAGTTGCAATGTTTAGAGCTATCAAACAACATGTTACAGAACTTATCATGGCAAACAAAGGCATGTCATGAATCTACTAATTGCATAGATCAAAAGTCACTTACTGACCATGAGCCCAAAAGGATAAGAAGATAAGATGGCACCCATGTAAACATGGCAAGTTATATTACAGATTCAAACATGGCAGGAACAACAATAAGCAGGCATGTTGGTGAGCTTGAACCACTCACTACAGAGCAATACATGGCATGGCAAGGAAACCAACAGTAAGAAGGCATGTTTGTGAAGCTATACATGGCAAGAGCAAGGTCATATGGTGCATGGAACACTAGCAAAACACATGGGAACAAGTGAACTTAATGTTAACAGGCTGACAACAACATTATGAAGCAAATTTGGAGCAAGATAACAACATGCTACAGCAGGCTATAATTTCAACCAGTGGCATGAATGGATAGAGCAAGACATGTAGATCAAAACATGTTTATAGGACATCTCCAGATTATGCACGAAATGACTAGTAGAAGCATGTTAACATAGCAACAAAATATAATGTAATCTTTCAGAAAACAGCAACAAAGAACTACCCTACTTAGCAAGCTTGATACACTCAAAGACACAACTCACAAAAATACATGGTTCAAAACACATGTAGACATCAACCTCATAGGATGCACACATCAATCATGGCAAAAATGACAAATGAGCATGTTGTAATAGTTTCAGCAGATTAACATCAACATGCACTCTTCCAACAGCATTTCGGGTATCAAGAGGAGCTCAAATGAAATTGATTGAATGGAATGAAATGATGTACTCGTTGAGACGAACAATTTGACATATTACACGCACGAAACGGAGCTACGGATGCAGAGATACAACATGATGAACATGGCATGATAATGTATGAATATACAGGACTTGGGCGTTTTCGGGGTCAACCTCGGGCTGCGCGGATTCCGATGCGGCGGCAGATCTCGCCGGAACTTCGCCGGAGTTCGCGCGAAGGTGGCCGGAGAGGAAGGAGAGGCCGACGCGGGGGAGAGGAGAAGGACGCCGGGGCAGCGGCTCGGTCGCCGGCGGGCGGATCGGGCCTCGGGGGCGCAGAGGCGGCGGGCGCTTATGGCGCGTGGAGCTCCGCGCGGAGCTCCCGGCGGCGTGGGCGCCACGGGCGAGCCCGACGGCGGGCGGGTCGGAGGACGACGGCGGCGGGTGGCGCTGGTCGGAGTCCGGCGGCAGGGCGGGCGGCGCGGTCCGGCGGCGGGCGCGGCGGCGGCGGAGGTCGGCGGGAAGCTGGGGCCGGCCGCCGGCGACGAGGCGGCGGCGGTGCGGCGGCTCGCCGCGGGCCGAGGCGGGCGGACGGCGGCGACGGCGCGGGCTCGCGGGTTCGAACCGGCTCCCGGGCCGCGCGGGGGAGCGAGAGAGAGGGAGGCGCGGGCTGACGTGGCGGCGCGGGATAGGTTGAGGGCGGCGGCGGAGGTGACGTGGCAGGCCGCGACTGGCTGCAGCGACGTGGCTCCCGGCGGTGCACACATCCGCCGGCGGGGTGGACATGTCCGGCGGGCGAGAGGGAGGTTTGATCTACGGTTTGCCCGAGATTTCAGGGGAGAGGGCTAATTTTTAGGTTGAGGGAGCTAGGAGAGTCCAAATGAGGAGCGGTTTTCGGCCACGCGATCGTGATCGAACGACCGAGAGCATAGAGGGGAGTTAGTTGGGTTTTGGGCCACTTTGGAAGGGGTGTTGGGCTGCAACTCAAAGAGGGCTTTATAGTTACCCTGCTAACTGTTGAGTATCAAACGACTCCAAATGGCACGAAACTTGACAAAGCGGTTCATCGGTGCTATACCAAGGACGCTATAAACCTCGGCCATTCCGAGAACGTTTAACACCCGCACAAGAGAAGAGGTCAAAAGGGACAGCCGGATGACATAGGAGTGCCGGATTGCAAAACGGACAATGGGGAAAATGCTCGGATGCATGAGACGAACACGTATGCAAAATGAAATGCACATGATGACATGATAAAATGCAACACGCAAGCAAATGACATGGCAACAATGACGAATAACTGGCAGACACCTGGCGCAATGAATCCGGGGCGTTACAACACTCCTCCACTAACAAGAGATCTCGTCCCGAGATCTTAGGACCGAGACGGAAAGGAAAATGGATGAGGTGAAACAAGAACTCAAGAGAAGAAGCAAAGAATCGAGAGCACTCGAGAAGAAGAGAGGAACGACGAGGAGGACGAATCGAAAGCTCACGAATTCAGATAGACTATGAAACAACTCCTGTTAGAACGGGTTAGAAACGAATAAGACTGAAAGGATTTAGGCAACACTCTGGCTGAACATGGAAGGATTAGAACAAGAACTTGAGAGGATAGAATGATACTTGATGAAGACATGACACAAAAACTCCAGAAAGAATGGAAATAGTTGAAAGAAAAGAACGGAGAAGAAAATGACAACTTGTGCCACGAATGAAATAGAAAGCAACTTTAGGAGGAAGGTTTAAACGAAGTTGTTGAGAAAATCAATAACGAAAATAATAAGCTTGTTGTGGTCTTATAGGTAACAACTCAAGACATAAGGTGATAACCGGCCACAAACGGAAATGTTTGATAGCTGAGAAGAACGAAGAAATGCAACGGAGAATTAATTGCACTTCGACACGAGAAAAGAAAAGCATACTTGAACTCCACCAACAAGCACCTTGATGAACTCTTGAAGAATGAACTAAATCATGACAAGCCACCGTGAAGAACTCCGGTAACAAAAGAATGACGAGATAAAATGAATGATGAAAGAATAAGATGAGCCTTGCGGTGATTTAGATGGAGGTTCCGATGAAATGGCTGAGGAAATTGAACTCCGGAAAAGAAAAAGATGAAAACACTTGGAACTAGAATTTATTCACCAAGAACAAACTCTGAAGGAAGGGATTACTCACTTGGATGGAATAAGAATAAGATTTATTGTATGCTTATCCTTCATCAAATTAAATTGATGACAAGCAATGGATTTTTCATATTACTTATTCTTCTTGTAAAGATTGAAGAGAGAAATAGCGCAACTTGGGAAGGTCTTCCATGAACCACCGGTAGGATTTGGGAAGAGCGCGTGAATTAAAATGATAATCTAGGAAAAAGAATCTTAAACGAACCACCGTAAGAATTCGAAAATGACTGATGAAAGAGAATGAATCACCGAGAAGAATTAGAAGAACAAATATGCTTGAGGGGATTTAGATGCAAAAGAACGAATAGATCTCGAACTGATAGAAGAATACTTGAACGAAGCACCGGAAGAATATTGAGACGAACGAAGGGGCATGAATATAGAATAATTGGAGAACGAATTTGGAAAACTTAGAACGAAGAAATCTTTTGAAAAGATGGTCTCCGGATGATCGAGAGAGAAAGCAACTCCTGAAATGCTCCGGATGGATGAAAAGAATTTGCATGAATAGAAACAATTTGATAGGATAACATCGAGCTAGCACCGCGAATCTCTGGGAGAACGGACAAGATTAAAGAGAAATCTTCTTCTTTGGTCTTCAAAAGACGACGAGAAACACCACCAAAATTACTGAGGTACTCCGGTAGAATGAAAAAGCGAAGAGGTTGAGCCAATAATGAAAATGATTTGAAAACGATCTTGGAAAAGGCATGTGACTGATGAAATTCATTCTTACGTCACACTTGAAAAGAATTAGTGATGGCTCCGGAATAATTAGAAGAGTCAGGTAAGATCCTGGAAAAAGACCTGTGGGTTAGGGCCCACTGAAGAAAACACCGTTGAAAAGGATTGTTGAAAAGATAGATGATGCATCGGACCAATTGAAATATTTGAATGAGGTGATAACCTCGAATCAACTCGAACATAGACGAATCTCCTGAGATGTCTTGAACACTCCGGAAGGATAAAATGGCGAGAGGCGAACGAGCAGGGAAAACACTTGAGCCGAGGAAAAGAATATAATCACTACCGAAAAACTAGAATTGAAACCACCGTAGAAGAAAAAGAGATGAAGAATGACGAATGAGACGAGAATTCATCGGTTTAAATAATTGAGGGAAGATTGAAGAGACTCCACACGAATGGAATTGACGGTCGAAAGAGACTCATGCTCTGGAAGAAAAGGGTGGAGGGCGGAAAACACAGCAACCGGAAGGGGAATCGATTTAATATCTTGAAGAGAAAACACCGTTGAAATAATTGAGGAAAAAAGCAAAGACTTCCCACGAGTAGGATGGATACTGACATGGACTCCGTTCCGAGAGGAAGAAGGGTGGGCGGGTGGGAAAAGAAAACAACTGAGGATTGAACTCAAAGATGAAGAGGCTTGAGTCAACTTGACGAGAAATGCACCGGATAAAAGAGGATGGACAACTCACGAAACTAACCACGTGATCCTAAAGAAAATTTTGAACGGGAAGAGGAGTAGTTCAAAACACCTACGCCAAGATTCCTCACCCGAGCGATTTAAGGGCGAGGAGTAAAAGAATTCCAACTCTCCGATATAACTAGACTCAAAATAGTTTTCTTCTAGACTCAACAACGCCAAACTACACGATCAATCAAGGGGGCTCCTAGGGTCGGTCGAGGCTCGATACTTAACTTGAAACACGCCTAATATGCTACCCTATCCAAAAGGAACTCAAAGGTCCCACCAAGGATAGACCAGATATTGAAACGCTTTTGTAAGGTGGATATCATTACATCAACATTACATAATAGATGGGATACATACAAAAGGCATACAATGCCACAAGAATACAACAATACAACATATAAGAACAACATCCGACTACGGATGAATCATAAACAGATACTCAAACAATATCCACCTCGCTAGCCCAGTCCCGACCGAACCTATCCCCGATCAAGAAGTAGAAGAAGAAACTCCAAAACAAGCAACATCGCTCTCACGCCATGATCATCGCATAACCTGTACTCGCAATCGTTGGTGTAGTAATCAGGAGCCACGAGGACTCAAAGAATCCCATTACCATGGGTATCAAGACTAGCAAAGCTTAATGGGAAAGGAAGGGGTAAAGTGGTGAGGTTACAAAGAGCGACTAAGCAATGTATGGTGGCTAACATACGCAAAAGGAGCGAGAAGAGAAGCAAAGGAACGGTCGTCAACTAGTAATGATCAAGAGGTGATCCCGAACTCCTACTTACGCCAAACATAACCCGTAAACCGTGTTCACTTCCGGACTCACGAGAAGAGACCATCACGCTACACACGCGGTTGATGCGCTTTAATTCGGATCCGTGTCAAGTTATCTACAACCGACATTAACAAATTCCCATCTGCCACATAACCGCGGCACGGCTCTCGAAAGTTTATACCTCGCAGGGTGTCCCAACTTAGCCCATGACAAGCTCTCGCGATCAACGAAGGAATAGACCTTCTCCCAGAAGACCCGATCGCCTCGAATCCCGCCACAAGACATTTCGACAATGGTAAAACAAGACCAGAAAGCCGCCTGATGCGCCGACATCCCGATAGGAGCTGCACATATCTCGCCTCGTGGCAAGACCGATGAGCACCTGCATAACTAAAACCAAACCTCAAGTTTCCCGAGGGGCGCCAGAAGGACTTAGTTCGACCAACACTTAGACAAGCACCGCCCGGGGGCTAAATAAAGATGACCCTTGGGTTCGCCACCCAAGGGAAGGGTATAGGTGGTGGTGAGGCAAATGGTAAAACCAAGGTTGGGCCTTGCTGGACAAGTTTTATTCAAAGCGAACCGTCAGGGGGTCCCATAAATCACCCGACCGTAAGGAACGCAAAATCCGGGAACATAACACCGGTATGACGGAAACTAGGGCGGCAAGAGGGAACAAAACACTGCATAAGGCCGAGCCTTTTCACCTAGATGCATTAATAAAATAAGAGATATTGTGATATCCCAACATAAACCCTGCCCACCATGGAGCAATCTTCAACTTCACCGCAACTAGCAACGCTATAAGAGGGCTGAGCAAAGCGGTAACATAGCCAAACAATGGTTTGCTAGGAATGGTGTCAAAGGTTAGAGGTTCATGGCAATTTGGGATGGCTTGATAAACAGTGATAGGTAGCGCAGCATAGCGATAGAACGAAACAACTAGCATAGCATTGATAGTAGTGAGATCTAGGGTAGCGGTCATCTTGCCTGAAATCCCGCAAGGAAGAAGAACGAGTCCATGAAGAAGATGAAGCCACGAAGACGAACCAAGCGTAGACGAACGAATCCTCACGATTGCAACAAAACAGGAACTATCGAGAAGAAGCACACAACATAGTAAACACACCACACATGAACAAGGCATGATGCACAACAAGCATGATGCATGTCCAAGCTACATGAAGCTACTCGTGGCAAGAGATGATGCAAACAAGAACAACACATCAAGGCAAGTTTAAATGAGGCCGGAAACAACATATAACAATTCCGGTAAGTCCTCATATGCAAATTTTGAAATTGGTCCAGAACTGAATAAACCTTATGTTCAAGTTGTTAAACAGCAAGTTAAGATGCACCACGATGAACTACACAAAATTCTAGTCAAGTAACATATAAAGTTCATTTAGTTCGGAGCTACGACCTAGAAGATATGAGCAAAACAAGTTAAACATGGCATTGATGCAAAATGCATACAAACATCAAGCAAACACCTCAAAACAAGGATGCAACACGATAATATGAAGCTACATGCAAGAACAAGCAAGTTTCATATAGAGCACACTCAAAACGGAGCAACGGTGCAACACATACACTATATACAAGTCATAGCAACAATCTGTCCATAACAGCAACTAGGCATCTTACAAGCATCAAAACAACAAGCTACAGCACCCCAACATAATAAAAAAAGGCATGAACATGAAGTACAGGTAAAGCATAACAAAACATGAACACTGAGCTATCTCCAGAAAACAACAGATCATGCTCAAAAAGACATGGAAAGATTGCAAATAATAACAGTTTCAGACTTATCAGGAAATAACATCAGCTTGCAATGTTTAGAGCTGTGAAACAACATGTTACAGAACTTATCATGGCAAACAAAGGCATGGCATGAATCTACTAATTGCATAGATCAAAAGTCCCTTATCGACCATGAGCCAAAAAGGATCAAAGATATGATGGCACCCATGTAAACATGGCAAGTTATATTACAGATTCAAACATGGCAGGAACAACAATAAGTAGGCATGTTGGTGAGCTTGAACCACTCACCACAGAGCAATACATGGCATGGCAAGGCAACCAACAGTAAGAAGGCATGTTTATGAAGCTAAGCATGGCAAGAGCAAGGTCATAGGGTGCATGGATCACTAGCAAAACACATGGGAACAAGTGAACTTAATGTTAACAGTCGACAAGAACATTATGAAGCAACTTTGGAGCAAGATAACAACATGCTACAGCATGCTATAATTGCAACCAAGGGCATGAATGGATAGAGCAAGACATGTAGATCAAAACATGTTTATAGGACATCTCCAGATTATGCACGAAATGACTAGTAGAAGCATGTTAACATCGCAACAAAATATAACAGAATCTGTCAGGAAAACAGCAAGAGCAAGTACCCTACTTAGCAAGCTTGATACACTCAGCACACAACTCACAAAAATACATGGTTTGTACCCCTGGAAAGATGGCATAGCATAGATCAAAACACATGTAGACATCAACCTCATAGGATGCACACATCAATCATGGCAAAATGACAAATGAGCATGTTATAACAGCCAAGCAGATTAACATCAACATGCACTCTTCCAACAAAGATTTCGGGCATCAAGATGAGCTCAAATGAAAATGATGCAATGGAATGAAATGATGTACTCGTTGAGACGAACAATTTTACATATTGCACGCACGAAACGGAGCTACGGATGCAGAGATACAACATGATGAACATGGCACGATAATGTATGAATATACGAGAGAGGCGTTTTCGGGGTCAACCTCGGGCTGCACGGATTCCGATACGGCGGCGGATCTCGCCGGAACTTCGCCGGAGTTCGCGTGAAGGTGGCCGGAGAGGAAGGAGAGGCCGACGCGGGGGAGAGGAGAAGGACGCCGGGGCAGCGGCTCGGTCGCCGGCGGGCGGATCGGGCCTCGGGCGCGGGAGGCGGCGGCGCGATGGTCATGTGGAGCTCCGGGCGAGGAGCTTCGGCGGCGTGGTGCTAAGGGGCGAGCCCGATGGCGGCGGGTCGGAGGACGACGGGCGGTGGTGGCGGCGGGTCGAGTCCGGCGGCAGCAGGCGGCGCGGTCCGGGCGATGGGCGAGGCGGCGGCGGAGGTCACGGAGAAGCTGGGGGGTCGCCGCGACGAGGCGGTGGCGGCGCGCTGTGGCTGGCCGCGGGGGCCGAGGCGGCGGACGGCGGCGACGGCGGCTCGCGATCAGGTTCGAACCGGTCCCGCAGGCCGCGGGGTGGGAGAGAGAGAGAGGGAGGCGCGGGGCTGACGTGGCGGCGCGGGATAGGTTGTGGGTGGCGGCGGAGGTGACGTGGCAGGCCGCGATTGGCTGCAGCGACGTGGCTACCGGCGGTGGACACGTCCGGCGGCGGGGTGGACATGTCCGGCGGGCGAGAGGGAGGTTTGATCTAGGGTTTGCCTGAGATTTCGGGGAAGGGGGCTAATTTATAGGTAGAGGGAGCTTGGAGAGTCCAAATGAGGAGCGGTTTTCGGCCACACGATCGTGATCGAACGACCGAGAGCATAGATGGGAGTTAGATGGGTTTTGGGCCACTTTGGAAGGGGTGTTGGGCTGCAACTCAAAGAGGGCTTTACTACATCTTGCTAACTGCTGAGTATCAAACGACTCCAAATGGCACGAAACTTGACAGCGGTTCATCGGTGCTATACCAAGGCCGCTAAACCTCGCCATTCCGGGAACGCTTAACACCCGCACAAGAGAAGAGGTCAAAAGGACCGCCGATGACATAGGAGTGCCGGATTGCAAAACGGACAACGGGAAAATGCTCTTGATGCATGAGACGAACACGATGCAAAATGAAATGCACATGATGACATGATAAAATGCAACACGCAAGCAAATGACATGGCAACAATGAAGAATAACTGCAAACACCGCGAACGAACTGGGCGTTACATTAGAGCCTCCGAATCCGCATCGACCGTCAGATCTCATCGCTATCGCCGCTAACGCGGCGCTTGTTTTGTTTCGACGCGACCTGCCATTGTGGTACCTAGTATCCGGAATACCAGCATTTTTGCTGAGGTTGTTGCTGTGAGCTAGCTGGGTTGTCCTCACCCGCACGTAAGCGGTCATGAGTGATGTGAGGGCTGCCATGGATTTCAGCTTTTCCCGCCCTAGGTGCCGGCCAGCCACTCGTCATGATGTTGTGTTTGAAGGCTGCGAGGGCCTTTGCATCAAGATAGTCGACAATTTGATTTTTCTTTGTTAAGAACCTTGTCCGTAATCGTCTCGCCGATTCATCCGCTGCTGAATTATGTGGCTTAGGTCATCGGCGCTCGTGGTCGCACAAATGTGCCCTAGAAGTTGTCGAGGAATGCGGCTTCCGTGTCCTCCCAACACCCAATTGACTCGCCGGCAAGTGTTAAGCCAATGCCGAGCTGGTCCTTTAAGCTTGAGGGAGATACTTGATGGCGTGGAGATGCCGCCATGGGCCATATGGATATGAAGGAGATAATCTTCAACCAAACCGCTGGGTCTGTTGTGCCATCGAGATTCAATATTCACGGGTTTAAACCCTTTGGGTATTTGATGGTCCATTACTCTCCGTGAAGCATAGTGGGTGCGGGCGCTCAGATGAGCAATATCACGACGTAGCTCAAGAGAGCGTTGTTCGCCAGGTTCGCCCGCCGAGTTGTCAGATCCGCGCGACGGTAGTCGCCGTGGGTCATGGGCGCCCACGTGATCCGTAGATAGATCTGGATTGTCTTGCCTTGTCCTCCAATATATCCCGCAAGCCCGGCGATTCCCCGTGGGCTTCAGATTTTCGAAGCGGTGCCGGGTACGGTCCCGATGGAGGGCCTAGATGCTCTTCGTCGCGCCACCACGGGTGGTCGGTCTGCCAGACAGCGCTGGTGATAAAGGTTTGTATGCTTCCTCCTCTAGTCGGGGAGCAACTTGCTTTTGGGTAGCTTTTGAGGGCGCTCGAGTTCATACTCTTCGGGCGCGAGGACCTCGGTCCATCCGCTGGACAAGCAGGTCTTGATCAGCTTGAAGCTATTGCTGCTTTTCTTTAGGCTGTTCGCCGTGGACATTAGCCCGCGCTTAAAACGCCTTATTCGACGGATCCTCGGGCACGACAAATTCATCGTCGTTGAGTCTTGCCTCGTCTCCGGAGGGAGGCATGTAATTGTCATCCTCTATCTCCTCGTCTGCCGCTCTCTCTCGAGGGCTGGCTACTTCATCCTCTTGTGCTGAATCTTGCTGGAGGGGGTTGTCTTCGGCACTCTCTGGGGTGTATTGGAGGAAGAACGCGACGTCGCCAAGGCTCGTTCCGCATTCTATCAACAGCAGGCTCGAAGATATCAAAGCAGAGAAGTACGGGCTAAGACTTACAATGTTGGCGAACTAGTTCTACGCCTGCCGGACAAGAAAAAGGACAAGCTCAAGCCCAAATGGGAGGGCCCTTCATCATCGATCAAGTCCTGACCGGCAGAGCATACCGCTCACAAACGACGGACAACCGACTCGAGCCGAACCTATGGAACGCAGCCCGCCTCCGACGATTCTACGCTTAGCACCGACTAAGAGTTCGCTCTCCCCGCCCAAATTTTTGCATTTCACTGTCTTTCTTTTCTCTCTTTTCTCTCACCCTTTTCATAAAAGCCCTTGAAGTCCTACTTGCACATTGTTTGCACACACTTGATGTGCTATCCGCACTCATTATACCTGGGGGCTTCTTTAACATAAGCTTACTTATAAGGGCTTCATGCCCAGCACATGTGTCAAACTTCCACACGTACCTTTTACTCCCATTATATGCATCGATATGACTTAAGTTTTGGCCAAGCTGGGTTGTTCGGCTCCTATGCTTACCCCACGCTCCCAATTGTTCGCTAGGAGGTAAAGGAGCACCTCCGCGATTATTATCGCTGGTCACCGGATGTGTACCTCTCGACCGGGTGAAGCCGAAAGCTAGCGTTTTAAGGGAATATTCGGTCGGTGACTTGAAAGATGATTTTTACCTATTTATTTATCTGCCCCGCATGTTTTCCTGCTTTTTCGCAGTCCCGACATGCACTTTAGGGCATGCCTCCTGTGAAAGGAACCCTTAACGAAACTACTCTCCCCGAAGATGTTTCTTACTAACCATGTAATATAACATAACTAGTTGGGCACTTGTCCGATAAAGCACTAATGACCCCTACGCCTGGTCTCCACGCATGCCCCTGTTGTTTCTAACCGAGAAGGTATTAGGACACACCTGCACTCTAGGGTCCCGAGGTTGAAGCTTAAAAGGTCGGCAAAGACAAACGATCTACAATCCGCTAGAAGGCATTTTACATGTCATTTTAAAATACATTGTCAAATCGACCGACCGTATTCCTCGCCAATCTCGCCTAACAGGCTGTCTAATTTACAGCCCCGCTGGGAATATTTAGCGCCAACTCTACTTGGCCGCACACTAAACTCACAGGATCTCCTTCCCATCGGGCCCCATAGGTCCGACCTCGCCATGTGGTTGGGATCCGCCTTCTTGTACCGCTTCACCATGGCCCAGCCTCCCCGGCACCTTGGCGGCAGTCGATATCTTCCATAAACGGAAGCGCGCTCCCAAGCTTCTCCGCCCGCAAGCTCTCGAGGCCCTCGGTAGGGAGAGGGACGGCCATAAAGCATGGACGACGCCGCCATCGCGCCGAACTCGTTCAACAGTTGCACCAGCTCGAAGTTGATCACCCGTCGACACGGCATCTCCCGCAGGCGCCTGTGAGCACACCTACGTATATATTTCACAATTGACTTCTCGCCAACTCTTATTTTCAAAGGAGTCTCGCCAAGCACTTACTATAGATGCCGTGATGAAGCCGCTTAATTCTCCTTCACGAGCTGCATACTCGCCCGAACACCTTTCAGCTCTTCACCAAGCTGAGTGTGGGCATCCCGAGATTATTCCTCTCCGCTTGACCTTCATCAAGACCTCTCGCCGCCTTCACCGGGCGAGTAGGTGTTGCTTGTCCGGATCTAGTCCGGCAACATCTGCAATATAAGTGTCAGATTTACACGCACGCCGTACACCGCTTATCTTTTTTGAAATAATGTGTTACCAGGAGGGGTCTCTGTGTCTCCTCCTGCGGCAGCAAGTGCGGCCTCAAGTTGGGCCTTGCACTCTTGCAACTCCTGGGACAATTGGGCATTCTTCTTTGTAAGATCCTGCAAATTATGTGATCCTTAAATTAGTTACTTTAACTATTTTAAGTCTCGGGCGCTACTGGCATATATAAACATTAAAATCTCTTACCCTTATGTCTTTTACATATTGCTTGTAACGCCCTCGATGCGGCTATATCTCCCACGTGTCGAAGCACGACTTAGAGGCATAACCGCATTGAAAGCAACGTCACAAGTGAGGTAATCTTCGCACAATCCATGTAATACATAAGGGAAAGAGATACATAGTTGGCTTACAGTCGCCACTTCACACAATACATAATTAAACATCCATCATACAGATTACACTCAAGGTCCGACTACGGAACAAAAATAAAGAAGAATACCCCACATGCAACACAGATCCCCGATCGCCCCAACTGGGCTCCACTACTAATCGTCTGGAAATGAAACATAGTATCGACCAAGGGCCTCATCATATTCCCACTTCAGCTCGGTTCGCCATCCGTGGCCGGCATCACCGTACCTGATCTGCTTTTGGTAGAATCTGTGAGCCACAGGGACTCAGCAATCTCACACCCGCGAGATCAAGACTATTTAAGCTTAAGGGAAGGCTGGTGTCAAAAGGATGGGCTGCAGCAAGCGACTAGCATATATGGTGGCTACATCGCAAAAGAGAGCGAGAAGAGAAGCAAAGCACGGTCGCGAAACTAGTAGTGATCAAGAAGTGATCCTAAGCAACCCAAGGCCAAACATAACTCCAACATCAGTGTTCACTTCCCTGACTACGAGAAGAGACCATCACGGTTACATACACGGTTGATGTATTTTAATTAAGGTCAACTTCGGTTATCTACAACCGACATTAACAAATTCCCATCTGCCTCATAACCGCGGGCACGGCTTTCGAAAGATAATACCCTGCAGGGGTGTCCCAACTTAGCCCATAACAAGCTCTCACGGTCAACGAAGGAATAAACCTTCACCCAAGACACTCCGATCGACTCGGTATCCCGACATCAAGACATTTCGACAATGGTAAAACTAAACCAGCAAGACCTCCCACAGTGCCGACAAATCCCGATAGGAGCTGCACATATCTCGCTCGTCGGGCACACCGGATGAGCCAGACGCCGGGTTGGCATAGACCTCGGTTGCCCAAGGGCGCCGGACATCGCCAGTTGGACCAAGACTGAAGGAGCACCGCCCGGGGGCTAAAATAAAGATGACCCTCGGCTCGCGAAAACCCAAGGGAAAAAGGGTATAGGTGGCAAATGGTAAAACCAAGGTTGGGCCTTGCTGGAGGAGTTTTATTCAAAGCGAACTGTCAAGGGGGTCCCATAAATCACCCGACCGCGTAAGGAACGCAAAATCAAGGAACATAACACCGGTATGACGGAAACTAGGTGGCAAGAGTGAACAAAACACCGGCATAAGGCCGAGCCTTCCACCCTTTACCAAGTATATAGATGCATTAATTAAAACAATAGATATTGTGATATCCCAAAATATCTGTGTTCCAACAAGGAACAAACTTCATCTTCACCTGCAACTAGCAACGCTATAAGAGGGGCTGAGCGAAGCGGTAACATGGCCAATCAACGGTTTGCTAGGACATGGATGGTTAAAGGTTGACATGGCAATATGGGTGACAAGATATAGCAAGTGGTAGGTATCGCAGCATAGGCATAGCAAAAGAGCGAGCATCTAGCAAGCAAAGATAGAAGTGATATCAAAGGTATGGTCATCTTGCCTGTAAGGTTCTCAGAGTTGTCGAAGGCTTGATCTTCGTAGGCGTTCTCAACAGGCTCCTTGTTCACGTACTCGTCTCCCGGCTCTACCCAAAGCAAGAACACAAGCAACGGAACCACAATCAAACAAGGAACAATGCACAAACAATATGATGCAAAACATGACATGCGATGCGAGATGTGATATGCAATGCATATGTATGCTCCGGAAGGAAAATGGTGAACCGGGCATCAACTTGGCAAACCAAGTATGCCGCTGGAAAGATGGAGTGATTTCGGTTGAAATCGATATAAAGATCACCGGAATCGGATGCACGGTTTGCAAATGACAAGCAAAACAAGAATGACGCAAATCTGCGTTTAACAGCCCGATGCTACTTAGCACGCAACACGAAACTATGCTACAGCACCCCAACATAAAGACAAAGCATATGGCAACGAACTACAGGAGATGCTTAACAAAAGAGGAACACTGAACTACGGCTAAATCACATCATAACATGTTCGAACAAGCATGGTGAAAGTGCTCAAAATATCAGGTTCACAGACTTAGTGAAAATACTAACATTGCCAGGAATTAACATCAGGAAGGCATGTTTAGAGCAAGCAAACAACATGCTACAGGAACTTATAATAGCAAAGCAAGGCATGACATGATTCCACTCAAAGCATATTTCAATAGTCCCTTACTGACCATAAGTCAAAAAGGACTATAAGAAATGATGGCACCCATGTAAACATTGCAAGTTTTATTACAGATTTCAGACTTGGTGAAATATCAGGACATGGCAAAAACAGATTCAACATGGCATGTTCGTGAGCTTGATGCACTCACTACAGAGCATCTCATGATAAACTAAGCATACACCCATGAAGAAGACATGGCATAGGAGCTATACATGGCAAGAACAACATCATAGCATACACGGATCAACTACAACGACCTCGTGAAAATTGAATCTCACGCAAACAGTCTGCCAGGAAACATTTTCAAGCAAAAGTAGAGCACGAAAATGACATGCTAGACTACTCCATAAATACCAACAAAGGCACGTATGGATAGAGCACATCCATATGTTCAAAACACCCTTACTGATCATGCTCAAAAATGGCATGGATCTCTCTGTAACAACATGAACATATGGCATAAAAATAACAGAAGGACAAGACTTAGTGAAAACACTAAGTTCCTGAAATCAGCAACATCATCATCCCTACTTTGCATGCTTGTTCTAGTCAACACATAGCTCACAAAAATACATGGCAAACACCCCTGGAAAGATGGCATGGCAATGTTCAACTCACATGTAGGACTTAAGTTCATAGGGTGCACACATAAATCATGGCAAAAATGACAAAAGAGCTCGAGCTGATAAGATTCTGAAACTAACGATCTGGAGCCATCTTCCAACAGCATTTCGGGCATCAACATGAGCTCAAATGCAAATGATACAATGGAATTAAATGATGTACTCTTCGAGGCGAACAATTTGACATATTATACGTCCAAAACGGAGCAACGGTTGCGGAGATGTGATGCTATGAAAAATGCACGAAATTATTGCAGACTTAGGACTTAGTGGATTCGGGGGGAGAAGAAGTCAACCTTAGGGAATTTTCAGATCTGGATCGGGCCGAGCTGGTCGGGCCGGAGGAGGAGTTGGCCGGGCGGGCTGCCTGGCGGGCGGGGGGCGCGCTGGCGCGGCGCGGCGGCAAGAAGGGCGAAGGGCGGCGGCGGAGTGTAGCGGCGGCGGCGCGCAGCGGCGGCGGCGGGAAGGCGGCGGCGGCGGCGAAGACGGCGGGGCGCGGCGGTAAATAAGACGGGCGGCGTGGCGCGGCGAGTAGCGCGGCGGCGGCGCGGCGCGGCGGAGGCGCTGGAGCACGGGCGGCGGCGGCGCTGGGGCGAGGGACGGCGGCGGCGCGACCGGAGGCGGGCGGCGGCGGCGGCGCTGGCGGCGGCGGCGGAAGGCGGCCAGCGGCGGGCGGCGGGTTCGGGCGCTGGCGGCTTGCGTGGGCGGGCGCCACGTGTCGCTTCGCGGTTCGTCCGCAGCTGGCGGACGTGTCGGCGGCCGGGCGGACGTGTCCGGCGGTGGCGAAGAAGAGGACTAGGGTTTCATCCGGAATTTCGGGGGAGGGGTCTTTAAATAGGCATAGAGGGAGCTAGGAGAGTCCAAATGGGGTGTAGTTTTCGCCCACACGATCGTGATCGAACGACCGAGAGCATGGAGATGACTTAGATGGGTTATTGGGCTGTTTTGGAGGGGTGTTGGGCTGCAACTCAAAAGAGGCCTTTGCGAGGGTGCGGTTAACCGTTGGAGTACCAAACGAACTCCAAATGACCCGAAACTTGACAGGTGGTCTACCGGTGCTATACCAGGGCCACTTGGCAAAGCTCGGTCCATTCCGAGAATGTTCAACACCCGCACACGGAAAAAGAACAAGAGGGGTACGTCGGGGAACATAGAAGTGCCGGATTGCAAAACGGACAACGGGGAAAATGCTCGGAATCATGAGACGAACACGTATGCAAATGAGATGCACATGATGAGATGATATGAGATGCATGATGGACAAAATGCAAAACGAAAACAAAACCGAACCACGGAGGGAATATCATAGCACATATCCGAAAATGGCAAGAGTTGGAGTTACAAATATGGAAAGATACATCCGGGGTGTTACATTGCTCCATGGCTCTGGTTAAACCATCTCGAGCGGCACGGAGGTGCGCGTCCCCCGCGTTAAAGGCATTCAACGCCTCTGGGGAGAAACACGCGTCACGCAGAACTCTCCGGTGACGCCTATGATTCATGGCGCTCTCCACCTCAGACTTGGTGGCGGACACTGGTCGGCATCCTCCGTTGGAGGAGAATCCGCCTGCGCGCTTTGCGCCTCGCCTCCGCCCCGGACCAGGTGTTGACCGGCGGACGGAGGCTTGGTTGGCAACCTCTTCAACACCGTCCGGCGAGTACTCTTTCTCTGAAAAGGTCATGAGCGCAATGCACCTCCGAAAATCCTTTTTCTAAATAGCGAGACGCGGGCTATACCGTTGCGGTGACGTTTCGACCCGTGCCACACTCCTCTTCCGCCTGCGAGGCCGGACTGACCCTTGCTGGTCAGCCGCCGTGGGCTCGGCTCCCTGCCTAGAAGGCACCTCCTGCGAAACACCATTATATACGATGGTCAGAAATGCGCAAGGACGAAACGCTGGTGTCAGACTTCGGTCATATTCACCTAGGAAGCCGGGGTCAGGCCAGGGTAGTCAGCCGTGATGGCGACTAAAGCATTGTCCATGCTGAGTTGGTGGAACACCCCGTCGATTAGCTCCACCTTTATGTCCGGATCCTCTTCGAGGCCGGATCAAGGGACCTTCCCTGTCCTCGGTTATGGGCTAGACTGTATGCTTCCACAGTCCGCATGCCTCGCGACAAATCGATAAAATAAGGTACTTAACTTTGAAAGTACGGGTCGGACAAATGAACGTCCGCTTACCCGGCTCCGAGGGTTATTCATGGAGAACCCATTCAATGGGCTCGTCTGGAGAAAGTCTTCCTTCTCCCCTTTGTACAGGCCGGAAAGAATCTTCACCAGATCCTCGGCCGACTCCGGCCCTTTGCGGCCATGACGGGTGGCATCATTCTCCCCGTTGAAATCACACATAGGGTGGCCCCTGTATTGCAGCGGCTGCACCCCCCGCATAATGCACATGGCCGTGACTCCAATCATGGTTAGTCCGGAATGGGCCAATAACCTTATCCGGCCCATCAAATAATGGACGCTCTTGTCTTCCTCCAACTGGGGGCTCCGTGGGCGCCAACTCAGGCGTTTCTTGAGAGGGGCATTGCTAAACTCCGGGAGGCCGATCCGAACAGGGTCCGGTAGTGGAGCGTCTTCTACATAAAACCATTCTGAAGGCTAGTCTTTGGACGCCTTCTTAGGGGTTCCGGAGGGATATCTGGTCCCGGCGATGCGCCATATTTCGGCACCGCCCACTTGATAGATTGACCCCTCGCGAGAGCGGGGTATGAGGCAGAATAGCCTCTTCCACAACGCAAAATGGGGCTCGATGCCCAGGAATAGCTCGCAGAGAGCAACAAAACCCGCGATATGCAGAATAGAGGCGGGCGTGAGGTGATGGAGCTAGAGTCCGTAGAACTCCAGGAGCCCGCGGAGGAACAGATGTACAGGAAATCTGAGCCCTCTTATCAGATAGGGGACGAAGCACACCCGCTCTCCTTTAGAGGGGCTAGGGGTGGCCTCCGCTTGCTTCCCACCTTTGTAGGTGGCCAGCCCGGCTCGAACCGGGACGATGAAGGCCGGAGGAAGATATCCCTCCGCTTGGAGCTTCACCAGCTCATTGTGCGGAACCGAGCATCTTCTCCAATCTCCTGGCAGAGGGCTAGGAGCGCGAGAGGAGGAGCCGCGTTGACGGTCCATGATGGAATGGGTTTTTGGTCAGAGGCGCTCCAATGAGTACTCACGGAGGGAAGATGGTGTGGTTTGGATCTGGATTCTTGCCTCTCTTACAGGCAGATTATTTGCGCAGCTAGGGGGTAAAACATAAAAGGTACCCTGACTTTTCGCATTCGTGCGACGCGTGGAAGAGGGCCATTATTGGGTGTGGAAGCCAAGGAGCGCAATGTTTATAAAGGAGCCGGACACTATCCCGTAAACACATGGAATTTGGAGGAGAACCCGCCTTGCAACGCCGAAGACTATATATGCGCTGGACTTGTCGTCATTGAAGCCTGGTTCGGGGGCTACTGAGGGAGTCCTGGACTAGGGGGTGTCCGGACAGCCGGACTATCATCGTCAGCCGGACTCCAAGACTATGAAGATAAAAGATTGAAGACTTCGTCCCGTGTCCGGATGGGACTTTCCTTGGCGTGGAAGGCAAGCTTGGCGGTACGGATATGTAGATCTCCTACCATTGTAACCGACTCTGTGTAACCCTAGCCCTCTCCGGTGTCTATATAAACTGGAGGGTTTTAGTCCTTAGGACACACAACCTTTACAACAAACATACCATAGGCTAGCTTCCAGGGTTTAGCCTCCTTGATATCGTGGTAGATCCACTCTTGTACTACCCATATCATCAATATCAATCAAGCAGGAGTAGGGTTTTACCTCCATCGAGAGGGCCCGAACCTGGGTAAAAACATCGTGTCCCTTGCCTCCTATTACCATCCGCCTAGACGCACAGTTCATGACCCCCTACCCGAGATCCGCCGGTTTTGACACCGACATTGGTGCTTTCATGGAGAGTTCCTCTGTGTCGTCACTGATAGGCTTGATGGCTTCTTCAATCAACAACAACGCCGTCCAGGGTGAGACTTTTCTCCCCGAACAGATTTTCGTGTTCGGCGGCTTCGCACTGCGGGGCATCTGGAGCAGATCGAATGCTACGCCCCTGGCCATCAGGTCAGGTTTGGAAGCCTAAACTTCACGGCTGACATCCACAGGGACTTGATCTTCGATGGGCTCGAGCCACAGCCGAGCGTGCCGCGCATACCACGATGGGCATGATCTAGCTCTGCCGCCGGACAGTACCCTCGAGGCCGCGCACAAGTCCGCTCTGACTCATAGTTCGGAGCCAACTGCGCAGATCGAGGACAGGTGGCTGGACACCGCCTCGGGAGCTACAACTTCCATGGCGATGGAGCCGAATACTGACCTTGTCCATTATAAAGCTCGTGACTCCGAGGCGCCGGACTCCTTGCCGGACTCCGAACCTCCTGCGCCCCTGCCAATCGAATCCGACTGGGCATCGATCATGGAGTTCACCGCCGCGGACATCTTTCAGCACTCACCCTTTGGCAACATCCTAAATTCGCTAAAGCATCTCTCGTTATCGAGAACCTCGCCGGATCAAGGGTCGATGGTTGGGATGCGGACGACGAAGAAATTCGAAGCCCACCCACCACCCACTTCGTAGCCACTTTCGATGATTTAACCGACATGCTAGACTATGACTCCGAAGACATCGACGGTATGTACGACAATGCCGGGGACGATCAAGAACCAGCGCCACAGGCACCGAAGACCACCTCATCATACGATATATACATGGTGGACACCCCAAAGGATGGGGACGGCGAAGAAGCAGCGGAGGCGGATTCTTCTAAGAAACAGCCCAAGCGCTGACGTCAGCGGCGCCGCTCTAAATCCCGCCACAACAAGAATGGAGATTCCGCACCGGAGATAATAACACCCCAGAGAGTGTCAAGACAACCCCTCCAAAGAAGATTCAAAGACAGAGGATGAAGTAGCCAGCCCTCGAGAGATAGCGGCAGACGAGGAGATAGAGGATGACAATTACATGCCTCCCTCCGTAGACGAGGCAAGCCTCAACGACGACGAATTTGTCGTGCCCGAGGATCCCGTCGAACAAGAGCGTTTTAAACTCAGGCTAATGGCCAAGGCGAACAGCCTAAAGAAAAAGCAGCAACAGCTTCAAGCTGATCAAGACCTGCTGGCCGACAGATGGACCGAGGTCCTCGCGGCCGAAGAGTATGAACTCGAATGCCCCTCCAAAAGCTACCCAAAACGCAAGTTTCTCCCCCGGCTAGAGGAGGAAGCATACAAACCTTCATCACCAGCTGTAACTAATACGGCAGATCGACCACCCCGTGGTCGCGACAGAGGCATCTAGGCCCTCCATCAGACTGTACTCGACACCGCCGAAAAGTACGGCCGAAATGCGCCGGACTTATGGATATATTGAGGACAAGGCAAGACAATCCAGATCTATCTACGGATCACGTGGGCGCCCGACCCACGACGACTCACCGCCGCCGCGGATATAAAGAACTCCGCCGGGCCGAACACAGCAGATAACGCCTCTTGAGCTACGCCGTGATATTGCTCAATATAGAGGCGCCAGACACCCACTATGCTTCACGATGAAGTAATGGATCATCAAATCCCCGAAGGGTTTAAACCCGTGAATATTGAATCCTACGATGGCACAACAGACCCCGCGGTTTGGATCGAAGATTATCTCCTTCATATCCATATGGCCTGCGGCGACGATCTCCACGCCATCAAGTATCTCCCACTCAAGCTTAAAGGACCAGCTCGGCATTGGCTTAACAGCTTGCCAGCAGAGTCAATTGGGTGTTGGGAGGACCTGCAGCCGCATTCCTCGACAACTTCCAGGGCACATTTGTGCGACCACCAGACGCCGATGACCTAAGCCACATAATTCAGCAGCCAAACGAATCGGCCAGACAGTTCTGGACACGGTTCTTAACAAAGAAAAATCAAATCGACTGTCCGGATGCAGAGGCCCTCGCAGCCTTCAAACACAACATCCGCGACGAGTGGCTGGCCCGGCACCTAGGACAGGAAAAGCCGAATCCATGGCAGCCCTCACATCACTCATGACCGCTTCGTGCGGAGAGGACAGCTGGCTTGCTCAGAGCAACAACCTCAAAGAAAAATGCTGGCACCGATACTAAGGACCACAATGGCAGGTCGCGGCCGAAACAAAACAAACGCCGCGTAACGGCGATAACAATGAGGATACGGCGATCAACGCCGGATTCGAGGCTCTAAACCCGTCAACGGAAGAAGCCATTCAAAAGAACTACTCCGGTCCGTCCCAACTTGGACCGAATACTCGACCGCTCTTGCCGATACATGGCACTTCAAAAGCTAGCTAATCACACCAACAGAGATTGTTGGGTATTTAAGCGAGCAAGTTAATTGCCAAAACAATGACAAGGGCCGCACAATGATGATGAGGAAGAGACCGGCGCCAACGACAAGAGAGGATGAAGGTTTCACAAGTGCGGACGGTAAATATGATATACGCAACCCACATACCCAAGAGGGAGCGGAAGCGCGCTTCGGGACGATATGCGATGGAGCCACGCCTCGAAGTTCAATCCATGGTCCTCTTGTCCGATCACTTTCGATCGGCGGACCACCTTACCAAGATCCGCCATGGCGGATTCGCCGCATTGGTTTTAGACCCAATCGCCGATGGATTTCACCTCACTAGAGTCCTCATGGACGGCGGCAGCAGACTCGAACCCGCTTTATCGATACAAAGGCGCAAAAATGGGCATAGACCCTCAAGGATTAAACCTACAAAACGACCTTCAAAGCGCCATACCGTGTCGAGGCCAATTGTACAGTGCTCGGTCACGCCGAAGTGGTCTTAGGATCCCTTGATAATTTCCAAAGCGAGGAGTTAATCTTCGACATAGTCCCGCTCAGCAGATGGCTATCACGCCTGCTTTCAGACGAACCGCGTTTGCAAAGTTCAACGCGGTGCCGCATTATGCATACCTCAAGCTCAAGATGCCAGGCCCTCGTGGAATCATCACGGTCAACGGAAATATTGAACGCTCCCTCCGAATGGAGGAACACACAGCGGCTCTCGCAGTAGAAGTACAGAGCAGCCTCTTAAGGCAATTTTCGAGTCCGGCCGTTAAAAGACCGGACATGATTAGACGCGCCCGGAGCAACATACATCAAGACCACCTTGCACGCTCCGAGCACGCGTAGCAATGCGGCCCCAACCCCAGCCCTTGCATTATTGCAAGACAAACTCCCCGCGTACATCATTACGCTCTGGAGATACCTTGGGCATAGGGGGAGGGGCACGACCACGACATGCTCGGAGTGCGGCTCAACCACACCAGGGGCTCCTAAGTGTATTGCTCTTTTTCTTTTCCTTTTTTTATTTTATTTTATCTACAGGACTCTGTTTACAAGAGGTCCTGTCCAAAGAAGAGATCGGCCGAACTCACGATGCAACAGCCAGGGGAGGAACAAGGGCTACGATTTAACACTCAGTGGCCTCCATTACGACCATTAAATCTGTTTATTACACCATTCCGCAGCCCACCCCTGGAGGGGGACATGTTTAAAATAGTCCACTCCCTTGCTTACCGCACTATTTGTATCGTTCTGCACTCATGGCTGAATTCCCAGAATAAACAATGCATTACTTTTTCTCTTATAGTTGCATTCCTTTCTATATATATATATATATATATATATATATATATATATATATATATATGTTCATTTATGACACCTTGCATCCATACAATTTGGTACGGCCGAATACACCAGGGGCTTATGTTCCCCGCATTATGGTGTGAAGTCCGAACACTTTAACAAGTGCGGCACCCCGAACTTATAGCACTATATGCATCGGCTCCGAATCATGTCTTGGGTCAATAGTTGGGTTTGCCCGGCTCCCATGTTTTGGTACCTTACGCCTCCGTTCAAGTGCCGGCTAAGGTAGCACTGGGAGAACCACTGCGATTGCGCCCCGGTTGAGCTGGGCAAGCGCCTCAGTGGAGAAAGCTAAAACTTACTGTCATGATAAGGCGAGAGCTGGTCGCTGTTCGAGAGGTATTTTCGAGTCCCTAAAGACTTACGCCGCTTAGAGCGAGGAACCGGATCTGTCCGGCCCAGGCGTGGATAGCGCCCCGAACTCGGTCTTCTGACACTAGGGGCTTCGCCGAAATTTAAAATTATAGAATTCTATGGCTAAGTGAGAGTGTTCAAGCATTATAAGTCTGGTTGCCTTGTTCGTTGTGTTGAGCGCCTCCCTAGATGGACCCAAATATGGGAACAAGAGCGCTCAAGTTTATCCCGAACACCCCAAAGACTGTGGCATGGGGGTCAAGTTTACGATTTGCCATCTCTCAGATTTGATAAACGGCCGCACAAAAGGTCATATTTTAAATCAAATAAGCATTGCTTAGCGCATATGAACAAAGTTTTCAGCGCACATGATAACACATTGCGAGTTTACTCCATAATTACATCTCTGGGCACTCATCCGCAATCTTGCGGGCACCCTTCAGGACAGTCTTAAAGTACATCTTGGGGGTACGATACTCCTTGCCCGCCGGCGGCGCGTCCGTCAGAAGCCTCTCAGCATCCAGCCTGCCCAAGTGCACCTTTGCGCGGGCAAGGGCCCGACAGGCACCTTCAATGCAGGCGGAGCGCTTGATGACCTCCATCCAAGGGCACGCATCCACCAGCTGCCGCATGAGGCCGAAGTAGCTCCCAGGCACAGCCTCTCCAGGCCACAACCGGACTATGAGGCCCTTCATGGCCTGCTCAGCTACCTTGTGGAGCTCGACCAGCTGCTTCAGCTGGTCGCTAGGGGGCACCAGATGTCCGCCTCGATACCGAGACCGAAGACCTTCTCTGCTGAGCTCCCTCCTCGGCCCGGTAGAATGCAGCGACATCGGACACGCCGCAAGGCAGATCTGCAACGCGCCCTAGAGAGCTCCGACCGGGTAAGTAATGTAATTTACATTCACATGCTTGGTTTGCATGAAAATGCCTTACCCGCCGCTATCTTCTTCATCGCCTCAATCTCCTCGGAGGGACTTATGGGCCTCGTCCCCAGCGGCTTTGGCACTTTCAAGAGCCAAGGCAAGCTCGGACTCTCGAAGTCTTGAGTCGCGCCCAAACTCTCATGCTTTTCCATGAGAGCCTCGGAGCTCTTGCCGCACCTCCGCCACCCGCGCCTCCTGCTTTTCTCGCTCCGCTGCTCATGGACGCATTATGCTCACCGTGGACACGGCCTCCTTCAGGGTCGCCACCTCGTTCGTGGCCCCCGCAGTACCCACGTTATCCTTGTTATTTCTATTGCAACCAAAATCCTTTTTGTAAGGTACAAATTTCAAAGGGTGTTACTCACCTTCTTTGTCCTCGAGCTGCTTCTTGGCAAGGCCGAGCTCTTGCTCGACCGCCGAGGTCCCGCTTCAAAGCACCGACCTCCGCAATCAAGTCTTGGCAGAGGTCAGCAAGCGCAGCCTGCAAACCCATATTGACATAATTTTAGCACTCCTGCATATATCTTTTTAGATCCTCATCCGGTTTTTCTTTCCAACACCGAACCGAGCATCGTGGGCTACTGCCTATGCAAGATCACATTACATATTTTAAACTTCTTACCTCAAAGCCTGTTAGAAGGCTACTGCAGGCTTCGGTCAGCCCGTTCTTGGCGAGTTGAACCTTTTGAATCACCGCACTCATGATAGTGCGGTGCTCTTCCTCGATGGAAGCACCGTTGAGCGCCTCCAACAAGTTGTCCGGCGCCTCCGGTTGGACGGAGGCTGCCGGTGTCACGGTCTTGCCCTTCTTGCGAAGGGGCCGCCTGCCGGACTCCGGAACCACTGCGGGTTCCGGCGCGGAGTCCGGCACGAAGTCCGGGAGGTTGCCTTGTGGCACCTCCGGAGCCTCCCCCTCCTGGCGGGTCCCCTCTTGGGATCCCACCTCGGCGTCCCTGTTGGGGAACGTAGTAATTTCAAAATTTTCCTACGCACACGCAAGATCATGGTGATGCATAGCAACGAGAGGGAGAGTGTTGTCTCACGCACTCGTGAGACCGGGCGAAGCGATCACAACGTGAGGAAGTAGTCGACGATCTCCTCGCGATCCGACCGATCCCGCGCCAGTTACTCCGGCGCCCCGAGTTCTTGACACACGACAGCTCGATGACGATCCTTGGGCTCCAATCCAAAGAGAGCTCGGGGGAGAGTTTTGTCGGCAGACGACGTGGTGGACGATCTTGATGTTCTATCGGGCGCAGGGCTTCGCTAAGCTTTGCGACGATATTACCGAGGTGGAATATGGTGGAGGGGGCACCGACACGGCTAAGGAACGATCCGTAGATCAAACTTGTGTGTCTAGGGTGCCCCCTGCCTCGTATATAAAGGAGCAGGGGGGGGGGCCGGCCGTCAAGAGGAGGCGCTGGCCGGAGTCCTACTCCTCCGGAGTAGGATTCCCCTCCAATCCTAGTTGGAATAGGATTCACCGGAGGGGAAAGAGAGAGAGGGGCGGCCCACCTTTCCTAGTCCTAGTAGGACTAGGGGAAGGGGAGGCGCGCACGCCACCTAGGGCTGGCCCTTTCTCCTTTCCACCAAGGCCCACTATGGCCCATATAGTTCCCGGGAGTTCCGTAACCTCCCTGATTCCAAGAATTCTCGATTTCACCCTAACCATTCGAACTCCAAATATAGGCTTCCAATATATCAATCTTTATGTCTCGACCATTTCGAGACTCCTCGTCATGTCCGTGATCACATCCGGACTCGAACTTCTTCGGTACATCAAAATACATAAACTCATAATATAACCGCCATCGAAACCTTAAGCGTGCATGGACCCTACGGTTCGAGAACAATGTAGACATGACCGAGACACGCGTCCGGTCAATAACCAATAGCGGACCTGGATGCCCATATTGGCTCCTACATATTCTACGAAGATCTTTATCGGTCGAGACCGCATAACAACATACGTTGTTCCTTTGTCATCGGTATGTTACTTGCCCGAGATTCGATCGCCGGTATCCAATACCTAGTTCAATCTCGCTACGGCAAGTCTCTTTACTCGCTCCGTAATACATCATCTCACAGCTAACTCATTAGTTGTAATGCTTGCAAGGCTTCAGTGATGTGTATTACCGAGAGGGCCCAGAGATACCTCTCCGACAATCGGAGTGACAAAACCTAATCTCAAATACGCCAACCCAACATCCGCCTTTGGAGACACCTGTAGTACTCCTTTATAATCACCCAGATTCGCCAGACGCTTGGTAGCACCAAAGTGTTCCTCCGTAAACGGAGTTGCATAATCTCATAGTTACGTGAACATGTATATGTCATGGATAAAAGCAGTAGCAACATACTAAACGATCGTGTGCTAAGCTAATGGAATGGGTCATGTCAATCGATCATTCTACTAATGATGTGACCTTGTTAATCAAATAACAACTCTTTGTTCATGGTTAGGAAACATAACCATCTTTGATTAACAAGCTAGTCTAGTAGAGGCATACTAGTGACATATTGTTTGTCTATGCATTCACACATGTATCATGTTTCCGTTAATACAATTCTAGCATGAATGATAAACATTTATCATGAAATAAGGAAATAAATAATAACTTTATTATTGCCTCTAGGGCATATTTCCTTCAGCTCCCACTTGCACTAGAGTCAATAATCTAGATTACATAGTAATGATTCTAACACCCATGGAGTCTTGGTGTTGATCATGTTTTGCTCGTGGAAGAGGCTTAGTCAACGGTTCCGCAACATTCAGATCCGTATGTATCTTGTAAATCTCTATGTCTCCCACCGACTAAATCCGGATGGAATTGAAGCGCCTCTTGATGTGCTTGGTCCTCTTGTGAAATCTGGATTCCTTTGCCAAGGCAATTGCTCCAAGATTGTCACGAAGATTTTCATTGGACCCGATGTACTAGGTATGACACCTAGATCGGATATGAACTCCTTCATCCGCATCCTTCATTAGCTGCTTCGAAGCTGCTATGTACTCCGCTTCACATGTAGATCCCGCCACGACGCTTTGTTTAGAACTGCACCAACCGACAGCCCTCCGCTTAGTGTAAATACGTATCCGGTCTGCGATTTAGAATCGTCCGGATCGGTGTCAAAGCTTGCATCAACGTAACTGCCATTTATGAGCTCTTTGTCACCTCCATATACGAGAAACATATCCTTAGTCCTTTTCGTATTTCAGATGTTCTTGACCGCTGTCGATGATCCACTCGATTACTTTGGTACCTCCTGCTAAGCTTATAGCAAGGCACACATCAGTCTGGTACACAAGATTGCATACATGATAGAGCCTATGGCTGAAGCATAGGAACATCTTTCATTTTCTCTCTATCTTCTGCAGTGGTCGGGCATTGAGTCTTACTCAACTTCACACCTTGTAACACGTGCAAGAACCCTTTCTTTGCTTGATCCATTTTGAACTTCTTCAAAATTTTGTCAAGGTATGTGCTTTGTGAAAGTCCAATTAAGCGCCTTGATCTATCTCTATAGATTTTGATGCCCAATATGTAAGCAGCTTCACCGAGGTCTTTCATTGAAAAACTCTTATTCAAGTATCCTTTATGCTATCCAGAATTCTATATCATTTCCGATCAAGAATATGTCATCTACATATAATATCGAAATGCTCTGAGCTCCCACTCACTTTCTTGTAAATACAAAGCTTCTCCAAAAGTCTCAGATGAACCCAAATGCTTTGATCACACTATCAAAGCATTTATTCCAACTCCGAGATGCTTGCACCAGTCCATAAATGGATCATTGGAGCTTGCACACTTTGTTAGCTCCTTTGGATTGATAAAACCTTCGGTTGCATCATATACAACTCTTCTTCCGTAAATCCATTCAGAATGCGCTTTACATCCATTTGCCAAATTTCATAATCATAAAATGCAGCAATTGCTAACATGATTCGGACAGACTTAAGCATCGCTACGGGTGAGAAGGTCTCATCGTAGTCAACCCCTTGAACTTGTCGAAACCCTTTGCATAAGTCGAGCTTTGTAGACGATAATATTACCGTCAATCGGTCTTCTTCTTGAAGATCCACTTGTTTTCTATTGCTTGCCTACCCTCGGCAAATCAACCAAAGTCCATACTTTGTTTTCATACATGGATCCCATCTCGATTTCATGGCCTCAAGCCATTTTATGAATCTGGGCTCACCATCGCTTCTTCATAGTTCGTAGGTTCATCATGATCTAGTAGCATGATTTCCGTAACAGGATTACCGCACCACTCAGTGCGGATCTTACTCGTTGATCTACGAGGTTCTGTAGTAACTTGATCTAAAGTTTCATGATCAACATCATCAACTTCCTCACTACTTGGTGTAGATGTCTCAGAAACCGGTTTCTGCGACAAATTACTTTCAAGTAAGGGAGAAGGTACAATTACCTCATCAAGTTCTACTTTCCTCCCACTCACTTCTTTCGAGAGAAACTCCTTCTCTAGAAAGGATCCATTCTTAGCAACAAAAGTCTTGCCTTCGGATCTGTGATAGAAGGTATACCCAACTGTCTCCTTTGGGTATCCTATGAAGACACATTCGATTTGGGTTCGAGCTTATCGGGTTGAAGCTTTTTCACATAAGCATCGCATCCCCAAACTTTAAGAAACGACAACTTTGGTTTCTTGCTAAACCATAGTTCATAAGGTGTCGCCTCAACGGATTTTGACGGTGTTCTATTCAGGTGAATGCGGCCGCCTCTAGAGCATAACCCCAAAACGATAGCGGTAAATCAGTAGAGACATCATAGATCGCACCATATCTAGTAAAGTGCGATTATGACGCTCGGACACACCATTACGCTGTGGTGTTCCGGTGGCGTGAGTTGCTAAACTATTCCGCATTGTTTCAAATGTAGACCAAACTCAGAACTCAAATATTCACCTCCACGATCGATCGTAGAAACTTAATTTTCTTATTACGATGATTTTCAACTTCACTCTGAAATTCTTTGAACTTTTCAAATGTTTCAGACTTATGTTTCATTAAGTAGATATACCCATATCTGCTTAAATCATCTGTGAAGGTGAGAAAATAACGATATCCGCCACGAGCCTCAACATTCATCGGACCACATACATCCAGTATGTATGATTTCCAACAAATCTGTTGCTCTCTCCATAGTACCGAGAACGGGTTTTAGTCATCTTGCCCATGAGGCACGGTTCATAAGTGCCAAGTGATTCATAATCAAGTGACTCCAAAAGTCCATCAAGATGGAGTTTCTTCATGCGCTTTACACCGATATGACCTAAACGGCAAGCCACAAATAAGTTGCACTATCATTATCAACTCTGCATCTTTTGGTTTCAACATTATGAATATGTGTATCACTACTATCGAGATTCATCAAAATAGACCACTCTTCAAGGGTGCATGACCATAAAAGATATTACTCATATAAATAGAACAACCATTATTCTCGATTTAAATGAATAACCGCCTCGCATCAAACAAGATCCAGATATAATGTTCATGCTCAACGCAGCACCAAATAACAATTATTTAGGTCTAAAACTAATCCCAAGGTAGATGTAGAGGTAGCGTGCCGACCGCGATCACATCGACTTTGGAACCATTTCCCACGCGCATCGTCACCTCGTCCTTTGCCGTGTTCGCAATCCGTAGTCCTGCTTCGAGTTGCAAATATTAGCAATGTAACCAGATCAAATACCAGTGCTATGCGAGCTCTAGTAAGGTACACATCAATAACATGTATATCACATATACCTTTGTTCACCTTGCCATCCTTCTTATCCGCCAAATACTTGGGGCAGTTCCGCTTCAAAGACCAGTTTGCTTGCGGTAGAGAAACACTCTCGCTTCAGGTTTAGGGCCAGACTTGGGTTTCTTCTCCCGAGCAACAACTTGCTTGCTGTTCTTCTTGAAGTTCCTTCTTCTTCCCTTTGCCTTTCTTCTTGAAACTAGTGGTCTTATTGACCATCAACACTTGATGCTCCTTCTTGATTTCTACCTCCGCAGCCTTTAGCATTGCGAAGAGCTCGTATAGTCTTTACTAACCCTTGCATATTATAGTTCATCACGAAGCCTTTGTAGCTTGGTGGCGGTGATTGAAGAATTCATCAATGACACAATCATCCGGAAGATTAACTCCCAGTTGAGTCAAGTGATTGTAATACCCGCACATTTTGAGTATGTGCTCACCGACGAACTATTCTCCTCCATCTTGCAGCTATAGAACTTATTGGAGACTTCATATCTTTCAATCCGGGCATTCATTGGAATATCAACTTCAACTCTGGAACATCTCATATGCTCCATGACGCTCAAAACGTCGTTGAAGTCCCGGTTCTAAGCCGTAAAGCATGGCACATCGAACTATAGAGTAGTCATCAGCTTTGCTCGCCAGACGCTCATAACATCCGGTGTTGCTCTCAAGAAGAGTTCTGCACCTAGCGGTGCATCCAGACGTAACTCTTCTCAGCAGCAATGAGGATAATCCTCGAGTTACGGACCCGATCCGTGTAATTGCTACCATCATCATTCAACTTTGCTTTCTCAAGGAACGCATTAAAATTCAACGGAACAACAAAGACGAGCCATCTATCTACAATCAAACATAGACAAGCAAGATACTATCAGGTACTAAGTTCATGATAAATTTAAGTTCAATTAATCATATTACTTAAGAACTCCCACTTAGACAGACATCCCTCTAGTCATCTAAGTGATCACGTGATCCAAATCAACTAAACCATAACCGATCATCACGTGAAATGGAGTAGTTTTCAATGGTGAACATCTTATGTTGATCATATCTACTATATGATTCACGCTCGACCTTTCGGTCTCCATGTTCCGAGGCCATATCTGCATATGCTAGGCTCGTCAAGTATAACCTGAGTATTCTGCGTGTGCAAAAATGGCTTGCACCCGTTGTAGATGGACGAGAGCTTATCACACCGATCATCACGTGGTGTCCGGGCACGACGAACTTTGGCAACGGTGCATACTCGGGAGAACACTTCTTGATAATTTAGTGAGAGATCATCTTATAATGCTACCGCCAATCAAAGCAAGATAAGATGCATAAAAGATAAACATCACATGCAAATCAATATAAGTGATATGATATGGTCATCATCATCTTGTGCTTCGTGATCTCCATCTCGCAGCACCATCATGATCACCATCGCCATCGGCGCGACACCTTGATATCCATCGTAGCATCGTTGTCGCCTCGCCAATCTTATGCTTCTCGACTATCGCTACCGCTTAGTGATAAAGTAAAGCATTACGTAGCGATTGCATTTCATACAATAAAGCGACAACCATATGGCTCCTGCCATTGCCGATAACTTCGTTACAAAACATGATCATCTCATACAATAAAACATAGCATCACGCCTTGACCATATCACATCACAACATGCCCTGCAAAAACAAGTTAGACGTCCTCTACTTTGTTGTTGCAAATTTTACGTGGCTGCTACGGGCTTAAGCAAGAACCAATCTCACCTCGCATCAAAACCACAACGATACTTCGTCAAATAGACTCGTTTAACCTTCTCAAGGACCGGCGCGCCACACTCTCAGTTCAACTAAAGTGAGAGAGACAGACACCCGCCAATCACCTTTAAGCACGAGTGCTCGTGGCGGTGAAACCAGTCTCGCGTAAGCGTCTGGCGTAATGTCGGTCCGGCCGCTTCATCTCACAATACCGCTGAACCAAAGTATGACATGCTTTGGTAGGTAGTATGACTTGTATCGCCCACAACTCGTGTTCTACTCGTGCAAAACATCAAACCATAAAAACCTAGGCTCGGATGCCACTGTTGGGGAACGTAGTAATTTCAAAATTTTCCTACGCACACGCAAGATCATGGTGATGCATAGCAACGAGAGGGGAGAGTGTTGTCTACGCATCTCGTGACCGAAGCGGAAGCGATCACAACGTAGAGGAAGTAGTCGACGATCTCCTCGCGATCCGACCGATCCCGCGCCAGTTACTCCGGCGCCCCGAGTTCTTGACACACGACAGCTCGATGACGATCCTCGGGCTCCAATCCAAAGAGAGCTTCGGGGAGGGAGAGTTTCACAAGACGACAGCGTGGTGACGATCTTGATGTTCTATCGCAGGCTTCGCCTAACCTTTGCGACGATATTACCGAGGTGGAATATGGTGGAGGGGGGCACCGCACACGGCTAAGGAACGATCCGTAGATCAAACTTGTGTGTCCTAGGGTGCCCCCTGCCCCCGTATATAAAGGAGCAAGGGGGAGGGGGCCGGCCGGCCAAGAGGAGGCGCGCCAGGGAGTCCTACTCCCTCCGGAGTAGGATTCCCCCTCCAATCCTAGTTGGAATAGGATTCACCGGAGGGGGAAAGAGAGAGAGGGGGCCGGCCCACCTTTCCTAGTCCTAGTAGGACTAGGGGAAGGGGGGGCGCGCGGCCACCTAGGGCTGGCCCTTTCTCCTTTCCACCAAGGCCCACTATGGCCCATATAGTTCCCGGGGGGTTCCAGTAACCTCCCGGTACTCCGGTAAATTTCCGATTTCACCCGGAACCATTCCGAACTCCAAATATAGGCTTCCAATATATCAATCTTTATGTCTCGACCATTTCGAGACTCCTCGTCATGTCCGTGATCACATCCGGACTCGAACTTCTTCGGTACATCAAAATACATAAACTCATAATATAACCGCCATCGAAACCTTAAGCGTGCGGACCCTACGGTTCGAGAACAATGTAGACATGACCGAGACACGCCTCCGTCAATAACCAATAGCGGGACCTGGATGCCCATATTGGCTCCTACATATTCTACGAAGATCTTTATCGGTCGACCGCATAACAACATACATTGTTCCTTTGTCATCGGTATGTTACTTGCCCGAGATTCGATCGTCGGTATCCAATACCTAGTTCAATCTCGTTACGCAAGTCTCTTTACTCGTTCCGTAATACATCATCTCACAGCTAACTCATTAGTTGTAATGCTTGCAAGGCTTCATGATGTGTATTACCGAGAGGGCCCAGAGATACCTCTCCGACAATCGGAGTGACAAAACCTAATCTCAAATACGCCAACCCAACATCCGCCTTTGGAGACACCTGTAGTACTCCTTTATAATCACCCGATTACGTTGTGACGCTTGGTAGCACCAAAGTGTTCCTCCGTAAACGGAGTTGCATAATCTCATAGTTACAGGAACATGTATATGTCATGGATAAAAGCAGTAGCAACATTACTAAACGATCGTGTGCTAAGCTAATGGAATGGGTCATGTCAATCAGATCATTCTACTAATGATGTGACCTTGTTAATCAAATAACAACTCTTTGTTCATGGTTAGGAAACATAACCATCTTTGATTAACAAGCTAGTCTAGTAGAGGCATACTAGTGACATACTGTTTGTCTATGCATTCACACATGTATCATGTTTCCGGTTAATACAATTCTAGCATGAATGATAAACATTTATCATGAAATAAGGAAATAAATAATAACTTTATTATTGCCTCTAGGGCATATTTCCTTCAGTCCCCAGCATCGCGAGGGGTAGAGGCGGTCGGAATGGAATCTACATCCGACGGGGCCAAGGACCCGCTAGATGAAGCGGGAAGATCCTCCTCGGCCGGGCTACGGATAGTATGCGGCATTAGAAGGACACTACGTGGCACGAAAAAGAAATTGCAAATCACTCAGGAGTCCGGATACTTACGATCTGGCCAGGGGCTTGGCCCTTGAGGGCCACTCTTCGTCGCCAACGTTGGCGTTGGCGGAGCTGTCCGGAGGAAGGGTCCTTCCCCTCTTGGACCCTTCGGCCGCCCCTGTTGGGGAAGCCTTCCTTTTCTTCTCTCCCCCCTCCGGGGGAGAGTCCTCTTTCTCCTCCTCGTCTTCGGGGGAGGAGTCCGCCTCGGAGCCATCGGACGACGAGTCCGATATCACCTGGCGCCGGGAACTTCTTCGAGTTCCTGTGGCCTTCTTCTTGGCCTTCTTCTTCGGCACCACATAAAGTGCCGGGACTAGCAGCCCCGCTAAACGGGCGTCCGCTGGTTCTTCGGGAAGGGGAGCCAGACAGTCTACCTGTCCGGACGTCCTCTGCCAGTCCTGTCAAAGGCATTGGGAGTTTTAGATCCCACATAAAATTAAATTGTGAAAGAAGATAAGTGTCCCATAGAGGATAACAAAGCTTACCTCGCCGGTCGGGCGCTTGGTGCTGAATCCGCGATCTTCGTCATGGACGCGGGCTTCTCCGCCTTGAACAACACCTCCGTGCAGCCGTGCGTTGTGTCAAGAGCCCGCCGAGGGTCCGTGCTGTGCCAGATCGAACTCCCACAAATTAAAGGCCCGCTGTTGGCAGGGGAGAATCCGGCGGACGAGCATGACCTGGATCACATTGACAAGCCTAAGCTTATTGTTCACCAAGGTCTGGAGAGAGGACTGGAGTCCTGTCAGCTCCTCCGAACTGCCCCATAGCAAGCCCTTCTCTTTCCAGGAGGTGAGCTGCATGGGGATACCAGATCTGAACTCGGGGGCCGCTGCCCATTTAGGGTCACGCGGCTCGGTGATGTAGAACCACCCCGATTGCCACCCCTTGACGGACTCCACGAAGGCCCCTTCGAGCCAGATAACGTTGGGCATCTTGCCCACCATGGCGCCTCCGCACTCCGCTTGGACGCCCTTCACTACCTTCGGCTTGACATTGAAGGTCTTGAGCCACAAGCCGAAGTGGGGCCGGATGCAGAGGAAGGCCTCGCACACGACGATAAAGGCCAAGATGTTGAGGATGAAGTTTGGCGCCAGATCGTGGAAGTCCAGGCCGTAGTAGTACCTGAGCCCCCGGACGAAGGGGTGCAATGGGAAGCCCAGTCCGCGGAGGAAGTGGGGAAGGAATATGACCCTCTCATGGGGCCTGGAGGTGGGGATGAGCTGCCCCTCGTCGGGCAGCCGGTGCGCGATGTCGCTGGAAAGGTATCCGGCGCCGCGCAGCTTTTCGATGTGCTCCTCCTTAACGGAGGAGGCCAACCACTTGCCTCCCGCTCCAGACCTGACTGGAGAAGGTCGAGACGAGATGTGCGGACTTGGGCACTGGAGCTCGAGTGCGCGGAGATGGATAAGCAAAGGAGGAAGAAGGCGTAGGTAAAAAGGTGGATCCTTATCCCCTTATATATAGGCGGACGAAGACTATGCGTCCCCACCGGCCTGGTAAAACTTGCTTATCTCCCAAGCGCCACCATCAATGGTGCGGTTGGGTTACCCACGTCCATATATATTGATGAGAATCCCGGAATAAGGGGAACACGATCTCTGCTTCGACAAGACGTGCCAAGGAAACCGCTTAAACGCTACCGAGGTGGTATAATAAAAAACAATTCAAGTAAAGGCTTGGTAGTGGTGTGACGTCATGCCACAAAATACGTCAGCAGATTGAACTTGTGTACATATTATTCTCTCTACGGTGGAATGTGGAATTTATTTTGCAGAGCCGGACACTATCCTGGTGTTCACAATCTTCTATGAATTATTCGGAGGAGGAACCCGCCTTGCAATGCCGAACAATATGCGGGCCAGACTCATCATCATTGAAGCCTTGTTCAGGGGCTACTGAGGGAGTCCTGGACTAGGGGGTGTCCGGACAGTCGGACTATCATCGTCAGCCGGACTCCAAGACTATGAAGATACAAGATTGAAGACTTTGTCCCGTGTCCGGATGGGACTTTCCTTGGCGTGGAGGGCAAGCTGGGCGATATGGATATGTAGATCTCCTACCATTGTAACCGACTCTGTGTAACCCTAGCCCTCTTCGGTGTCTATATAAACCGGAGGGTTTTAGTCCGTAGGACACACAACCATTACAACAATCATACCATAGGCTAGCTTCTAGGGTTTAGCCTCCTTGATCTCGTGGTAGATCCACTCTTGTACTACCCATATCATCAATATCAATCAAGCAGGAGTAGGGTTTTACCTCCATCCTAAGGGCCCGAACCTGGGTAAAAACATCGTGTCCCTTGTCTCCTGTTACCATCCGCCTAGACGCACAGTTCGGGACCCGCTACCCGAGATCCGCCGGTTTTGACACCGACAACAAGGCTATATGGTGCTACACATGGCAAGAGATGATGCATACAAGAACAACATCTCAAAGCAAGTTTAAATGAGGCCGGAAACGACATATAGCAAATCCGGTAAGTCCCCATATACAAATTTCAAAATAGGTCTAGATCTGAAAACACATTATGTTCAAGTATTTAAAAAGCAAGTTAAAATGCACCATGATGTACCCGAAATTCTAGTCAAGTTACATATAAAGTTCATTTAATTTGGAGCTACGACCTATAAGATATGAGCAAAACAAGTTAAACATGGCATTGATGCAAAATGCATTCAAACATAAAGCAAGAACTCTCAAAACATGGATGCAACATGATAACATTAAACTACATGCAATTCTAAGCAAGTTTCGTATAGAGCATGCTCAAAACGGAGCAACGATGCAACACATACATCCAAAACAAGATATAACAACAATCTGCCCAAAATAGCAACTAGGCACTTTACGACCATCAAAACAACATGCTACAGGAATCTTATAAGCATAAACTTGACATGCACTTCATTTACAAATAACATACTTCAAATATCATTAAGGTTCAGGTTCATAAGCATCAAGATTAAACCAATATGATCAATGCAAAATGCAACTTTATAACACATGAGCATATACATGAGCAGAGTTAATATGATGGCATGTTGGAGGCATGAAACAAAGATGCTACAACAATTATAAATATCAACCAAGGACATGGCATCAAATTACACATAACAAAGAGAAAACAACATCATGGCATCATATACATATGACTCATGGATTAGTGGGAACCAACATGACAAGATTGAATGTTGAAACAGTTTCAGCAAGTGTAAAACAACAACATTATCATAACATGTTTGCAAGCATGGAACAGAGGCATATGCTACCCAAAATTAACGACCATGACATGTGAACAGAGTACTCATAGCATACTTCAAATCATGTAATAGGAGCATCTTCAAAAGAGACATTGATTAATTAATATCAAGCTCACAACATAGCATCATGAAGTTAACAGAAATCTGGAACAACATTTAGGCATGTTCATGGCAATGAAAACATATACTACATAACATATATGGAGCATCAAAAGGCATGACATGATAGATCATAACATATGCAACAGAACATGTCAACTAAGCATCTCAAGAATATGCACGGATTAATTGGTAGCATCAAGCAAACATGACAACATGATATGACAGAAACAGAGTTGACAGCACATTAACAACGAGTAGCCCACTTCACAAGCTTGATGCACTCACTACAGGGCATATCAAAATACATGGATTGCACCATCTGTAAAGCTGGCATGATTATGCTCGTAAACCATGTAGACATGATGCTCAAAAGAAAGTCACACAAAAAGATATAAAAATAACAAATAGGCAAGTTATAACAGTTTTCAGCAGTTAACATCAACATGCACTTTTGCAACAGAGTCTACCATGTCAAGATGCACCTTAAATGAATGCAACAGCAACCAACGTGCAGAGCATGAAGGTCAGCACAAGTGCATCTCAAGATCATCATCATAGGATCAACAAAGACAAAGTTACACCACTCACAAGATGCATAAATGATGTTAACAGGCAACAGTTTATATCACTTGGTAGTTTTGCAACGAAGATTAAGACATCAAGACTAACAGTAACATGAATGAAAACTACTCCATCATGAAGAGCACTCAACATTTTGACATATTATGCATGCAAATCGGAGCTATATGCAAGAAGTCATGATATGACAAACATGAGCACATAATATGATGATTTTCCAGACTTTGCCAGAATTCTACCTCCGAGGAAAACTGGACAGAGCCAACCCAGGACGGGGTGGATCTGGGACGGGCGACGCTTGGATGGACGCATGGTGGCGTTCCGGGACGGGGCAGTCCCAGCGGCGAACGAGGGCCCGCGAGGGGACCTCGACGACGGGGACGACCCGTGGCGTCGGGATCCAGGGACGCGGGCTCCATCCCGCCGGATCCATGGCTGCCGGGTCGGGGGACGACGACGCTTCAAGGCGGCGGCTCAACCACGGCAAGTCAAGGCGGGCGGCACGGATCCGGTGACGTGGGGCCAGCGGCGGTCGGCGGGACGAGGCGGCGGCGGTCGGCGCAAGACGGTTGGGGGAGCAAGGCGGAGTAGGGAGGTGCGAGTGAGGTGCGGTGGAGGGCGGCAGCGAGAGTGTCTTGGCGGTGGCATGACATAAGCGGCGGGAGGCCAAAGCGGCGGTGGCGCTGGGCGAGATCCAGTTCGCCGCAGCCTGCAAGCGCTGAGATGGGCTCCGCGGGCCCAGCGCCACGGAGGAGAGAGAGAGGGCCAACGGGGTGACGTGGCAGCACGGGGTTGGACGGGGCGGCAGCGCGGACATGTCTGGCGGCGGACGGACGTGTCCGGCGGCGTGAGGAGGGAGAAGGCTAGGGTTTCGTCCGAAATTTCGGGGAAGGAGGTGTTTATATAGGCATAGGGAGCTAGGAGAGTGCAAATAAGGTGCGGTTTTCGCCCACACGATTGTGATCCACCGATGGAGAGCATGGAGGGGAGTTAGATGGGCTATTGGGCTGATTTGAAGGGGTGTTGGGCTGCAAAGAGAGAGGGGTTTCGGTTAACTCGGTTAACTGTTGGGGCATCAAACGACCTCCAAATGGAACGAAATTTTACAGGCAGTCTACCGGTGATATACCAAGACCACTCGTCAACTCTCGGCCCATTCCGAGAACGTTTTTCTCCCGCTCACAAAACAAAGTCTGAGAGGGGTGATGGGTGCATGCGAGTGTGGTTGGGCTCAGAACGGACAACGGAGAGAACCGGGGGAACCCGAACGGATGCAAGTTTTGAAAAACATGTAGGTGAAATGGATATGATGACATGGCAAGATGCAACATGCAAGCAAATGACATGGCAACGACGACGAATAGCTGGAAGACATCTGGCGCGTCAGATTCGGGGCGTTACAACTCTCCTCCACTAACAAGAGATCTCGTCCCAAGATCTTAGGAACGAGACGGAAGAGAAAGAGGAAGAGATGAAGTAAGAACGCAAGAGAGAAAATGAACAAAGTCGAGAGCTCTCGAGTAGAAAAGAGGAATGACGAGTATGAAAACAATCAAAAGCTCATGGAAAGAAGATAGACTCTGAAACCACTCCGGTTAGAAAGAGATAGACAAGGAATAAGAACATGAGAATTTCGGCAGCACTCCAGCTGAAAATGAAAGGAATAGAACATGAACTTCACAAGATGGAATGTGTTGGGGATATAACTATTAGGTATGACCCGCCCAGGAGGGGCCGGGTTATACCTATGAGTATTCTTGAAGCCCAAGACCAAGGTTGAAGATGGCGGCTTAATAAGGGCCCAAAGCCCAGAGGCGACTTAAGGCCCGTAGTGATAAACCGCCATATATGTGTGACTTGTATTGTAAGGCAAGAAATATTAAGAGACCGAGCCGGACACTGTTTATAAACCGGCCGGGACTCTGTAGAGCCGCTGGGCGTCGACCTCTGTATATAAAGGGACGATGTGACGCCCCGATAATTAAGCTACAGTAATTACCTGCTAATGATGCCACATCATCATGACTACCGTTGTTAAACTCACGATGTTTCAAACCCAGTCTATTTTCAAATTTCAAAATCAAGTCAAACTCAAAAGTTTTCAAATGTCAAAAATAAAATGTTCATCATGTGGCAAATTTTCGTGTATAAATTATTGGTGGTGAACCAACCATTTTGCAAATTGGTTGAATGACCTAAACAAAATAAAACAGAAAAATATAAAAGGTTAAAGTGTAACAAAAGCACAAAAAAAAAGATAAAGGCCCCTCCCCTCCCCTAGGGCCACTTGGCCCAATTGGCCTGCTGGCCCCGCAGCACACCTCCCCCATTCATCCTGTTCCTCCCGCTCCAGGAGGAGGGGATCGTGGCGGCCATCCAACCATGGCCGCGCGCCCTAGGTATCGTGCCGGCCATCCCCCGGTCCCCTGGCTGTATAAGACCGAGCCCTCGACCCCACTCGACCGAAACCCTAGCTTCTCCCCCTCCTCGCGCCTCTTCCCTCTCTCCCGCGAACAGCCGCATCATGGTCGCCATGGACCTCGTCGACCCCGCGGCCACCGGCCTCCCCGTCGCTGGCTAGCATGCCCAGGAGCCTCCATGCGGTCGTCTCCTTCAACTACACCGAAGAACCCGTGCCGGAACGCCCCGCAGCCTTGCCGTCGTCCTCATCTTCTCCCACGGTCGCCGACATCCATCCCCGGCTGCCGCTGCTTCGGGCCGCCCCCGACCTCTCAACCTCGTCCACAAGCACCGGGGTTAGCCTCTCTGCCGATTCCCTCGCTTTGCCCCTTCGATCTGTGCCGTTTGCCGCCGCTCCCGTGGTCGGTTTTAGTCGCCATGGCCGGAGCCCGAGCTCCTAAGTATGTCCGGCTGCAAGCTGAACCCGTAGGCTGAAGCGACGCCTCAAATGGCCGCCGGAGGCTCCCGTTTGATCGTCGCCGCCACCGCTGTGCACCACCGCCGGCCGTCGTTCGTACGGTCAACTCCGGCCGCTCTCCCGCTCCGCCTACTGCTGCCGCCGGTTGCTTCCGCGCTCGCCCTGCTGCTTCTTCTCCTAGCGCCGTTGCGTTGCTTGTACTGTTGCTGCTCTACGTATTGATGCTGCTCTGCTCCTTGCTGCCGCTGCTTGCTGATGCTTTGCTGCTGCTGGATACTAGATGCTGCCCGTGATTTCATGTTCTTGCCGCTGCTGGCCGTGGCCGCCATGCACACCCGTGCGTGTGTGCCCAGGAACACCAATGGTTGGATTGGGCCATGGCCGCTGGAGCTACCCCTGTTTAGACTAGATGATAATTTGTATTTAGATTAGGATACGTACAGATGACATGCGGGTCCCTTGGAGGTTAAAATAAATAACTAAAATAATTTTAGTTACTGTCCATGACAGCTGGGTCCTGCAGACACTGTTCACTTTGACCGTCAACTCTGACTGGGTTGTTGACTGGGTCAACTCTGCTGACAGGACCACTCCTGGACCCCATTGATCATACACGCAGGCTAGTTTAGAGCTAGGTGACAAATATTTTTTTTTTCGAATTAAAATTAATTTCAGAAAATGTTTAGAACTTTGAAAAATCATATAAAATAAACCGTTACTCGGATGAAAAAGTGTTATACATGAAAGTTGCTCAGATCGACAAGACGAATCCGAATACGTGGTTCGTTCGTCTGTCACATGCCCCTAGCATAGCGAACATCGAACCTTTCCCCTCTGGTTCGTTGGTTCGAAAATGCCAAACTTCGGGAAAACATTGCCGGATGTTATCCTCCTTCGCCGGTATCGTGTAGCACCGCGTTAGAACACGTCTAGCTCTGTCTGTTGTCCTGTTATGCACTTGCTTGCTATGTATTTATTGTTTCTCCCCCCTCTTCTCTTCGGTAGGCCCCGATACCGCTGCTGATGCCACTGTGATCGACTATGTCGAAGACGACCCTCCTTGTCTGAGCAACCAGGCAAGCCCCCCCCCCCCTTTGATCATCCCGATATCGCCCATTCTATAATCTCATGCTTGCATTAGATTTTGCTAATGTTATTGATCGCTTCTATTCTGATGCATAGCCTGCTTTTGTAACCTGCTGTTGTACCTTACCTGCTTATCCTAAACTGCTTAGTATAGGTTGGTTAGTGATCCATCAGTGACCCCCACCTTGTCCTTGTTGCCCCTGCTTCATCATCAACGACTCGATCAGCGTGATCGACGACCAGAGCCCGACACCTCACATCACATCACGCCCCTTTTGTTGCTCGACTTTGCAGAGCTACTATTGAGTGCCGAGGGTGATCCCTCATAACGCACTCCTGATGATAATTCTGTAGTGTAGCTATTCGGTCGTGGTCATCGAGGGTGATATCCTCTTTCACCATTCCCGATACGACTCTGTCGTTCAACACCTCAAGTGTGAACCTCGAGGGTGGTCCCTCTTATGTTCACCTTGATGATCACATTGAGTGGAATCCTCCGGGGGTGATTCCTCGGGTTTTCCCCTTGATGTTTGGACACACAGTTACCTTGACTTTACTTGAGACCATTGTTGAAGTCGGGTCAGCCCTGAGGGGTACCCGCGAGTTGATGTGAAAGTCGGGCAGGCCCGTGGAGCACCCGCGAGTTTTCCACATGGCACGACCGGGCAATTTGGGCCCTTGCCATAAGTCCATGAGACGGGGCGACGGGATCACCTTATCGTGAGTCTCTGCTCGTTTCCACGAGCCCCCAATGCACTAACAGGTTTGGGTATTTGTTCTGAGTTGGCATTTGGCCTTTACGCACTAACCACCACGCGAGAATAGATATGGGCCTTGACGTCGTAGTATCAGCCGAAGCTTTGTCAGATGTCCAGTTCAGCATTGTGGCACGGTCGGATCGTGCCATCCACTACACGGATGGTGCTGGTATCCACCCTGCACACAACGACCCGGAGTGCAACGGCCGATGGGCCCAGACCCCGGAGTGCTTAGGATGTAGACCAGCGGGGACCTCTCTCTGAGCCTAGGTAGGGCTGCGACGTGTTGATCTTCCGAGGCCGGGCATTGACCCCAGAAAGGTGTGTCCGTCCAGAGTGATCGAGCGTGTTGGGTAACGTGGTGCACCCCTGCAGGGAAGATATATATTCGAATACCGTGTCCACGGTAATGGACGTTCAGACTTATATCCTGATCTTATATAACTAGAAATGGATACTTGGGATATGTGATGGATATGTGTTTCCGAGATTACTTTCCCGCAGGGAGTCGGGGAAGGATCTCTGGGCGTTGATGTTACAACATGTTTGTTAAATATTATAAACTGTTATTCTTTACTCTTCTACATGCTGCAAGATGCTTGGAGCTTCTTGAAGATGCTAGTCTTTGATAGGCTAGGCCTTCCCCTCTATTCTGGCATTCTGCAGTTCAGTCCACAGATACAAACCTTCCATTTGATACCAGTGCATACTTAGTATAGATCTAATGCTTGCGAGTGCTTTGGATGAGTACTCACGGTTGCTTTGCTACCCCTTTTCCCCCTTCTTCCTTCTGTCCGGTTGATGCAACCAGATGGTGGATCCCTGGAGCCAGATGCCACCGCCGATGGATGCTGCCACGTGAAGACCGCCGATGACCAGGAGTAGTTAGGAGGTCCCAGGCAGGAGGCCTTGCCTCTTCGATCATGTTGCTTTGGTGCTAGCCTTATTAAGGCATCCTTGTTTAACTTATGTCTGTACTCAGATATTGTTGCTTCCGCTGACCCTTGTGACTCAAGCTTGTATTCGAGCCCTCGAGGCCCCTAGCTTGTAATATAAAGCTTGTATTATTTTATTTGTGTCTAGAGTTGTGTTGTGATATCTTCCCGTGAGTCCCTGATCTTGACCGTACACATTTGCATGTATGATTAGTGTACAATTGAATCGGGGGCGTCACAAGTTGGTATCAGAGCCGACTGCCTGTAGGAATCCCCCTTTCCAACTCCTTGGCCGAAGTTGAGTCCAGTGTTTGAAAAGCTGTTTTAATAACATGGCTGTGTGGCTTACGGGCCCATGCCGCCAATTGGATGGTATTAGGATCTTTTACTCCTCGTCTATACTCTGGGAATTTGATCTCTCTTCCATTCGGGTTAAATGATTTTGCTAAACAACTCTAGGTTCTCGAAAATACTTTCTCCCGGAGAGTCCCTCACTCCAGATGATTACTTGGTGCACCAAAAGATTCTGAAGATACTCTCCGATGTTTTCCCGTGACCCTTGTGCCCTTTGCCGTTGCGAACTCTACCACCGATAAATCCTTATGGGTAACTATCTACATTTTTGTTCATACCTTCATCCCCAGTTGCCCTTGTTATTACAAGATGTCCTGAAATACTCTCTAATGTTCCAAGAATCCTTTATGGTTACTGGCACTGCCCTGCAGTTCCTTGCCGCATGAATACCCCTATGAATAATTCCTCACACTTTTCAAGGATTTGTTCATTCCTAGTTGATCAAGTGATTCATACTTTGAAGTACTATCCGATCTTCCGGTAATCCTCTCCAACTATTGCTCGGCAAATACTTATCTACTTGCATTATGGTTACTCCGTATGTCGAGCAATGCTCATTAACATCCTTTGTCATCGTGATTTTGAGCATTTATTCGATTTGTTTGTAAATGCTCGCGATCACCTGTCCTATTTAAAATCCTTCCCTTGGTTCAGACATCACTCCGGACATGAGCTGGTGTTTGGTGAATCAAGCCTTGCTTGATTTTTGATCTATGTCTATTCAACTTACTTGTCTTGGATTAGAGCCTCTATTTCCGATCCCCCGATTTGGAAACCATAATTACTTTGCATTTGAGCCTTGAATTAGTTAGTTGTTTCTATAGTCTGACCTCCTTGCATTCTTTCTTCTTCTGGTTGAGTACCGATGCTCACATCAGATCCCTCGTGGACCACCAGATCTTTTGTGGGATTCTATTCGACAGCGTCCTTCACATACAGTAACCTTGTAAGCCTTCCCTCGGATACATAATGCCTTTGGTAAATTGTATCCCCCGCTCTTGTCAACCATACCCTTCTTCCGGGATTTTACTCGTGAAGTGGTGGTATATGTTCTTAACATGCCCCTATGGGTTGAATCTTTGTCTTACCTAAATCCGTGTGAACCCGAAGATTATGAGAGTTATATCTACTGGTGTTTCTTCGGATAAATTTTCAATTCTACAACTTCGTCGAAAACGAGAAGTAAATGGAAAGTTGTGCATTAGAGAAGTGGGAGTCGACCTTGAACCTTTGAGTTCATGCCCATGGACCCGATGTGGAACTTATCATGGAAGCTTCTTGTAATAATAATAATCCCCTTGTGATAAGTTCATCTTGTAACTATGTTTGGTCCTTTGCAACCGTGGTTCCGCCCATATAGTTCTTCTTTGATCCCATCTCTCGGACAAGTTGAAGTATTTGTCCTCTACAGATCTTTTCACCTGTCCAACCTCTATCTTGTGCTACCTTCGAGTATTAACGTCTGGTATCTCGAGAATATCACGGGACTACATAACTTCTTATGAGTTCTTCATCAACTAGTATTTCTTGCTGGTTCCAATTTTCCATGGGTTCTGAGTTGTTTGATACTCGAGAATACCGATAACTGATTCGAGTCTACACTTTTCTCTCCATTGTTCTGATTAACCTTTCTTGTAACCTAACATATATGAGCAGTGATAATTCCCTGCTTATGTATACCCCTCGGTGTACAAACTCTGTCAGTAAGACCTTGTTACTATTGTTGATGACATTCCGATAGCCACCGATGGACGAGAACTTTGCCTATTGGTCCGCCTCGTCTTAACGAGCAGGAAAATGGTTCTCTTCGTTCCTCGCCCTTGGTACCAACGTTGTTGCCAACATAACGGACAGGTTGTCCTCTGACCGGCCTTTCTATCATGACCGTGCAGTTGTTAGCACCCTTCCCGCTTTTAACCCACATGGTGGGCCCATAACCCACAGTTCCACAGGATCGAAACCTGACTCTCCTATACATCCAAGTTTTCCAAAATTGTTCCTCGCGCTTGGCGATGTATGTAAATCACGAGCCACCTGCCTAGTGATCCATTCTGGTATCAGAAGCAATACTTATTCACATTGCTCTGAACCCCTTTCACCCTCTGTTTCAGGCAACGAACGATTGCCTACACGCTTGAAACTTCTTATTGCACCTCTTACCTTGCTCTCCATGACTTTCTTGAATTTCAACTCGAGAGATGCCTCTATGCCTCGTTCACTGAGATAGCCCCCAAGTACCTATCTTGAGTTGAGCTCTGTCCTTCTCGAGTCTTTCCCCCTTACTTCACCCCCTTAAATCTCAGGACGAGATTTCTTGTAGTGGAGGAGAATTGTGACGCCCGAATAATAAAGCTACAGGAATTACCTGCTAATGATGCCACATCATGTCACGCCCAATATGCGACCCTATCCAAAAGGAACTCGAAGGTCCCACTAAGGATAGACCCGCATATTGAGACGCTTTTGCAAGGTGGATATCATTACATCAACATTACATAATAGATAGGGATACATACATAAGGCATACAATGCCACACGAATACAACAATACAACATAGAAGAACAACATCCGACTACGGATGAAATCATAAATGAAACTCAAACAATATCCACCACCCAAACCCGACCGCCAACTCGAACCTATCCTCGATCAAGAAGAAGCGGAAGAAGGACTCAACGCAAGCAAGCATCGCTCTCGCGTCATGATCATCGCAAAACTCATACCGCAATCGTTGTTGTAGTAATCAGGAGCCACGAGGACTCAAAGAATCCCATTACCATGGGTATCAAGACTAGCAAAGCTCAATGGGAAAGGAAGGGGTAAAGTGGTGAGGTTGCAGCAGCGACTAAGCAAGTTTGGTGGCTAACATACGCAAATGAGAGCGAGAAGAGAAACAAGCGGAACGGTCGTGAAGCTAGCAATGATCAAGAGGTGATCCCGAACACCTACTTACGCCAAACATAACCCGAAACCGTGTTCACTTCCGGACTCCGCGAGAAGAGACCATCACGCTACACACGCGTTGATGCGTTTTAATTCGGATCGATGTCAAGTTATCTACAACCGACATTAACCAATTCCCATCTGCCACATAACCGCGGGCACGGCTCTCGAAAGTCTATGCCTGCAGGTGTCCCAACTTAGCCCATGACAAGCTCTCGCGATCAACGAAGAATAGACCTTCTCCCGTGAAGACCCGATCAGTCTCGGAATCCCGGTTTACAAGACATTTCGACAATGGTAAAACAAGACCAGCAAGACCGCCAAATGCGCCGACAATCCCGATAGGAGCTGCACATATCTCGTTCTCAGGGCAACACCGGATAAGCTAAGCGTACAGGTACCGACATAACCCAAGTTGCCAAGGGATGGTCCCAAGACGGTGCTCTAGTTTGGACCAACGCTAGACAAGCAATCGCCCGGGGGCTATAATAAAGATGACCCTTGGGTTAATTACTCCCAAGGAAAAGTAGGTGGTGGTGAGGCAAATGGTAAAAGTCAATGTTGGGCCTTCTTTGGACAAGTTTTATTCAAAGCGAACTGTCGGGGGTCCCATAAATCACCCGACCGTGTTAGGAACGCAAAATCCGGGAACATAACACCGGTATGATGGAAACTAGGGCGGCAAGAGTGGAACAAAACACCAGGCATAAGGCTGAGCCTTCGACCCTTTACCAAATATATAGATGCATTAATAATATAAGAGATATTGTGATATCCCAACCAAAATCCTGTCCACCATGGAGAAATCTTCAACTTCACCTGCAACTAGCAACACTATAAGAGGGGCTGAGCAAAGCGGTAACATAGCCAAGCAATGGTTTGCATAGGAAAGGTGTCAAAGGTTAGGGGTTCATGGCAATATGGGATGGCTTGATAAACAGGTAATAGGTAGCGCAGCATAGCGATAGAACGAAGCAACTAGCATAGCAATGATAGTAGTGAGATCCAGGGTAGCGGTCATCTTGCCTGAAATCCCGCAAGGAAGAAGAATGTATCCATGACGAAGACGAACGGATGAAGCCGAACCAATTGTAGACGAACGAATCCTCACGATCGCAACGAAACAGGAACTAACAAGAAGAAGCACACAACATAGGTAAACACACCACACATGAACAAGGCCTGATGCACAACAAGCGTGATGCACGACCAAGCTACATGAAGCTACTCATGGCAAGAGATGATGCAAACAAGAACAACACATCAAAGCAAGTTTAAATGAGGCCGGAAACAACATATAACAATTCCGTTAAGTCTTCATATGCAAATTTCGAAATTGGTCCAGAACTGAATAAACCTTATGTTCAAGTTGTTAAACAGCAAGTTAAGATGCACCAAGATGATCTACACAAAATTCTAGTCAAGTTACATATAAAGTTCATTAGATTCGGAGCTACGGCCTAGAAGATATGAGCAAAACAAGTTAAACATGGCATTGATGCAAAATGCACCCAAACATCAAGCAAACACACCAAAACAAAGATGCAACATGATAATTTGAAGCTACATGCAAAATCAAGCAAGTTTCATATAGAGCACACTCAAAACGGAGCAACGGTTCAACACATGCACACTATACAAGTCATAATAACAATCTGTCCATAACAGCAACTAGGCATATTGCAAGCATCAAAACAATAAGCTACATCACCCCAACATAATAACAAAAGGCATGGGCATGAAGTACAGGTAAAGCATAACAAAACATGAACACTGAGCTATCTTCAGAAACAACTAGAACATGCTCCAAAACACATGGAGATATTGCAAATAATAACAGCTTAGACTTTAGCGTAAATAACATCAAAGTTGCAATGTTTAGAGCAAGCAAACAACATGTTACAGGAACTTATCATGGCAAACAAAGGCATGGCATGAATCTACTAAATGCATAGATCAAAAGTCCCTTCTCGACCATAAGCCAAAAGGATCAAGATATGATGGCACCCATGTAAACATGGCAAGTTATATTACAGATTCATACATGGCAGGAACAACAATAAGTAGGCATGTTGGTGAGCTTGAACCACTCACCACAGAGCAATACATGGCATGGCAAGGCAACCAACAGTAATAAGGCATGTTTATGAAGCTAAGCATGGCAAGAGGAAGGTCATAGGATGCATGGATCACTAGGAAAACACATGGGAACAAGTGAACTTAATGTTAACAGGCTGACAGCAACATTATCAAGCAACTTTAGAGCAAGATTACAACATGTTCCAGCAGGCTATAATTGCAACCAAGGGCATGAATGGATAGAGCATGACATGTAGATCAAAACATGTTTATAGGACATCTCCAGATTATGCATAGAATGATTAGTAGAAGCACGACGGAGAGGGGCTGGCCCGGCCGGATCCGGCCGGATCCGGCGCGGCGGCGGCGGAGGACGGCCTCGGGGCCGGCGTGGCGTGGCCGAGTGAGGCGGTGGACCTCGGTGGCGGCCTTGGCCGGGCGGAGGGGCTCGGCGGAGGAGGCGCGACGGGCGGCCGGCCTCCTCCGGCGAAGGGAGGGGCGCTGCGGCGCGAGCCGAGGTGGCGCTGGGCGGCGGCGAAGCACGACTCGGGCGGTGGCGCGGCGGCCCGGGCGCGCAGCATGGCGGCATGGCGGCGAGGGCGCGGGCCGAACGGCGGCGGCGGCGCTGGCTCGCGGGGCCAATCTGGGTCCCCAGCCGCTGAGGAGAGAGAGATGGCGGCGAGCCACGTGGCAGCGCGCCACTGGCCGCGGGCGGCGGCGGGATGACGTGTCACCTCGGATTGGCCCGGGCGACGTGGAGGCTGGACATGTCCGGCGGGGTTGGACATGTCCGGCGCGCGAGGGGAGCGGGGCTAGGGTTTCGTCCGCGAAAATGGAAGGGGAGGACGTTTTTATAGGTGGAGGGAGCTAGGAGAGTCCAAATGAGGAGCGGTTTTCGGCCACGCGATCGTGATCGAACGACCGAGAGCATGGAGGGAGGTTTGCTGGGTTTTGGGCCACTTTGGAAGGGGTGTTGGGCTGGAACAAAAGAGGGCTTTACGGTTACCCGGTTAACCGTTGGAGTACCAAACGAACTCCAAATGGCACGAAACTTGACAGGCGGTCTACCGGTGATATACCAAGGCCGCTTGGCAAACCTCGGGCCATTTTGAGAAAGTTTAACACCCGCATACGAAAGGAGACAAGAAGGGGACGCCAGGTGAGATAGGAGCGCCGGATTGCAAAACGGACAACGGGGAAAATGCTCGGATGCATGAGACGAACACGTATGCAAATGCGATGCACATGATGACATGATATGAAATGCATATGATGACATGGCAAAGTGCAACACGCAAGGAAATGACATGGCAAAGACGGCGAATAACTGGTAGACAACTGGCGCATCAAATCCGGGGCGTTACAACACTCCTCCACTAACAAGAGATCTCGTCCCGAGATCTTAGGACCGAGACGGAAGGGAAAAAGGAAGAGGTTAAAGAAGAACTCAAGAGAAGAAGCAAAGAATCGAGAGCACTTGAGAAGAAGAGAGGGACGACGAGAATGACGAGAATTGAAAGCTCACGGAATCAGAGAGACTATGAAACGACTCGTTCTAACCGGAGTGGTTAGAATGAGAAAAGAAACGGATAAGTCTGAAAGGATTTAGGCCGCACTCCAGCTGAAAATGGAAGGATTAGAACGAACTTGAGAGGATGGAATGATACTTGATGAACTCCTGAAGAATGAAATAAATCATGAAGAACCACCATGAAGAACTCCGGTAACAAAAAGGATGATGAGATAGAATGAAGGATGAAAGAATAAGATTAAAGCCTTGCGATGATTTAGATGGATGTTACGACGAGATGGCCGAGGAAATTGAACTCCAGAAAAGAAAAGATGAAAACACTTGGAACTAGAATTTATTCATCAAGAACAAACTCCAAAGAAAGGGGATTAATCACTTGGATGAAATAAGAATAAGATTTATTTTATGCTTATCCTTCATCAAATTAAATTGATGACAAGCAACGGATTTTACATACTACTTATTCTTCTTGAAAAGGATTAGGAAGTGACATATCTCAAACTTGAGAAGGTCTTCATGAACCACCGGTAGGATTGAATAGAACGAATGAATTAAAATGATAACCAAGGAAAAGAATCTTGAACGAACCACCGGAAGAATTCAAAAATTGAATGACAAAAGAGAATGAGTCACTGGGAAGAATTAGAAGAACCAATATGCTAGAGGGGATTAAAATGCAAGAGAACAAAGAGATCGCGAACTGGTTGAAGAATACTTGAACGAAGCACCGGGAGAATATTTAGACGAACGAAAGGGCACAGATATAGAATAATTGGAGAATGAATCTGAAAACTTAGAATGGAGAAATCTTCCGAAAAGATGGCCTCCGGTAAAAAGAAACAGAAATCAACTCCTGAAATACTCCGGATGGGTAAGAAAGAATGTCTGACAAACTGAATAATCCGCGAGGATAACATGAAGCTAGAACCACGAAACTTCGAGAGAACAGACAAGATTCAGAGGAAAAACTCTTCTTTGATCTTCAAATGATGACGAGAAACATCACCAAAATTACTGAGATACTCTGGTAGAATGAAAAGCAGTGAGGTTGAGTCAACAATGAAAATGATTTTGAAAGAGATCTTGGAGAAGGCATGTGACTGATGGGATCCATTCTTACATCACACTTGAAAAGAATTTGAGAATAACTCCGGGGAAATTAGAAGAGTCAGGTAAGATCCTGGGAAAAGACCTGTGGGTTAGGGCCCACTGGAGAGATAACACCGTTGAAAAGGATTGTTGAAGAAATTGATGATGCATCGGGATGATTGAAATATTTGAATTGTTCCGGTGCATCATACTCCGGAAGGATAAAATGGCGAGAGGCGAACGAGCAAAGGGAAATACTTGAGCCGAGAGAAAGAATATGATCAACCCGAAAGACTAGAATTGAATCCACCGGAGAGATAAAGAGATGAAGAATGTCCACCGAGACGAGAATTCACCGGTTGAAATAATTGAGGGAAGACTGAAGAAGCTCCACACGAATGAAATTGATGCTCGAAACAGACTCAGACTCCGGGAAGAAGAAAGGGTGGGAGGGCGGGAAAAACAAAGGCAACTTGGAAGGGGAAATCGACGAATATCTTGAAGAGAAAACACCGGTTGAAATCAAAGACTTCGCACGAGTAGGAGGATGCTCGATTACGGACTCCGACTCCGAGATGAAAAGGGGTGGGTGGGAAAAGAAAACAACTGAGGATGGAAAAACAACTTCGATCGAAAAGAACTCAGGATTGATCTCCCAAAGAGAGAGAGGTTCGAGTCAACTTGACGAGAAATGCACCGGATAAAAGAGGATGGACAACGAACGAAAACTAACCGCGCGATCCTAAAGGAAAATTTGAAGGGGAAGAGGAGTAGTTCAAAACACCTACGTCAAGATTCCTCACCAGAGCGACGAAGGGGCTGAGGAGTAAAAATAATTCCTACTCTCCGATATAACTAGACTCAGAAAACAGTTTTCTTCTAGACTCAACAACGGCCAAACTACACGATCAATCAAGGGGGGCTCCTAAGGCCGGTCGAGGCTCTGATACCAACTTGTCATGCCCAATATGCGACCCTATCCAAAAGGAACTCGAAGGTCCCACTAAGGATAGACCCGCATATTTAGACGCTTTTGCAAGGTGGATATCATTACATCAACATTACATGATAGATAGGGATACATACATAAAGCATACAATGCCACACGAATACAACAATACAACATACAAGAACAACATACGACTACGGATGAAATCATAAACAGAAACTCAAACAATATCCACCCTGCCAGCCCAGGCTGCCGACCTGGAACCTATCCCCTGATCAAAGAAGAAGCAGAAGGACTCAACGCAAGCAAGCATCGCTCTCGCATCATGATCATCGCAAAACCTGTACCTGCAACTGTTGTTGTAGTAATCTGTGAGCCACGAGGACTCAGCAATACCATTACCATGGGTATCAAGACTAGCAAAGCTCAATGGGAAAGGAAGGGGTAAAGTGGTGAGGTTGCAGCAGCGACTAAGCAAGTTTGGTGGCTAACATACGCAAATGAGAGCGAGAAGAGAAACAAGCGGAACGGTCGTGAAGCGAGCAATGATCAAGAGGTGATCCTGAACACCTACTTACGTCAAACATAACCCAGAAACCGTGTTCACTTCCCGGACTCCGCCGAGAAGAGACCATCACGGCTACACACGCGCTTGACGCGTTTTAATTCGGATCTGATGTCAAGTTATCGACAACCGACATTAACAAATTCCCATCTGCCACATAACCGCGAGCACGGCTCTCAAAAGTTTATACCTGCAGGGTGTCCCAACTTAGCCCATGACAAGCTCTCGCGATCAACGAAGAATAGACCTTCTCCGGGAAGAACCGATCGATCTCGGAATCCGGTTTACAAGACATTTCGACAATGGTAAAACAAGACCTGCAAGACCGCCTGATGCGCGGACAATCCCGATAGGAGTTGCACATATCTCGTTCTCAGGGCAACACTGGATAAGCTAAGCGTACAGGTACCGACGTAACCCAAGTTGCCAAGGGATGGTCCTGCCGACGGTGCTCTAGTTTGGACCAACGCTTAGACAAGCAATCGGCCCGGGGGCTATAATAAAGATGACCCTTGGGTTAATTACTCCCAAGGAAAAGTAGGTGGTGGTGAGGCAAATGGTAAAAGTCAATGTTGGGCCTTGCGGGACAAGTTTTATTCAAAGCGAATCGTCGGGGGTCCTATAAATCACCCGACCGCGTTAGGAACGCAAATCCGGGAACATAACACCGGTATGACGGAAACTAGGGCGGCAAGAGTTTAACAAAACACCAGGCATAAGGCCGAGCCTTCCATCCTTTACCAAATATATAGATGCATTAATAATATAAGAGATATTGTGATATCCCAACCAAAATCCTGTCCACCATGGAGAAATCTTCAACTTCACCTGCAACTAGCAACGCTATAAGAGGGGCTGAGCAAAGCGGTAACATAGCCAAGCAATGGTTTGCATAGGAAATGTGTCAAAGGTTAGAGGTTCATGGCAATATGGGATGGCTTGATAAACAGGTAATAGGTAGCACAGCATAGCGATAGAACGAAGCAACTAGCATAGCAATGATAGTAGTGAGATCCAGGGTAGCGGTCATCTTGCCTGAAATCCCGCAAGGAAGAAGAACGTGTCCATGAAGAAGACGAACGGATGAAGCCGAACCAATCGTAGACGAATGAATCCTCACGATCGCAACGAAACAGGAACTAACAAGAAGAAGCACACAACATAGGTAAACACACCACACATGAACAAGGCATGATGCACAACAAGCATGATGCATGACCAAGCTACATGAAGCTACTCATGGCAAGAGATGATGCAAACAAGAACAACACATCAAAGCAAGTTTAAATGAGACCGGAAACAACATATAACAATTCCGGTAAGTCCTCATATGCAAATTTTGAAATTGGTCCAGAACTGAATAAACCATATGTTCAAGTTGTTAAACAGCAAGTTAAGATGCACCAAGATGATCTACACGAACTTCTAGTCAAGTTACATATAAAGTTCATTAGATTCGGAGCTACGGCCTAGAAGATATGAGCAGAACAAGTTAAACATGGCATTGATGCAAAATGCACGCAAACATCAAGCAAACACACCAAAACAAAGATGCAACATGATAATATGAAGCTACATGCAAAATCAAGCAAGTTTCATATAGAGCACACTCAAAACGGAGCAACGGTTCAACACATGCACACTATACAAGTCATAACAACAATCATCCATAACAAAGAACTAGGCATATTGCAAGCATCAAAACAATAAGCTACAGCACCCCAACATAATAACAAAAGGCATGGGCATGAAGTACAGGTAAAGCATAACAAAACATGAACAGTGAGCTATCTCCAGAAACAACTAGAACATGCTCCAAAACACATGGAGATATTGCAAATAATAACAGCTTGGACTTTAGCGAAATAACATCAAAGTTGCAATGTTTAGAGCAAGCAAACAACATGTTACAGGAACTTATCATGGCAAACAAAGGCATGGCATGAATCTACTAAATGCATAGATCAAAAGTCCCTTACTGACCATAAGCCAAAAAGGATCAGAAGATATGATGGCACCCATATAAACATGGCAAGAACAACAATAAGTAGGCATGTTGGCGAGCTTGAACCACTCACCACAGAGCAATACATGCCATGGCAAGGCAACCAATAGTAAGAAGGCATGTTTATGAAGCTAAGCATGGCAAGAGCAAGGTCATAGGATGCATGGATCACTAGGAAAACACATGGGAACAAGTGAACTTAATGTTAACAGGCTGACAGCAACATTATCAAGCAACTTTAGAGCAAGATTACAACATGTTCCAGCAGGCTATAATTGCAGCCAAGGGCATGAATGGATAGAGCATGACATGTAGATCAAAACATGTTTATAGGACATCTCCAGATTATGCATAGAATGATTAATAGAAGCATGTTAACATAGCAACAAAATATAACAGAATCTGTCAGGAAAACAGCAACAACAACTACCCTACTTAGCAAGCTTGATACACTCAGCACACAACTCACGAAAATACATGATTGGCACCTCTGGAAAGATGGCATGGCATAGATCAACATTCATGTAGACATCAACCTCATAGGATGCACACATCAATCATGGCAAAAATGGTAAAACAGCAAGTTATAACAGTTTCAGCAGATTAACATCAACATGCACTCTTCCAACAGCATTTCGGGCATGAAGATGAGCTCAAATGAAAATGATGCAATGGAATGAAATGATCTACACGTCGAAATGAAAAATTTGACATATTATACGCACGAAACGGAGCTACGGATGCAGAGATGTGATGCGATGAATATGGCATGTTTATGCAAAATTTACAGGACTTAGTGGAACGGGGGCAACCTTAGGGTTTGCACGGAATACGATGTTGGCCGAAGTTGGAGGAGAGATGGCCGGAGCTGGTCGGGGACGGCCGGGGATGGACGGAGAGGGGCCGGCCCGGCCGGATCCGGCGGCGCGGCGGCGGGGAGGACGGCCTCGTGGCCGGCAGGGCGGGGGGCGAGGAGCGGCGGACCTCCGGCGGCGGCCTTCGGCCAGCGGAGGGCTCCCGGAGGAGGCGACGGGCGGCCGGCCTCCTCCGGCGAAGGGCGCGGCCTGTGCCATGAGCCAGGGTGGCGCGCAGCCATGGCGGCGAAGAAGCACGGCTCCCGGCGGCCAGAAAGTAGCCGGCGGCGCGGCACGGCGATCGTGGCATGAGGGCGCGGCCGAACGGCAAGCAGCAAGCGGCTCACAAGGCCCGATCCGGTCCCATGGGCCGTCTGGAGGAGAGAGATGGCGGCGGGCCACGTGGCCCGGGCGACGTGGAGGCTGGACATGTCCGGCGGGGTTGGACATGTCCGGCGCGCGAGGGGAGCGGGGCTAGGGTTTCGTCCGCGAAAATGGAAGGGGAGGACGTTTTTATAGGTGGAGGGAGCTAGGAGAGTCCAAATGAGGAGCGGTTTTCGTCCACGCGATCGTGATCGAACGACCGAGAGCATGGAGGGAGGTTTGCTGGGTTTTGGGCCACTTTGGAAGGGGTGTTGGGCTGGAACAAAAGAGGGCTTTACGGTTACCCGGTTAACCGTTGGAGTACCAAACGAACTCCAAATGGCACGAAACTTGACAGGCGGTCTACGGGTGATATACCAAGGCTGCTTGGCAAACCTCGGGCCATTCCGAGAAAGTTTAACACCCGCACACGAAAGGAGACAAGAAGGGGACTCCGGGTGAGATAGGAGCGCCGGATTGCAAAACGGACAACGGGGAAAATGCTCGGATGCATGAGACGAACACGGATGCAAATGTGATGCACATGATGACATGATATGAAATGCATATGATGACTTGGCAAAGTGCAACACGCATGGAAATGACATGGCAAAGACGGAGAATAACTGGCAGACAACTGGCGCATCGAATCCGGGGCGTTACACATCATCATGACTACCGTTGTTAAACTCACGATGTTTCAAACCCACTCTATTTTCAAATTTCAAAATCAAGTCAAACTCAAAAGTTTTCAAATGTCAAAGATAAAATGTTCATCATGTGGCAAATTTTCATGTATAAATTATTGGTGGTGAACCAACCATTTTGCAAATTGGTTGAATTACATAAACAAAATAAAACAGAAAAATATAAAAGGTTAAAGTGTAACAAAAGCACGAAAAAAGATAAAGGCCCCTCTCCTCCCCTAAGGCCACTTGGCCCAATTGGCCTGCTGGCCCCGCAGCCCACCTCCCCCATTCATCCTGTTCCTCCTGCTACAGGAGGAGGGGATCGTGGCGGCCATCCCACCATGGCCGCGCGCGTATCGTGCCGGCCATCCCCCGGACCCCTGGCTGTATAAGACCGAGCCCTCGACCCCACTCGACCGAAACCCTAGCTTCTCCCCCTCCTTGCGCCTCTTCCCTCTCTCCCGCGAACAACCGCATCATGGTCGCCATGGACCTCGTAGACCCCGCGGCCACCGGCCTCCCCGTCGCTGGCTAGCATGCCCAGGAGCCTCCCTGCGGTCGTCTCCTTCAACTACACCGAAGAACTCGTGCCGGAACGCCCCGCGGCCTCGCCGTCGTCCTCATCTTCTCCCATGGTCGCCGACGTCCATCGTCGGCTGCCGCTGCTACGGGCCGCCCCGACCTCTCAACCTCGTCCACAAGCACCGGGGTTAGCCTCTCTGCCGATTCCCTTGCTTTGCCCCTTCGATCTGTGACGTTTGCCGCCGCTCCCGTGGTCGTTTGTAGTCGCCATGGCCGGAGCCCGAGCTCCTAAGTATGTGCGGCTGCAAGCTGAACCCGTAGGCTGAAGCGACGCCTCAAATGGCCGCCGGAGGCTCCCGTTTGATCGTCGCCGCCGCCGTTGTGCACCACCGCCGGCCGTCGTTCGTACGGTCAACTCCGGCCGCTCTCCCGCTGTGCCTACTGCTGCCGCCGGTTGCTTCCGCGCTCGCCCTGCTGCTTCTTCTCCTAGCGCCGTTGCGTTGCGTGTACTGTTGCTGCTCTACGTATTGATGCTTCTCTGCTCCTTGCTGCCGCTGCTTGCTGATGCTTTGCTGCTGCTGGATACTAGATGCTGCCCGTGATTTCATGTTCTTGCCGCTGCTGGCCGTGGCCGCCATGCACACCCGTGCGTGTGTGCCCAAGAACACCAATGGTTGGATTGGGCCATGGCCGCTGGAGCTACCCCTGTTTAGACTAGATGATAATTTGTATTTAGATTAGTATACGTACAGATGACATGCGGGTCCCTTGGAGGTTAAAATAAATAACTGAATTTTTTTAGCTACTGTGTATGACAGCTGGGTTCCGCTGACACTGTTCACTTTGACCGGTCAACTCTACTGACTGGACCACTCCCGGACCCCATTGATCATACACTCAGGCTAGTGTAGAGCTAGGTGACAAATATTTTATTTTATTTTATTTTTTGAATTAAAAGTAATTTCAAAAAATGTTTAGAATTTGAAAAGTCATATAAAATAAACCATAACTCGGATGAAAAGGTTTTATACATGAAAGTTGCTCAGATCGACGAGTCGAATCCGACTACGAGGTCCGTTCATCTTTCACATGCCCCTAGCATAGCGAACATCAAACCGTTCCCCTCGGGTTCGTTTGTCCGAAAATGCCAAACTACGGGAAAACATTCCCGGATGTTATCCCCCTTCGCCGGTATCGTGTAGCACCGCGTTAGAACACGTCTAGCTCTGTCTGTTGTCCTGTTATGTACTTGCTTGCTATGCATTTACTGTTTCTCCCCCATCTTCTCTTCGGTAGACCCCCGAGAACGCTGCTGATGCCATTGTGATCGACTACGTCGACGATGACCCTCTTTCTTGTCTGAGCAACCAGGCAAGCCCCCCCCCTTTGATCATCCTGATATCGCCCATTTTATACTCTCATGCTTGCATTAGATTTTGCTACTGTTATTGAGTGCTCCTATTCTGATTCATAGCCTGCTTTTGTAACCTGCTGTTGTACCTTACCTGCTTATCCTAAACTGCTTAGTATAGGTTTGTTAGTAATCCATCAGTGACCCCCCACCTTGTCCTTGTTGCCCCTGCTTCATCATCGACGACTCGATCAGCGTGATCGACGACCAGAGCCCGACACTTCACATCACATCACGCCCCTTTTGTTGCTCGACTCTGCTGTGACGCCCCCGATTCAATCGTACACTAATCATACACGCAAACATGTACGATCAAGATCAGGGACTCACGGGAAGATATCACAACACAACTCTAAACACAAAAGAAAGACATACAAGCTTCATATTACAAGCCAGGGGCCTCGAGGGCTCGAATACAAAAGCTCGATGCACAAGCGAGTCAGAGGAAGCAACAATATCTGAGTACAGACATAAGTTAAACAAGTTTTTGCCTTAAGAACGCTAGCACAAACATCAACGATCGAAGAGGCAAGGCCTCCTGCCTGGGACCTCCTAACTACTCCTGGTCGTCGGCGGACTCCACGTAGTAGAAGGCACCCTCTAGGTAGTAGTAGTAGTCGGCGGGGGTGGCATCTGGCTCCATGGATCCACCATCTGGTTGCATCAACCGAAAAGAAGAAAGAAGGGGGAAAAGGGGTAGCAAAGCAATCGTGAGTACTCATCCAAAGTACTCGCAAGCATCAAATCTATACTAAGTATGCACTGGTATCAAATGGAAGGTTTGTATCTGTGGACTGAACTGCAAAATGCCAGAATAGAGGGGGAGGGCCTAGCCTATCGAAGACTAGCATTTTAACGCAGCTCCGAGCATCTTGCAGCATGTAGAAGAGTAAAGAATAGCAGTTTATAATTAACAAGCATGTTGTAACATTAATGCCCAGAGATCCTTCCTCGACTCCCTGCGAGAAAGCAATCCCGGAGCCACATATCTCAAGTATCCATTTGTAGTTGTATAAGATCAGGATATAAGTCTGAGCGTCCATTACCGTGGACACGATATTCGAATATATAACTTCCCTGTAGGGGTGCACCACGTTACCCAACACGCTCGATCACTCTGGCCGGACACCTTTCTGGGTCAATGCCCGCCCTCGGAAGATCAACATGTCACAGCCCGACCTAGGCTCAGCAGAGAGGTCCTCGCCGGTCTACATCCTAAGCACTCCGGGGTCTGGGCCTATCGCCCGTTGCACTCCAGATCGTTGTGCGCAAGGGGATACCAGCACCACCCGTGAAGTGGATGGCACGATCCGGCCCGGCCACAATGCTGAACTGGACATCTGACAAAGCTTCGACTGATACTGCGACGTCGAGGCCCATAACTATTCTTGCGTGGTGGTTAGTGCGTAAAGGCCAAAGGCCAACTCAGAACAAATACCCAAACCTGTTAGTGCATTATTAAAAGGAGTGATGGCTGTTAGGACAAGTCCGGAGCTATCACCCCTCCTGGGTGATACCGCTAATCAGCCAGCCGCCACTGTCACATCGCACAGGTGCTCTCCGGGCCCGCCCGGCTTTCACAACGGTCTCTAGTAAAGTCAAGGTAACTGTGTGTCGAGACATCAAGGGGAAAACCCGAGGAATCACCCCCGGTGGATTCCACTCAATGTAATCATCAAGGTGAACGTAAGAGGGACCACCCTCGAGGTTCACACTTGAGGTGTTGAACGACAGAGTCGTATCGGGAATGGTGAAAGAGGAAATCGCCCTCGATGACCACGACCGAATAGCTACACTACAGAATTATCATCAGGAGTGCGTTATGAGGGATCACCCTCGGCACTCGATAGTAGCTTTGCAGGGTCGAGCAACTAAAGGGGCGTGATGTGATATGAGGTGTCGGGCTCTGGTCGTCGATCACGTCGATCGAGGCGTCGATGATGAAGTAGGGGCAACAAGGACAAGTGGGGGTCACTGATGGATCACTAACCAACCTATACTAAGCAGTTTAGGATAAGCAGGTAGGTAACAAAAGCAGGTACAAAAGCAGGCTATGCATCAGAATAGGAGCAAACAATAACAGTAGCAAAATCTAATGCAACCATGAGAGTATAGAATGGGCGATATCGGGATGATCAAAGAGGGGACTTGCATGGTTGCTCAGACAAGAAGAAGGGTCGTCGTCGACGTAGTCGATCACAGCGACATCAGCAGCGGTCTCGAGGTCTACCGGAGAGAAGAGGGGGAAGAAACAGTAAATACACGCAAACATAGCATAACAAGACAACCGGCAGAGCTAGACGTGTTCTAACGCGGTGCTACATGTTGCCGGCGAAGGGGGATAACATCCGGGAATGTTTTCCCGAAGTCTGGCATTTTCGGACAGATGAAACAGAGGAGAAATGTTGCATGTTCGCTATGCTAGGGACGTGTGGCAGACGAACTGGCCGCGCATCTGGATTCGTCTCGAAATTCTGAGCAACTTTCATGTAGAAAACTTTTTCATCCGACCTACGGTTTAATTTCTACGAATTTTCAAAGATTTAAACAATATTCTGGAATTAATTTTAATACGAAAAATAAATGCTAAAATGCTAGGTGCACCCAACACAGTGTACTCAAGACTGTACCCTGTGGCTGACAGGTGGGCCAGGGGGACCGAGTTGACCAGTCAACGTTTGACTGGTCAACAGGGGTGGGACCCCCCCTGTCATACACACATTTATCTAACTAATGATTAAGTTAACTAATCTAGTTCATTAGTTTAATTAAGATTAATTAATTAAGTTAATTAAGCGTTTAACAAATTAATTAATTATTATTTTTAATACGGTTTTTTTACACTTCTTTTTTTCATCTAACAAGGGCATGGGCCCATATGTCATATGCCCGAGGGGGCCTAACGGGCGCTGGGGAGTGGAACCGGGTGCGTGTAATCCCGCCTGGGCGACGGGGAGCCCGCCTAGAAGGGCGCGACGGCGCTAGTGGGTGCCGTCCATGGCGACAGCGGTGGTGGTGCGCGGGCGGCACCGGCGAGGGCGACGCCAAAGACGGGCCGGTGGGCGTGGGCGTTAGGCGCCAGCCATGGGCACGCGCCAGGAGAGCACCGGTTGCGGGACGGGCGCACTCAGCGCCAAAGACGCTGGGAAGGCGAGGTGGCGGGCGCTGGCTGGGGCCAGCGGTGGCGGAGATGGGCGATCTTGGGGCGGGCGGTCGCAGCGAAGCGAAGCGAGGCGATGGCGCTTCGCAAGGTGGTGCAAAGCGGTTGGCAACGCGGCATCGCCATCTCATGCGCGACGCTGGGCGGGAATGGTGACACGAGCGAGGCGCGGCGGACGGCGTCCTACGACGGAACATGGAGTTGAGGGGGAGACGAGCGCAGGGATGGGGAGCTCACCTAGCGGCGCAAGGCGGCCAACGAACGGTTTAGGAGCAGCAGAGGCGGCCGGAGTTGGCGACGGCGACCGGCGAGGCAACGGTGGATGAAGAGCCCGGGGTCGTCTTTGTAGCTGCCCTCGGTCCAATACATCGGTGTAGAGGAAGTAGGGGAGGATGGCGGAGGTCGGGGACATGCCGACGAGGTTGGAGGGGCTCCGTGGCCGCGGAGGTGCGGCGTCGGGACGGAGGGGATCCGCCGCGGGAGAGAGTGAGGGGAAGTGAGATCTGGGGGAGGGGGAAGTGGGGTGAGTGAAGTGGCAGGGGAGGAGCCCGAGGAGGCGCGGGTGGCGGCCTTATCCTCCCCCCGACGACACCGACGAGGTGGTCGGGGGCAGCCATGCCCCTGTAGCGACCGAGACAGAGGAACAGGAAGGGGGGAGCGACCGGGAGGTCAGGTGGGCTGGCTCGGTTGGGTGGTCGACTCGGCCGGCCAGTTAGCCGAGGCCCAAAGGCAGTCAGGGGATTTTTCCTTTTGTCTTTTCTATTTTGCATTTTCTTTTGCTCCAAAAGACTTTTTTAAAAAGTGTAACTTGTCTCAATAATTATTATGTAGTATTTAGCACTGCCTCAAGAAGTTTAAGAAGTAGTTGGAAACCCTTAGAATTTTTATAAATTTAAAAGTGATTTAAAAATATTATTTTGACCCCTGTTTTATTCATTTAAGAGCATTTAAATAATCTATAAAATATGGGTTTCAACAGGACAAATATCCCGAGATTATTTACAAGACTTTGAACATTTTGTTTCATGTTTGAGAAATTTGAATCTTGGACTTTTATTTTAAATTTGAATTTGGATTGTGACTTGGATCAACCAAGGATTAGCAACAGTAATGTGATGACATGGCACCATTAACGAGGGTTTATTGTAGCTTAATTATCCGGGCGTCACATCAGCAGAGCTACTATCGAGTGCCGAGGGTGATCCCTCATAACGCACTCCTGATGATAATTCTGTAGTGTAGCTATTCTATCATGGTCATCGAGGGTGATTTCCTCTTTCACCATTCCCGATACGGCTCTGTCGTTCAACACCTCAGGTGTGAACCTCGAGGGTGGTCCCTCTTACGTTCACCTTGATGATTACATTGAGTGGAATCCTCCGGGGGTGATTCCTCGGTCTTTCCCCTTGATGTTTGGACACACGGTTAGCTTGACTTTACTTGAGACCATTGTTGAAGTCGGGTCGGCCCTGAGGGGTACCCGCGAGTTGATGTGAAAGTCGGGCGGGCCCGTGGAGCACCCGCGAGTTTTCCACATGGCACGGCCGGGCAATTTGGGCCCTTGCCGTAAGTCCATGAGACGGGGCGACGGGGTCACCTTATCGTGAGTCTTTGCTCGTTTCCGCGAGCCCACAATGCACTAACAGGTTTGGGTATTTGTTCTGAGTTGGCCTTTGGCCTTTACGCACTAACCACCACGCGAGAATAGATATGGGCCTCGACATCGTAGTATCAGCCAAAGCTTTGTCAGATGTCCAGTTCAGCATTGTGGCATGGTCGGATCGTGCCATCTACTACACGGATGGTGCTGGTATCCACCCTGCACACAATGACCCGGAGTGCAACGGGCGATGGGCCCATACCCCGGAGTTCTTAGGATGTAGACCGGCGGGGACCTCTCTGCTGAGCCTAGGTAGGGCTGCGATGTGTTGATCTTCCGAGGCCGGGCATTGACCCCAGAAAGGTGTGTCCGGCCAGAGTGATCGAGCGTGTTGGGTAACATGGTGCACCCCTGCAGGAAGATATATATTCGAATACCGTGTCCACGGTAATGGACGTTCAGACTTATATCCTGATCTTATATAACTAGAAATGGATACTTGAGATATGTGATGGATATGTGGTTCCGAGATTACTTTCCCGCAGGGAGTAGGGGAAGGATCTCTGGGCGTTGATGTTACAACATGCTTTGTAAATATTATAAACTGCTATTCTTTACTCTTCTACATGCCGCAAGATGCTTGGAGCTGCTTGAAGATGCTAGTCTTCCATAGGCTAGGCCTTCCCCTCTATTCGGCATTCTCAGCTCACCACGATACAAACCTTCCATTTGATACCAAAGGCATACTTAGTATAGATCGATGCTTGCGAGTACTTTGATGAGTACTCACGGTTGCTTTGCTACCCTTTTTCCCTTCTTCCTTCTTTCCGGTTGATGCAACCAGATGGTGGATCCCTGGAGCCAGATGCCACCGCCGATGGATGCTGCCACGTGAAGACCGCCGATGACCAGGAGTAGTTAGGAGGTCCTAGGCAGGAGGCCTTGCCTCTTCGATCGTGTTGCTTTGGTGCTCGCCTTCTTAAGGCATCCTTGTTTAACTTATGTCTGTACTCAAATATTGTTGCTTCCGCTGCCCCATGTGTATCAAGCTTGTATTCGAGCCCTCAAGGCCCCTGTCTTGTAATATAAAGCTTGTATTATTTTATTTGTCTCTAGAGTTGTGTTGCGATATCTTCCCGTGAGTCCTGGATCTTGATCATACACATTTGCGTGTATGATTAGTATACGATTGAATCGGGGGCGTCACAGACGACCCAGCGGCGGTTCAGGGCAAGTAACAACAACTGGAGAGCTAGGTGAAGCGATTTGCTCCCTGGTTATCGAGACATAAGCAATCCCACTCAAAACTGGACCATAGGCTTTTACCTTCACCGTAAGGGGCCAAACCAGTATAAACCTCGTGTCTCTTGTCCCGATTAACCCCTTCAAGCTTCCTAGTTGCGATGGCTCCACGACTAAGTCCTTTCACTAGGACGTCTGATGTGACAATTCCACGACAGAATGGCACTTGACGAGATGAACAGCACAATGCCTCTGGAAGAATTTAAATATTGGAATAAAAGAACGGATGAGAGAATAACAACTTCCACCATGAATTTGATAGCTTCCTTAGAAGGAAGAATTGAACAGAGTTGCTGAGGTATTCAACAACAAAAGGATAAGCTTATTGTGGACTTATCAAAAACATCTCAAAACTTGAGGTGAAATTATACCACAACCAAATGTTTGAATAGCTGAGAAGAACAAAGAAATGCAAAACTCCACTTCAGAAGAAAACTGAGAATTATTTGCACTTCGAGACGCGAGAAGAAAAGATACTTGAACTCCTCCAACAAGAATCTTGATGAACTCTTGAAGAATGAATTAAATCCTTAATGAACCACTGTGAAGAACTCCGATAACAAAAGAATGATGAGATAGAATCAAGGATGAAAGAATAAGATTAAGCCTTGCCGTGATTTAGATGGAGCTTCGCTACCAGACAAGCGAGAAACACTTGGAACTCCGGTAAAGAAAAGATGAACAACTTAGATCCGAGAGATTATTCATCATGAACAATCTTCGAAGAAAGGGATTAATCAACTAGATGAAGAAGAATAAGAATTACGTTATGCATATCCTCATCAAATTTAATTGATGACAAACGGATTTGGCATACTACTTATTCACGTTGGAAAAAGATTGTGGGGAGATATAACACAAAACTTGAGAAAGTCTTCATGAACCACCGGTAGGATTGGAAAGAATGAATGAATTGATATGATAATAAAGGAAAAAGAATATGAAGAAACACCGTAAGGATTCAAAAGTGATTAATGAAAGAGAATGAATCACCGGGAATATTTAGAAGAACAAAAATGCTTGAGGGGATTTAGATGCAAAAGGACAAAGAGATCACGAGCTGATTAAAGAATACTAGACATGTGCACTCGAACAATTGGATTCGATAGCTGGTATGATGGCCTCCGGTGAAACGAAACAAAAATCAACCCCTGAAATACTCCGAATGGGTAAGAAAGAATATCTCACAAACGGAACACTTCGAGAGGATAACATGAAACTAGAACCTCGAATCGTTGGGAGAACAGACAAGATTTAAGAGAAACTCTTCTTCGATCTTCAAATGACGACGAGAAACACCACCAAAATTGTTTAGATACTCCGGGAGAATGGGAAGCGAAGAGGTTAAGCCAACAATGAAATGATTTGAAATCGATCTTGGAAAGGCATCTGACTGATGGAATCCATTCTTATGTCACTGTTGAAAAGAATTTAAGAATAACTCTGGAATAATTAGAAGAGTCAGGTAAGATCCTGGGAAATGACCTGTGGGTTAGGGCCCATGAGGGAGTCCTGGACTAGGGGGTGTCCGGACAGCCGGACTATCATCGTCCGCCAGACTCCAAGACTACGAAGATACAAGATTGAAGACTTCGTCCCGTGTCCGGATGGAGCTTTCCTTGGCGTGGAAGGCAAGCTTGGCGATACGGATATGTAGATCTCCTACCATTGTAACCGACTCTGTGTAACCCTAGCCCTCTCCAGTGTCGATATAAACCGGAGGGCTTTAGTCCGTAGGACACAACCTCCATTACAACAATCATACCATAGGCTAGCTTCTAGGGTTTAGCCTCCTTGATCTCGTGGTAGATCCACTCTTGTACTACCCATATCATCAATATTAATCAAGCAGGACCTAGGGTTTTACCTCCATCAAGAGGGCCCAACCTGGGTAAAACATCATGTCCCTTGTCTCCTGTTACCATCCGCCTAGACGCACAGGTTCGGGACCCCCTACCCGAGATCCGCCGGTTTTGACACCGACATTGGTGCTTTCATTGAGAGTTCCTCTGTGTCGTCACCGATAGGCTTGATGGCTTCCCCAATCAACAACGCCGTCCAGGGTGAGACTTTTCTCCCCGGCCAGATCTTCGTATTCGGCGGCTTCGCACTGCGGGCCAATTCACTTGGCCATCTGGAGCAGATCGAAAGCTACGCCCCTGGCCGTCGGGTCAGATTTGGAAGCTTAAACTTCACGGCGGGTATCCATGGAGAATTGATCTTCGATGGACCCGAGCCACAGCCTTGCGTGCCGCACTGTCACGATGCGCATGATCTAACTCTGTCGCCGGACAGCGCCTTGGAGGCCGCACATGAATCCGCTCTAACCCGTAGTTCAGAGCTGATCACGCAGATCAAGGACGAGTGGTTGGACACCTCCTCGGGAGCTGCAATTTCCACGGCGATGGAGCCGAACACTGACCCTGTCCCTTATAAAGCTTGTGACTCCGAGGCGCCGGACTCCTTGCCGGACTCCAAACCTCCCGCGCCCCTGCCAATCGAATCTGACTGGGCGCCGATCATGGAGTTCACCGCTGCGAACATCTTCCAACACTCACCCTTTGGTGACATCCTAAATTCGCTAAAGCATCTCTCGCTATCCGGAGAGCCCTGGCCGGATTACGGCTAGGATGCTTGGGATGCGGACGATGAAGAATTCAAAACCCACCCACCACCCACTTTGTAGCCACTGTCGACGATCTAACCGACATGCTAGACTATGACTCGATGACATCGACGGTATGGACGACGATGCCGAGATTTAACAAGAACCAGCGCCTACAGGCACCGGAAGACCACCTCGTCATATGACATATACATGGTGGACACCCCAAAAGATGGGGACGGCGAAGAAGCAGCAAGGCAGATTCCTTAAAGAAACAGCCTAAGCGCCGACGCCGGCCGGCGCCGCTCTAAATCCCGCCACAAAGAAGAATGGAGATTCCGCACAGAGACAATAACACCCCGTAAAGTGCCGAAGACAATCCCTCCAAAGAAGATTCAGCGCAGAGGATGCGAAGCAAGCCCTCACGAGATCGGCGAGCGAAGAGGTTGAGGATGATAATTACATACCTCCCTCCGGAGACGAGGCAAGCCTCCACGACGACGAATTCGTCATACCGGAGGATCCCGTCGAACAAGAGCGTTTTAAACGCAGGCTTATCGCCACGGCAAATAGCCTAAAGAAAAAGCAGCAGCAGCTTCAAGCTGATCAAGACCTGCTGGCCGACAGATGGACTAAGGTCCTCGCGGCCGAAGAGTATGAACTCGAACGTCCCTCCAAGAGTTACCCAAAACGCAAGTTGCTCCCCCGATTAGAGGAAGAAGCATACATACCTTCATCACCAGAGCACAATACGGCCGACCGACCACCCCGTTGTGGTGACAGAGAGGCATCCAGACCCTCCACCAAGACCGTACCCCGGCATCGCTCCAAAAGTACGAAGCCAAGAGGGAACGCGCCGGACTTGCGAGATATATTGGAGGGCAAAGCAAGACAATCCAGATCTATCTATGGATCATGTGGGCGCCCCACGACCCACGACGAATACCGTCGAGCCGGATACAACAACTCCAGCTGGGCCGAACACAGCAGACAACGCTCCCTCGAGCTACGTCGTGATATTGCTCAATACTGAGGCGCCGCACACCCTCTATGCTTCACTGACGAAGTAATGGATCATCAAATCCCTGAAGGGTTTAAACCCGTCAACATTGAATCCTACGATGGCACGACAGACCCCGCGGTTTGGATCGAAGATTATCTCCTTCACATCCATATGGCCCGCGGCGACGATCTCCACGCCATCAAGTATCTCCCACTCAACCTTAAAGGACCAGCTCGGCATTGGCTTAACAGCTTGCCCACAGAGTCAATTGGGTGTTGGGAAGACCTGGAAGCCGCATTCCTCAACAACTTCCAGGGCACATATGTGCGACCACCAGACGCCGATGACCCAAGCCACATAATTCAGCAGCAAGACGAATCGGCCAGACTGTTCTGGACACGGTTCTTAACAAAGAAAAATCAAATCGTCGACTGTCCGGATGCAGAGGCCCTCGCCGCCTTCAAAGATAACATCCGTGACGATTGGCTAGCCCGGCACCTAGGACAGGAAAAGCCGAAATCCATGGCAGCCCTCACATCCTTAATGACCCGCTTCTGTGCGGGAGAAGACAGCTGGCTAGCTCGCAGCAACAACCTCAGTAAAAATTCCGGCAGTCCGGATAACAAGGACCACAATGGCAGGTCGCGTCGAAGCAAAAATAAACGCCGCGTTAACGGCGACGACAAGGAGGATACGATAGTCAACGCCGGATTCCGAGGCTCTAAACCCGGTCAGCGGAAGAAGCCATTTAAAAGAACAACTCCGGGTCCGTCCAATTTGGAACGAATACTCGACCGCTCATGTCGATACATGGCACTTCAAAAGCCAGCTAACCACACCAACAGAGATTGTTGGGTATTCAAGCAGGCAGCAAGTTAATTGCGAAAACAATGACAAGGGGCTGCATAGCGGCGACGAGGAGGAGACCCGCCGCCGAAACGTGGAGGATGAAGGGTTTCCCCACAAGTGCGGACGGTAAACATGATATACGCAACCCATATACCCAAGAGGGAGCGGAAGCGCACTAAGGGACGATACGCGATGGAGCCAGCCGCCTCAAGTTCAATCCATGGTCCTCTTGCCCGATCACTTTCGATCGAAGAGACCATCCGACCAGCATCCGCCATGGCGGATTCGCCGCATTGGTTTTAGACCCAATCGCCGATGGATTTCACTCACAAGAGTCCTCGATGGACGGCGGCAGAGCTGAACCTTCTTTATCGTGATATAGTGCGCAAGATGGGCATAGACCCTCAAGGATTAAACCTACAAAGACAACCTTCAAAGGCGCCATACCAGCGTTGAGGCCAATTGTACAGCTCACCACACCGAAGTGGTCTTGGATCCCGGACAATTTCCGAGCGAGGAGTTAATCTTCGACATAGTCCCGCTCCGCAGCGCTATCACGCTCGCCGGACGAATGCGCGTTGGTAAAGTTCAACGCGGTGCCGCATTGCGCATACCTCAAGCTCAAGATGCCAGGCCCTCGTGGAGTCATCACGGTTAACGGAAATACGGAACGCTCCCTCCGAACGGAGGAACATACAGCGGCTCTCGCGGCAGAAGTACAGAGCAGCCTTCTAAGGCAATTTTCGAGTCCGGCCGTTAAACGGCCGGACACGGCCAAACCCGCCCAGAGCAACATCAACCAAGACCACCTGGCACGTTCCGAGCACGCGTAGCAGTGCGGCCCCAACCCCAGCCCTCGCATGATTGCTAGACTAACCCTCCGTGTACATCATTACGCTCTGGAGATACCATGGGCCTAGGGGGAGGGGCACGACCACAACAAACCCAGAGTGCGGCTCGACCACACCAGGGGCTCACAAGTGTGTTGCTCTTTTTTTATTTTTTTTATTTTCCTTCTTTGGATACACAGGACTCCGTTCACCAGAGGCCTTGTCCGGCGGCGAACCCGCCGAACTCACGATGCAACAGCCAAGGAAGGAAAAAGGCTGCGACGAACACTCAGGTGGTCTCCATTACGAGCATTAAATTCGATTATATACACCGGTCCGCAACCCACCCCTGGAGGGGAACATGTTTATTTAGTTCAATCCCTTGCTTACCGCACTATTTGTATCCTTTCGCACTCATAACAGAATTCCTTGAATAAATAATGCAGCACTTTTTGCGTGTAATTGCATTACTTTATATACATGTTCACTAATGACATCTTGCACCCGTATATTTTGGTACGGCCGAATACACCAGGGGCTTATGTTCCCTGCATTATGGTGTGATAAGTCCGAACACTTTCACAAGTGCGGCACCGAACTTATAGCATTATATGAATCGGCTCGAATCATGTCTTGGGTCAATAGTTGGGTTTGCCTGCTCCCACGCTTTGGTGCCTTACGCCCGCTCACGGCTAAGGTGGCATGGGAGAACCATCGCGATTGCGCCCGGTTGAGCTGGGCGAGCACCTCGATGGAGAAAGCTAAAACCGACCGGCATGATAAGGCGAGAGATCGGCCGCTGTTCGAGAGGTCTTTTTCGGTCCCTAAAGACTTATGCATTGTTGGGGAACGAGTAATTTAAAATTTTCCTACGCACACGCAAGATCATGGTGATGATACAGCAACGAGGGAGAGTGTTGTCACGCACCCTTGTAGACCGAAGCGAAGCGCTGACGCAACGAGAGGAAGTAGTCGACGTCCTCCGGTCCGACCGATCCAAGCACCGCATTCGCACCTCCGAGTTCTTGACACACGACAGCTCGATGACGCACCTCGATCTCCAATCCAAGAGAGGCGCCGAGGGGAGTTCTGTCAAGACGACGGCGTGGTGACGATCTTGATGTTATCTCGTCGCAGGCTTCGCCTAAGCACTGCTACAATATGACCGAGGTGTAATATCGTGGAGGGGCACCAACACGGCTAAGGAACCATCAATGATCAACTTGTGTGTTCTAGGGTGCCCCTGCCCCAGATATAAAGGAGGGAGGGAGGAGGTAGCCGCCCAAGGAGGGGCGCATAGGAGGAAACCTACTCCAAGTAGGTTTCCCTCTTTCTAATCTTATTTGGAGGGGAAGGAAGGAGTACTAGTAGTAGGAAGGAGTACTAGTAGTAGGAAAGGAAGAGGGGAAGGAGAAAGGAAGGGGCCACCCTCCCCAATTCGGATTGGGCTTGGGGCGCGCCCCCTCCCTTGCTCCTTCTCCTTCCTCCTACATGGGCCCAATAAGGCCCATATACTTCCGGGGTTCCGTAACCTCCGGAGCTCCTAGATATTCCCAAACTCTTCCTAACCTTTCCGGTGTCCAAATATATCCGTCCAATATATCAATCTTTATGTCTCGACCATTTCGAGACTCCTCGTCATGTCCGTGATCATATCCGGACTCAACAAACTTCGTACATCAAAATACATAAACTCATAATATAATTGTCATCGAAACCTTAAGCGCAGCGGACCCTCCGGTTCGAGAATGATGTAGACATGATGAGACATGTCTTCGTCAATAACCAATAGCGGACCTGGATGCCCATATTGGTTCCTACATATTCTACGAAGATCTTTATCGGTCAAACCGCACAACAACATACGTTGTTCCCTTTGTCATCGGTATGTTACTTGTCCGAGATTCGATCATCGGTATCCAATACCTAGTTCAATCTCGTTACCGACAAGTCTCTTTACTCGTTCTGTAATACTTCATCTCATAACTAACTTATTAGTTACATGCTTGCAAGGCTTAGGTGATGAGCATTACCGAGAGGGCCCAGAGATACCTCTCCGACAATCGGAGTGACAAAACCTAATCTCGAATTATGCTAACTCAACATGTACCTTCGGAGACACCTGTAGTACTCCTTTATAATCACCCAGATTACGCCAGGACGCTTGGTAGTACCAAAGTGTTCCTCCGGTAAACGGGAGTTACACAATTCTCATAGTTACAGGAACATGTATAAGTCATGAAGGAAGCAATAGCAGAATACTAAACGATCAAGTGCTAAGCTAACGGGATGGGTCATGTCAATCACATCATTCTCCTAATGATGTGATCCCATTAATCAAATGACAACACATGTCTATGGTTAGGAAACATAACCATCTTTGATTAATGAGCTAGTCAAGTAGAGGCATACTAGTGACTATATGTTTGTCTATGTATTCACACATGTATCATGTTTCCGGTTAATACAATTCTAGCATGAATAATAAACATTTATCATGATATGAGGAAATAAATAATAACTTTATTATTGCCTCTAGGGCATATTTCCTTCAGTCTCCCACTTGCACTAGAGTCAATAATCTAGATTACACAGTAATGATTCTAACACCCATGGAGTCTTGGTGCTGATCATGTTTTGCTCGTGAGAGAGGCTTAGTCAATGGTCTCGCAACATTCAGATCCGTATGTATCTTGCAAATCTCTATGTCTCCCACTTGGACTTGGTCCTGAATGGAATTGAAGCGTCTCTTGATGTACTTGGTCCTCTTGTGAAATCTGGATTCCTTTGCCAAGGCAATTGCACCAGTATTGTCACAGAAGATCTTCATTGGTCCCGATGCACTAGGTATGACACCTAGATCGGAAATGAACTCCTTCATCCAGACTCCTTCATTTGCTGCTTCAGAAGCAGCTATGTACTCCGCTTCACATGTAGATCCCGCTACGACGCTTTGTTTATGATGAGGACATGACTACCTTGGATATGACCAAAAATATTGCATACATGCATATTTGTCAGGTGATTTCTAGCGCAAACTATTCAATAATCTATTTATGTTATCCAGAACAAAAATACTTCACACACTTTTGTGTTTTGTCTAATTGCAGGTGTATGGGACATTTGTACAATCCACATATGAAGATAAGGAAGAAAGAGATGTTTATTTGCTGTTCAAAAAGTTCTCTCACGTCACTTTTGGCCCAAGAGAAGATAGAGTCCAAGTCTCTCACGTTTTGGACTCAGATTCGGACTGCACAGACATACCTGACTCAAAACACCAACAACTTTTTCATACGGACTCCGAATTGGGTGATTCTTTTTTTGTTGGAAAGTAGATTTCATGCTCTTTCCAGCACAATTGGAATCACCTTAAAATCCATCCGGAGCGTTGAGTTATGGACGAAACAATCTGACGCTGCAGTAGAATCCGAGTCAAACTACAAGTCCAAAGGTGCTACGTCACCTCCACTTGGGCCCATGAGCCTTGTACGACCTAGGGTTAGTTTTAGGCTGCCTTGGGACGTCCTCCCACCTCCTTGGCCGCCACCCCTTGCTCCTATATAAGTAGATCCATCTAGTAGCTTTTAAGCTTGGGATTTGTTTAGTTAAAGTTAGCCATTGCAACTTCGTACTTCGCTTATGTCCAACGACCAGACCAAGACCGCTTACGGATCCCCACCTTTATCAATACTTCATACATACTCGCAATATTCAGATTGCTTTTATCATATTCTTGCTTGTTCTTTGATTGTTTGCAGGAATAGACCTTCGTGGTCAGGTTGATTGTGCTCTGGCGTGGTCAATAACCTCTCGGAGTTGTTTTAGCGATTGCTAAGGCGCAACGTCGTGCACGTTTGTAGTCGGATCGTCAAAGTTGCCTCCACCAAATCGATAGTTATCATCTCATCGAAAGATCGGGACACCCCGCCTCTATCAGTTTAGAACTGCACCAACTTACAGCTCCACCGTTTAATATAAACACGTATCCGGTCTGCGATTTAGAATCGTCCGGATCAGTGTCAAAGCTTGCATCGACGTAACAATTTACGACTAGCTCTTTGTCACCTCCATATACGAGAAACATATCCTTAGTCCTTTTCGTGTATTTCAGATGTTCTTGACCGCTGTCCATGATCCACTCTGGATTACTTTGGTACCTACCGCCAAGCTTATTGCTAAGCATACGCCAGTCCGGTACACAGCATTGCATACATGATAGAGCCTATGGCTGAAGCATAGGGAACATCTTTCATTTTCTCTCTATCTTCTGCTGTGGTCGGGCATTGAGTTTGACTCAACTTCACACCTTGTAGCACAGGCAAGAATCCTTTCTTTGCTTGATCCATTTTGAACTTTTTCAAAATTTTGTCAAGGTATGTGCTTTGTGAAAGTCCTATTAAGCGTCTTGATCTATCTCTATAGATCTTGATGCCCAATATGTAAGCAGCTTCACCGAGGTCTTTCATTGAAAAACTTTTATTCAAGTATCCCTTTATGCTATCCAGAAATTCTATATCATTTCCAATTAATAATATGTCATCAACATATAAAACTAGAAATGCTACAGAGCTCCCACTCACTTTCTTGTAAATACAGGCTTCTCCAAAAGTCTGTATAAAACCATATGCTTTGATCACATTGTCAAAGCGCTTATTCCAACTCCGAGATGCTTGCACCAGTCCATAAATGGAACGCTGGAGCTTGCATACTTTGTCAGCACCTTTTGGATCAACAAAACCTTCAGGCTGCATCATATACAACTCTTCTTCTAGAAATCCATTCAAGAATGCAGTCTTGACATCCATTTGCCAAATTTCATAATCATGAAATGCAGCAATAGCCAACATGATTCGGACAGACTTAAGCATCGCTACGGGTGAGAAAGTCTCATCGTAGTCAACCCCTTGAACTTGTCGAAAACCTTTTGCAACAAGTCGAGCTTTGTAGACAGAATATTACCATCGCGTCGCCGTCTTCTTCTTAAAGATCCATTTATTCTCAATGGCTTGCCGATCATCGGCAAGTCAACCAAAGTCCATACTTTGTTTTCATACATGGATCCTATCTCGATTTCATGGCCTCTAGCCATTTTGCGAATCTGGGCTCATCATCGCTTCCTCATAGTTCGTGAGGTTCATCATGGTCAAGTAACATGACTTCCAGAATAGGATTTCCGTACCACTCTGGTGCAGATCTCACTCTGGTAGACCTACGAGGTTCAGTAGAAACTTGATCTGAAGTTTCATGATCAGTATCATTAACTTCCTCACTAATTGGTGTAGTTGTCACAGGAACCGGTTCTTGTGATGAACTACTTTCCAATAAGGGAGTAGATACAGTTATCTCATCAAGTTCTACTTTCCTCCCACTCACTTCTTTCGAGAGAAACTCCTTCTCTAGAAAGGATTCGAATTTAGCAACGAAAATCTTGCCCTCAGATCTGTGATAGAAGGTGTACCCAATAGTCTCCTTTGGGTATCCTATGAAGACACATTTCTCCAATTTGGGTTCGAGCTTATCTGGTTGAAGTTTCTTCACATAAGCATCGCAGCCCCAAACTTTAAGAAACGACAACTTTGGTTTCTTGCCAAACCATAGTTCATAAGGAGGCGTCTCAACGGATTTTGATGGTGCCCTATTTAACGTGAATGCGGCCGTCTCTAAAGCATAACCCCAAAACGATAGCGGTAAATCGGTAAGAGATATCATAGATCGCATCATATCAAGTAAAGTACGATTACGATGTTCGGACACACCATTTCGTTGTGGTGTTCCGGGTGGCGTGAGTTGCGAAACTATTCCACATTGTTTCAAATGTAAACCAAACTCGTAACTCAAATATTCTCCTCCACGATCAGATCGTAGAAACTTTATTTTCTTGTTACAATGATTTTCTACTTCACTCTGAAATTCTTTGAACTTTTCAAATGTTTCAGACTTATGCTTCATTAACTAGATATACCCATATCTGCTCAAATCATCTGTGAAGGTGAGAAAATAACGATATCCGCCACGAGCCTCAACATTCATCGGGCCACATACATCTGTATGTATGATTTCCAACAAATCTGTTGCTCTCTCCATAGATCCGGAGAACGGTGTTTTGGTCATCTTGCCCATGAGGCACGGTTCGCAAGTACCAAATGATTCATAATCAAGTGATTCCGTAAGTCCATCAAGATGGAGTTTCTTCATGCGTTTTAATCGATATGACCTAAACGGCAAGGCCACAAATATGTTGCACTATCATTATCAACTCTGCATCTTTTGGCTTCAACATTATGAATATGTGTATCACTACTATCGAGATTCAATAAAATAGACCACTCTTCAAGGGTGCATGACCATAAAAGATATTACTCATATAAATAGAACAACCATTATTCTCTGATTTAAATGAATAACCGTCTCGCATCAAACAAGATCCAGATATAATGTTCATGCTCAACGCAGCACCAAATAACAATTATTCAGGTCTAAAACTAATCCCGATGGTAGATGTAGAGGTAGCGTGTCGACCGCGATCACATCGACTTTGGAACCATTTCCCACGCCGCATCGTCACCTCGCCCTTAGCCAATCTTCGCTAATCCGTAGTCCCCTGCTTGAGTTGAATATGTTAGCAATGTAATCAAGATCAAATACCCAAAAGCTCGCAAGCATTAGTAAGGTACACATCAATAACATGTATATCACATATACCTTTGTTCACTTTGCCATCCTTCTTATCCGCCAAATACTTGGGGCAGTTCCGCTTCGGTCCGATCGCTTGCGGAGAAGCACTCATTTCGTGCTTAGGTCCAGACTTGGGTTTCTTCTCTTGAGCAGCAACTTGTTTGCTGTTCTTTTGAAGTTCCTTCTTCTTCCCTTTGCCCTTTTCTTGAAACCAGAGGTCTTGTTGACCATCAACACTTGATGCTCCTTTTGATTTCTACCTCCGGGTTTCAAAGATCGCGAAGACCTCGAATAGTCTTGTTCATCCCTTGCATATTATAGTTCATCACAAAGCTCTTGTAGCTTGGTGGCGTGATTGAGTATTCATCAATGACGCTATCATCCGGAAGATTAACTCCCAGTTGAATAGAGTGATTATTATACCCGGACATTTTGAGTATATGCTCACCGACGAAATCGTTCTCCTCCATCTTGCAGCAGAGAACTTATTGGAGACTTCATATCTCTCAATCCGGGCATTTGCTTGAAATATTAACTTCAACTCTGGAACATCTCATATGCTCCATGACGCTCAAAACGTCGTTGAAGACCCGGTTCTAAGCCGTAAAGCATGGCACATGAACTATAGAGTAGTCATCGCTTTGCTCGCGACGTTCTTAACGCCGTCGCGGTTGCATTAGCAAAGAGGTTCGCACCCAGCGGTGCTTCCAGGGCGTAATTCTTCTCGTGCAGCAATGAGGATAATCCTCGAGTTACGCACCCAGTCCGTGTAATTGCTACCATCATCTTTCAACTTTGTTTTCTCAAGGAACGCATTAAAATTCAACGGAACAACAAAGACGAGCCATCTATCGACAACAAACATAGACAAGCAAAATACTATCGGTACTAAGTTCATGATAAATTTAAGTTCAATTAATCATATTACTTAAGAACTCCCACTTAGACGGACATCTCTCTAGTCATCTAAGTGATCACGTGATCCAAATCAACTAAACCATGTCCGATCATCACGTGAGATGGAGTAGTTTCAATGGTGAACATCACTATGTTGATCATATCTACTATATGATTCACGCCGACCTTTCGGTCTCCGTGTTCCGAGGCCATATCTCAGATATGCTAGGCTCGTCAAGTTTAGCCCGAGTATTCGCGCGTGCAACTGTTTTGCTCCGCTGTATTTGAACGTAGAGCCTATCACACCCGATCATCACGTGGTGTCTCAAAGACGAAGAACTTTCGCAACGGTGCATACTCGGGAGAACACTTCTTGATAATTAGTGAGAGATCATCTTAAAATGCTACCGTCAATCAAAGCAAGATAAGATGCATAAAGGATAAACATCACATGCAATCAATATAAGTGATATGATATGGCCGTCATCATCTTGTGCTTGTGATTCCATCTTCAAGCACCGCCGTGATCACCATCGTCACCGGCGCGACACCTTGATCTCCATCGTAGCATCGTTGTCATTACGCCATCTATTGCTTCTACGACTATCGCTACCGCTTAGTGATAAAGTAAAGCAATTTGCATTTCATACAATAAAGCGACAACCATATGGCTCCAGCCAGTTGCCGATAACTTCGGTTACAAAACATGATCATCTCATACAATAAAATATAGCATCACGTCTTGACCATATCACATCACAACATGCCCTGCAAAAACAAGTTAGACGTCCTCTACTTTGTTGTTGCATATTTTACGTGGCTGCTACGGGCTTAAGCAAGAACCAATCTCACCTACGCATCAAAACCACAACGATAGTTTGTCAAGTTGATTCTGTTTTAACCTTCGCAAGGACCGGGCGTAGCCACACTCGGTTCAACTAAAGTTGGAGAAACAGACACCCTCTAGTCACCTGTGTGCAAAGCACGGCGGTAAAACCAGTCTCGCGTAAGCGTACGCGTAATGTCGGTCCGGGCCGCTTCATCCAACAATACCGCTGAACCAAAGTATGACATATATCGCCCACAACTCACTTGTGTTCTACTCGTGCAAATAACATCAAACCATAAAACCTAGGCTCGGATGCCACTGTTGGGGAACGTAGTAATTTCAAAATTTTCCTACGCACACGCAAGATCATGGTGATGATACAGCAACGAGGGGAGAGTGTTGTCTCGTACCCTCGTGACCAAGAGGAAGCGCTGACGCAACGTAGAGGAAGTAGTCGACGTCCTCCCGGTCCGACCGATCCAAGCACCGCATACTCCGGCACCTCCGAGTTCTTGACACACGTACAGCTCGATGACGCACCCTCGATCTCCAATCCAGTAGAGGCGCCGAGGGGGAGTTCTGTCAGCACGACGGCGTGGTGACGATCTTGATGTTATCCTGTCACAGGGCTTCGCCTAAGCACTGCTACAATATGACCGAGGTGTAATATCGTGGAGGGGGGCACCGCACACGGCTAAGGAATGATCAATGATCAACTTGTGTGTTCTAGGGTGCCCCCCTACCCCCGTATATAAAGGAGGGAGGGAGGAGGTGGCCGGCCCAAGGAGGGGGCGCGCCATAGGAGGAGGAAACCTACTCCAAGTAGGTTTCCCCTCTTTTTCCTAATCTTATTTGGAGGGGGAAGGAAGGAGTACTAGTAGTAGGAAGGAGTACTAGTAGTAGGAAAGGAAGAGGGGGAAGGAGAAAGGAAAGGGGGGGCCGGACCCCTCCCCAATTCGGATTGGGCTTGGGGGGGGGGGGGCGCCCCCCTCCCTTGCTCCTTCTCCCTTCCTCCTACATGGAACCAATAAGGCCCATTTACCTCCCGGGGGGTTCCGGTAACCTCCCGGAGCTCCGGTATATTCCCAAACTCTTCTGGAACCTTTCCGGTGTCCAAATATATCCGTCCAATATATCAATCTTTATGTCTCGACCATTTCGAGACTCCTCGTCATGTCCGTGATCATATCCGGGACTCCAAACAAACTTCGGTACATCAAAATACATAAACTCATAATATAATTGTCATCGAAACCTTAAGCGTGCGGACCCTACGGTTCGAGAACGATGTAGACATGACTGAGACATGTCTCTGGTCAATAACCAATAGTGGGACCTGGATGCCAATATTGGTTCCTACATATTCTACGAAGATCTTTATCGGTCAAACCGCACAACAACATACGTTGTTCCCTTTGTCATTGGTATGTTACTTGTCCGAGATTCGATCGTCGGTATCCAATTCCTAGTTCAATCTCGTTACCGACAAGTCTCTTTACTCGTTCTGTAATACTTCATCTCATAACTAACTTATTAGTTACATGCTTGCAAGGCTTAGGTGATGAGCATTACCGAGAGGGCCCAGAGATACCTCTCCGACAATCGGAGTGACAAAACCTAATCTCAAATTATGCTAACTCAACATGTACCTTCGGAGACACCTGTAGTACTCCTTTATAATCACCCAGTTACGCTGTGACGCTTTGGTAGTACCAAAGTGTTCCTCCGGTAAACGGGAGTTACACAATTCTCATAGTTACAAGAACATGTATAAGTCATGAAGGAAGCAATAGCAGAATACTAAACGATCAAGTGCTAAGCTAACGGGATGGGTCATGTCAATCACATCATTCTCCTAATGATGTGATCCCATTAATCAAATGACAACACATGTCTATGGTTAGGAAACATAACCATCTTTGATTAATGAGCTAGTCAAGTAGAGGCATACTAGTGACTATATGTTTGTCTATGTATTCACACATGTATCATGTTTCCGGTTAATACAATTCTAGCATGAATAATAAACATTTATCATGATATGAGGAAATAAATAATAACTTTATTATTGCCTCTCGGGCATATTTCCTTCAGCCGCTTTGAGCGAAATTCCGAATAATGTCCGACGAAGGCGTGGATAGCGCCCCGAATTCGGTCTTCCGAATACTAGGGGCTTCGCCAAAATTTAAAATTATAGAATTCTATGGCTAAGTGAGAGTGTTCAAGCATTATAAGTCCGGTTACGCGTTGTTCGTTGTGTTGAGTGCCTCCTAGATGGACCCAAAATGGGAACAAGAGTGCTCAAGTTTATCCCGAACACCCCAAAGACTGTGGCTTGGGGGCTGAAGCCGACGACTTGCCATCTCTCAGATTTTATAAACGGCCGCACAGAAGGTAATATTTTAAATCAAAAAAGCATTGCTTCACGCATATGAACAAAGTTTTCAGCGCACAGGATAATACATAGCGAGTCTACTCAATAATTGCATCTCTGGGGCACTCATCCGCAATCTTGCGGGCACCCTTCAGGACAGTCTTATAGTACATCTCAGGCATACGATACTCCTTGCCCGCCGGCGGAGCCTCAGTGATGAGCTTCTCCGCATCTAGCTTGCCCCAGTGCACTTTTGCGCGGGCAAGGGCCCGACGAGCACCTTCAATACAGGCGGAGCGCTTGATGGCCTCCACCCAGGGGCACACATCCACCAGCCGCCGCACGAGGCCGAAGTAGCTCCCAGGCATGGCCTGTCCAGGCCACAGCCGGACTATGAGGCCCTTCATGGCCTCCTCAGCTACCTTGTGGAGCTCGACCAGCTGCTTCACCTGGTCGCTAGGGGCACTGGATGGCCGGCCTCGGCGTCGAGACCGAAGACCTTTTCCGTTGAGCTCCCCTCCTCGCCACGGTAGAATGCGGCGGCATCGGACACACTGCGAGGCAGATCTGCAAACGCCCCTGGAGAGCTCCGAATTCGGGTAAGTGTCAGGTAGTTTACATTAACATGCTTGCTTTGCATGAAAAATGCCTTACCCGCTGCTATTTTCTTCATATCCTCAACCTCCTGAAGGGCCTTACGGGCCTCGGCCTTGGCGGACTTGGCACTTTCGAGAGCCGAGGCGAGCTCGGACTCTCGAGTCTTTGAGTCGCGCTCCAAACTCTCATGCTTCTCCATGAGAGCCTGGAGCTCTTGCCGCACCTCCGCCACCCGCGCCTCCTGCTTCTCTCGCTCTGCCCGCTCATGGCAAGCATTATGCTTCGGTCGCGACACAGCCTCCTTCGAGGTTGCCACCTGCTCGTGGCCCCCGCAGCACTCCACGTTATCCTTGTTAGTTTTATTGCAACCAAAATCCTTTTCTGTAAGGTAAATACTCAAAGTGGTGCTACTCACCTTCTTTGTCCTCGAGCTGCCTCTTGGCACGGCCGAGCTCTCGCTCGGACCGCTCGAGATCTTGCTTCAATGCACCGACCTCCGCAGTCAGTGCGGCAGAGGTCAGCAGCGCAACCTGCAAACCCATATTGACATAATTTATTAGCAACCCTGCGTATATCTTTTTAGATCCTCAATCCGACTTTTCTTTCCGAACACCGAACCGAGTATCAGGGGCTACTGTCTATGTGGTATTACATTACATAATTTCAACTACTTACCTCAAAGTCTGTTAGAAGGCTGCTGCAAGCTTCGGTCAGCCCGCTCTTGGCGAGCTGAACCTTCTGAATCACCGCACTCATGATGGTGCGGTGTTCTTCCTCAATGGAGGCGCCTTGGAGCGCCTCCAACAAGTTGTCCGGCGCCTCCGGTTGGACGGGGGCCGCCAGTGTCACGGTCTTGCCCTTCTTCTGAAGGGCACTGCCGGACTCTGGAACCACCGCAGTTCCGTCGTGAGTCCGGCGCAAAGTCCGGGAGGCTGCCTTGTGGTGCCTCCGGAGCCTCCTCCTGATGGGTCCTTTCTCGGGACCCCACCTCGGCGTTCTCAGCGGCGCGAGGGGTGGAGGCAGTCAGGATGGAATCTACATCCGACGGAGCCAACGACCCGCTCGACGAAGCAGGGAGATCATCATCGGCCGGACTACAAGCAGTATGCGGCATTAGAAGGACACTATGTGACATAAAAAGAAATTATAAATTACTCAGGAATCCGGATACTTACGATCTCGCCGGAGGCCTGGCCCTTGAAGGCCACTCTTCTTCGCCAACGTTGGCATTGGCGGAACTGTCCGGGGGAATAGTTCTTCCCTCTTGGACCCTTCGGCCTCCCCTATTGGGGAGGCCTTCCTCTTTCTCTCCCCCTCTTCTGGGAGAGAGTCTTCTTCCTCCTCCTCATATTCGGGGGAGGAATCCGCCTCGGAGCCGTCGAACACCTGAAAACGGGAACTCTTTCGAGTACCCATGGCCACCTTCTTGGCCTTCTTCTCCGGCACCACATATGGTGCCGGAACCAGCAGCCCCGCTAAACGGGCGTCCACTGGGTCCTCTGGCATGGGAGCCGGGTAGATGAGCTTCTCGGCCTTCTTCATCCAGTCCTGTCAAAGGAAAAGGGGGATTGAAACCCACTAAGGGTTGAACTATTAACAACAAGTGTCCCGTAAAGGGGTAGAATCACTTACCTCGTCAGCTGGACGCTGCGAGTGAAAACCGCGATCTTCCGTCATGGACGCTGGGCTTCGGCGCCTTAAACAGCACCTCCAGCGGCCGTGACGTCGTGTCGAAGAGCTCGCTTACGCTCGGTGCTGTTCCGGATCGAACTCCACAGATTGAATGCCCGTTTGGCATGGGAGAATCCGCGACGAGCATGACTTGGACCACGTTAACAAGCCTGAGCTTCTTGTTCACCATCTTCTGGATACAGGCTTGGAGTCCCGTCAGCTCCTTCGAATTACCCCACAGCAAGCCCTTCTCTTTCCAGGAGGTGAGCTGTGTAGGGATACCAGATCTGAACTCGGGGGGCCGCCGCCCACGTAGGGTCGCGCGGCTCGGTGATATAGAACCACCCCGATTGCCACCCCTTGACAGATTCCACGAAGGCCCGTTCGAACCAAAGAACGTTGGGCATCTTGCCCAACATGGCGCCTCCGCACTCCGCTTGAGTGCCCTTCACTACCTTCAGCTTGACGTTGAAGGTGTTGAGCCACAAGCCGAAGTGGGGCTGGATGCAGAGGAAGGCCTCACACACAACGATAAACGCCGAGATGTTGAGGATGAAGTTCGGCGCCAGATCATGGAAATCCAGGCCGTAGTAGAACATGAGCCCCCGGACAAAGGGATGAAGTGGAAAGCCCAGTCCGTGGAGAAAGTGGGGAAGGAAAACGACCCTCTCATGGGGCCTGGGGGTGGGGATGAGCTGCCCCTCGTCGGGCACCCGGTGCGCGATGTCGCCGGAAAGGTATCTGGCGCTGCGCAGCTTTGTGATGTGCTCCTCCTTAATGGTGGAGGCCAACCACTTGCCTCCCGCTCCGGACATGATCGGAGAAGGTTGAGACGAGATGCGCGAACTTGGGCGCTGGAGCTCGAGTGCGCGGAGATGGATAAGCAAAGGAGGAAGAAGGCGTAGGTGAAAGGGTGAATCCTTATCCCTTATATATAGGCGGACGAAGACTATACGTCCCCACCGGCCTGGTAAAACTCGCTTATCTCCCAAGCTCCACCATCAATGCCGCGGTTGGGTTACCCACATCCGTATTGATGAGAATCCCGGAATAAGGGGAACACGATCTCTGCTTCGACAAGACGTACCAAGGAAACCGCTTCGCTAAACGCGCTAAGGTGGTATAATAAAAAAACGATTCAAGTAAAGACTTGGTAGTGGTGTGACGTCATGCCGCAAATTACGTCGGCAGATTGAACTTGTGTACATTTTATTCTCTCTACGGTGGAATGTGGAATTTATTTTGCAGAGCCGGACACTATCCTGGTGTTCACAATCTTCTATGGATTATTTGGAGGAGGAACCCGCCTTGCAATGCCGAACATTATGCGCGCCGGGCTCATCGTCATTAAAGCCAGGTTCAGGGGCTACTGAGGGATTCCTGGACTAGGGGGTGTCCGGACAGCCGGACTATCATCGTCCGCCGGACTCCAAGACTACGAAGATACAAGATTGAAGACTCCGTCCCGTGTCCGGATGGAGCTTTCCTTGGCGTGGAAGGCAAGCTTGGCGATACGGATATGTAGATCTCCTACCATTGTAACCGACTCTGTGTAACCCTAGCCCTCTCCGGTGTCTATATAAACCGAAGGGCTTTAGTCCGTAGGACACAACCTCCATTACAACAATCATACCATAGGCTAGCTTCTAGGGTTTAGCCTCCTTGATCTCGTGGTAGATCCACTCTTGTACTACCCATATCATCAATATTAATCAAGCAGGACATAGGGTTTTACCTCCATCAAGAGGGCCCGTACCTGGGTAAAACATCGTGTCCCTTGTCTCTTGTTACCATCCGCCTAGACACACAGTTCGGGACCCCCTACCCAAGATCTGCCGGTTTTGACACCGATAGCCCACTAAAAGGAAAAGCACCATTGGAAAGGATTGTTAAAGAGATAGATGATACACCGGAACAATTGAAACATTTGAATGAGGTGATAACCTCTAATTAATTCAAATACAGACGAGTCGCCTGAGATGTCTTGAGCACTCCGAAAGGATAAACTGGTGAGAGGCGAACAAGCAGGGAAAACACTTTATCCAAGGAAAAGAATACTATCAAACCGGAAAAGAAAAAACGATGAAGAATGTCAAACGAGACGAGAATTCACCGGTTGAAATAATTGATGAAAGGCTGAAGAGGTTCCACATGAATGAAATTGATTCTCGAATAGAGACTCAGACTCCGGGAAGAAAAAGGGGTGGGAGGGTGGGAAAAACAAAGGCAACTTGGAAGGGGGAACCAACGAATAACTTGAAGAGAAAAACACTGGTTCAAATAATTGAGGAAAGAATGCAAAGGCTTCGCACAAGTAGGACGGATACTCGATTACGGACTCCAGCTCCGAGAAGAAAAAGGGTGGGTGGGTGGGAAAATAAAGCAACTGAGGACGGAAAAACAACTTCGTTGAGAAAGAACTGAGGATTCATCTTACAAAAGACCAAGAGGGTCGAGTCAACTTGACGAGAGATGCACCGGATGAAAAGAACTGAGAACCAATGCTCGAAAAACCAACTGTGTGATCCTAAAGAAAATTTGAAGGGGAAGAGGAGTAAGTCCAAACACCTACGTCAAGATTCCTCACCAGAGCGACGAAGGGGTTGAGGAGTAAAAAGAATTCCTACTCTCCGATATAACTAGACTCCGAAAACAGTTTTCTTCTAGACTCGACAATGGGCAACTACGAACAATCAAGGGGGGCTCCTATGGTTGGTCGAGGCTCTGATACCAACTTGTCACGCCCAATATGCGAATCTATCCTAAAGGAACTTGAAGGTCCCACCATGGATAGAAGCGCATATTGGAGACGCTTTTGCAAGGTGGATATCATTACATCGTACCATTACATAATAGTTGGGGATACATACAAGAGGCATACAATGTCACATGAATACAACAACATCATACATAAGAGCAACATCCGACTATGGATGAAACACAAACAGAAACTCAAACGACATCCACCCTGCTAGCCCAGGCTGCCGACCAGGAACCTATCCCCTGAACGACGAAGCATAAGAAGAACTCAAAACAAGCAAGCATTGCTCTCACGTCAAGATCATCGCATTACCTGTACCTGCAACTGTTGTTGTAGTAATCTATGAGCCACAATGACTCAGCAATCCCATTACCATGGGTATCAAGACTAGCAAAGCTTAATAGGTATGGAATGGATAAGTGGTGGGGTTGCAGCATCGTCTAAGCATGATTTGGTGGCTAACTTACGAATACAAGAATAAGATGAGAAGCTACGCAAATGGTCGCAAACTAGTAATGATCAAGAAGTGATCCTGAAACTACTTACGTCCAAACATAACCCAAACCATGTTCACTTCCCGGACTTCGCCGAGAGGAGACCATCACGACTACACATGCGGCTGATGCATTTTAGTTAAGTCAAGTGTCAAGTTCTCTACAACCAGATATTAACAAATTCCCATCTGTCACATAACCGCAGGCACGGCTCTCGAAAGTTTATACCCTGCAGGGGGGTGCCAACTTAGCCCATTATAAGCTCTCACGCCCAACGAAGGATATTCCTTCTCCTGGGAAGACCCGATCAGCCTCAGAATCCTGGTTACAAGACATTTCGACAATGGTAAAACAAGACCTGCAAGACCGCCCGGATGTGCCGACAAATCCCGATAGGAGATGCACATATCTCATTCTTAGGGCACATTGGATGGGCCAGACGTTGGGTTGGCATAGACCCTCATTGCCCAGGGGGCGCTGGACATCTCCCGTTTCGGCCCAACACTTGGAGAAGCACTGGCCCCGGGGGGGGGGGGGTAAATAAAGATGACCCTTGGGTTTATAACTCTCAAGGGAAAGTTAGTAGGTTGTTAGGAAAATGTAAAACCGAGGTTGGGCCTTGCCGGAGGAGTTTTATTCAAAGCGAACTGTCAAGGGGTTCCCACAAACCCAGCCGCGTAAGGAATGCAAAATCAAGGAACATAACCCCGGTATGACGGAAACTAAGGCGGCAAGAGTGGAACAAAACACCAGGCATATGGCCGAGCCTTCCACCCTTTACCAGGTATATAGATGCATTAATTAAATAAGAGATATTGTGATATCCCAAAATAATCCTGTTCCAACATGGAGCAATCTTCAACTTCACATGCAACTAGCGACGCTATAAGAGGGGCTGAGCAAAGTGGTAACATAGCCAAACAACGGTGTGCTAGGAAGATGAAAAGGTTAGAGGCTGACATGACAATTTGGGAGGCTTGATAAACAAGTGATAGGTAGCGCAGCATAGCGATATAACAAAGAAACTAGCATAGCAATGATAGTAGTGAGATCCAGGGTAACAGTCATCTTGCCTGAATTCCCGCTAGGAAGAAGAACGAGCAATGATAGCATGGCATCAAAGTACACATAACAAATAGCAAACAACATCATGGCATCATATACATATGACTCATGGATTAGTGGGAACCAGCATGACAAGATTGAATGTTCAAACAGTTTCAGCAAGTGTAAAACAGCAACATTATCATAACATGTTTGCAAGCATGGAACAGAGGCATATGATATCCAAAATTAACAACCATGGCATGTGAACAGAGTACTCATAGCATACTTCTCATGTAATAGGAGAATCTCCAAAAGAGGTATGGATTAACTAATATCAAGCTCACAACATAGCATCATGAAGTTAACAGAAATCTGGAACAACATTTAGGCATGTTCATTGCAATGAAAACATATGCTACATGACATATATAGGGCATCAAAAGGCATGGCATGATACATCATAACGTATACAACAAAACATGTCAAATAAGCATCTCCAAAATATGCATGGATTAATTGGTAGCATCAAGCAAACATGACAACATGATATGACAGAAACAGACTTGACAGCACATTAACAGCGAGTATCCCACTTCACAAGCTTGATGCACTCACTACAGGGCATATAAAAATACATGGATTGCAATCCCTGTAAAGATGGCATGATTATGCTCCTAAGCCATGTAGACATGATGCTCAAAAGAAAATCACACAAAATATATAAAAATTAGAAATATGCAAGTTATAACAGTTTTCAGCACATGCACTTTTGCAGCAGAGATTACCATGTCAAGATGCACCTTAAAATGAATGCAACAGAAACCAACATGTAGAGCATGAAGAGCAAAACAAGTGCGTGTCAAGATCATCATCATAGGATCAACAGAGACAAAGTTACACCACTCACAAGATGCATAAATGATGTTAATAGGCATCAGTTATATCACTTAGTAGTTTTGCAACGAAGATTAAGACATCAAGACTAACAGTAACATGAATGCAAACTATTCCATCCTGAAGAGCACTCTGAGATGAACATTTTGACATATCATGCACGCAAATCGGAGCTGTATGCAAGAAGTTATGATATTGCAAACATGAGCACATAATATGATGATTTTCCAGACAGCCAAAATTCTACCTCCGAGGAAAACTTGACGGAGCCAACCCGGGATGGGGTGGATCTGGGACGAGCGGCGCTTGGATGGACGCACGGCGGCATTCCGGGACGGGGCGGTCCCGGCGTCGGACGAGGGCCGACGAGGGGACTCCAGCACGGGGACGACCCGGGGCGTCAGGATCCGGGGGCGCGGGCTCCATCCCGGCCGATTCATGGCCGCCGGTGTCGGGGAGGACCACGGCGGTCGAAGGCGGCGGCTCCAGCCAGCAGGGCGGCGAAGGCAGGTGGCGCGGGTCCGCGGCGGTTGGCGGGACGAGGCAACGGCGGTCGCCGCAAAGGCGGCAAAGCGCGCAGCAGAGCGGTGAGGCGCGAAGCGAGGTGCGGTGGATGGCGGCGGCGGCGAGCACGCCGGCGGCGGTGGCGCGACACAGCGGCGGGTGGCTGGAGCGGGCGGCGGCGCTTGGGCAAGATCCAGCCCGCCATGCCCGGGCGGGCTGGAGATGGCTCCATGGCCCGGCGGCGCGGAGGAGAGAGAGAGGCCGGCGGGGAGACGTGGCAGCACGGGGAGGTTAGACGGGGCGACCGCGGACGGACGTGTCCGGTGGTGCGAGGAGGGAGAAGGCTAGGGTTTCGCCCGAAATTTCGTTGAAGGGGATGCTTACATAGGCATAGGGAGCTTGGAGAGTCCAAATGAGGTGCGGTTTTCGCCCACACGATCATGATCCAACGACAGAGAGCATGGAGGGGAGTAAGATGGGCTAATGGGCTGTTTTAAAGGGGTGCTGGGCTGCAAAGAGAGAGGGGTTTCGGTTAACTCGGTTAATCGTTGGGGCATCAAACGACCTCCAAATGGAACGAACTTTTACAGGCAGTCTACCGGTGATATACCAAGACCACTCATCAACTCTCGGCCCACTCCGAGAATGTTTTTCTCCCACTCACGAAACAAAGTCTGAGAGGGGTGATGGGTGCATGCGAGTGTGGTTGGGCTCAGAACGGACAATGGAGAGAACGGGGGGAACCCGAAATATGCAAGTTTTGAAAAACCTGTAGATGAAATGCATATGATGACATGGCAAGATGCAACACACAAGAAAATGACATGGCAACGACGACGATTAACTGGAATACATCTGGCGCGTCAGATTCGGGGCGTTACATGCCTCTAGTTCAAATTTGAATTATGCACATAAATGCATTGAAAACTCAATTAATGCATAAAAATGTCCAAACGAGCACCGAAAAATGACAAAAAATTGACACAACACTCTTGTTGTTCTATGTTGACACGAGAAATTTTCTGAAAGCAATAAGAGGCAATGGATATCGTTTCATCCCCAAAGGTGGGACATTCCCTACTGAAACCATCATGCTTGTTGTGAGAAGCTCTGGTTTGTGAGAAGCATATACCCAAACCTGCCCCAAATAGGACAAAAAAATTTACCACAGCATGTTGATGCCGCTCGATGATAGCATGCCAAGTTTCATGAATTTCACATGAGTTTTGGATTTACTAGAATTTAAAAACCAGGCATCTCAATGTTTTGCTGGCAATCAATGGTGCCCTGGTGTTTGAAATTCATTCCCATTTCTTGCACGGGACCTAAGCATGCACCCAAGGACACAGATTTGATTTTTCAACCAATTTATATGCACTAAAGCATGTGCATGTAGTTCAAATTTGAATTATGCACATAAATGCATTGAAAATTCAGTTAATGCATAAAAATGTCCAAACGAACCCCAAAAAATCACAAAAATTGACACAACACTCCTGTTGTTCTATGTTGACACGAGAATTTTTTTGAAAGCAATAAGAGGCAATGGATATCGTTTCGTCCCCAAAGGTGGGACGTTCCCTACCGAAACCATCATGCTTGTTGTGAGAAGCTCTGGTTTGTGAGAAGCATATACCCAAACCTGCCCCAAATGGGACAAAAATTTTACCACGGCATGTTGATGCCGCTCCATGATAGCATGCCAAGTTTCATGAATTTTAGACGAGTTTTGGATTTAATAGAATTTAAAAACCAGGGATCTCAATGTTTTGCCGGCAATCAACGGTGCCCTGGTGTTTGAAATTCATTCCCATTTCTTGCACGGGACCTAAGCATGCACCCAAGGACACATATTTAATCTTTCAACCAATTTATATGCACTGGAGCATGTGCATGTAGTTCAAATTTGAATTATGCACATAAATGCGTTGAAAACTCAGTTAATGCATAAAAATGCCCAACGAACCCCAAAAAATCACAAAAATTGACACAACACTCCTGTTGTTCTATGTTGACACGAGAATTTTTTTGAAAGCAATAAGAGGCAATGGATATCGTTTCGTCCCCAAAGGTGGGACGTTCCCTACCGAAACCATCATGCTTGTTGTGAGAAGCTCTAGTTTGTGACAAGCATATACCCAAACCTGCCCCAAATGGGACAAATTTTTTACCATGGCATGTTGATGCCACTATATGATAGCATGCTAAGTTTCATGAATTTCAGACGAGTTTTGGATTTACTAGTTAAAACCCAGGCATCTCAATGTTTTGCCGGCAATCAACGGGGCCCTGGTGTTTGAAATTCATTCCCATTTCTTGCATGGGACCTAAGCATGCACCTAGGGGCACATATTTGAATTTTCAACCAATTTATATGCACTGTAGCATGTGCATGTAGTTCAAATTTGAATTATGCACATAAATGCATTGAAAACTCAGTTCATGCATAAAAATTTCCAAACGAACCTCGAAAAATCACAAAAATTGACACAACAGTCTTGTTGTTCTATGTTGACACGAGAAATTTTTTGAAAGCAATAAGAGGCAATGGATATCGTTTCGTCCCCAAAGGTGGGAGGTTCCCTACCGAAACCATCATGCTTGTTGTGAGAAGCTCTGGTTTGTGAGAAGCATATACCCAAACCTGCCCCAAATGGGACAAAATTTTTACCACGGCATGTTGATGCCGCTCCATGATAGCATGCCAAGTTTCATGAATTTCAGACGAGTTTTGGATTTACTAGAATTTAAAAAACAGGTATCTTAATGATTGCGGCTGAGTGACGGTGTTAGAGTGTTTGACATTCATTCCCGTTTCTTGCATGGGACCTAAGCAAGCAACCAAGGACACATATTTGAATTTTCAACTAATTTATATGCATTAGAGCATGTGCCTGTAGTTCAAATTTTAATTATGCACATGAATGCATAGAAAACTCAGCTAATGTATAAAAATGTCCAAGCGAACCCCGAAAAATCCCAAAAATTGACACAACACTCCTGTTGTTCAATGTTGATACTAGGAAAAAATTTGAAATCGAGAAGAGGCAAGGGATATTGTTTTGTCCAGAAAGGTGAAACGTTCCCTACCGAAACCATCACACTTGTTGTGAGAAGCTCTGGTTTATGAAAAGCTTATACCCAAACCTGCCCCAAATGGGACAAAATTTTTACCACGACATGTTGATGCCGCTCCGTGATAGAATGCCAAGAAAACAGAATCTGTGAGAAACAGAACTGTCTGTATTAATCTGAATATTTCGAATACTTATGAAACTCCAAAAATTCTGAAAATTTAGGACCACCTGATAAATTTGTATATTAATCTTTTTCAAAAGGAATGAGGGCAAAAGCACTTATCTGTGATTTATGAAAATTATTTTCATGAGTGCATAAGTTTCTGTTTTTCAGCAAGATCAAACAACAATTACCCAAGAAGATCCTAAAGGCTTTGCTTGGCACAACTACTAATTAAAACAGAAAAAACACAATCATAACAGTAGCATAATTTTGCTAACACTCAAGAACAGAAAGCAAAAAGCAAAAATAAATTTTATTCATTGGGTTGCCTCCCGACAAGCGCTATCATTTTACGCCCTTAGCTAGGCATAAAGCAAGGATCTAAGTTTTGTCATCCTTCTTCTCAGTTTCTTTAGAGGTGTTTTCGTCATGAGGTTTTGTAAAAACAACATAAAACATATTATCCATAGAAACTTTAGTATTATTGAGTTGCCCATTATCATAACCCTTTTGATTTACGGCAACAATCCAAGAGTAATGTTGATTAACATTATTAAAAACTTGTTGGATTATGTCTAAGATGGGGATTTCCTTCTTAAGATTCTCATCAAAGATTTTATTAACCCCAAGCAAATGTCTTAAGCATAATGGCTATTATAAAGAATTTCATCTATCACGGGTTTTTCACGATTCATACCATAAAAATCAAAGATTTCCCTAACTTCCCATATTATGTAGTCAAACTCATTCATAAGAACGAGAGTGGCCAACTTTTTAGCCTTAGGATTCTTTATAATGGGAAGCTCAAAAAACAACCTTTGCAAAGTAGGATGGGTACGGATAAATTTACTTTCAAGTTTCAGAACTAATGCTGAAATAACATCCACATAAGATCTAGTAGTTCTATGTATAGGAGCATCATCAAGACTTAGATTTTCCATACAATTGAAAATTCTTGGATACATTTTTTTCCCATAACATTCCCTTGCCCCAAGATAAAAGTTTTAGCATCCAGATTGCCCGTACGTCCAATCTTAGGAGTTAGGCCATCATCTGTTGGTGCCATACCAAAATCACTCATGGTTGCAAGCAAGGGATAGATCTGACAAGAAAACAACGAACGAAGAAGAAGGCGAATAAAACGGCAAATTTTTGTGAAGTGGGGGAGAGGAAAATGAGAGGCAAATGGTAAATAATGTAAATTGCGAGGAGATGAGATTTGTGATTAGGAACCTGGTAGATGTTGAAGATCCTCCTAGCAATGGTGCCAGAAATTCCTTTTGATGCGGCTTGAAGCTACGTCGGTATTTCCCCAAAGAGAAAGGGATGATGCAGCACAGCGACGGTAGGTATTTCCCTCAGTGATGAGAGCAAGGTTATTGAACCAGTAGGAGAACCAAGCAACTCTACATAAACAACACCTACACAGAAATAACAAATACTCGCAACCCGACGTGTAAAAGTGGTTGTCAACCCCTTTCGGTTAGCGTCGCCCAAGATAGGCAAACAGACGTGAGAGAGTTGTAAATATTGATAGATCGAATGCCAAATAAAATAATTTGCAACCAGGTATTTTTGTATTTTTTGGTTTAATAGATCTGAAAATAAAAGGCAAATAAAATAGATTGGAAAGGCAAATAATATGAGAAAGAGACCCGGGGGCCGTTGGTTTCACTAGTGGCTTCTCTCGAGAAAAATAGCAAACGGTGGGTGAACAAATTACTTTTGGGCAATTGATAGAACTTCAAATAATCATGATGATATCCAGGCAATGATCATTATATAGGCATCACGTCCAATATTACTAGACCGAGTCCTGCCTGCATCTACTACTATTACTCAACACATCGACCGCTATCCAGCATGCATCTAGTGTATTAAGTTGATGGAGAAACGGAGTAATGCAATAAGAACGATGGCATGATGTAGACAAGATCTATTTATGTAGAAATAGACCCCATCGTTTTATCCTTAGTAGCAACGATACATACGTGTCGGTTCCCTTCTGTCACTAGGATCAAGCACCATAAGACCGAACCCCTACAAAGCATCTCTTCGCATTGCAAGATAAATAGATCAAGTTGGCCAAACAAAACACAAATATCGGAGAAGAAATACGGCTATAAGAAATCATGCATATAAGAGATCAAAGAAGACTCAAATAACTTTCATGGATAAAAACATAGATCTGATCATAAACTAAAAGTTCATCGGATCCCAACAAACACACCGCAAAAAGAGTTGTATCATATAGATCTCCAAGAGACCATTGTATTGAGAATCAAACGAGAGAGAGGAAGCCATCAAGCTACTAACTACGGACCGGTCACTACTAGGAAAATGGCTATAGCTAATATGAACATTAATGGCGCACCACATATGTGGTGCGCCACTGCTATATAGAAGTGGCGCACCATGTGTAGGTACGCCATTAGTGTCCATATCACTAATGGTGCACCACACCCACGGTGCGCCACTACTAACAATTTTTTTATTTTTTTCAAAACTAGTAATGGCGCACCAGGGTATAGTGCGCCATTACTAGTTTTAACTAGTAATGGCTCACCACACACTCTGTGCGCCACTACTAACAATTTTTTTTACTTTTTTTTTAAAAACTAGTAATGGCGCACCAGGGGATAGTGTGCCATTACTAGTTCGAACTATTAATGGCGCACCACATCCATGGTGTGCCACTACTAACATTTACACCAAATGCACCCCCCTCCCACCCCCCCGCGGACCGCCTTTTCAGTTTCAAAAAATAAAATAAAAGAAAATGGTAGAAATGTCAAAAAATAAAAGAAAATAAGATTCCCATGAGATATCCGGTCTAGTTGTTAGCAAAGTTTACAAACATGAAGATTTTTAGAATCCTCAAAAACCTAACAGAAAAAAGTTACGGGGCTTTCAAGATCTGGAGAGGCAAAAAAATTCAAAAAAAATCAAACTCGGTATTGGCGCACCTGCCCATGGTGCGCCATTACTATCTTCCCGCCTTCAAAATTAAACTTTATCAAAAAAAATAAAAAAAGGTTAGTAATGGCGCACCTGCCTAAGGTGCGCCATTACTATCTTCCCGCCTTCAAAATTCAAAAAAAAATAAAAAAAATAAAAAAAAGTTAGTAATGGCGCACCTGCCCATGGTGCGCCATTATTATGCCGTATATATGGCTGGGCGGGGTCCTCTCCTCCTAACCTCTTCATTTTTCTTCTCCACTCCACCTCTCCTCCACTCCATCTCCTCCTCTCCTCCACTCCATCTCCCCTCCTCTCCGGCGACCTCCTCCTCCCTCCTCTCCTCTCCTCCCCTCCCCTCACGGTTTCTCCTCCCTCCTCTCCAGTGATCTCCTCCTCCCTCCTCTCTGGTGATCTCCTCCTCCCTCCTCTTCGGTGAGCTCCTTCTCCCTCCTCTCCTCCCCTCCCCTCACGGTTTCTCCTCCCTCCTCTCTGGTGAACTCCTCTCCAGCGACCTCCTCCTCTCCAACGATGTAGGCGAGCTCCTCTCCGGTGACCTCCTCCTCCTCCCTCCTCTCCTCCACATGCTCTCTCCTCGGCCCTCCTCTCCGGCAAAAGAACGTACAAGATCCAAAAACGAGAACAAAATTTGAAAAAATATCTTCCAAAAAACCGAGGAAAAAACGAGCAAATAAAGGGCAAAAAATCGCGATCCAGATCCAAATTCAAAATTGAAAAATAGCAATGGCGCACAGTGGGGGTTAGAAGGTGCGCCACTACTATTTTCCCGCCTTCAAAATTCAGAAAAAAAATTCAAAAAGTAGCAAAGAAAAGTTACCAGTGGCGCACCTGTAGCAATAGTAATGGCGCACTACAAGGTGCGCCACTATTACCTGCAATACTAATGGCGCACCAGAGGTGCGCCATTAGTATTTGTTACTAGTGGTGTGGTAATAGTGGCACACTTGTAGTGCACCATTAATAGCAAAAATAGGTGCGCCGCTAACAACCCTTTTTCTAGTAGTGGGTAGGTCGAACAAGAACTACTCACGCATCATCGGAGAGGCACCAATGGACATGATGCACCCCTCCGTGATGGTGTCTAGATTGGATCTGGTGGTTGTGGACTCTGCGGCGGCTGAAATTGATTTTCATCAACTCCCCTAGGGTTTCTAGAATATTGGGGTGTTTATAGAGCAAAGAGTCGGTTCAGGGGGCACCCGAGGTGGGCATAACCCACCAGGGCGCGACTGGGCCTCCTGGCGCGCCCTTGTGGGTTGTGATCTCCTTAGAGAACCCCCATGCGCTTCTCCGTCCCACTGGATGTCTTCTGGTCCAAAAAAACCCACAAAAGGTTTCGCTGCGTTTGGACTACGTTTGGTATTGATTTCCTATGATGTTTTTTGATTTCCTGCGATGTAAAAAACATGCAGAAAACGACAACTGACACTTGGCACTATGTCAATAGGTTAGTACCAAAAAATGATATAAAATGATTATAAAACATCCAAGAATGTTAATATAACAGCATGGAACAATCAAAAATTATAGATACGTTGGAGACGTATCATTTCGCTATGTTGGATTTGAGACCACTTGATATATGTCTTGCATGTGGATACCCGCGGTGACAATGGGTTGTTCTATTGAGTTACTTGATGTATGTTTTGGTATTCAACTTGCGGATTCCTGTGGTGACATTGGGGTAATCTATGCATAGGGGTTGATACACGTTCTCGTCCTACGTTCTATGATAGAAACTTTGGAGTGATTCTTTGTCGAATGTTGAGGGATTGTTATATGATTCAATTATGTCAGTACCGTTGAGAGATTGCACTAGTGAAAGTATGAACCCATTGCAATACCGTTTGTGCTCCGTTTTATCACTTGCTACCTTGCTGTTTTTACATTTTTAGATTACAAAAACCTATATGTACTATCCATACTTTACTTGTATCACCATCTATTCGCCGAACTAGTGCACCTATAGAATTTACCATTGTATATGGTGTTTTGGGGACACAAGAGATTTCTTGTATTTGACTGCAGGGTTGTTTGAGAGAGACAATCTTCATCCCATGCCTTCCACGGATTGATAAACCTTAGGTCATCCACTTGAGGAAAATTTCTTGTTGTCCTACAAAACTCTCCATTTGGAGGCCCAACACAAGTCTACTAGAATAATTTGTGTAGTAGACATCACAGGATAACGTCGGCAAGGGGAATAGATAGAGAGAATCCTTTGAAAGCTACGAAGCTGATTTGGACCGACGGTGGTTCCGGATGAGCGCTTACACGTAGACAAGGAACCTAGCCACGAGGACATGGGGAAACTAAATATGTAAGGAAGTAGGATGGATGGGTTGACTTGCAAGAGGGCTCAAGCGTTTCTTTTGGGTGGAGAGAGGTTGTTCTATATCCGGACTTTCTGTTTGGTCCATTCTGTTGGAATTATGTTTCTGTCCCTGCAACTCTTGTTGGTAATGGAATGCATGATGTGGTATTATACATGGAAGAGTTGCTGATTTTCTGGGACCACTAAGGTGGATAGCTTGCATGTCAAGAGAAATCACGTAGTGGTGGGCTTCTATTTTGATATAGTAGAATATCCCTACCATACATGCATTACAATCACGAACTATTTATGATGTCATCCGCATCATAAACATTGCATCACAGAATAGCGTGTGTGATAATTATGCCATTCCACACGAGTGCAACGGATGGAGCATTTGAGGAATTTGATATATCACAAATGCTTGTCGGACAATTCGCGTGTGGGATAGGTTCGGGCATCACATACATTTTGTTCACCAAAGGTATGCATGCTTCCACCCTATCACAGACGATTAATCTGAGTCACGTGGGATGGACCCTCCTATCGCCCACACTAGCAAGGTGATGGATGGAAACTATGTTACTGAAAGGGGTAAAAACCATTTGCACAGGATGTCTCTGCACTACTGATGTGGCTGGCCTAAATTTGGATTTTGGATCAATATCGCTTACATTTTAGGGCGTTGATTTCCTTTTGACTTTCAGAAACATCTGTTCCTTAGAATCAGTTTCCATCAACCCAGGATGTATTTCCATGGAATGGGCTACACGTTCGGGTGGTTGGCTTGACTTCTAATTTTTAGGCTCGAGGGTCTAACAAACTTGAGTATTGATTTTCCGAGGTTCTTTAGATCTTGTTTTTGGTCCTGGCTGGTAACATGGGTCTTGCCTAGATCCATTATTCACACATCAGCAAGGAGATAGGGAGGACCCGGTGTCTAGCTATAGGAATTTCTATCTTTTGTTGTCTCACATGGTTAGTCAAATGATTTCATAAAAACCTAGTGTTAGGATTTCATAAATGAACTTTGGCCAATTGGGAGTAGAGCTTGGACCTCCTTATACCCCATTTTAGTTGCAAACACACATCAAAAGAGAACATATATTTGAAGACACCTCTCAACCATGGTGGAGCTACACCATGACCATGTTTGCACATACCATTCTCAGTGGAGCCTTGCAAAGTGCAAACAGCATTGTTGCTTGGCACACCTCAAATCCAACATTGACATTGTTTGTCACTAGATTTATGATGCTATATCGGCCTCATGGTGAACTTCGGTATAGTGATTATGTAAGCGTAAGACAATCGAGGCACTTTTCATAAAAAAAGATATGAGAGGCACGAGAAGTGCCACAAATACAAATCTATATTGTGGAGAGAGATGATAGGGATGGAGTATCTCCTTGCATGAAAGAGAGAGCATAAGTTATGATGCATGGCTCTGTTGAGCACTCAAGTTTGGAGAAGATGAAGAGAACATCAAAATCCATCAATGCATATTGATCCCTTGAGTGAGTGAAACTAGAAAAAATGAAGAGGAAGGGAAACAGTGGACGAGATAAAGGATATTGTCGACAAGATGTTGTTCTATGCAAAAAAAAAGTGAAAAATAATAATGATATGGCTTCACCAAATTTCTAAAATAGGCAGGTGTAAGTAGATGCACTAGTGAAATGCTAACTCATAAATGTTTAGTTGGTAAGAAACTAGTATACAGTTTATGTAGTTGATTCAACAACATTTTGACAACTTCATCATGTGTTTCAGCTGTATTTTTCATGTGTTTCAACTACATATATCTCTTTTTCAACAACAACGTTTCAACTGCATCGCGTGTTTTAATTGCACTTTTTGAACTGCATCGTTTATTTCAGCTACACTATATGAATTGTAATGTTTGGGACACAACTACATTTTTTTCAACTGGACTGTTCAACTCTATCATCTGAACTTCAAGTGAGTCTCAACTAGTACAACAAAGTAAGGACCATCTAATTAAGCTTTACTTTTTTTGTTTTAGTTGATTTGCTGGCCACCGTTCTTCCTCCACTAGTGATTTCCTCTTCTAACTAACCCATTCGTATCATCGGCAGCACTGCCGCCTCCACCCTAACTGACAACGTTGTCGCACGTTGCCTCACTACCCTTTCTTGTCCGATCTGCTGCTGCTCATGCCTTCCTTCTAATTCCCACCCATCGTATCACATATTTTGTCATCGACAACCACACACCTCTCAATCTAAACCTATCAACCCTCTGTTAGTCCTCCATGGAGATGCCGAGGCTAGCATTGTCGTTTTCGTCTCGGGCACATTAGAGATGCTGCGGCCGGCGGTTTCACCTTTGACATTGCCTTGTTTTTCTAGCTCTTCTCTACTGAAATATACTGAAGCAATTTCCCAAGGATTAGCAAATGCAAAGAAATTAATGTACTTCCCCAAATGGACCACATAAAGTACTTCTACAAAATACTCAAATCAAAGAAAGTACACAAGCACAACACACATACAATCTCATTGTTTCCTTTAGACATGAAATCCTCCAGGGACATATATGCCTCACTTGAATCTAGTCCGTCGAAGGGTGACCACCTCCTAGTACTGTGCGGCAAACACCCTCGAGGCCATCTGCACCATGTCGATGTCATCAGGGTCGCTAACGCTGGCACTACCTCCAGCAGGGCCACTCGGACCAGCGGCGTCTATGTCGTAGTAGTAGGACCAGCCGCCAGCTCCACCACCCATGTTGCCTAGTTGGTTGTTGGCAGAGCACTCACGGTGCATCCCTGCCACCTCCTTTAGGTTGCTCACTGGGAGGGAATGTTGTCTGGTGAATGCGTACATTTTCATGCTCGCATTGGCCGTCTGCTGGATGTCTTGCTCACTAACCATCTGTGTTGGTGACAAACCATATGGCAGGCAGTTGTTGAGGTGCGTATTGGGAGGGATGTAGTATGGGTACCACTCATTTGGCCCATCGGTGACATTCAAATCCGGCGCCCAGTACTGCATGTTGGCCAGGTTTGGGTGGTAGTGCATACCAGTCATGGCCGGATTGGGGTAGGTCGAGTGCGCCTGCGCGGTAGGGGCAATGACGACGGGAGCATCTCTACCGGCCATCCCCATCTTCCCACCGTGCTCTTGGTCATGATACAATGGTGGGGACACCAGACGTGTCTCCGTGGGTGATCCGATGTGCGGCTCCATGCTGCGGATGTACTCCGCAAGAAGGGAGAGCTGGCCAGGAGGTGGCTGCTTGTTGTTCCTCTTCTTGAGCTGGCGCTTCGCATTCAGACTATGCTTGGTGGCATTCCAGTGGTTCTTGACGCCGTTGTCCGACCGGCCGGAGAGTAGCCGGGCGATCACCGACCAGCGATTCCCCCAGGTCTGATGCAGCTCGATCAGCTTGATGTCTTCCACGTCGGTCCATACTTTCCTCTGCAAGGGAAGTATTTGTGAGTTGGTTAATTGTGGCATAACATTCCATTGAAGTACAATTGAACACACCACAACACACCGAAAGTAATATCTACTACCTTTACCTTTTTTACACAACACAACACTCATGTGCACGGAAGCATTATTTTTTAGAAGTCAACCGAGAGTCATTTTTCTACCATGCTTGGATATGCCCTGCATGCACCCACCATTCATCATTGCTTTGAGATTTATCTTACCTTTTATGGTTGTTTGCAAAATTCGTGTTGTTTAAGAGTACCAAAATTTTATTAAAACATTTATCTTGTTTCAAAATCCATCATAATGTTTTTTCTTGTACCAACAAACAAGAATGCACTTGTTTCAGGTCAGATTTTTGCTGTTATGTAATGGAAGATTACTTCCATTACGTTACACATTGAAACTAAAAAAACTAATGCAACACTCTGAAACAAGATAAAATTTGCCAAGATCAGAAAACATAGCTAGAATCTCAAATTATCTAAGGAATCTCAAAGTATCTCAGGAATCTACTGGTGAGAAAATTTCCAACTAAGCCTGATACTCTCACAAAATTGATCTATGCCACATATAAATTGATGAAACGGTGGAATGAGCCTGATAGAAAAAATGAAAGAAAAAAGTTAGTATGTGGATAATTATTTGGAGAGGATTGACCCATACAAAAAAAGTGACATGGCTTATTTATTTTGTAGATATCTTATTAAAAAAATACACATATTTTGTGTTTGCTAAAATTTTGGGAATCAATATTGTGTAATTTGAGGTTCCCGAGATTTAAAAAATTTCAGGAAAAATTCAAGTGCTCTTTTTGTTGGAACAAGGAAAAACATTTACCTTTTTATTGATTAACAAGACAAGTTTGTAAAATAACAACCACAAAGACACCAAATTACTCTCCTACATTACATTACTCAAATGCTTGGCCCCCACGATAGCCCAAAGAGACCCCTCATCTTGGATGAGGCGAACAATGGCTGCCACCAGCCTCACTTTTTTCGAAAGACACATAGATTCCTTTCCTTATAAATCCCCCATCCAACAAGAAGGAACAAAGAATGTAGAGATTTCCTCGGTTGCGAATTTTTGAGGACTTCTTTCAACCAAGACTTTGCCATATCAAAATGAGGAGAAAGCATCATACTAGCATCAAGAACAAGATAATAGATCACGTCATTCCAAACTTGAGGCAAGAACTGACACTTGATGACGAGGTGAGCCACTAGTTCTTGCACTTGGTTGCAAAGAGGGCACCGGTTGCAATTTGGTCACTCACAACGTTGCAACCATTGTCATTCAAATCATATTTTCGATGGCTAACCATGCAAAGAACTTACAGTTTAGGATGCCCAAACCTTCTAAGATGTGGCATGCAAGTTGGATCAGATGAGGCCGACGAACTGAGCCTTTGTAAGCCGATGAGACGGTATAACTCCTGTTTTTGGTTAGCTTTCTCATGATTGTATCTGGATGTCTGGTTGGATGACAACATGCATTGGCAAGTTTGTCTTACAGAATGATGAATTATTGGATGTGCTCTAGTGTGAGGCCTCCTTGACTACCAGTCTGTAGAACGCAAAACTTATCTCTTAAAACCTTGTCCACAATGCCGCCTTTCTTGTAGGATTTTTTAAATGGTGCGATATATTTATGCATCAGTCCCTCCAGCCATGACGACTCTCAAATTTTGGCTTTAGTTCCGTTAGCAATCATACTTAAGTGGCCGCCACTAATAGATTACTTCATCATTGTTGCATGACATCCACATACCACACCACACCGCTTGCGGTTCATCCTAGTCAATCTGTAACCATAGTAAGTGAAGCACGATGGCAAACTTCCAGGATAAAGAATTTCTGACCAGCAAACTCCTCCACTGCAAACTTGCTCCAAGTTAATTTTGCACTTGCCTCCGGTCACTTTGTCTGTCCTCGCCCAAAGATAGGAAAACCTCAACCTATCAATCTTCTTAAAAACCTCCACGAGGAGGTCAACAGTGTAAGATGGTGTATGGCCACAGCCGCATGAGCACCGCCTTGACCAAGATCATGCGGCCCGCGGTATCAACATGATTCCCTCTCCAAGGTGCTAATTTCGCAGTGGCTTAATCTTCAAAGTGTTGCAAGTGGACCACCCTTAATATTTGACCATGAGGGATAATGCAAGGTAAAATATGGGGAAGGATAAGAAACATGTTGGGAAGGACTAGAGTATGTCATCAAGGTTGTTGTTATTGCACCATATAGGTGAAACAAGGCTCTTTCTACAATTTGTACCAAGGCTAGTAGTATCCCCAAAAGAGGCAAACTTGGTGGCAAGGAATTGGACTTCTTGCTTGATAGGGGCACATAAAACAACCACATCATTGAGGTAAAGGGAACCATGAATGCTCGTGCGACGCCCACCAAGATTATGAAGTTTTCCTTAGGTCATATACTTGCTAAATATATGGTGCAGCGGGTCAATGGCGAGCTCGGACCCTTGAAAATGCCCACGACCATGCTTGATCGGGTCCTCGGCAATCCCATTGAGAAAAACTCAAGAAGAAGTCGAGGAGGGGAGGGTCGAGTTCCATCCCCGGAAGTGGCCTTGGAAGCCGTGGTGACTAAATTATATTGCTGTAAAATAGCCCCACCTAAAAGAATCCAAGTCCTTCTTTATGTTGAGCTTGAAGAGGAACATATGTGTCTTGATGTGGTATAATCTTCTAGCCACATTGAGCACATAAATGAAGTTATCGTGGGTGCTTACCCTCTTAGTGAAAGAACTTTGTGCAATGGAAACTATATCATTCATTTCTAGATCCAACCTCATGGAAAGAGTTTTGTCAATAAGCTTGGCCATGACATGCATAAGGCTAATAAGCCCAAAATAGTCATTCGGTGAACAAGGGGATCAAGTCATGGGAACCAAGCGAAAAATCTCGAGGATCACAAATTTTAAATAGGGAGATGCTAAAACTCGTTACTTTCACCTGAGGATCAACAGGTGGAGGAGGAAAAATCTTATATATCGTCTCAAACATGGGAGTGACTCGGTGATGGATCATGAATACATCATTAGGTGAACCAAGGGATCAGGTTGTCCCCGTGACGTACTCGCTCGCTGGCCATGGCATCGCATGGCCACCTTCACCACCATGCTCCATCAAAGCATCCTCCATATTGTATTCATGCTCCAGTCAGTTCATCCAAAAAATTGAACTGATGAAGAGAAACATGCAATATGTTTCAACACTTCCCCTCACATCTAGGCTATTTTAGTCCTGAGCAGTGGGATTGATGTAGGCCGCATAATCTTTTTTAATAATGTGTTGGTAAGGTCTTGAACTTGAGACCTCTTGGCTTGGATACCATATTGAAATCATGGCCCACTAGCACATCCAAAAAGTTGAACTGTCGTCAAATTGTAGTCAAGTTTGAAAAGCGTCCGGAGCGCGACGCTATGGCTGGCAGCCTCTCCTAGAACAGAGCCACGAAACAGTCAACCTCTTCCTTATTTACCTGTTCAACCTCACCAATCACTCCTATCCATTGGCAGAGAATCCTCTGCAGGAGCTGGGCGATGGGAATGACCTTGTTCTTGGCACACATGCATGGGCTATCCTGACTTTTCTAAATATGTGACCTTCGCGAGCGTCTTCCTCCTTGTTGTGGATGACCAGGGCGGTGTTGAGCTAGGAGCGGGGAGAATGGGAGGCAACACGGCACAAAAAGTGGTGCGCCAGGGGAGGGCCCTGCTGGGAGCGCGACTAGCATGCAAAACATCCATCTTCATCGTCATTGGGTTGTTGTTCAAGAGCACTGGGAATGCTAGGAAGCGAGGCATGACAATGGGCATGTGGTTCTTCATTAGGCCCAAAGGGGAACAGGGCGGTCTCGGTGCATGGGTTGATGTTGTGCACAACTCATCATAGGGCTCATGATAGTGGGTAAGGGGGCTTGGTGCATGGGCTCGTGGCGTGCACATCTCCATCGACGAAGCAGGCCATACCTGCATACCGAAGTAGGTCCGCCTTGCGCAGTCAGTCCGGTCTGGAGGGAGTGGAGGAGAGCTCGATTTTGTCACAGCCCACACATATCTCAAATGCTAACCCGGGAGCACGAACATCTACTCATATTCATTAAACCAAGAAAATCATAATATACAAAAAGCAACAATTTCACAAATAAACACCATCAAATTTTTGGAACATGTGTATCTGACTATCAGCATGTGACTTGTTTTGTCTATATGATTGGACTAACAAAAGTACCACATCTCAAATGCAATTTGTGTGCTGGAACCACTCTTACTTTAGGAAATACCAAATTGAGGCAAGTCGCAAATATGTAGCAGCTTTGACAAATAACCAAGACAAAAAAATCGGTAATGTTATCTCTATCTCAAGAACGTTCCTGGGGATGAAATCCCAGCAAATGACCCATAGACCACAGGATCAAGATATGATGGTGGTAGTTATTTTTTCAATGAAAAATGCACTAAATAAACAAAATGCCATGCTTTTTGTTGTTTTCAAAAATACCACCCCCAGCACTAAAATTGCCAGCCGTGCTGTTTGCAAATGCCATCCTGGACAGTCAATGGTCACTGGCTATTGCTGGCCAAATTCGGTAACGCTTGGGCGATCACTTAGTGGAGAAGAATTTAAAAATTAGGACACACCATGTCAATTAGAACATTTGGATATTTGTAAGTGCAAGTGCGGTTTTTTTATTTATGGACTGAACACAGAATTCCTGTGCACATTTCAAATGCTAATGTGTGGGCAGGAACATCTATCCTTACGAATTTCCCGAAATTACTTGTGTGGTCAATTGGTGTCCTAAATGAAGAAAGTAATTGCGACATTTACTGAGTAGACTAAAGACATGCAATACTACTAACTATTTTTTCGGGAGTTAATACCCACTTCCGAATGGTGACCAAATTATAGGTGCAAAATTTTTGGACGTATAATCATAAGATTCAACTAATGAAAGTGCCACGTCTGAAATGCTAATTTGTGGGCTGGAACATCGACTCTTACTTTAGGGAAATCAAATTGTGGCTACTCACAAATAGGTAGAAGCAATAAGACAAATAATCAAGACAATTTTTTTAATTGGGTGATCACTTAGTTGCCAAGAGTCTCTTCTCTAGTACTTAAAAAGAACCTAAGGTTCCCATTTCAACCTCTCCTTCGTCCAACCGCTCTATATATATGGTTCCCCGTTCCGTTCTCCTGTTTGATTTATTCCTCCCATCTCTGATTTTTCTCTCAGAAAATAATATTTTTTTGGTAAGTCAATAAGTTTTTACCAAATAAGTGCTTAACAATAAGATGACATTTTGACTCCCATATCCGCTCTTTCTCACAAATAATATTTTCTTTGGTAAGTCAATAAATTCTTACCAAATAAGTGCTTAACAATAAGATGGCAGGTAGATCGTGACAATTGTATACAAAGTCTTGCTAAGATTATAGTAGACCAATATAATAATAGACGTGCGATCATGGGCAAATCTACAAGAATGTTTGTACTCCCGTTGCACACACGAGCAATTATCTAGTTTAAAGAAATGAGACACCATGTCAATTACTCCCTCCGTTCACAAATATAAGATGATCTAACTTCATTTCCAGATTGTAGTTATATAGATTTGTTTTGGTGTGTTTGTTCACTTATTTCAGTCCATGTAGTTCATATTGAAATATCCAAAACATCTTATCTTTGTGAATGGAGGGAGTAGTAAATTTTCATATTTGTGCCAGTGAGATTTTTTATTATTATTTACGGATTGAACATAGAAGCCTTGTACACGTTTCAAATGCTAATGTGTGGGTAAGAACATCAATCCCTATTAATTTTAGAAAATTACTTCCCTGCAATTTTTTGTTCAGAAAATTACTTGGGTGATCATTTAGTGCCCTAAATGAAGAAATTAATTACCACATTTACTGATAAGAGTAAAGACATGCAAGACTACTAACTATTTATCCGGGAGTTAATACCCACTTCTGAATGGTGATGAACCAGATTAACGCAATGAAGAATTTCTTTCCGTAAGCACACTCAAGCATAAATCATCAAAATTCCACAGAATCAAGCAACTAGTAGGGACTAGGGAGATAAGAAATTTAAATCTGGCGAGATCACCTTAATGTTGGGGTCAAGTTGGTTGACCCATCTCTCCCGACACTGCTTCCCGCTCCGGCCGGGGAGGTACAACGCGACCTTCGTCCACTTCCCTTTGCCAAATTCCTGCACCTTTGCCCTGAGTAGCCTGCAACCAAATCATGAACAAAACTGACGAAGCTGTAGCTGATGAAGGACAAAGAAAAAGGTTTGCAATTCAGGGTTGGATTTTCTACGTACGTGTCTTCCTCCATGGTCCAGGACCTTTTGAACCGTGTGAGCATCCGACCGCTAGATCTGGCACGCGGCGGCTCCCGAGCAGGCGTCGTGATGGCCGTAGGGGCGTCGCTGCTACCGTAGCCGGGGAGGATGGTGGGATCCATCTCATTGATGCCACCAAAAGCCCTCGATCCGGCACCCGGGACGACGACCTCCCTGGCTAGAGCACCACCATCATTATGGACGAAGTGTTGTGCAACACCTCCATGGCCGTAGCTTGCGGCCGCCACGTCCCAGTCGAAACAGGCACTCCCTTCAGCCATCAGCGCGGCCTCCAAGGTCAGATTGGAGTAATGGTAGTAGGAAGGATTGTAGTAGATATGGGGCAAGCAAAGCTAGAAGAAAAGGGAGTAGTCTCTCGCTCTTCTGCGGGAGAAATGCTTGTATCAGAGACGGGTTGAGGGGTCTGTGCTTGATATAGAAGGGGACGGTCCACCATGCCCCCATAGGCCCGTCCATTCTCCTGCCCCCAACTCCTCATCACGCGGCCAGGAGGCATCCCACATGACAATAACGTTCCGACTATAGGTTTTCAAGTTCACTGTGAACCCTGTGCACCGGGTGTACGTAGTCTCTGGAGAGGTTTGTGTGGTCCAGGGTGGGTCAGACTTCTCAGTACAAATATGGTGAAGCACAACACCCGTGCCCGTATGAAGGTATGCGTGCAAATTCAGGGGAAACGGAACGCCTGTTGGCGTGCTTCGTGATCATTTGCAGCTAAATATAGGGTGTATTGGGATATAGCATGATAAATGTTTCCTAAAATATTAAAAGTGCACACTCAATTTCTGGTTGAAACGAGCGGCCGGATGCTCGCAGCTCGATCAAACGCGGCCCGGCCTGGCCCGCAACAGTGCAAGCGCAATTTTAGCCAACAGTATCTCTACTACCTAAAATAAACAGAGTGTTATGTTTCCCCTCTTACTTTCCCTACTATTCGTCCAGCTCTGTCGTACGACCTCCTCTCCCCTCCAGCGATTTTATTTTCTCCCTCCACCGGTTTTATCTTCATCTGGCTGGACAAACCGAATCTATCTTTGGTAAATAATAATTCATGTAAGGTAACCAAACGCAATCAATTCATGCATGGCAATCAATTCATTCATGACGGTGATCAATCTCCTTCCTTCTTTTAATCAAACGGTCTTGTTCCTTCTTTCAATCAATTCCTTTCTTCTATCACCATGGTCTTCTACCCACACAGATGAAAAAACCAGCCGATTTTTGATCTCCTCTCTTTCTACCCAGATCACGACCCATTTCTTCCCCCATCTGCCCCTCCCCTCATCTCACCATCGTCCCACACCACTGCTTTGGGGCACCATCTGTCGCTACCGCAGCAGCAAGTGCTGCCCACTCTGCAGATGTCAGGCCAGCTGTCGCCATTTCCCAGGATGTATAGTATGACGGTTGCGGTGCAGGGGTCCGTTAGTTGCAGGTCAGGGCCCTCTAGATCAAGAACCTGCAGTAGTGGATGGATGTGACTTGCACATGGGCAAGGCGACAAGGTATGCACCACGGATTTAAACATGTCATTTTTATAAGAATTTGATGCAGTATAGGAGGAACATCATATTTTTAGACACAGTCTAATCAATGTAACTTCTCCATTTCTTTTTATAGGAAATCATTCGTTCTGCGATCATGTGCATACAGTAACGAACAATTATTATTACTATGTATATGTAACATTTTTGTTCTAGCATACAATGTCGAACACTTATTATTATTAGAGTGTTGAACAATTATTATTACTATGTACTGTCGTTTTTTATAAGAAGTTGTGCAGTTTTGTTCTAGAATGTGACCTGAACGCACTTCCAAGTTCCCAACCATCACCTCATGTTGTCTCCTTCAATCAGATGGGTAGTAACGATTACATGATATTTATTTTTATCGAAACATCATTGTCTATTTTGAACGGAAACATCTACAAATGCCAGAGTTGGTAAAACTCTTTGAGGGGTTATCAATGTCATGCCCAATATGCGACCCTATCCTAAAGGAACTCGAAGGTCCCACCAAGGATAGAAGCGCATATTGGAGACGCTTTTGCAAGGTGGATATATAGTTGGGGATACATACAAGAGGCATACAATGCCACCCGAATACAACAACATCATACATAAGAGCAACATCCGACTACGGATGAAACACAAATAGAAACTCAAATGACATCCACCCTGCTAGCCCAGGCTGCCGACCAGGAACATATCCCCTGAACGACGAAGCAGAAGAAGAACTCAAAACAATCAAGCATCGCTCTTGTGTCGTGATCATCGCATTACCTGTACCTGCAACTGTTTTTGTAGTAATCTGTGAGCCACCAGGACTCAGCAATCCCATTACCATGGGTATCAAGACTAGCAAATCTTAATGGGTATGGAAAGGTTAAGTGGTGAGGTTGCAGCAGCGACTAAGCATATATGGTGGCTAACATACACAAATAAGAGCGAGAAGAGAAGCACCACAACGGTCGAGAAGCTAGAAGTGATCAAGAAGTGATCCCGAAACTACTTATGTTCGTACATAACCCAAACCGTGTTCACTTCCCGGATTCCACCGAAAAGAGACCATCACGGCTACACACGCGGTTGATGCATTTTAAATCGAATCTGGTGTCAAGTTCTCTATAACCGGATATTAACAAATTCCCATCTGCCACATAACCGCGGGCATGGCTTTCGAAAGTTTAAACCATGCAGGGGTGTCCCAACTTAGCCCATGATAAGCTCTCACGACCAACGAAGGATATTCCTTCTCCCAGGAAGACCAGATTAGTCTCGGAATCCCGGTTACAAGACATTTCGGGAATGGTAAAACAAGACCAGCAAGACCGCTTGAATGTGCTAACAAATCCCGATAGGAGCTGCACATATCTCGTTCTCAGGGCACACCGGATGAATACTACGTACACCTAAAACCAACCCTCAAGTTTTCCCGAGGTGGCGCTGCAAGTGGCTATAGTTCAGACCAACACTTAGAGAAGCACTGGCCCGGGGGGGTTTAAAATAAAGATGACCCTCGGGTTAATTACTCCCAAGGGAAAGGTTATAGGTTGTTAGGCAAATGTAAAACCACGGTTGGGCCTTGCTGGAGGAGTTTTATTCAAGGCGAACTGTCAAGGGGTTCCCATACACCCGGCCGCGTAAGGAATGCAAAATCAAGGAACATAACACCGGTATGACGAAAACTAAGGCGGCAAGAGTGGAACAAAATACTAGGCATAAGGCCGAGCCTTCCACCCTTTACCAAGTATATAGATGCATTAATTAAAATAAGAGATATTGTGATATCCCAAAATAATCCGGATCCAACATGGAGCAATCTTCAACTTCACCTGCAACTACCAACGCTATAAGAGGGGCTGAGCAAAGCGGTAACATAGCCAAGCAACGGTTTGCTAGGAAGGGTGAAAAGGTTAGAGGCTGACAAGGCAATTTGGGAGGCTTGATAAACAAGAGATAGGTAGCACAGCATAGCGATAGAACAAATCAACTAGCATAGCAATGATAGTAGTGCGATCTAGAGTAACGGTCGTCTTGACTGAAATCCCGCTAGGAAGAAGAACGATTCCATGAAGAAGACGAACGGGCGAAGAGGAACCAAGCGTAGTCGAACAAATCCTCACGGTCGCAACGAAACACTAACTATCAAGAAGAAGCACAACCGGAAAGAAGCAAACAACACGGTAAACACACAACACATAAACATGGCATGATGCTCAACCAAGTATGATGCATGACAAAGCCTATATGATGCTACTCATGGCAAGAGATGCTGCATACAAAAGCAACACATCAAAGCAAGTTTAAATGAGGCCGGAAACAACATATAACAAATCCGGTAAGTCCTTATATGCAAATTTCGAAACTGGTCCAGAACTGAACAAACCTAATATTCAAGTTGTTAAATAGCAAGTTAAGATGCACCAAGATGATCTACACGAAATTCTAGTCAAGTTACTTATAAAGTTCATTTAGTTCGGAGCAACGGCCTAGAAGATATGAGCAAAACAAGTCAAACATGGCATTGATGAAAAATGCGTTCAAACATCAAGAAAACACTCTCAAAACATGGATGCAACATGATAAGATGAAACTACATGCAAAATCAAGCAAGTTTCATGTAGAGCTTGCTCAAAACGGAGCAACGGTGCAACACATACACTCCAAACAAGTTGTAACCACAATCTGTCCAAAACAACAAGTAGGCACTTTGCAATCATCAAAACAACATGCTACAGGAATCATATGAGCACAAACTTGACATTCACTTCATCTATAGATAACATACTTCAATTACCATTAAGTTTCAAGTTCATAGGCATCAAGATTAAACCAATATGGACAATGCAAAATGCAACTTTATAACACAGCAACATATGCATGAGCAGAGTTAATATGATGGCATGTTGGAGGCATGAAACAAAGATGCTACAACGACTATATCTAGCAACCAAGGGCATGGCATCAAATTACACATAACAAAGAGCAAATAACATCAAGACATCATATACATATGTCCCATGGATTAGTAGGAACGAACAAAACAAGATTGAATGTTGAAACAGTTTCAGCAAGTGTAAAACAGCAACATTATGATAGCATGTTTGCAAGCATGAAACAGAGGCATATGACATACAAAATTAGCAAACATAGCATGTTAACAGAGTACTCATAGCATACATCAAATCATGTAATTGGGGCAAATCGAGAAGAGGCATGTATCACTCAATACCAAGCTCGCCACAAGGCATCCTGAAGTTAACAGAAATCTGGAATAGCATATAGGCAAATTCATGGCAATGAAAACATATGCTACAGGATATATATAGGTTATCAAAAGGCATGGCATGATATAGCATAGCATGTGCAACAAAACATGTAAAATAAGAATCTCCAGTATATGCAAAGATTAATTGGTAGCATCAAGCAAACATGACAACATGATTTAGCAGTTTCAGCATTGACAGAAAGTTAACAGCAAGTAGCCCACTTCACAAGCTTGATGCACTCACTAAAAAGCATATAAAAATACATGGATCGCACCCCTGTAAAGATGGAATAATTAAGCTCCTAAAACATGTATAAATTAGGGTGCACACACAAAATGCAACAAAAATGACAAATCAGCATGTTACAGCAGTTTTCAGCAGTTAACATCAGCATGCACTCTTGCAATAGGGAGAAGGATATCAAGATGCACCCCAACATGAATGCAAAGCACACCAACATTTAGAGCATGAAGAGCATAACATGTGTGAGGGAGTCCTGGACTAGGGGGTGTCCGGACAGCCGGACTATCATTATCCGCCGGACTCCAAGACTACGAAGATGCAAGATTGAAGACTCCGGCTCGTGTCCAGATGGGACTTTCCTTGGCGTGGAAGGCAAGCTTGTCAATACGGATATGTAGATCTCCTACCATTGTAACCGACTCTGTGTAACCCTAGCCTCCTCCGGTGTCTATATAAACCGGAGGGCTTTAGTCCGTAGGACAACATACATTACAACAATCATACCATAGGCTAGCTTCTAGGGTTTAGCCTCCTTGATCTCGTGGTAGATCCACTCTTGTACTACCCATATCATCAATATTAATCAAGCAGGACGTAGGGTTTTACCTCCATCGAGAGGGCCCGAACTTGGGTAAAACATTGTGTCCCTTGTCTCCTGTTACCATCCGCCTAGACGCACAGTTCGGGACCCCCTACCCGAGATCCGCCGGTTTTGACACCGACATTGGTGCTTTCATTGAGAGTTCCTCTGTGTCGTCATCGATAGGCTTGATGGCATCTTCAACCAACAACGATGTCCAGGGTGAGATTTTCCTCCCCGGACAGATCTTGACCGGCGGCGGCCGCCGCGGGCCAATTCACTTGGCCATCTGGAGCAGATCGAAGCTACGCCCGCCGTCGAGTCGATTCGAAGCTTAAACTTCACGGCCGATGTCGCGGAGACTTGATCTTGACGGACTCGAGCCATCGCCGAGCGCCCGCCTTTGTGACGATGGGCATGATCTAGCTCTGCCGCCGAGCGGTGCCTTGGTGGCGCCTGCGGATCCGCTTGCCATTAGCTCGGGCCGATTGCGCGGACGAGGGTCGGCGGATAGACGCCACCACAGGGCTTCAACATCCACGGCGATGGGCGAACATTGATCTTGTCCCCTGCGAGACTCGTGATTCCGAGGCGCCGGACTCCTCGTCGGACTCCGAACCTCCCGCGCCCCAACCAATCGATCCGGATTGGGCGCCGGTTATGGAATTCACCGCCGCGGACATCTTTCAATACTCGCCTTTTGGCGATATCCTGAATTCACTAAAGCATCTCTCGTTATCAGGAGAGTCCTGGCCGGACTATGGCCAGGATGGTTGGAGTACGGACGATGAAGAAATTCGGCCAACCGGTCTGTCAATGGAAGTGGGCGATCTGGACTGTGGAATTGAGACCAATATAGCTCTTCCGTCTCGTGATCTTTCTGGCTCCGGAAGTGCTTAACGGCATCGGCCACACTTGCAGCTAAGTCCATATACAGATCCTTCGGACTCCACAGCCGCTCAAATTGAGCATACTTTCCATCCATAAACCGCGGCGCGGCGAAAAGGCTTGCCGACCACGATATCTCCACTGGCGCGATTCCTCTTTCATAGCCCGCATTGCACAGCGGGCATCCTTAACCGGCGGTGGCCTTCTTCAGTCTTCCCGCTCCGATAAGCGCTCCTTTTCAAGAGCCTCATTGCGGTCGGCAGCATCCTTTACTTTCATGGCAAATTGCCACCTACGCCTGCTTAGGCGGTCTGCGCAGCCTTTTCGGCTTTCAACTCCTCGGCCGCCCTCGAGGCAGCCGCGTCACTCCTTCGGGCTTGCTCCTTAGCTAGAGCATGTTCGGCCCGAAGGCTCTCCACAGCAGCAGCACCGTCTGTACAAACAGCATATAATTTATCAGAGGAGGGCTTCGACCCCTTCATAAAGCGACTGTGGAGAACTCTTTTACCTTGCGACTCGTCAAGTCGCTTGTTGACAAGTGCGATGTCTGCATCTGCCAAGTCAAGTTGCCGATTTAATTCAGCAAACTCACTAGTCTGGCTAGCCCCCGGACTATCCGCCACCTGCATAGGAACGACGGAATTCATTACTTTAGATTTTGATCCTCAGTACGCTGTCGTTTCCGACAACCTCACCGAGTCTCGAGGCTACTATCTATCTGAGGCGCATTTTATATGCAAAACTGTTAAAAGCCAAAGGGGTGCGTCATTCTCGCATACCTCAAATCCCGCCAGCAAACTCATGGCGGCATTATGCAATCTGCTCTCGGCGGACGAAATCCTTCCAATCACCATACGCATCAATGCACGGTGATCTTCTGAAATGGACGCCCTCTCAAGCAGATTCTTCAGTTCCCCCGGCCGGATACTAGCGGGGGCCGAACTCTCTGGCCCCTCCGGACTCGGGGATACCCTCCATGACGACACTTCGGGCTCGCCTGCCTCATCTGGCGGCGCTGCAGATGGAGGCGTATCGCTCTCCATCATCTCCGGAAGAAGATCCCCCAAAGATGAACTCATCTGAGAAGGCTGCAGATCCGAACTGCAACATAAATATTTCGGTTACCCACAGAAGCACAAATGAAGGTATTTCCTTACTAATTAACTCCCTCTTTCATACTCACGGCTCATTGGAGGGCGATCCTTTAGTGATGATTGTGCGTCCGGATTCTTTCCGGCGCGGACCCCCGTGAAGATCTCTTCCCACGCTTAGGGCTTTGGCCTCCGGATCTCGGGCGGTCCTCTCTCCCGAAGGAGGATTCTTGGTTCCCCCTCTTGATCGCCCCTTTGGGCGAAATATTAGCTCCTCTATTTTCCCCGTCGCCCCCTTCTGTGGGCGCAACCTCCAACATTCTGACCAGCACGGGCTCAAGTGCGGTCTCTAGGAGGGGGGCTGGACACCTTATCAGCCTTGATCGCGCCACCCATTCCTGTAAAGAATAAGGGGTCAGGAGGCGAACTTTAGAAAGGCATATAAACAGAATGTACGTACTATGAGCTATTTACCTGGGTATCCGGGGGATCGTGGCTTAGGCCTGCATCCTCGGCTGAATCCGGACACGCCACCTGCGGTCCGAAGAACAACTTGTACATCTCCATGGGTGTCGCACCCATAAAGTGTTGGAGAATCCGAGGTCCCTCCGGGTTGAACTCCCATAGACGGAGAGGACGGCGTTTGCAGGGCAGAAGATGTCTAATTAGCATAACCTGCATTACCTTGATCAGGTCGATCTCCCTCGCTTGGAGGTCTCGAATCCGGCCTTGCAGTGAGGGCACGTCCTCCGACGGCCCCCAGTTGAGCCCTTGGTTGACCCACGACATTAGTTGGCGTGGAGGTCCCGGGCGGAATAAGGGCGGCGGCTTTTGCCTGCTGCCCTTCGGAGCGGTGATGTAGAACCACTCCCGTTGCCACAGCCCAAGTTCCTCTTGGAAGGAACCCTCGGGCCACGGGGCATCGACCTTTTTGCTTATGGTTGCCCCGCCGCACTCCGCTTGACGCCCCCCCGTCATCTTCAGCTCCACCTTAAAGGTCTTCACCCATAGGCCGAAGTGTGGAGTGACGCGGAGGAAGGCTTCGCAGACGATAATGAATGCAGAGATGTGGAGGATGGACTCCGGAGCCAGGTCGTGAAAGTCCAGCCCATAGTAGAATAGGAGCCCTCTCACGAAGGGATCCGTCGGGAAGCCTAAACCCCGACGGAGGTGGGATACGAAGATGACGTATTCACGGGCTCGGGCGGGCACGGCCTGCCCTTGGGCAGTAACTGTCTTGAAACCGTGGGCAGTGCTTGGCCTCACGCAGCTTCAATATGTCCTCCTCTCGTGACGGAGGAGGGCATCCACCGCCCTGGAGGTCGAGCCGGACATGATTGAGGTCCGGCGCTCGAATCTGAGGCTCGGGTGTTGGGCTGGGAGCGGGAAGAGATTCGATCACGAGATTGAAGAACAAGGGCGAGCCTTGGTCCTCTTATAAAGGGAAGAAATACCAAGGGCCGTCTCGTGACCGTTTGGGGTTCCCCTTCGATAGAGGAGGCGTGGCGGCAGGAGCGGTTGGGTTACCCACGCGCGTATTGATGAGAATCCGGAATAAGGGAACACGATCTCGCTTCGACAAGGCGTGCCAAGGAAACCGCTTCGCTAAGCGTCTTTGAGGTGGTATGGTAAAAACGATTCAAACAAAGGCTTGGCTGCGGTGTGATGTCACGCCGCATAATACGTCGATGAGATTGAGCTAGTGTATATTTTATTCTCTCTACGGTGGAATGTGGAAATTATTTTTGCGAGCGGACACTATCCTGGTGTTCATGATCTTCTCTGATTATTCAAGGGAGGAACCCACCTTGCAATGCCGAACATTATCTTGCCGGACTTATCGTCATTGAAGACTGGTTCGAGGGCTCTTGAGGAGTCTGGACTAGGGGGTGTCCGGACAGCCGGACTATCATTATCCGCCGGACTCCAAGACTACGAAGATGCAAGATTGAAGACTCCGGCTCGTGTCCGGATGGGACTTTACTTGGCGTGGAAGGCAAGCTTGGCAATACGGATATGTAGATCTCCTACCATTGTAACCGACTCTGTGTAACCCTAGCCTCCTCTGGTGTCTATATAAACCGGAGGGCTTTAGTCTGTAGGACAACTTACATTACAACAATCATACCATAGGCTAGCTTCTAGGGTTTAGCCTCCTTGATATCGTGGTAGATCCAGTCTTGTACTACCCATATCATCAATATTAATCAAGCAGGACGTAGGGTTTTACCTCCATCGAGAGGGCCCAAACCTGGGTAAAACATTGTGTCCCTTGTCTCCTGTTACCATCCGCCTAGACGCACAGTTCGGGACCCCCTACCCGAGATCCGCCAGTTTCGACACCGACAATGTGCATATCAATATCACCATCATAGCACCAACAGGGACAATGTTGTGGCACTCACAAAAGGCATACATGATGCCAACAATCAGCAGATTACAGCAGTTCATATCACATTGCAGTTTTGCAACGAGGATTAAGGCATCAAGATGAACAGGACCAATAATGCAAACTAGACCATCATGAAGAGCACTCTGAGATGAATATTTTGACATATTATACACGCAAATCGGAGCATCAAGCACAAAGTTATGAACCCACAAACATGCACACATGATAACTTTTCAGAAAAGGACTTGGGTGAAATTGGACCTCAGGGAGGGTGGACATGTCCGGTCCAGGGCAGACACGTCCGACGTGGCTGGGTCGTCCTCCATCTCCAGGAGGTCAACGGCGGGGTTGGCGATGCAGGAGTCGCCCTCCGATGTTATTGGGGTGCGGGAGGAGCCGAAAGAGGCCGGGGATGGGCAGATCCAGTCGCAGGGCATCCATTCCCGGCCGGATCTGGCCAGAGTTGGACGGGGCGGCGAGCTTCAGGGCGGAGGCGGCTGCGGGCGGCGAAGCGCTCGAGGAGGCGAGGTCCCTGGCGGTGGCGAGGCGAGGCAGAGGAGGCCGGAGGCGACGGCGGGGTCGAGCGGACCCAGGGCGGAGTCGCCGGATCTAGGCGAAGGCGGCGCAGGTCTTTGGTGAAGCTCTAGTGGTGGTGCGAGGACGATGGTGGCGACACGCTCAGAGCGGAGCAGCTCGGGCGAGTGCTCAGGCGCGCGGCGGGGCGGATCGGGCCCCGATGGGCTTGCTCGGGCCCGATCTGGGCTTGGCGGGCCCGCGGGCTCTGCGGCGGCGCGGGGAGGCCAGGGCGACGGGGAGCCAGGCCACATGGCGGGTGTTGGTTGGCCCTGGTAGCGGCGCGCCCAATGGTGACTCACCAAGTGGCGAGCAAGGCTGGAGGGGCGCGGAAATGGAGGGGAGCTGCGGTGCTGATGATTGGGCTGCGCGTAAAACAAGGTGGGAGGAAGGGGAAGGCCAAAATTGGCAGGGGAGACATCTATATATAGTAAGGGGGCTAGGGTTAGGTGTTTTGCTCCGTTTCGGAGCCGTTCGATCTCGATCGGACGGTCCGGAGCAGAGGGGGGTTAGGTAGGTGGGCTAGTTGGATGTGAAGAGGAGTAGGGCTGAGATGAGAGGGAAAGAGTGCAGCCCGACACGGGTTTTCGGAGACCGAAAACACCCGACGAATATACCAACTATATTGCGGCTACAAGTTTAACGGTTGGACTATTAAACGAACTCTGAATGCAACGAAACTTGACAGGTGGTCTACCTACACTATAATAAGACCGCATACCAAGTTTCAACTCATTCTGAGAACATTTTTATGCCCCTTATAAAACAATATTTCGGAGGTGCCGGGGCGCGTGCGAGTGCGGTTGGGCACAGAAGAGATAATAGAGAGAACTAGGAGGACCCGGACGGATGCAAGTTTAGAAAAACATGCAGATGAAATGCAGATGATGACATGGCAAAATGCAACATGCAAGAAAATGACATGGCAACGACGGTGAATAACTGGAACACACCTGGCGCATCGGATTCGGGGCGTTACAACTCTCCTCCACTAACAAGAGATCTCGTCCCGAGATCTTAGGAACAAGACGGAGGAGAAAGAGGAAGAGGTGAAGTGAGACCACAAGAGAGAAGATGAACAAAGTCGAGAGCACTCGGTTAGAAAGGAGGAACAGTGAATATGACGAGAATGAAAAGCTCAAGAAACAAGATAGACTCTGAAACCACTCTGGTTAGAACAAGATAAAAAAGGAATGAACAAAAGAATTTGGGCAGCACTCCGACTGATAGTGGATGGAATGGAGACTTGAACTTCACCCAATGGGATGACACTTGACGAGATGAACAACGCAATGCCTCCGGAAGAACTGAAAGAATGGAATTAAAAGAACTTAGAAGGAAGGATTGAACGGAGTTGTTGAGAAAATCAACAACGAAAGAATCAGCTTGTTGTGGACCTACTAAAAACATCTCAAAACTTGAGGTGAAATTACACCACAACCAAATGTCTGAATGGCTGAGAAGAAACGAAGAAATGCAAAACTCCACTTCAGAAGAAAAAAAGGAGAAATATTTGCACTTTGAGACGCGAGAAGAAAAGATACTTGAACTCCTCCAACAAGAATCTAGATGAACTCTTGAAGAATGAAATAAATCATGAAGAACCACCATGAAGAACTCCAGTGATAAAAGGATGATGAGATAGAATGAAGGACGAAAGAATAGATTAAAGCCTTGCAGTGATTTAGATGGAGGTTCCGACGAAATGGCCGAGGAAAATTTTGAACTCCAGAAAAGAAAAGATGAAAACACTTCGAAGCGCGAAATTACTCATCATGAACAAACTCCGAAGGAAGGGATTAATCACTTGGAGGAAATAAGAATAGGATTTATTGTATGCTTAACCTTCATCAACTTAAATTGATGACAAGCAATGGATTTTGCATACGACTTATTCTTATTGAAAAGGATTAAGGGGAATATAGCACAAAACTTGAGAAAGTCTTCATGAACCACCGGTAGATTGGAAAGAACAAATGAATTGATATGATAACAAAGGAAAAGGAATCTAAAGGAACCACCGTAAGAATTGGAAAATGACTGATGAAAGGGAATGAATCACCGAGAAGAATTAGAAGAACAAATATGCTTGAGGGGATTTAGATACAAGAGAACGGGAAGAACTCGAGCTGATTAAAGAACATTTGTACGAAGCGCCAGGATAATTGAATAATGGTAGCTGAAATGTGAGGATGAAGAATTCTTCTGGAATGATGGCCTCCGGTGAAAAGGAACGGAAAAACAACTCCTGACATACTCTGGATGGGTAAGAAAGAATATCTGTCAAACGGAATAATTCGCAAGGATAACATGAAGCTAGAACCGCGAATCTTCGAGAGAACGGACAAGATTATAAGAGAAACTCTTCTTCGGTCTTCCAATGATGACGGGAAACAACACCAAAAATGGTTTAGAAACTTCGGGAGAAAGGGAAGTGAAGAGGTTGAGCCAACAATGAAATGATTTGAAATCGATCTTGGAAAGGCATCTGATTGATCAAATTCATTCTTACGTCAAACTCCGAAAAGAATTCGGAATGGCTCCGGAATAATTAGAAGAGTCAGGTAAGATCCTGGGAAAAGACCTATGGATTAGGGCCCACTAAAAGGAAACACCATTGAAAAGGATTGTTGAAGAGATAGATGATGCACTGGAACAACTGAAATATTTGAATGAGGTGACAACCTCGAATTAATTGGAACACAGACGAATCTCCTGAGATGTCTTGAGCACTCTAGAAGGATAAACTATCGAGAGGCGAACAAGCAGGGAAAACACTTGATCCAAGGAAAAGAATATGATCAACCCAAAAAAAGCTTGAATTGAATCGACCAGAAAGAAAAAGAGACGAAGAATGTCAAACGAGACGAGAATTCACTGGTTGAAATAGTTTACGAAAGACTGAAGATGTTCCGCACGAATGAAATGGATGCTCGAAAGAGACTCAGGCTCCGGAAAGAAGAGGGTGGGAGGGCGGGAAAAACAAAGGCAACTTGGAAGGGAGAACGGACGAATAGCTTGAAGAGAAAACACCGGTTGAAAGAATGCAAAGTTCTCACGAGTAGGATGGATACTCGATTACGGGTTCCAGCTCCGAGAAGAAAAAGGGTGGGAGGGTGGGAAAATAAAACAACTGAGAATTGATCTTGCAAAAACAAGGAGGTTGAACCGACTTGACGAGAAAATGCACCGGATCAAAAGAGCTGAGAACCAACGAACGAAAAACCAAGTGCATGATCCTAAAGAAAAATTTGAAGGGAAGAGGAGTAAGTCAAAACACCTACGTTGAGATTCCTCACCAGAGCGACGAAGGGGCTGAGGAGTAAAAATAATTCCTACTCTCCGATATAACTAGACTCAAAAATAGTTTTCTACTAGACTCGACAACGGCCAACTACGAACAATCAAGGGGCTTCTATGGTCGGTCGAGGCTCTAATACCAACTTGTCACGCCCAATATGCGACCCTATCCTAAAGGAACTCGAAGGTCCCACCAAGAATAGAAGCGCATATTGGAGACGCTTTTGCAAGGTGGATATCAGTACATTGTACCATGACATTGTTGGAAATATGCCCTAGAGGCAATAATAAAAGGTTATTATTATATTTCCTTGTTCATGATAATTGTCTTTATTCATGCTATAATTGTATTATTCAGAAATCGTAATACACGTGTGAATACATAGACCATAATATGTCCCTAGTAAGCCTCTAGTTGACTAGCTCGTTGAGCAACAGATAGTCAGGGTTTCCTGACTATGGACATTAGATGTCGTTGATAACGGGATCACATAATTAGGAGAATGATGTGATGGACAAGACCCAATCCTAAGCTTAGCACAAGATCATGTAGTTCGTTTGCTAGAGCTTTTCGAATGTCAAGTGTCCTTTCCTTAGACTATGAGATCGTGTAACTCCCGGATACCGTAGGAGTGCTTTGGGTGTACCAAACATCACAACGTAACTGGGTGGCTATAAAGGTGCACTACAGGTATCTCCGAAAGTGTCTATTGGGTTGACACGGATCGAGACTGGGACTTGTCACTCCGTATGACGAAGAGGTATCTCAGGGCCCACTCGGTAGTGCATCATCATAATGAGCTCAAAGTGACCAAGTGTTTGGTCACGGGATCATGCATTACGGTACAAGTAAAGTGACTTGCCGGTAGCGAGATTGAACGAGGTATTGGGATACCGACGATCAAATCTCTGGCAAATAACGTACTGATTGACAAAGGGAATTGTATACGGGGTTGCTTAAATCCTCAACATCGTGGTTCATCCGATGAGATCATCATGGAACATGTGGGAGCCAACATGGGTATCCAGATCCCGCTGTTGGTTATTGGCCGGAGAGCTGTCTCGGTCATGTCTCCATGATTCCCGAACCCGTAGGGTCTACACACTTAAGGTTCGGTGACGCTAGGGTTATTAAGAAGACTTGTATGTGATTACCGAATGTTCTTCGGAGTCCCGGATGAGATCCCGGACGTCATGAGGAGTTTTGAAATGGTCCGGAGGTGAAGATTTATATATGGGAATTTGTCATACGGTCACCGAAAAGTTTCGGGGGCATATCGGTATAATCTGGGGCCACGGATAGGTTCGAGGTCCACCAGAGGGGCCACCTCTCGGAGGGCCTCATGGGCCGTAGTGGGCAGGAACCAGCCTGGAGGCTGGGCGCCCCCAGGGCCCATGCGCCTAGGGTTGGGGTGAAACCCTGGTGGGCGCCCTCTTGCTTTGGGGGCAAGCCCCTCCTTGGCCGCCGCCCCCTCTAGATCTCATCTAGAGGGGCCCCCTTCCCCTCCCCTATAAATAGAGGCGAGGGAGGCTGCACACAACATCCAAGGCGCAGCCCCTCCCCTCCCCAACACCTCTCCTCCTCCGTTAAGAGCTTGGCGAAGCCCTGTCGGAGTACTGCCACTCCACCACCACCACACCGTCGTGCTGCTGCTAGAGCCTTATTCCTCAACCTCTCCTTCCCCCTTGCTGGATAAAGAAGGAGGAGATGTCATCCGCTCCGTACGTGTGTTGAACGCGGAGGTGCTGTCCGTTCGGCACTTGGTCATCGGTGATTTGGATCACGGCGAGTATGACTCCATCATCCCCGTTCTCTTGAACGCTTCCACTCGCGATCTACAAGGGTATGTAGATGCACTCCTATCACTCGTTGCTAGATGAACTCATAGATGGATCTTGGTGAAACCGTAGGAATTTTTTTTATTTTCTGCAATGTTCCCCAGCATACATAATAGTTGGGGATACATACAAGAGGCATACAATGCCACCCGAATACAACAACATTATACATAAGAGCGACATCCGACTACGGATGAAACACAAACAGAAACTCAAATGACACCCACCCTGCTTGCCCAGGCTGCCGACCAGGAACCTATCCCCTAAACAATGAAGCAGAAGAAGAACTCAAAACAAGCTAGCATCGCTCTCGCGTCATGATCATTGCATTACCTGTACCTGCAACTGTTGTTGTAGTAATCTGTGGGCCACGAGGACTCAGCAATCCCATTACCATGGGTATCAGGACTAGCAAAGCTTAATGGGTGGCTAACATACGCAAATAAAAGTGAGAAGAGAAGCAGCGCAACGGTCGAGAAGCTAGAAGTGATCAAGAAGTGATCCTGAAACTACTTACATTCATACATAACCCAAACCGTGTTCACTTCCCGGACTCCGCTGAAAAGAGACCATCACGGCTACACACACGGTTGATGCATTTTAAATCGAATCTGGTGTCAAGTTCTCTACAACCGGATATTAACAAATTCTCATCTGCCACATAACCGTGGGCACGGCTTTCGAAAGTTTAAACCCTGCAGGGGTGTCCCAACTTAGCCCATTATAAGCTTTCACGACCAAAGAAGGATATTCCTTCTCCCAGGAAGACCCGATCAGTCTCAGAATCCTGGTTACAAGACATTTCGGCAATGGTAAAATAAGACCAGCAAGACCACCCAAATGTGCTGACAAATCCCGATAGGAGCTGCACATATCTTGTTCTCAGGGCACACCGGATGAACACTACGTACAGCTAAAACCAACCCTCAAGTTTCCCCGAGGTGGCGCTACAAGTGGCTCTAGTTTGGACCAACACTTAGAGAAGCACTGGCCCGGGGGTTTAAAATAAAGATGACCATTGGGTTAGTTACTCCCAAGGGAAGGTTATAGGTTGTTAGGAAAATGTAAAACCAAGGTTGGGCCTTGTTGGAGGAGTTTTATTCAAGGCGAACTGTCAAGGGGTTCCCATACACCCGGCCGCGTAAGGAACGCAAAATCAAGGAACATAACACCGGTATGACAAAAACTAAGGCGGCAAGAGTGGGACAAAACACCAGGCATAAGGCCGAGCCTTCCACCCTTTACGAAGTACATAGATGCATTAATTAAAATAAGAGATATTGTGATATCCCAAAATAATCCGGATGCAACATGGAGCAATCTTCAACTTCACCTGCAACTACCAACGCTATAAGAGGGGGTGAGCAAAGCAGTAACATAGCCAAGCAACGGTTTGCTAGGAAGGGTGAAAAGGTTAGAGGCTGACATGGCAATTTGGGAGGTTTGATAAATAAGAGATAGGCAGGGCAGCATAGCGATAGAACGAATCTACTAGCATAGCAATGATAGTAATGAGATCTAGAGTAATGGTCATCTGACCTGAAATCCCACTAGGAAGAAGAACAATTCCATGAAGAAGACGAATGGGCGAAGACGAACAAAGCGTAGTCGAACCAATCCTAACGGTCGCAACAAAACAGGAACTATCGAGAAGAAGCACAACCGGAAGAAGCAAACAACACGGTAAACACACAACACATAAACATGGCATGATGCTCAACCAAGTATGATGCATGACAAAGCCTATATGATGCTACTCATGGAAAGAGATGATGCATACAACAGCAACACATCAAAGCAAGTTTAAATGAGGCTGGAAACAACATATAACAAATCCGGTAAGTCCTCATATGCAAATTTTGAAATTGGTCTAGAACTGAATAAACCTAATGTTCAAGTTGTTAAACAACAAGTTAAGATGCACCAAGATGATCTACACGAATTTCTAGTCAAGTTACATATAAAGTTCATTTAGTTCGAAGCTACGGCCTAGAAGATATGAGCAAAACAAGTCAAACATGGCATTGATGCAAAATGCATTCAAACATCAAGCAAACACTCTCAAAACATGGATGCAACATGATAAGATGAAACTACATGCAAAATCAAGCAAGTATCATGTAGAGCCTGCTCAAAACGGAGCAATGGTGCAACACATACACTCCAAACAAGTTATAACCACAATCTGTCCAAAACAGCAAGTAGGCACTTTGCAATCATCAAAACAACATGCTATAGGAATCATATGAGCACAAACTTGACATTCGTATCATCTACAGATAACATACTTCAAGTATCATTAAGTTTCAGGTTCATAGGCATCAATATTAAACCAATATGATCAATGCAAAATGCAACTTTATAACATAGCAACATATGCATGAGCAGAGTTAATATGATGGCATGTTGGAAGGCATGAAAAAAAGATGCTACAACAACTATATCTAGCAACCAAGGGCATTAAATCGAAGTAAATAACAAACAAAAAATAACATCAAGACATCATATACATATGGCCCATGTATTAGTAGGAACCAACAAAACAAGATTGAATATTGAAACAGTTTCAGCAAGTGTAAAACAGCAACATTTTGATAGCATGTTTGCAAGCAAGAAACAAAGGCATATGACATCCAAAATTAGCAAACATGGCATGTGAACAGAATACACATAGCATACTTCAAATCATGTAATTGGGGCATATCCAGAAGAGGCATGTATCACTCAATACCAAGCTCACAACAAGGCAACTTTGAAGTTAAGCTGAAATCGGAATATCATATATGCAAATTCATGGCAATGAAAACATATGCTACATGAGATATATAGGGAATCAAAAGGTATGGCATGATAGAGCATAGCATGTGCAACAAAACATTTCAAATAATCATCTCTAGAATATGCATAGATTAATTGGTAGCATCAAGCAAACATGGCAACATGATATAGCAGTCTTAGCATTGACAGAAAGTTAACAGCAAGTAGCCCACTTAACAAGCTTGATGCACGCACTAAAGAGCATATAAAAATACATTGATTGTACCACTGTAAATTAGGCATAATTAAGCTCCTAAAACATGTAGACATCATGCTCATAGGATGCACACACAAAATGCAACAAAAATGACAAATCAGCAAGTTACATCAATTTTCAAAAGTTAACAGCAACATGCACTCTTGCAATAATGATTAAGATATCAAGATGCACCCTAACATGAATGAAAATCACACCAACATTTATAGCATGAAGAGCATAACATGTGCATATAAAGATCATCATCATAGCATCAACAGGGACAAAGTTGTGGCACTCACAAAAGGCATATATGATGTTAACAATTAGCAGATTACAACAGTTCATATCACATAGCAGTTTTGCAACAAGGATTAAGGCATCTAGATGAGTAGGAACACGAATGCAAACTAGACCATCATGAAGATCACTTTGAGATGAACATTTTGACATATTATACACGCAAATCGGAGCATTAAGCACAAAGTTATGAACCCACAAACATGCACACATGGTAACTTTTTAGAAAAGGACTTGGGAAAAATTGGACCTCAGGGAGGGTGGACATGTCCGGTCCAGGGCGGACACGTCCGACGTGGCTAGGTCGTCCTCCACCTCCAGGAGGTCAACGGCGGGGTCGACGATGGAGGAGTCGCCCTCCAACGTCGTTGGGGCACGGGAGGAGCCGGAGGAGGCCGGGGACGGGCAGATCCGGCCGCGGGGCATCCATTCCCGGCCAGATCTGGCCGGAATTGGGCGGGGCGGCGAGCTTCAGGGCGGAGGCGGCTACGGGCGGCAAAGCGCTTGAGGAGGCGAGGTCCCTGGCGGTGGCGAGGCGAGGCAGAGGAGGCGGAGGCGGCAGGCGGGTCGAAGGACCCAGGCGGAGTCGCCGGATCTAAGCGACAGTGGCACATGTCTCCGGTGAAGCTCCGGCGGCGGGCGAGGACGGCGGCGGCGACGCTTCGGGCGGAGCGGCTCGGCGGCCTTCGGCGCGTGGCGGCGGATCAGGCCCCGATGGGCTTGCTCGGGCCCGATCTGGGCTCGGCGAGCAGGGGATGGAGGGGAGCGGCGGCGCTGATGATTGGGCTGCACGTAAAACAAGGTGGGAGGAAGGGGAAGGCAAAGATTGGCAGGGGAGACATCTATATATAGTAAGGGGGCTATGGTTAGGTGTTTTGCTCCGTTTCGGAGCCGTTCGATCTTGATTGGACGGTCCAGAGCGGAAGGGGGTTAGGTAGGTGGGCTAGTGGGCTGTGGAGAGGAGTAGGGCTGAGATGAGAGGGAAAGAGTGCAGCCCGACACGGGTTTCGGAGACCGAAAACACCCGACGAATATACCGACTATATTGCGGTTACAAGTTTAACGGTTGGACTATCAAACGAACTCCGAATGCGACGAAACTTGACAGGTGGTCTACCTACACTATAATAAGACCGCACACCAAGTTTCAACTTATTCCGAGAACATTTTTATGCCCCTTATAAAACAATATTTCGGAGGTGTCGGGGCACGCGTCGAGTGTGCTTGGGCTCGAGCGGACAATAGAGAGAACTGGGAGGACCCAGATGGATGCAAGTTTAGAAAAACATGCAGATCAAATGCATATGATGACATGGCAAAATGCAACTCACAAGCAAATGACATGGCAACGACGGCGAAGAACTAGAAGACACCTGGCGCATCGGATTCGGGGCATTACAATCAAGGTGCTACAACTACCTATTTATGCATGATAACAATCTGGAAAGCTATTCCAAAGTAACACTATGATATATCTGGCAAAGTATGCAGCAAACTGCATGCTTTATATCCTGAGGAGTTATCACGGTTAAGGTAGAAATCTACTAAAACCATCACTCCAAAGTATGCAACAAATTCAGAGGAGTTATCGCGGTTAAGGTAGAGATCTACTAAAACCATCACTCCGAAGGTGAGGATCCTTGGATTCTCAGCTGTAGTCGATGAAACCAGTGTCAAAGATTCATCTTCTCCGCCAAGGATAGTAACAAGGAAGGAAAGTGATAGTAACAACGTAATTATTGCATAGCACTTGTTTTACTCATCTGGATAATATTTAGTGCTTTCGCTTCCAATATGGAAAAATAGAAATCAATTGTACGTTTCCAACCATGTCTAACTAGCTAAGTGTCTGTGTGTTGCCATAGACTAACAAAATATATATACAAAGAGAAAATTCATGTGACATGAGAGTCAAAGGCTATTTTTATGGGAAGATATCCCATGGTCATGATCTAGTAGGTACACGCATCTCATCATCTTCTTTCTTCCACACTCACTACTAGAATCGACATATACACCGAGTGCCATGGACACTCGGCCAGGAACAATAACCACCGGCAAAGCCTTTGCGAGAGTTGCACTCGGCAAAGGCCACCTGCCGTACACCTCGAACAAACAGAATTTGTCGAGGCGAGGCACAGACACTCGACAAGCGGTTTCTTTGTGAGCCAAACAGTACCTCTCGGCAAAATAAAGTAACTTCACATCTGCTAGTTCCGTCGGCTCTTTGCCCGAGCAGCTTGGCAAAACTACCACAACCAACTGCTAGTGCGTGCCACTTTCTTTGAGAAGCACTCGATAAAGATCCCTTCCTGACCACTTTACATTGCTTTTCCTTGGATCCTGCAGCAAAAATAGATATACAATACACAACAATGCATTTCAAGTCTCAATGTATAACAACAGACTCACATAAGCATTATATAAAATAGTTTCACACAAACTTCATTTGAAATAAGAAGGTAGCTCTTTGGTACAAATGCCTACTTACTAAACAATAAAGTGATCAATGCATGTCTAAATGCAAGCACATAATAAAAGCAACACCACAATTATCACGAACTAAAGGAGAATTATCAAGTTCTTCCATCCACTGAACCCGATAAGCCATTTCTGGCTAGCACATCCATTGAACCCATCCACTGAACCCACTAATTCAGATTTTTCTCTTCTGGTTAAGCACATAGTGATTGTAATGATACTCTTCCTTCTCTCTGCTATTGAACGAGTCGTGGGAGCTGCATTTGTAGCGAAGCACTTGTTCATTGCATTTAGACCATGAATCCTAGACTCCTTGACATCTACCTTTGTACAACGCATACCACTTCATCTACAAAGATAGAGAAAAAGCGACAGAGAAGGAATGCAAGGTTAAAATATCACATCATACATAATCCACATAAGTGTTCATCACTCACACAATCAAAAGCATCGCAAGTGGCAATCTAAGTCCATATCAGCACCTACATGACTATATCACTAAATCAACGCCAAACTATCTAGGTGGACTACTTGAAGGTGTAGTCGGTTAAACCAATGATCGTGGAGTCAGAGCACGTCGGGGATCCCCCATGATGGAGGACCAAGCATCGTCGGGACTGTAGGTCGGTGGACTGTTGGGAAAAATTGCATGGAAAACAAAAACTTTTCTACGCACACGCAAGATCTATCCATGGAGATGCATAGCAACGAGAGGGGGAAAGTGTGTCTACGTACCCTCATAGACCGTAAGTGGAAGAATTTCACAACGCGGTTGATCTAGTCAAACTTTCTTCGTGCTCCAACTAATCTAGTACCGAACGCATAGCACCTCCGTGTTCTGCACACGTTCAGCTCGGTGACATCCTCCACCTTCTTGATCCAGCAAGACGACGAGGTAGTAGATGAGTTCTGGCAGCACGACGGCGTGGTGATGGTGATGGTGATGTGATCTCCACAGGGCTTCGGCTAAGCACTATGAAAATATGACCGGGGGAGCAAACGATGGATGGGGGCGCCGCACACGGCTAAGATAATGTTGTGTCCTTGTGTGGCGCCCCCCATGTATATATAGGTGGGAAGGAAGAGCGAGTCCAACTCCACACTTTCCTTTACCTCCCCATAGGGCCGGCCCCATTGATGGGGGCGCCGCACACGGCTGGTGTGTTCCCTTACTTGGCCCATATCTTTGCCAGGGATGCCCGAAACTCCTTCCGGTGACCCGATAAGTTCCATATACCCTGCGAAACACTTTCGGTGTCTGAATATCATCGTCCTATATATAAATATTTACCTATCATACATTTCAAGACTCCTCGTCATCTATGTTATCTCATTCGGGACTCTGAACAACATTCGGTCACCAAATCATATAACTCATATAACCCCATATCATCAATGAACGTTAAGCGAGCGGACCCTACGGATTTGAGAACTATGTAGACATGACTGAGACACCTCTCCGATCAATAACCAATAGCGGAACCTGGATGCCCATATTGGCTCCTACATATTTTACGAAGATCTTTATCACGGTCGAACTGTTATGACAACATAAGAAATTCCCTTTGCCCATCATATGTTACTTGCCCGAGATTGGATCGTCGGTATCTCTATACCTAGTTCAATCTCGTTATCGGCAAGTCTCTTTACTCTTCCGTAATACATCACCTCATGACTAACTCCTTTGTCATTTGCTTGCAAGCTTATGATGTGTATTACCGAGAGGGCCTAGAGATACCTCTCCGATACTCGGAGTGACAAATCCTAATCTCGATCTATGCCAACTCAACAAACACCTTCGGAGATACCTGTAGAGCATCTTTATGATCACCCAGTTATGTTATGATGTTTGATAGCAGACAAGGTATTCCTCCGGTATCCGTGAGTTGCATAATCTCATAGTCGAAGGAATATGTATTTGACATGAAGAAAGCAATAGCAACAAACTGAACGATCATTATGCTAAGCTAACGGATGGGTCTTGTCCATCACATCATTCTCCTAATGATGTGACCCCGTTATCAAATGACAATACATGTCCATGGTTAGGAAAACTTAACCGTCTTTGATCAACGAGCTAGTCCAGTAGAGGCTTACTAGGGACATGGTATTTGTTTATGTATTCACACATGTATTTAGGTTTTCGATCAATACAATTCTAGCATGAATAATAAACATTTATCATGAATAAGGAAATATAAAATAACAACTTTATTATTGCCTCTAGGGCATATTTCCTTCAGTCTCCCACTTGCACTAGAGTCAATAATCTAGATTACATTGTAATGAATCTAACACCCATGGAGTCTTGGTGCTGATCATGTTTTGCTTTCATGGAAGAGGCTTAGTCGATGGATTTGCTACATTCAGATCCGTATGTATTTTGCAAACTTCTATGTCTCCATCCTTGACCTTTTCACGAATGGAGTTGAGGCGTCTCTTGATGTGTTTAGTTCTCTTGTGGAACCCGAATTCCTTCGCCAAGGTAATTGCTCTAGTGTTGTCATAAAAGATTTTCATTGGACCCGATGCACTAGGTATTACACCTAGATCGGATATGAACTCCTTCATCCATGATCCTTCATGTGTTGCTTTCGAAGTAGCTATGTACTCTGCTTCACACGTAGATCCCGCCATGACGCTCTGCTTGGAACTACACCAACTGATAGCTCCACCATTCAATATAAAAACGTATCCAGTTTGTGACTTAGAGTCATCCGGATCGATGTCGAAGCTAGCATCGGCGTAACCCTTTAAGACGAGCTCTAAGTCACCTCCATAAACGAGAAACATATCCTTGGTCCGTTTAGGTACTTGGGATGTTCTTGACCGATGTCGAGTGATCCACTCCTGGATTACTTTGGTGCCTCCCCGCCAAACTTATGGCAAGGCACACATCAGGTCAGTACACATCATAGCATACATGATAGAACCTATGGTTGAGGCATACGGAATGACTTTCATTCTCTCTCTATCTTCTGCAGTGGTCGGGCTTTGAGTCGACTCGATTTCACACCTTGTAACACAGGCAAGAACCCTTTCTTTGACTAATCCATTTTGAACTTCAAAAATTTATCAAGGTATGTGCTTTGTGAAAGTCCTATTAAGCGTCTTGATCTATCCCTATAGATCTTGATGCCCAATATATAAGCAGCTTCACCGAGGTCTTTCATTGAAAATTCTTATTCAAGTATCCTTTTATGCTATCCAAAAATTCTATATCATTTCCAATCAATAATATGTCATCCACATATAATATAAAAAATGCTACAGAGGTCCCACTCACTTTCTTGTAAATACAGGCTTCACTGCAAGTTTGTATAAAACCATATGCTTTGATCACCTCATCAAAGCGTATATTCCAACTCCGAGATGCTTACTCCAGTCCATAGATGGATTGCTGGAGCTTGCACACTTTGTTAGCACCTTTAGGATCGACAAAACCTTCTGGTTGCATCATATACAATTCCTCTTTAAGAAATCCATTAAGGAGTGCAGTTTTGACGTCCCATTTGCGAGATTTCATAATCATAAAATGCGGCAATTGCTAAGATGATTTGGACAGATTTAAGCATCACTACGGGTGAGAAAGTCTTATCATAGTCAACTCCTTGAACTTGTTGAAAACCTTTCACGACAAGTCATGCTTTGTAGACAGTAACATTACCATTAGCATCAGTCTTCTTCTTGAAGATCCATTTATTCTCAATGGCTTGTTGATCATCAGTTAAGTCCACCAAAGTCCACACTTTGTTCTCATACATGGACCCTATCTCGATTTCATGGCCTCAAGCCATTTATCGAATCTGTGCTCATCATAACTTCTTCGTAGTTCGTAGGTTCGCCTTGGTCTAGTAACATGACTTCCAGCAAAGGATTACCGTACCACTCTGGTGCAGATCATGCTCTGGTTGACCTACAAAGTTTTGTAGTAACTTGATCTGAAGTTTCATGATCATTATCACTTGCTTCCTCTCTACTTGGTGTAGGCATCACGGGAATGGTTTTATGTGATGTGCTACTTTCCAAAATGAGAGAAGGTACAAGTACCTCATCAAGTTCTACTTTCCTCCCACTCACTTCTTTCGAGAGAAACTCCTTGTCTAGAAACATTCCATTCTTGCAACAAAGATCTTGCCTTCGGATCTGCGGTAGAAGGTGTACCCAAATGTTTCCTTAGGGTATCCTATGAAGACGCACTTCTCCGATTTGGGTTTGAGCTTATCAGGCTGAAGCCTTTTGACATAAGTGCCGCAACCCCAAATTTTAAGAAACGACAACTTAGGTTTCTTGCCAAACCATAAGTCTCAATGGATTTCGACGGTGCCCTATTTAACGTGAATGCAGCTGCATCTAATGCATAACCCCAAAACGATAGTGGTAAACCAGTAAGAGACATCATAGAACGCACCATATCTAATAAAGTACGGTTCTGACGTTCGGACACACCATTCTGTTGTGGTGTTCCGGTGGCGTGAGTTGTGAAACTATTAAACATTGTTTTAAATGAAGGCCAAACTCATAACTCAAATATTAGCCTCCATGATCAGATCGTAGAAACTTTATTTTCTTGTTACAATGACTCTCCACTTTGCTCTGAAATTCTTTGAACTTTTCAAATGTTTCAGACTTGTGTTTCATTAAGTAGACATACCCATATCCACTCAAATCATCTGTGAAGGTCAGAAAATAACGATACCCACCGCGTGCTTCAAGACTTATCGGACTGCATACATATGTATGTTTTATTTCCAATAAGTCATTAGCTCACTCCATTGTTCTGGTGAACGGAGTTTTAGTCATCTTGCCCATGAGGCATGGTTCCCAAGTATCAAATGATTCATAATCAAGTGATTCCAAAAGTCCATCTGCATGGAGTTTCTTCATGCGCTTTACACCAATATGACCTAAACGGCAGTGCCACAAATATGTTGCACTATCATTATCAACTTTGCATCTTTTCACATCAATATTATGAATATGTGTATCACTACTATCAAGATTCAACAAAAATAGACCACTCTTCAAGGGTGCATCAACATAAAAGGTATTACTCATATAAATAGAACAACCATTATTCCTTGATTTAAATGAATAACCGTCTCGCAATAAACAAGATCCAGATATAATGTTCATGCTCAACGCGGGCACCAAATAACAATTATTCAGGTCTAAAACTAATCCCGAAGGTAGATGTAGAGGTAGCGTGCCGACGGTGATCAAATCAACCTTGGAACCATTTTCGACGCGCATCATCACCTCATCCTTAGCCAATCTTAGTTTTTTCTGCATCTCCTGTTTCGAGTTACAAATATGAGCAACCGAACCAGTATCAAATACCAAGGCGCTGCTACGAGCATTAGTAAGGTACACATCAATAACATGTATATCAAATATACCTTTTTTCACATTGCCGTCCTTCTTATCCGCCAAGTATTTGGGGCAGTTCCGCTTCAAGTGACCAGTCCCTTTGTAGTAGAAGCACTCTGTTTTAGGCTTGGGTCTAGCTTTGGGCTTCTCCCCGGGATTGGAAATTTGCTTGCCATTCTTCTTGAAGTTCCCTTTCTTTCCCTTGCCCTTTTTCTTGAAACTAGTGGTCTTGTTAACCATCAACACTTGATGCTCCTTCTTGATTTCTACCTCCGCAGCCTTGAGCATTGCGAAGAGCTCAGGAATTGTTTTGTTTATCCCTTGCAGATTATAGTTCATCACAAAGCCTTTGTAGCTTGGTGGCAGTGATTGAAGAACTCTGTCAATAACACAATCAACTGGAAGATCAACTCCTAGCTGAGTTAAATGATTATGATACCCAGACATTTTGGGTATGTGTTCACTGACAGAACTATTCTCCTCCATCTTGCAGCTATAGAACTTGTTGGAGACTTCATATCTCTCAACCAGGGCTTTTGCTTGAAATATTAACTTTAAATCTTGGAACATCTCATATGCTCCATGACGTTCATAACGTCTTTGAAGTCCCGGTTCTAATTAAGCCGTAAAGCATGGCACAGTAAAGTATTGAGTAGTCATCAGATCGAGCTTGCCAGACGTTTTCACAACATCAGCTTCAGCTCCTGCAGCAGGCCTTTCTCCTAGCGGTGCATCAAGGACATAATTCTTCTGTGCAGCAATGAGGATAATCATCAAGTTACAGACCTAGTCCATGTAGTTGCTACCATCATCTTTCAACTTAGCTTTCTCTAGGAACGCATTAAAATTTAGGGGAACGGTAGCTCGGGCCATTGATCTACAACATAGATATGCAAAACTATAAGACTAAGTTCATGATAAATTAAGTTCAATTAATCAAATTACTAATGAACTCCCACTTAAATAGACATCCCTCAAGTCATCTAAGTGATACGTGATCCAAATCAACTAACCCATGTCCGATCATCACGTGACATGGGGTAGTCATCAATGGTGAACATCTCTATGTTGATCATATCTACTATATGACTCATGTTTGACCTTTCGGTCTACAGTGTTCCAAGACCATGTTTGTACATGCTAGGCTCATCAAATTTAACCCAAGTATTCTGCATGTGCAAAACTGTCTTACACCCGCTGTATGTGAACGCAGAGTCTATCACACCCGATCATCACGTGGTGCTTCAAAACGACAAACTTTGGCAATGGTGCATACTCGGGAAGAACACTTATATCTTGAAATTTAGTGAAGGGATCATCTTATAATGCTACCGTTATTCTAAGCAAAATAAGATGCATAAAGGATAAAACGCAATCAAAATATGTGACATGATATGGCCATCATCATCTTGTGCTTTTGATCTCCATCTCAAAAATATCATCATGATCTCCATCGTCAACGGCTCGACACCTTGATCTTCATCGTTGCGTCGTGGTCGTCTCGTCAACGATTGCTAATGCATTGCGATAAAGTAAAGCAATTACATGGCGTTTGCATTTCATACACTAAAGAGTCAACCATAAGGCTCCTACTGGTTGCTGATAATTTACAAAACATGATCATATCATACAATAACGTATATCACATCATGTCTTGACCATATCACGTCACAGCATGCCCTGCAAAAACAAGTTAGACGCCCTCTACTATGTTGTTGCAAGTTTTACGTGGCTGCTACGGGCTTCTAGCAAGAACCGTTCTTACCTACGGAAAAAACCACATTGGTGTTTCATCAAGTTTGTTGTTTTAACCTTCTTCAAGGACCGGCCGTATTCAAAATCGATTGTAGGAGAAATAGACACCTGCCAGCCACCTTTATGCAAAACTACTTGCATGTCAGTCGGTGGAACTGGTCTCATGTGCGTGGACATGTAAGGTTTGTCTGAGCCGCTTCATCCCTCAATACCGCCGAATCAAAATGAAGTTGGTGGTAAGCACTATGACTATCACCGCCCACACCTCTTTTTGTTCTAATCGTGCATATTATCTACGCATAGACCTGGCTCGGATGCCACTGTTGGGAAATGTTGCATGGAAAACAAACAAAATTCTTTGCACACGCAAGATCTATCCATTGAGATGCATAACAACAAGAGGGGGAGAGTGTGTCTAAGTACCCTCGTAGACCGTAAGCGGAAGTGTTTACATAATGCGGTTGATCAGATTGAATTTTCTTCGTGCTCCAACCGACCTAGTACCAAACACACGACACCTCGTGTTCTGCACATGTTTAGCTCGGTGAAGTCCTCCGCCTTCTTGATCCAGCAAGATGGTGATGTAGTAGATGAGTTCCAGCAGCATGACAGCGTGGTGAGGGTGATGGTGATGTGATCTCCACAGGGCTTCGCCAAAGCACTACGAAAATATGACCGAGGGAGTAAACAATGGACAGGGGCACCGCACACGGCTAAGACAATGTTGTGTCCTTGTGTGGTGCCCCTCCCATGTATATATAGGTGGGAGGGGAGAGGGAGGCAGCCAGGGCGCGTCCCTAGGGGCTGGCCACCGGCCTTAGGGCTCCAGCCCTCCTGCCCCCCTTTCCTTATAAGAACAAGGGGGAACGGAAAGAGGGGGAGAGGGAAGGAAGAGGGAGTCCAACTCCACACCTTCCTTTCCTCCTCCCATTCCTTTCCCACCTGTGTGGGCCGGCCCCATATAGGGTGCACATCCCCTTGTGGGCTGGTGTGTTCCCTCACTTGGCCTATAAGGCCCATATCTTTGTCGGGCATGCCCGAACTCCTTCTGGTGACCCGATAAGTACCCGGTACCCTCCAAAACACTTTCGGTGTCCGAATACCATCGTTCTATATATCAATATTTACCTCTTGGCCATTTCGAGACTCCGCTTCATGTCCGTGTTCTCATCCGGTACTCCGAATAATATTCGGTCACCAAATCATATAACTCATATAACAATATATCGTCAATGAACGTTAAGCGTGCGGACCCTACGGGTTCGAGAACTATGTAGACATGACTGAGACACCTCTCCAATCAATAACCAATAGCGGAAGCTGGATGCCCATATTGGCTCCTACATATTCTACGAAGATCTTTATCGGTCAAACCATTATGACAACATACGCAATTCCTTTTGTCCATCGGTATGTTACTTGCGAGATTCGATCGTCGGTATCTCTATACCTAGTTCAATCTCGTTCTTTGAAAGTCCCTTTACTCGTTCCGTAATACATCACCTCGTGACTAACTCCTTAGTCATTTGCTTGCAAGCTTAAGATGTGTATTAGCGAGAGGGCCCAGAGATACCTCTCCGATACTCGGAGTGACAAATCCTAATCTCGATCTATGCCAACTCAACAAACACCTTCAGAGATACCTGTAGAGCATCTTTATGATCACCCAGTTATGTTGTGACGTATGATAGCACACAAGGTATTCCTTCGGTATCTGGGAGTTGCATAATCTCATAGACGAAGGAATATGTATTTGACATGAAGAAAGCAATATCAACAAACTGAACGATCATTATGCTAAGCTAACGGATGGGTCTTTTACATCACATCATTCTCCTAATGATGTGATCCCATTATCAAATGACAACACATGTCCATGGTTAGGTAACCTTAACCATCTTTGATCAACGAGCTAGTCTAGTAGAGGCTTAGTAGGGACATGGTATTTGTTTATCTATTCACACATGTATTTATGTTTTCGATTAATACAATTCTAGCATGAATAATAAACCTTTATCATTAATAAGGAAATATGAAATAAAAACTTTATTATTGCCTCTAGGGCATATTTCCTTCATGGACGCAATGGCATCGAGTCGTCACACTCCTTACGTGGTGGGGTCTTCTTCTCCTTAGCTGGCGGATTCTTCTTGGCCAGATCCTCAAAATACTTTATTACGATCAGCTGTGGGTTCTTCTCAATGAGCGCCACCAAGAAGTCCCCGGCGAGCTTCTCCTTGACCGCGAAGTCGACCCTAATGGAAGCTGCGTCGTCGGAGGAAGCCATAGCCGCGAAATCGATTGGTACTAACACCTTTCATCACACAATGAAAAATAGCATAAGAATCAAACATCAAAGATTACTTCTAAGCAAATTAGTAATGATGCGTAGCCACACCCGATTCAACTAAAGCTGGAGAAACAGACACCCACTAGCCACCCGTGTGTGAAGCACGTCGGTAGAACCAGTCTCATGAATGCGTTCATGTAATGTCGGTATGGGCCACTTCAATCAACAATACCACCGAATGAAAGTATGACATGCTGGTAAGCAATATGACTATTATCGCCTACAACTCTTTGTGTTCTACTCGTGCATATAACATCTACGCATAAACCTGGCTCTGATACCACTATTGGGGAACACAATAATTTCAAAAAAATTCCGACGAACACGCAATATCCATCTAGCTGATGCATAGCAACGAGTAGGAGAGTGTGTCCACGTACCCTCATAGACCAAAAGTGGAAGCATAAAGTAACGCGGTTGATGTAGTTGAACGTCTTCGCGATCCAACCGATCAAGTACCGAACGCACGACACCTCCGTGATCTGCACATGTTCATCTCAGTGACGTCCCTCAAAGTCTTGATCAGCTGAGGCCGAGGGATAGTTTCCTCAGCACGACGGCGTGGTGATGGTGATGATGAAGTTACCGGCGCAGGGCTTCGCCTAAGCACTACGACGATATGACCGAGGTGGAAATCTATGAGGTGCAGCGCACACGGCTAAGAAATCAACTTGTGTGTCTAAGGGGTGCCCCCCTCCCCCGTATATAAAGGAGTAGAGGAGGGGGAGGGCCGGCCTCATGGGGCGCGCCCAAGGGGGGATTCCTATTCCTAGTAGGAGTAGGTTTCCCCCTTTCCCTAGTTGGAGTACGAGAAGAAGGAAGAGGGAGAGGGAGAGAAGGAAAGCCCCCCCCCCCCAATTCGGATTGGGCTTGGGGGGTGCATGCCTCCCACTTGGCCGCCTCCTCCTCTCTTCCACCATGGCCCATTAAGGCCCATTAACTCCCCGGGGGGTTTTGGTAACCCTCCGGTACTCCGAAAATGCCCGAACTCATCTGAAACCTTTCCGGTGTCCAAACTTAGCCTTACAATATATCAATCTTTATGTCTCGACCGTTTCGAGACTCCTTGTCATGTCCGTGATCACATCCGGGACTCTGAACAACCTTCCATACATCAAAACACATAAACTCATAATATCTATCGTCATCGAATGTTAAGCGTGTGGACCCTATGGGTTCGTGAACTATGTAGAGATGACCGAGACTCATCTCCGGTCAATAACCAATAGCGGAACCTGGATGCTCATATTGGCTCCCACATATTCTACGAATATCTTTATTGGTCAAACCGCATAACAACATACGTTGTTCCCTTTGTCATTGGTATGTTACTTGCCCGAGATTCAATCGTTGGTATCACTATACATAGTTCAATCTCGTTACCGGCAAGTCTCTTTACTCGTTCCATAATGCATCATACCTCAACTAACTCATTAGTCACATTGCTTGCAAGGCTTATAGTGATGTGCATTACCGAGAGGGCCCAGAGATACCTCTCCGACAATCTGAGTGACAAATCCTAATCTCGATCTATGCCAACTCAACAAACACCATCAGAGACACCTGTAGAGCGTACTTATAATCACCCAGTTATGTTGTGACATTTGATAGCACACAAAGTGTTCGTCGGTATTCGGGAGTTGCATACTCTCATAGTCACAGGAACATGTATAAGTCATGAAGAAAGCAATAGCAATAAACTAAACGATCATAGTGCTAAGCTAACGGATGGGTCAATTCAATCACATCATTCTCTAATGATGTGATACCGTTCATCAAATGAAAACTCATGTCCATGGCTAGGAAACTTAACCACCTTTGGTTAACGAGCTAGTCAAGTAGAGGCGTACTAGTGACACTCTGTTTGTCTATGTATTCACACATGTACTACGTTTCTGGTTAATACAATTCTAGCATGAATAATAAACATTTATCATGATGAAAGGAAATAAATAATAACTTTATATTGCCTCTAGGGCATATTTTCTTCAGCTTCTGCCTCACCATGTCCATGTATTGGGCTTGGGCCTCACCGATTCTCATGGTGCAATGCATCAGCAAGGATGGCATGGAGGATGGGGTTGGCGCCGGATCGTCGACTACCACGTTCTCCATTGGGACGTCGTCGTCCTCCGGCTAGCTGCCGGCCAGCCAGTCTGCAGCAATGGCTGCCATGTCCTTTTGGTCCGTTGTTCGCCCGTCCCGAAGAGCGCTGGAGCGCAAGGAAGCCATGGTGGGAGTGGTGTGGACAGGAGAAAGGGAACAGAGGCGGATGACTATGACTATGGCAGGCAGAACACAGTTTATATAGCAATGGTAGGCGGCAGAGGGACGGACGGGTGGCATTGGAGTAGCCTCCTCGGCAACCGCATATCATTAATGTGGGCGGCATACGGACGGACGACACTTGTGTCGTTGAACACGGAGCAATTGCCTGCACCGAGAAGCAGCACGGGCGGCGCTGACCGTTTCGGGCGAAAAGCGCGCGCGGGCGAGGTAGGGGGCATGGGTGGGCCAGGGCAGCTAGACTCGTGCTTGGCAGCGGTCTGGTCTAGTAGCCGGACCTGCTGGCTCGCCGGGAAGCTCGCCGAGCTTATCGACGACAATCAGACGATGGACGTGGCTTCCGACCAGGAGCCGGTGCCACCGCCCAATGCGGTTCATGCCATGTCCACCAAAGAGCAGGTGCGGCCGCACTTCGATGCTTTAATGGCGGAAGAGCTACTAGCGCAGGAGGACCTGTGCTGCAACCTCTGTCTCCTCAATGAGCATCGGCTCGCGGAAGGAGGAATCACCGGTGAACAAGCAAACGACAATGTCGTCGTCGACATGTGGCCCTATGATCTTGGCTTCCTGGATGAGCAGCGGGCACTGTCTTAGACCATTCGTAGGGCCTGCGAGGCCCTCTCTATCATCCTTCGAGTTGTTGCGCTTGTCGTGGCGTAGCCTTCTCACATTGTCAACATGGTCAACGAACATGAGGAATCAGGAGATGATTTACTTGGAGAGGATGACAATGGGGACCCACCAAGGCCATAGTTGCACGTAGGGTAGTACCTCCTTATTATATACAACTATAATTTTTTTTGCTTCCTCCTGGTTTCCTGACATCACGGTCCCACACCATTGTCAACCTATATAGTCAACAAACAAGAGCATTGCACAAGGAGCGGCCGATAGCTGGGACCCAGCAGCTCGAGCAGTATTTCTGTTTTCGAGGTGTGAGCATAGTTTTTCTTGAGCGATGTTTTTGTTGTTGTTTAGAGGAGCAGGGTATCAACTAGGCGGGCTGTGGCCCGTCTAGCCCAGGCTATTGTTTTATGTCAACCAAATATCCAGCCGAGATATTAATTTTTTTTCAACGTGAAAATGGCTAGCCCAACTATACTTTTTTTTGAGGAATACCCAACCCAGGTCAACTTGTTATTCTCCGTCCCGCTGGGCTAAAAATCTTTCCTAGGAGAGCTGCATTAGGCTTAACAAGAAAATGGGCTTCAAGAAATAATAAATGGGATGTAATTATAAAAACTGAGTTGTAACTATAAAAAAATGCACCAAACATGTAATTAGTTAAAAAAAATATTATTTTTGGATTTTGAAATTTTTATTTCAATACTTGTTGCTACATAATATTTCGTTAGATTTTTATGTAATACAAATTTATTTTTAAATTATATTTAATCTGACTCAAAATTTCGGCATAAAAATATTTTGGATCCCATCAAGATGTGGGGAATTTTATTGAATTCTGTTTGGAGAGGTTGTGCTTGGGAATCCCTGCCCTGCTGGCACACCTATGGGGCGAGGGGCCCTTCGTGAGTCTTGATGCGAGGCGGAGGAGGCACGGAGAGCAGATCGAGGCGAGCACGCAGGCGGGCTTTTACCCAACCGGGGCTCTCCGAGAGATAAAACCCCTCTGCTGCTTGTGTTTGTATTTGATCTTGCTCAAGAGAATGAGCGTATGATGGCGTTGTAGCGTCGAATGAGTCGAACTGGCCGAACCTCCCCTACGTTGTGCATGGGCCTCCTTTTATAGTGCAAGGGGTCACCGACAGGTGTCAACGTAGGAGGAAGGGGTAAAAAGGTAAAAGAGGTGGTAGTTGGAGCAGTCTTGGGGAACGGTGAAGCTACGATTGCATGAACAATGGTTTCTACCTACTTTTGACAGAGGGGACAAGGGCATTTAATGCCCGTCGCCGTCGACCCCAAAAGCTCCGCCCTTGCGTCTCCGTCTGCCACGGCGATGGATCCACCACCGTGAAATGCCACCGTGTCCCCAGTGCTGCCTGACCATCCGCCACGCGTTCTGGAAAGGCCCTGGCGGCGCGGGGCGGATGAGCTGGAGCGCAGGCACACAGCGCACTCCTTCCGGCAAGCACCTTGCCGGGGGCTTGACCTTGCAGGGCCCGGGAGCTTGCCGGGCTCTGTAACTTGCCGCTCCCCGGGCCCTCGCCGGGACGCATGCAGCGCTGAGGCGTGTCTTCTATGATGTAATCTTCTAGTCTTCCCGACGAACTCCTCTCGCCGGGGCCTTGCGTGAGTGATGTAACTTTGAGCCTGAAATGGCCTTCCCGGCAAGCTCCGCTTGCCGGGGTCTCGATCTTCTGTCTTGTACACTTTGTTCTTGAATGGCTTAACATGGAGCAGGAAGGTCTCCGGCAAGCACGCGGTAAACCCTGCCGCGGGAAGCTGCAGCTGCCCGTGCACAAGTTGGGGTACTGAGGTATCCCTACCTTAGTACACCGACAGGAGCCCCCGGGCCTGGGCCACACACGGTGCCGAGCGCTGTTGGGCCAGGCCCCAAACAGTGCACGGGCACACGCGGCCCACGGCGCGTCGAACCCACTTCCGCATCTACGGCACCCCCTTGTAACGGCACGCATCGATTGCGGCGTCGTGGGAGAAGTGGGCGGCGCATGCGGTTTTTAAGGCATCCACGCCCGTGATCGTGGCGCAGGGCGAGGTCACCTCACCCGTCGCTCCGGCTCCGCTTTTTTGCCACGCGGCCCTCATGCACGGGGGTCGTGGGCGGCGAAGGTGGGAGACCGAGCCGTCACGGGCGGAGACGATGAGTCGACCCCGCTCCTCTGCCCGCCTCGCCTCCCGATTGGCCGGGCAGGGCGGTTGAGCCCCCACCTCGCCCTTTAAAAAGGGCGGAAGGGGAGCACAATGGCCTCACACTTCATCTTCTCCCTTCGTCTCCGGCTTCTTTCTTCTTTTCGCCATGGAAGGAGAAATCCCGGCTCTTCAGCGGTGGCAGCGAGGGTTGCCTCCAGATGGCGCACCTCTCCTACCCGCACCAGCGGCGGCGGAGCCGCCACGAGGGGAGAGGGAGAGGGCGAGGCCGCGGACGAGGCCGAGGGCGTGGTCGAGGCGGACGGGGGAGGGGCGGTCGCGGCGACGTGCCTCCCCCATCCCCTCCGCCGGCTCCCGTCCTCGAGGCGGTCCATACCGGAGACGACCCCTGGGAGTTCTTCATCAAGCTGCGCCGAGCGCCTCGACGCCGCCTCCGGCTGCCGGCCCCGTTCACGAGCGCGATGGAACCGGATCCGCCCGAGGTGATGGAGTTGCGCATGAGGGGCTGCGGGATCAGCGGCACTCGAGTGAGTGTCGTGTCCCCAGCCCCCGGCGTGATGTACTTCGACCGAGGGTGGAAGACATTCGCCCGGATCCATAGCTTGATGGCGGGGTTTACCCTCCATTTCAAGTTAATGGAGGGCGACCTTCTCGCCGTCAAGGTCTTCGGGGACTCCGGCATCCGGGCGAGATCTTGTGTGGACAGCTCCTCCGATAGCGAAGGTCCCTCCTCGGCGAGAGTGACGAGGAGGGAGGCGGCGGCGGCGAGGGGATGGCGGGCCCGACTAGGTGTCGGACGCCGGTGCCTCGTGCGCCACCGGCGACCCCATCTTCTGGGTCGCCGGCCTTCTGAACTCCCCGGGGCCGTCTCCTTGGGCGGCTGGCGTAGGGAGGTTGCGGAAGAGGAAGAGGGGGTGGCGGCAAGGCCGTCAAATCGGAGTACGAGGGCGAGGAGCCCTCGACAGCGTGCTGACGTCCCACCACCCCGTCTTCAAGCTCTGCCTCTGGCGCCTCCGTCTCCGCCAAGCTCCTGGCCGGCTCCCGGGGTGTTCTCTTGGTGTCTTCTGGCGCCCGTAGCTCACCTAGGCGCCCCTTTTGCCCTTCCCGGCAAGCTTCTCTTGCCGGGGACTCCTTGACCTACCTCCCGAACTCCTGAACAGAGAAACAGGAGAGGGATCACGGGCATCTTATCTTTCAATTTGTAAGCCCTCGGGCCTTAGTTGCATTTAAAACTTGTAATCCTCTCTATCATGTTCTTCATCCTCTATGGACTTGTACTAGACTAGGATGTTTTTAATGAAAAGGAAGGAATGCTTGCCGGGTCATATCCTTTGTACTGTTGTTTCCTTTGTATGATTTCCCCCTATGCTTCGAGGAACCTTGTCGGAGGAAGCACACTTGCTGAGTGCGGAACATCAGCAGCCCGCTGGCGGTGCTGCTCCCGGCAAGAACCTTGCCGGGGCTAGTTGCAGCGCACTTGTATCGTGAGCGGACTCGAAACGAATCAAGGGTGCAACTTAGCCACGACGCCGTTCCTTCCACGCATGGGTCGTTCATACAAGGTACAACAGTTTCTGGGAAAAGACACGGTTTTGCATTCCCTAGTCCATAAGAGGATGCATGATGAGGGATGAAAAACTTATCTGATATCACAGCCTCCGGCGACTCTGGCTCGTTGGGGATGAATCTCGTCGTTCGCGACCCCCAGCAACACTGGCTTGCCGCGAAGGGATCTTGGTACTGCAGCCCCCGGCAACCCTAGCTTGCCGGGGAGGGACCTTGGCACTCACAGCCCCCGGCGACTCTGGCTCCGCCAAAATCCAGGTGCTGGTGTGTTCTTCTGGCTTCTCTTCGTTGCTGCAATTTCAGCCATGAAAACAGCTGAGCTAGTTCTGCAACAGCTTCATTATTTACATGTATACGTATATAAATCCTTCCTATGCAACTTGCAACGCGAGGCCGTGCCTTGCCCTTCGTATGTTTACACTCTACGCTCTCGGGAAGCTTGCCGGCGCGAACACGCTTCTTGAGTCGGAACATCGCAGAGCCAGCTGGCGGTCTTGCTTCCGCAACAACCTTGCGGGCGATTCTGCAGCTTGTGTTTGTTGAGCGGACTCGAAACAAACCAAAGGCTTAACCGGGCCACGACACAGCTCCTCAACGCACAAGTTTTTCATACGAAGGGCATCTTACGGCAGGGCTCGCTATGTTACACCCTCTACTTTGCATCCTTTGTACGCTTTTTCCCTACGCTTCTAGGGAAGCTTGTCGGCGAGGGGCCCTTGTCGCGAGCGCTGAGTGCTGAACTCGAAGCAGCCTGCTGGCCAAGGTCTTGCCGGCAAGCAACCTTGCCGCGGCTAGCCGCGATGCACTTAGCTTGCTGAGCGGACTCGGAAACGAAACAAGGGCGCGACACTTGTCGCTGCTCACTTAAATCGTTGAGCGTGCTCGGAAACAAGGTAAGGGTGCGGCTTTCCACGGGTAGGTTCCTTCGCGCACAGGTATTGCGTACAAAGGATGAACGCACGAGGGACATAACATGAAAAAAACATGGAACTACGGAGCGCTCTGTACAAAATCTCGGATGACTTAGCTTTTCCGCCTTCTGCGATCTGGCGAGGCCGCGTTTCTCCCTTGATTTCCTCCCCTCGTATGTTTTCATCCTCACGCTTTCAGGGAACCTGCCGGCGCAAACACTCTTGCTGAGTGCGGAACATCAGCAGCCCGCTGGCGGTGTTGCCTCCGGCAGGAAGAACTTGTCGGGCTAGTTGCAGCGCGCCTTCATCGTTGAGCGGACTCGAAACAGATCAGGGGCGCAACTTAGCCACGACTCGACCCCCATGCGCACAGGTTCTCCATACAAGGTACGAAATTTCAGGGAATGCAACTCAAAAGTTTGAAACTGGCTGGTAGAGCTCGATGGCACGTCCTCAACGGCGGTGCAGCACTCCGGAGAGGTGCGCTTGCCTGAGTAGCACCAGAGCTATTCTTGCCGGGCTGGGCACCAGAGTTGTCCTCGCCGGGCTTCGCTTGCCGGTGGAGCTCGATGGCGCGCCCTCGACGGCAGCGCGGCACTCCGGAGAGGTGCGCTTGCCGGAGCAGGCACCAGAGCACTCGCCGGACTTGGCTTGCCGGCGGAGCTTGACGGCGCGTCCTCGACGGCAGCGCAGTGCTCCGGAGAGGTGCGCTTGCCGGAGCGGGCACCAGAGCACTCGCCGGAATTGGTCTTCATTTTCTTCATAGGACTTCCGTGGCCTTCTGGAACTCCTGCTCACTGTCATCCTCATCCTCCATGTCCTCGTCGTCGTCTTCTTCATTTTTGTCGCGGCCCCGGGGAGGTCGATCACCTTGCCGCTGCTTAGCCTTGTCGCGACGTCCTCCCCGGCCATTGAACGGCCGCTTCTTGCTCGGTTCTCCTCCGCCACCTTGGGCCCTCTCCTTGTCGCGCCTCTCGTACTCAGCCTTCTGCTGCTCGACGAGGTACTCGACGCGCTTGCAGTTGGTGAGATCGTGGCCCTTGGTGCGGTGGATTTTGCAGTATTGCTTGTCGGAGCCGCCACAGCTTGGCTGCCGCTTCTGAGGCAGGCTCCTTGCGGAGAAGCAACCCTGTGTTTGCTTGGCGGGAGCCTCCTTGCCGGGCTTCTCGGCGGCAAGCACCTCTTTCTTGTTCTTCCTTCGGTTGTTCCGCCGCAGGCTCTTGTTTGCCGGGGCGGTGTCGTCGCTATCGCTTCCTCCTGCGCCAAAGATCCTCCCGGGAGTCTCCTCCCTCTTCCGCGTCGCGCGCACTTGTCGGCGAGCATAGAGCTCGTGACATCCCGAATCTTGGTCATCGCCATCTCTTCACGCATCTGGCGATTACGCGCGTTCGGGTGAACGCTACCGATAACCGCGCGGGTGGACATCGAGGATGTTGTCTTTGCACGCACACGGCTGAAGCGTTGGATATACTTGCGCAGGGATTCTCCTTCCTTCTGGGCCAAAATGTGGAGATCACTCTCCTGGCCGTGGGGTTTGTGGCCACCAGTGAAGGCGCCAACAAACTGATGGCAAAGGTCGGCCCAAGAAGAAATGGAGCCTTCCGGCAAGTGCATAAGCCAAGAACGAACGTTCGGCTTAAGCACGCAGCGGAAATAGTTCGCCGAAATCTTGTCGTCGCGCCCCCCGGCAGCCTGCACCGCGATGGTGTAGACACTGAGGAACTCCGAGGGGTGCGTCTTGCCGTCGTACTTCTCCGGTACGTCGGGCTTGAAGTTCTTCATGCTGGGCCACTGGACGCGCCGCAGCTCGCGGGTGAACGCAGGGCAGCTTGCCGCGTACGGCAAGTCGCCTGGTTCACCGGGCGCGTACGTGTCGACAGCGTTTCCAGCTCTCTGGTCTGATTGTCGCCGAGCTTCTCGGCGGCGCTCGATCGTGGTCCGAGCGTCTTCTTGTCGCCGGTCGTCGAGGACCTGGCGTTGATCCCGACGAGCCCGCGGATCCGACGACGCCGTGGAGCCGTCGTCGGCGTTGTTCCAGCAGGGCGGCGTCTTCGCTTCGGCGGGGAGTGCGAGGTTGCACCCGGCGGCCTTGTCGCCGTTGGCCCGTCTTCTCGGCTTGCGCGGCGCGAGGTCGCCGGCTGCTGTGAAGGGTCGTTGTTGGCGAAGGCGACCAGGCTCTTGATGGTAGCCCTCCAGTCTTCGGCCTTGTCCGCCGCCGGAGGGAAGTCGAGGAGCAGTTGTGCCCTTACGAGCGCTTCTGCCGGAGTGGCGGGGAGCGGGAGCGAGCGGTGCGAGGAGCGGGGCAGGCTCGGACTCCTAACAGTGTTAGAAGGAGCAGGATCCTGCCCCGGCGCCTTCGCTTTGCTCGTGTCCGGACGTTGGCCTGGAGCATCCCGCGAGCCTCCGGCTTGTCCTTGTCCCAGCAGGCGGATACCACCTCCCGTGGTATGGCGCTGCTGGGTCGTCGTGCGCTGAGATGGACGTGGATCCACGGAGACCGAAGCGCGGTCACCCGTCCCGTCCTTGGATCTAGTGGCGCCGCGAGTGTCTTCGCCGGCGACCACTCTTTCGACGGCGTCTCCTCCGCCCACCGTTGGCTCCGGTGGCGGCGGATGAGACGCAGACGGGCCTCCAACCTCTGAAGGCTTCTTCTTAGGGGCCATGGCGTAGTTGTTGACAAAGTTGATGATGAAATTGCAGAGGTTGATGACGAGTGCGCCCGCGCGAACGCCGGATCAGGTCCGCACAACCTCGACGCCCCCTACCTGGCGCGCCAAAGATGCCGGGGGAATCCCTGCCCGCCGCGGCACCTATGGGGCCGGGGGCCCCTTCGTGAGTGCGGTACAAGGGCGGAGGAGGCACGGAGAGCAGATCGAGGCGAGCACGCGGGCGGGCTTTTTACCAAGCTTCGGGGCTCTCCGGAGAGATAAAACCCCTACTGCTGCTTGTGTTTGTATTTGATCTTGCTCAAGAGAATGAGCGTATGATGGCGTTGTAGCGTCGAATGAGTCGAACTGACCGAACCTCCTCTACGTTGTGCATGGGCCTCCTTTTATAGTGCAAGGGGTCACCGACAGGTGTCAACGTAGGAGAAAGGGGTAAAAAGGTAAAAGAGGTGGTAGTTGGAACAGTGCGGGAACAGTGAAGCTACAGTGCATGAACAATGGTTTCTACCTACTTTTGACAGAGGGGACAAGGGCATTTAATGCCCGTCGCCGTCGACCCCAAAAGCTCCGCCCTTGCGTCTCCGTCGCCACGGCGATGGATCCACCACCGTGAAATGCCACCGTGTCCCCCAGGCTGCACAGCCATCCGCCACGCGTTCCTGGAAAGGCCCCAGGGCGACGCGTGGGCGGATGAGCTGGAGCGCAGGCACACAGCGCACTCCTTCCGGCAAGCACCTTGCCGGGGGCTTGACCTTGCAGGGCCCGGGAGCTTGCGGGCTCAGTAACTTGCCGCTCCGGGCCCTCGCCGACGCATGCAGCGCCGAGGCGTGTCTTCTATGATGTAATCTTCTAGTCTTCCCGACGAACTCCTCTCGCCGGGGCCTTGCGTGAGTGATGTAACTTTGAGCCTGAAATGGCCTTCCCGGCAAGCTCCGCTTGCCGGGGTCTCGATCTTCTGTCTTGTACACTTTGTTCTTGAATGGCTTAACATGGAGCAGGAAGGTCTCCGGCAAGCACGCGGTAAACCCTGCCGCGGGAAGCTGCAGCTGCCCGTGCACAAGTTGGGGTACTGAGGTATCCCTACCTTAGTACACCGACAGGTTGGTTGAAATTATTAATCATTGTCCTGTCTAGAAAATGGGAAGTAATTTTAACAAAGTGTTAATGGGCTATAGTAAATTCCATTAGAATTAAAAAATGGGTTGTACATTATTACAAATCATAAATGGGCTATATGTTCTCTGCTACACACTTGTGGGCCTACTAAGTTGAGGTGTACGCAAGGCTTTGTCAACTTATAGTCAACACACAATTCTAGCAACAGTGGCCGTTGGATGTCCATCCAACGGATGTCATGCTTCATCAATCTCAGATATTCTTGCTTTAGCCACTCAAACAACCGCCGGCTGTACCGCATGCTACTGTCTCCCGTGGCTGGCAGTGCTGCCGCATAGGACTCACCTGCCCACCCTACTCCCATCGCCGTCCTGGCAATTCCTCTACTCACCAACACCTACTGTTATTCTCCGGCGATGGTAGTTTCGCACCGCAGCCGAGCCAGTGAACCCTCATACTCCCCTCCTTAAAGCACAAGTGCTCCCTGGGTGGTTTTGGTAATTAATGAGAACATATCTCTTGTTGGACTAACACTTTTACCTAGTATGTTTCAGGTAAGTTCAACAATGAAGTGGCATGGACTAGAGGATGTGGACCCCTTCTAGATGCTAAGGACAAAGGATTGGCTCAAGCTCCAAGCACAAGACTCTAGATTTTCTATTTTAGTGATCCAAGATCACATTGAGTCTATAGGAAAAGCCAATACTATCAAGAGGGGATGAGGTGTTGGTTAATGGCTTGCTTTCTCAAAGTGCTTAGTGATATGCTCCAAAGCCCTCAACCACTTTCTCACATCCACATATGACCCAAACCAAAAGTCCAACTCGGCCCCACTGATTCTTTCTATCCGGCGCCACCGAGTTCAGATGTCATAGCCACTGCCACAAACCCAAGTCAAATCGGTCTCATCGAGATGGGATTGTAATCTCTCTGTGTATGTCCATTACCAAAATCGGTCTAACCGAGTTTGTGTAATCGGTCCTACCGAGATCACAATGCAAACTCTCTGTTCCTCTTCGTAACATTTTGGTCCAACCGAGATGAGCGAATCGGTCCCATCGAGTTTGCGTGACTAACTCTCTGGTTAGCTTATTACCAAAATCGGTCCCACTGAGTTTGTGCAATCGGTCTCACTAAGATTACGTTATGCCCTAACCCTAATCATATCGGTCCTACCGAGTTGCATGTCGGTCCCACCGAAAATCCTAACGGTCACATTATTTGCTAAATCGGTCCGACCGAGTTTCAGGATTCGGTCCCACCAGATTGGTAAGTTGTGTGTAATGGTTAGATTTTGTGTGGAGGATATATACCCCTCCACCCACTCTTCATTCGTGGAGAGAGCCATCAGAACGTGCCTACACTTCCAGCATTCATTTTCTGAGAGAGAACCACCTACTCATGTGTTGAGACCAAGATATTCCATTCCTACCATATGAATCTTGATCTCTAGCCTTCCCCAAGTTGCTTTCCACTCAAATCTTCTTTCCACCAAATCCAAATCCTGTGAGAGAGAGTTGAGTGTTGGGGAGACTATCATTTGAAGCACAAGAGCAAGGAGTTCATCATCAACACACCATTTGTTACTTCTTAGAGTGGTGTCTCCTAGATTGGCTAGGTGTCACTTGGGAGCCTCCGACAAGATTGTGGAGTTGAACAAAGGAGTTTGTAAGGGCAAGGAGATTGCCTACTTCGTGAAGATCTACCCTAGTGAGGCAAGTCCTTTGTGGGCGACGGCTATGGTGGGATAGACAAGGTTGCTTCTTTGTGGACCCTTCATGGGTGTAGCCCTCCGTGGACTCGTGCAGCCATTACCATTCGTGGGTTGAAGTCTCCATCAACGTGGATGTACGATAGCACCAGCTATCGGAACCATGTCTCAAAAATCTCCGTGTCTCCAAATTGCGTTTGCACACTCCAATCCCATCCCTTTACATTCTTGCAAGTTTCATGCTTTACCTTCCGCTGCTCATATACTCTTTGCATGCTTGCTTGTTATGTATTGTGAAGTTAAACTTGTGCCAAAACTCCACTTAAACTTAAAGAGATTAAAATTGCAACTTTTTTCACTTAGTGTCTAATCACCCCCCCAGACACATCTTCTTGATCCTTTCAATTGGTATCAGAGCCTTGGTCTCCATTGCTTTGGTTTAAATACCATTGGAGGAAGATGAATGAGTCTACTTTGGGGAGTCTTAGACATAGAGTGCCTATACTTGATGGAGAGTACTTTCATGAGTGAAAAAATGAGATGCTTGTAATTTTCAATGAATATCATTTGAACAAGTACATTGCTAGCCCTTGTGCACCTCATGTTGATCCTATGCATCCTACCCTTGATGAGTCAATTGACATGATTCACAATTTTAGAACTGTTAACCTATCACTAGAGGCTTGCCTAGAAACTTGATTGGACGTTTGCCTACTGTTGAGTGTGTCTACACTATATGGAAATTTCTTGAGGAACGTTTTCCAAATTATTCCTTGAAAAATCTAGATGAAATTCTCCATAAGTCTATTGCCTTGAGTAAGATGAATTCTAATGATCCTATGTTTGGTGATTGTCTATTTGAGCTTACAAACCTTATGCGTGCCAAAGGAGATGTTGGAATTATTAGTGATATTATTTCTGAAGCTATTAAAATTCATAAAGAGGATCATTGTCAAACTCACTCTAACGAATCACCCTCTCTCGGATTTGATCCACCACATGACGATGTTGAACATGGATACTATGATGAGTATGATGATAGTGACTTTGATCTTGATGATGCAATGAGACACTTTGGTCTTATGGCAAATCTTCAGGGATATATGGCAGGAGGAAAGGAATGGGTTCTTGATAGTGGATGTACCTATCACATGACCGGAGATAAAGATATGTTTTGTGAGCTTGCTGAAAATGATGGCCCTCAAAATTATGTCACTTTCGTGACAACTCAAAGGGTAAGGTGGTTGGCCTCGGTAAGGTGGCCATCTCACATGATAGCTCCATACAAAATTTCATGCTCGTTGAATCTCTTGGCTACAATTAACTTTCAAAGATCTAGACTTTGCTGATTTCAGTTTCAATGTCCTATTCTTCAAGTAGATTGCCAAGTGTTTCGTGGAGATAATCATAAAATGGTCTTTATCGGTATCGTAGATGTGATCTATAAATTGTTGATTTCACTAAAAAGGCTCAACCTAGAACTTGCTTCATTGCTAAAACCTCTAAAGGTTGGTTATGGCATAGACGATTAGGTCATGTGGGCATGCGAAACCTTGACAAGCTTATTAAAGGAAATCATATCCTTGGCGTTAATGATGTCATATTTGATAAGGATAGACTTTGCAGCGCTTGTCAAGCGTGTAGCGAATAAACAGGTTGAACATCATGACCACAAAGAGGCCACTCGAGCTACTTCACATGGATCTTTTTGGTCCCAACGCCTACAAAAGTCTCGGTGGAAATTCTTTTGGTCTAGTAATAGTTGATGATTTTTCAAGATTTACGTGGGTGTTCTTTCTCGATGATAATCGCAGGTCCAAAAGATCTTCAAAAACTTCGCTAGGAAGGCCCAAAATCAATTTGAAGTGGAGATCAAGAAGGTTCGCAGCGACAATGGAACGGAGTTCAAGAACGCAAATGTGGACACCTTTCTTGACGAAGAAGGATTTCACATGAGTTCTCAGCTACGTACACACCTCAACAAAATGGAGTTGTTGAGAGAAAGAACCGGACGCTCATCGAAATGGCGAGAACGATGCTTGATGAGTACAAGACGCCAAAACACTTTTGGGCGGAAGTGGTTGAGACAGCTTGTCACGCAACAAATCACTTGTATCTTCACAAGCTACTCGGAGAGACGGCATACGAGCTCCTCGCCGGTAACAAACCCCAAGTTGGATACTTTCGAGTATTCGGCTCAAAGTGCTACATTCTTGATAAGCATCATCGGTCTAAATTTTCTCCTAAGTCTCATGAAGGTTTCCTACTTGGTTATGGCTCAAACTCTCACACTTACCATGTCTACAATAACTTCACCCCGAAAGGTTGAAGAGACGGTAGATGTGAAGTTTGATGAATCTAACGGCTCGCAAGTAGAGCAATTGCCAATTGATGTAGGAGACAAAGACCCTTTGGAAGCAATCCAAAACTTGTCTATTGGCAAGATTCGTCCATCGGAGGTGAAGGAGAGTACCTCGTCCGTCCAAGTGGAAGCTTCCACCTCACGACAAGGTGAACCAAGAGTTGATACGGAAGCATCTACAAGTGGGACACACCAAGACGAAGAAAACGAGGAAGTGCACCAAGATGAACGTCAACAACCTCCTTCTCCACCACGACAAGAGAACGACAATGTCAACAATGAAGAAGGCCAAGAAGAAGAACAAGATTAAGAAGATGTTCCACAAAGATCCAAGCAAAAGCTTTCACGAGTTCGAGCAAGAGTTGCTAAAGACCATCTCGTCGAACAAATCTACAATGATATCCAAACCGGGAGAATCACTCGCTCTAAAACTCGTTTAGCTAACTTTTGTGAACACTATTCATTTATCTCTAGCATTGAACCTATGAAGGTTGAAGAAGCTTTGGAGGATCCGAATTGGATAAATTCCATGCATGAAGAGATACACAAATTTGAGAGAAATCAAGTTTGGACATTGGTTGAGAAGCCCGACAACAACCATAACATCATCGGTACCAAATGGGTGTTCCGCAACAAGCAAGATGAAGATGGACAAGTAGTTCGCAACAAAGCACGTCTTGTCACCCAAGGCTACACTCAAGTCGAAGGTGTGGACTATGGTGAAACATATGCCCCGTTGCTAGACTTGAGTCCATTCACATCTTACTTGCCTATGCTTCACCATGATATCACCTTGTACCAAATGGACATTAAAAGTGCTTTTCTAAATGGTGAAATAGAGGAGGAAGTTTATGTTAAGCAACCTCCCGGATTTGTCAATCCTAAGAAACCTAATCATGTTTACAAACTTCACAAAGCTCTTTACGGTCTTAAACAAGCTCCTAGAGCGTGGTATAAATGCTTGACCAAGTTCCTTATTGAAAAAGGCTTTGAAATTGGAAAAATTGATTCTACTCTTTTTACTAAAAGGGTTAATGGAGAACTATTTGTGTGTCAAATCTATGTTGATGATATTATATTTGGTTCAACTAACCCTCACTTTAGTGAGACGTTTGGAAAGCTAATGTCGGAGAAGTTTGAGATGTCGATGATGAGTGAACTCAAATTCTTTCTCGGTTGCAAATCAAGCAAATTAAGAAAGGTAGCTTTGTCTCTCAAACAAAGTACACCAAGGCCTTATTCAAGAAGTTCAATATGCAAGAATGCAAAGGTATGACTACACCCATGCCTACTAGTGGACATCTTGATTTGACCAAAGATGGTGAACCGGTTGATCAAAAGGTTTATCGCTCTATGATTGGTTCATTGTTATATCTATGTGCTTCACGTCCCAATATTATGATAAGTGTGTGCATGTGTGCATGATATCAAGTGGCTCCTAAAGAATGTCATCTCAACTCCGTGAAAAGGATAGTGAGATACTTAATCCATACACCAAATTTTGGCATTTGGTATCCAAAGAGGGCCTCGTTTAATCTTGTTGGCTACTCCGACTCGGACTATGCCGGTGACAAGGTTGATAGAAAGTCCACTTCTGGTACTTGTCAATATCTTGGTAGATCTCTTGTGTCTTGGTCTTCCAAGAAACAAAACTCGGTATCCTTATCCACCGCCAAAGCGGAATACATTGCCGCTGGTTCATGTTGTGCTCAATTACTTTGGATGACCCAAACTCTTAAAGATTATGGGATATATGTGAAACATGTTCCATTGCTTTGTGACAATGAAAGTGCTATCAAGATTGCTCACAATCCCGTGCAACACTCTCGAACTAAGCATATTGAAGTTCGTCATCATTTCATTCGAGATCATGTTGCCAAAGGGGACATTAATCTTAAACATGTTTGCATCGATAAGCAATTAGCAGATATTTTCACTAAACCACTTGATGAGAAAGTGTTTTGCAGGTTAAGAGGTGAATTGAACATCATTGATGCGTCAAACTTGTAGTAGGAACTCCATTTGATACATGCAAGACATGAGCCTATGCCTAATCCTTGATAATTCTCTTATGATGATAATCTTATGTCTTGGATATATTTGCGCCTTGCATGTTATCTAAACCGTGTAGGTACTTGGATGAATCTAAACTTATGAGATTGCAACTCACTCACATCTTGAGCGGTCTCTACATCACCAAGTCTCTACACAAGGGAGGTTGAAGACCAGGAAGCACAAAACCATTCAAACATATCCTTTGACAAATTTGTTATTGAGTATCATGATTGTCATTTTGGACACACAAGTGGTCTTCCTTGCAAACTAACCCATGTAGGTAGATGAACTCAAATTCCAAGTAGTGCTCCCAACTCTTGATGATCTACATCAACCTTGAGCAACCCACATAAGTTCAACTACATGATCACGATCAGCACCACCACCCAAGGTATGTTACTCCATCTTAGAGAAGTTTTACTCCAAGTCATGAGTCAAAGCAACTTGACAAGATGTGAATACATCAAGATGCTTAAATGAAAATGGTAACCCCATTTTGAGCTTAAACGATGAGTATGACCTATGATCAAGTGATCTCACTTGACTCCTAAGTCAATATACTCTAACATAGGTGACTTTGTCACCGACCATCTCTAGATGAAGTTCTATTGTGTTCTTTTCTGTGCTCTTGCATTTGTCTCTTACATATTTGTTTCCCCTTTCAAAAAAACTTCATCTAGATTTCTTTTCTTTTATTTTCTGTTCTGCATTCCGTGCATCCAATTCCTTGCAAATCCTTGTGAGATCTTACTTGTCTAGAGAGCTAAGGTGACAAGTGTTTTCTCTGTGATGAACTCGGTCACACCGGTCTGTTGTTTTCGGCCTAACTGAATCCTTTTGGTGCAACCGAGGCACAAAACTTGGTGCCACCGATTTCTCTACAGGAAAGACACCTTGCCACTTGTTTCTGCACTCTTTTTGATCCGGCTCCACTCAATGATTCTTGTCCTCTACCAGCATCACATTTAACTTGCTGCTTTGTTCGTGACTCAAGGACCAAACCCATTCGTGACAAAAATCCAGAAGAACCCTTCTTGGAAATTGATGTCAAAGGGGGAGAGAGAGATCACATCAAAGCTTAATCATATCTATAGGGGGAGATAATACTCATGGAGAGAAAGAGTAATCATCAACGACCCCAGATGCTTAGTGTTCAAGAGGAGAGAAGTCACATGTCTTTAAGAGGGGAAAGACATGTTCATATTTGTTTGTTTGCATTAGCTTTGTTTCTTTTTTCTTTGAGCTCTGATTTTCTGTTCCCTATCTTCTCCCAGTATACCATGCTAGATTCAGGGGGAGCAAGACATCTAAGGGAAGGAAATCCTTAAATTCGTTGCACATCTTTACCTTTGGGGACATGTACATATCAAATGGAGTACTAAGTACTCACTCTCTACATGTCATCCCGGTCTTGGTTCTCTTGTGGTTTCTTTTGTTTGCTCTGGCTAGTAAGTGTATCTGTGTTATCTAACCTTGTTTACGTAGGTTCATTCCATCCTAAGCCAACTCAAGACCACAAGGTAAGTATATGCATCACAGTCATTGAAGGAAATATGCCCTAGAGGCAATAATAAAGTTATTATTTATTTCCTTATTTCATGATAAATGTTTATCATTCATGCTAGAATTGTATTAACCGGAAACATAATACATGTGTGAATGCATAGACAAACAGAGTGTCACTAGTATGCCTCTACTAGACTAGCTTGTTAATCAAAGATGGTTATGTTTCCTAACCATGAACAAAGGGTTGTTATTTGATTAACAAGGTCACATCATTAGGTGAATGATCTAATTGACATGACCCATTCCATTAGCTTAGCACACGATCGTTTAGTATGTTGCTACTGCTTTTATCCATGACATATACATGTTCCTATAACTATGAGATTATGCAACTCCCGTTTACCGGAGGAACACTTTGGTGCTACCAAACGTCACAACGTAATCGGGTGATTATAAAGGAGTACTACAGTGTCTCCAAAGGCAAATGTTGGGTTGGCGATTTCGAGATTAGGTTTTGTCACTCCGATAGTCGGAGAGGTATCTCTGGGCCCTCTCGATAATACACATCACTTAAGCCTTGCAAGCATTACAACTAATGAGTTAGCTGTGAGATGATGTATTGCGAGCGAGTAAAGAGACTTGCCGTAACGAGATTGAACTAGGTATTGGATACCGACGATCGAATCTCGGGCAAGTAACATACCGATGACAAAGGGAACAACGTATGTTGTTATGCGGTCGACCGATAAAGATCTTCGTAGAATATGTAGGAACCAATATGGGCATCCAGGTCCCGCTATTGGTTATTGACCGAGACGTGTCTCGGTCATGTCTACATTGTTCTCGAACCGTAGGGTCCGCACGCTTAAGGTTTCGATGGCGGTTATATTATGAGTTTGTGTATTTTGATGTACCAAGAAGTTCGAGTCCGGATGTGATCACGGACATGACGAGGAGTCTCGAAATGGTCGAGACATAAAGATTGATATATTGGGCGGCTATATTCGGACACGGAAAGGTTCGGAAGTTTCGGAGAAAACCGGAGTGCCGAGGGGTTACCGGAACCCCAGGGAAGTTATGGGCCTTAGTGGGCCAAGAGGGAGAGAGAGGCCGCACCAGAGGTGGCGCCCCAGTCCGAATAGGACAAGGAGGGGGCGCCCCCTTTCCCTCTCCTCTCCCTCTCCTTCCTTCCCCTTCCTCCTTCCTAGTTGGACTAGGAAAGGGAGTCCTACTCCCACTAGGAGGAGGACTCCCCCCCTTGGCGCGCCTCCTAGGGCCGGCCGGCCCTCCCCTTGCTCCTTTATATACGGGGCAGGGGCACCCTAGAACACACAAGTTGATCCTTGAGATCGTTCCTTAGCCGTGTGCGGTGCCCCCTCCACCATAATCCACCTCGGTCATATCGTGGCGGTGCTTGGCGAAGCCTGCGTCGATAGAACATCAAGATCGTCACCACGCCGTCGTCTTGACGGAACTCTCCTCCCCGAGCTCTCTTGGATTGGAGCCGAGGAGCGTCACCGAGCTGTACGTGTGTCAAGAACTCGGGGCGCCGAGTAACGGCGCTGGGATCGGTTGGATCGCGAGGAGAACGTCGACTACTTCCTCTACGTTGTGATCGCTTCGCTTTGGTCTACGAGGCGTAGACAACACTCTCCCTCTCGTTGCTATGCATCACCATGATCTTGCGTGTGCGTGGGAAAATTTTGAAATTACTACGTTCCCCAACAAAGGGCATCCGAGCCTAGGTTTTATGGTTTGATGTTTTGCACGAGTAGAACACAAGTGAGTTGTGGGCGATACAAGTCATACTACCTACCAGCATGTCATATTTTGGTTCAGCGGTATTGTGAGATGAAGCGGCCCGGACCGACATTACGCGTACGCTTACGCGAGACTGGTTTCACCGTTACGAACACTCGTGCTTAAAGGTGACTGGCGGGTGTCTGTCTCTCTCACTTTAGTTGAACCGAGTATGGCTATGCCCGGTCCTTGAGAAGGTTAAAACGGAGTCTATTTGACGAAGTATCATTGTGGTTTTGATGCGTAGGTGAGATTGGTTCTTGCTTAAGCCCGTAGCAGCCACGTAAAATCTGCAACAACAAAGTAGAGGACGTCTAACTTGTTTTTGCAGGGCATGTTGTGATGTGATATGGTCAAGACGTGATGCTATATTTTATTGTATGAGATGATCATGTTTTGTAACCGGTTATCGGCAATCGGCTGGAGCCATATGGTTGTCGCTTTATTGTATGAAATGCAACGCCTACATAATTGCTTTACTTTATCACTAAGCGGTAGCGATAGTCGTAGAAGCAATAGATGGCGTAACGACAACGATGCTACGATGGAGATCAAGGTGTCGCGCGGTGACGATGGTGATCACGACGGTGCTTGGAGATGGAGATCACAAGCACAAGATGATGATGGCCATATCATATCACTTATATTGATTGCATGTGATGTTTATCCTTTATGCATCTTATCTTGCTTTGATTGACGGTAGCATTTTAAGATGATCTCTCACTAAAATTATCAAGTTGCCAAAGTTCGTCGTGCCGAGACACCACGTGATGATCGGGTGTGATAAGCTCTACGTCCATCTACAACGGGTGCAAGCCAGTTTTGCACACACAGAATACTCAGGTTATACTTGACGAGCCTAGCATATGCAGATATGGCCTCGGAACACGGAGACCGAAAGGTCGAGCGTGAATCATATAGTAGATATGATCAACATAAGATGTTCACCATTGAAAACTACTCCATCTCACGTGATGATCGGTTATGGTTTAGTTGATTTGGATCACGTGATCACTTAGATGACTAGAGGGATGTCTGTCTAAGTGGGAGTTCTTAAGTAATATGATTAGTTGAACTTAAATTTATCATGAACTTAGTACCTAATAGTATCTTGCTTGTCTATGTTTGTTTGTAGATAGATGGCTCGTGCTGTTGTTCCGTTGAATTTTAATGCGTTCCTTAAGAAAGCAAAGTTGAAAGATGATGGTAGCAATTACACGGATTGGGTCCGTAACACGAGGATTATCCTCATTGCTGCACGAAGAGTTACGTCTGGATGCACCACTAGGTGCCAGGCCTGCTGCTGATGCAACTGACGACGTTAAGAACGTTTGGCAGAGCAAAGCTGATCACTACTCTATAGTTCAGTGTGCCATGTTTTACAGCTTAGAACCGGGACTTCAACGACGTTTCGAACGTCATGGAGCATATGAGATGTTCCAGGAGTTGAAGTTGATATTCCAACAGAATGCCCGGATTGAGAGATATGAAGTCTCCAATAAGTTCTATAGCTCCAAGATGGAGGAGAATAGTTCTGTCAGTGAGCACATACTTAGAATGTCTGGGTATTACAATCACTTGACTCAACTAGGAGTTAATCTTCCGGATGATTGTGTCATTGACAGAATTCTTCAATCACTGCCACCAAGCTACAAAGGCCTCGTGATGAACTATAATATGCAAGGGTTAGTAAAGACTATACCTGAGCTCTTCGCAATGCTAAAGGCTGCGGAGGTAGAAATGAAGAAGGAGCATCAAGTGTTGATGGTCAATAAGACCACTAGTTTCAAGAAGAAAGGCAAAGGAATAAGAAGGAACTTCAAGAAGAACAGCAAGCAAGTTGTCGCTCAGAGAAGAAACCCAAGTCTGGACCTAAACCTGAAATCGAGTGCTTCTACTGCAAGCGGTCGTCCTTTGAAGCGGAACTGCCCCAAGTATTTGGCGGATAAGAAGGATGGCAAGGTGAACAAAGGTATATGTGATATACATGTTATTGATGTGTACCTTACTAGAGCTCGCAGTAGCACTGGGTATTTGATACTGGTTACTGTTGCTAATATTTGCAACTCAAAGCAGGACTACGGATTGCGAACACCGGCAAAGGACGAGGTGGCGATGCGCGTGGGAAATGGTTCCAAAGTCGATGTGATCGCGGTCGGCACGCTACCTCTACATCTACCTTCGGGATTAGTTTTAGACCTAAATAATTGTTATTTGGTGCTGCGTTGAGCATGAACATTATATCTGGATCTTGTTTGATGCGAGGCGGTTATTCATTTAAATCGAGAATAATGGTTGTTCTATTTATATGAGTAATATCTTTTATGGTCATGCACCCTTGAAGAGTGGTCTATTTTTGATGAATCTCGATAGTAGTGATACACATATTCATAATGTTGAAGCCAAAAGATGCAGAGTTGATAATGATAGTGCAACTTATTTGTGGCACTACCGTTTAGGTCATATCGGTATAAAGCGCATGAAGAAACTCCATACTGATGGACTTTTGGAGTCACTTGATTATGAATCACTTGGCACTTGTAACCGTGCCTCATGGGCAAGATGACTAAAACCCGTTCTCCGGTACTATGGAGAGAGCAACAGATTTGTTGGAAATCATACATACTGATGTATGTGGTCCGATGAATATTGAGGCTCGTGGTGGATATCGTTATTTTCTCACCTTCACAGATGATTTAAGCGGATATGGGTATATCTACTTAATGAAACATAAGTCTGAAACATTTGAAAAGTTCAAAGAATTTCAGAGTGAAGATGAAAATCATCGTAATAAGAAAATTAAATTTCTATGATCGATCGTGGAGGTGAATATTTGAGTTACGAGTTTGGTCTACATTTGAAACAATGCGGAATAGTTTAGCAGCTCACGCCACCCGAACACCACAGCGTAATGGTGTGTCCGAACGTCGTGTCGCACTTTACTAGATATGGTGCGATCTATGATGTCTCTTACAGATTTACCGCTATCGTTTTGGGGTTATGCTCTTGAGGCGGCCGCATTCACACTGAATAGAACACCGTCAAAATCCGTTGAGACGACACCTTATGAACTATGGTTTAGCAAGAAACCAAAGTTGTCGTTTCTCAAAGTTTGGGGATGCGATGCTTATGTGAAAAAGCTTCAACCTGATAAGCTCGAACCCAAATCGGAGAAATGTGTCTTCATAGGATACCCAAAGGAGTAAGTTGGGTACACCTTCTATCACAGATCTGAAGGCAAGACATTTGTTGCCAAGAATGGATCCTTTCTAGAGAAGGAGTTTCTCTCGAAAGAAGTGAGTGGGAGGAAAGTAGAACTTGATGAGGTAATTGTACCTTCTCCCTTATTTGAAAGTAGTTTGTCGCAGAAACCGGTTTCTGAGACATCTACACCAAATAGTGAGGAAGTTGATGATGTTGATCATGAAACTTCCGATCAAGTTACTACAGAACCTCGTAGATCAACCAGAGTAAGATCCGCACCAGAGTGGTACGGTAATCCTGTTCTGGAAGTCATGCTACTAGATCATGATGAACCTACGAACTATGAAGAAGCGATGGTAAGTCCTCATATGCAAATTTTGAAATTGGTCTAGAATTGAATAAACCTAATGTTCAAGTTGTTAAACAACAAGTTAAGATGCACCAAGATGATCTACACGAATTTCTAGTCAAGTTACATATAAAGTTCATTTAGTTCGAAGCTACGGCCTAGAAGATATGAGCAAAACAAGTCAAACATGGCATTGATGCAAAATGCATTCAAACATCAAGCAAACACTCTCAAAACATGGATGCAACATGATAAGATGAAACTACATGCAAAATCAAGCAAGTATCATGTAGAGCCTGCTCAAAACGGAGCAATGGTGCAACACATACACTCCAAACAAGTTATAACCACAATCTGTCCAAAACAGCAAGTAGGCACTTTGCAATCATCAAAACAACATGCTATAGGAATCATATGAGCACAAACTTGACATTCGTATCATCTACAGATAACATACTTCAAGTATCATTAAGTTTCAGGTTCATAGGCATCAATATTAAACCAATATGATCAATGCAAAATGCAACTTTATAACATAGCAACATATGCATGAGCAGAGTTAATATGATGGCATGTTGGAAGGCATGAAAAAAAGATGCTACAAGAACTATATCTAGCAACCAAGGGCATTAAATCGAAGTAAATAACAAACAAAAAATAACATCAAGACATCATATACATATGGCCCATGTATTAGTAGGAACCAACAAAACAAGATTGAATATTGAAACAGTTTCAGCAAGTGTAAAACAACAACATTTTGATAGCATGTTTGCAAGCAAGAAACAAAGGCATATGACATCCAAAATTAGCAAACATGGCATGTGAACAGAATACACATAGCATACTTCAAATCATGTAATTGGGGCATATCCAGAAGAGGCATGTATCACTCAATACCAAGCTCACAACAAGGCAACCTGAAGTTAACTGAAATCTGGAACATCATATATGCAAATTCATGGCAATGAAAACATATGCTACATGAGATATATAGGGAATCAAAAGGTATGGCATGATAGAGCATAGCATGTGCAACAAAACATTTCAAATAATCATCTCTAGAATATGCATAGATTAATTGGTAGCATCAAGCAAACATGGCAACATGATATAGCAGTCTTAGCATTGACAGAAAGTTAACAACAAGTAGCCCACTTAACAAGCTTGATGCACGCACTAAAGAGCATATAAAAATACATTGATTGTACCACTGTAAATTAGGCATAATTAAGCTCCTAAAACATGTAGACATCATGCTCATAGGATGCACACACAAAATGCAACAAAAATGACAAATCAGCAAGTTACATCAATTTTCAAAAGTTAACAGCAACATGCACTCTTGCAATAATGATTAAGATATCAAGATGCACCCTAACATGAATGAAAATCACACCAACATTTATAGCATGAAGAGAATAACATGTGCATACAAAGATCATCATCATAGCATCAATAGGGACAAAGTTGTGGCACTCACAAAAGGCATATATGATGTTAACAATCAGCAGATTACAACAGTTCATATCACATAGCAGTTTTGCAACAAGGATTAAGGCACCTAGATGAATAGGAACATGAATGCAAACTAGACCATCATGAAGATCACTCTGAGATGAACATTTTGACATATTATACACGCAAATCGGAGCATTAAGCACAAAGTTATGAACCCACAAACATGCACACATGGTAACTTTTTAGAAAAGGACTTGGGAAAAATTGGACCTCAGGGAGGGTGGACATGTCCGGTCCAGGGCGGACACGTCCGACGTGGCTGGGTCGTCCTCCACCTCCAGGAGGTCAACGGCGGGGTCGACGATGGAGGAGTCGCCCTCCAACGTCGTTGGGGCACGGGAGGAGCCGGAGGAGGCCGGGGACGGGCAGATCCGGCCGCGGGGCATCCACTCCCGGTCGGATCTGGCCGGAATTGGGCGGGGCGGTGAGCTTCAGGGCGGAGGCGGCTACGGGCGGCAAAGCGCTTGAGGAGGCGAGGTCCCTGGCGGTGGCGAGGCGAGGCAGAGGAGGCCGGAGGCGACGGCGGGGTCGAAAGGACCCAGGGCGGAGTCGCCGGATCTGGCGACAGTGGCACATGTCTCCGGTGAAGCTCCGACGGCGGGGCGAGGACGGCGGCGGCGACGCGCTCGGAGCGGAGCGGCTCGGGCGGGCGGATCAGGCCCCGATGGGCTTGCTCGGGCCCGATCTGGGCTCGGCGAGCAGGGGATGGAGGGGAGCGGCGGCGCTGATGATTGGGCTGCACGTAAAACAAGGTGGGAGGAAGGGGAAGGCAAAGATTGGCAGGGGAGACATCTATATAGTAAGGGGGCTATGGTTAGGTGTTTTGCTCCGTTTTGGAGCCGTTCGATCTTGATCGGACGGTCCGGAGCGGAAGGGGGTTAGGTAGGTGGGCTAGTGGGCTGTGGAGAGGAGTAGGGCTGAGATGAGAGGGAAAGAGTGCAGCCCGACACGGGTTTCGGAGACCGAAAACACCCGACGAATATACCGACTATATTGCGGTTACAAGTTTAACGGTTGGACTATCAAACGAACTCCGAATGCGACGAAACTTGACAGGTGGTCTACCTACACTATAATAAGACCGCACACCAAGTTTCAACTTATTCCGAGAACATTTTTATGCCCCTTATAAAACAATATTTCGGAGGTGTCGGGGCACGTGCGAGTGTGGTTGGGCTCAGAACGGACAATAGAGAGAACTGGGAGGACCCAGATGGATGCATGTTTAGAAAAACATGCAGATCAAATGCATATGATGACATGGCAAAATGCAACTCGCAAGCAAATGACATGGCAACGACGGCGAAGAACTAGAAGACACCTGGCGCATCGGATTCGGGGCATTACAATCAAGGTGCTACAACTACCTATTTATGCATGATAACAATCTGGAAAGCTATTCCAAAGTAACACTATGATATATCTGGCAAAGTATGCAGCAAACTGCATGCTTTATATCCTGAGGAGTTATCACGGTTAAGGTAGAAATCTACTAAAACCATCACTCCAAAGTATGCAACAAATTCAGAGGAGTTATCGCGGTTAAGGTAGAGATCTACTAAAACCATCACTCCGAAGGTGAGGATCCTTGGATTCTCCGCTGTAGTCGATGAAACCAGTGTCAAAGATTCATCTTCTCCGCCAAGGATAGTAACAAGGAAGGAAAGTGATAGTAACAACGTAATTATTGCATAGCACTTGTTTTACTCATCCGGATAATATTTAGTGCTTTCGCCCAATATGGAAAAATAGAAATCAATTGTACGTTTCCAACCATGTCTAACTAGCTAAGTGTCTGTGTGTTGCCATAGACTAACAAAATATATATACAAAGAGAAAATTCATGTGACATGAGAGTCAAAGGCTATTTTTATGGGAAGATATCCCATGGTCATGATCTAGTAGGTACACGCATCTCATCATCTTCTTTCTTCCACACTCACTACTAGAATCGACATATACACCGAGTGCCATGGACACTCGGACAAGGAACAATAACCACCGGCAAAGCCTTTGCCGAGAGTTGCACTCGGCAAAGGCCACCTGCCGTACACCTCAGGCAAACAGGAATTTGTCGAGAGCGAGGGCACAGACACTCGACAAGCAGTTTGCTGTGAGCCAAACAGTACCTCTCGGCAAAATAAAGTAACTTCACATCTGCTAGTTCCGTCAGCTCTTTGCCCAGAGCCGCGCTTCGCAAAACTACCACAACCAACTACTAGTGCGTGCCACTTTGCTGAGAGAAGCACTCGATAAAGATCCCTTCCCAGACCACTTTCGGTGCTTTTCCCTTGGATCCCTGCAGCAAAAATAGATATACAATACACAACAATGCATTTCAAGTCTCAATGTATAACAACAGACTCACATAAGCATTATATAAAATAGTTTCACACAAACTTCATTTGAAATAAGAAGGTAGCTCTTTGGTACAAATGCCTACTTACTAAACAATAAAGTGATCAATGCATGTCTAAATGCAAGCACATGATAAAAGCAACACCACAATTATCACGAACTAAAGGAGAATTATCAAGTTCTTCCATCCACTGAACCCGATAAGCCATTTCTGGCTAGCACATCCATTTAACCCATCCACTGAACCCACTAATTCAGATTTTTCTCTTCTGGTTAAGCACATAGTGATTGTAATGATACTCTTCCTTCTCTCTGCTATTGAACGAGTCGTGGGAGCTGCATTTGTAGCGAAGCACTTGTTCATTGCATTTTGACCATGAATCCTAGACTCCTTGACATCTACCTTTGTACAACGCATACCACTTCATCTACAAAGATAGAGAAAAAGCGACAGAGAAGGAATGCAAGGTTAAAATATCACATCATACATAATCCACATAAGTGTTCATCACTCACACAATCAAAAGCATCACAAGTGGCAATCTAAGTCCATATCAGCACCTACATGACTATATCACTAAATCAACGCCAAACTATCTAGGTGGACTACTTGAAGGTGTAGTCGGTTAAACCAGTGATCGTGGAGTCAGAGCACGTCGGGGATCCCCCATGATGGAGGACCAAGCATCGTCGGGACTGTAGGTCGGTGGACTGTTGGGAAAAATTGCATGGAAAACAAAAACTTTTCTACGCACACGCAAGATCTATCCATGGAGATGCATAGCAACGAGAGGGGGAAAGTGTGTCTACGTACCCTCATAGACCGTAAGTGGAAGAATTTCACAACGCGGTTGATCTAGTCAAACTTTCTTCGTGCTCCAACTAATCTAGTACCGAACGCATAGCACCTCCGTGTTCTGCACACGTTCAGCTCGGTGACATCCTCCACCTTCTTGATCCAGCAAGACGACGAGGTAGTAGATGAGTTCTGGCAGCACGACGGCGTGGTGACGGTGATGGTGATGTGATCTCCACAGGGCTTCGGCTAAGCACTATGAAAATATGACCGAGGGAGCAAACGATGGATGGGGGCGCCGCACACGGCTAAGATAATGTTGTGTCCTTGTGTGGCGCCCCCTCCCCATGTATATATAGGTGGGAAGGAAGAGCGAGTCCAACTCCACACTTTCCTTTACCTCCCCATAGGGCCGGCCCCATTGATGGGGGCGCCGCACACGGCTGGTGTGTTCCCTTACTTGGCCCATATCTTTGCCAGGGATGCCCGAAACTCCTTCCGGTGACCCGATAAGTTCCATATACCCTGTGAAACACTTTCGGTGTCTGAATATCATCGTCCTATATATAAATATTTACCTATCATACATTTCAAGACTCCTCGTCATCTACGTTATCTCATTCGGGACTCTGAACAACATTCGGTCACCAAATCATATAACTCATATAACACTATATCATCAATGAACGTTAAGCGAGCGGACCCTACGGATTTGAGAACTATGTAGACATGACTGAGACACCTCTCCGATCAATAACCAATAGCGGAACCTGGATGCCCATATTGGCTCCTACATATTTTACGAAGATCTTTATCTCGGTCGAACTGTTATGACAACATAAGAAATTCCCTTTGCCCATCGTATGTTACTTGCCCGAGATTGGATCGTCGGTATCTCTATACCTAGTTCAATCTCGTTACCGGCAAGTCTCTTTACTCTTCCGTAATACATCACCTCATGACTAACTCCTTTGTCATTTGCTTGCAAGCTTATGATGTGTATTACCGAGAGGGCCTAGAGATACCTCTCCGATACTCGGAGTGACAAATCCTAATCTCGATCTATGCCAACTCAACAAACACCTTCGGAGATACCAGAGAGCATCTTTATGATCACCCGGTTATGTTATGATGTTTGATAGCAGACAAGGTATTCCTCCGGTATCCGTGAGTTGCATAATCTCATAGTCGAAGGAATATGTATTTGACATGAAGAAAGCAATAGCAACAAACTGAACGATCATTATGCTAAGCTAACGGTTGGGTCTTGTCCATCACATCATTCTCCTAATGATGTGATCCCGTTATCAAATGACAATACATGTCCATGGTTAGGAAAACTTAACCGTCTTTGATCAACGAGCTAGTCCAGTAGAGGCTTACTAGGGACATGGTATTTGTTTATGTATTCACACATGTATTTAGGTTTTCGATCAATACAATTCTAGCATGAATAATAAACATTTATCATGAATAAGGAAATATAAAATAACAACTTTATTATTGCCTCTAGGGCATATTTCCTTCAGTCTCCCACTTGCACTAGAGTCAATAATCTAGATTACATTGTAATGAATCTAACACCCATGGAGTCTTGGTGCTGATCATGTTTTGCTCGCGGAAGAGGCTTAGTCAATGGATTTGCTACATTCAGATCCGTATGTATTTTGCAAACTTCTATGTCTCCATCCTTGACCTTTTCACGAATGGAGTTGAAGCGTCTCTTGATGTGTTTCGTTCTCTTATGGAACCCGAATTCCTTCGCCAAGGTAATTGCTCTAGTGTTGTCATAAAAGATTTTCATTGGACCCGATGCACTAGGTATTACACCTAGATCGGATATGAACTCCTTCATCCATGATCCTTCATGTGTTGCTTTCGAAGTAGCTATGTACTCTGCTTCACACGTAGATCCCGCCATGACGCTCTGCTTGGAACTACACCAACTGACAGCTCCACCATTCAATATAAAAACGTATCCAGTTTGTGACTTAGAGTCATCCGGATCAGTGTCGAAGCTAGCATCGACGTAACCCTTTAAGACGAGCTCTAAGTCACCTCCATAAACGAGAAACATATCCTTGGTCCGTTTTAGGTACTTCAGGATGTTCTTGACCGATGTCGAGTGATCCACTCCTGGATTACTTTGGTGCCTCCCCGCCAAACTTATGGCAAGGCACACATCAGGTCTGGTACACATCATAGCATACATGATAGAACCTATGGTTGAGGCATACGGAATGACTTTCATTCTCTCTCTATCTTCTGCAGTGGTCGGGCTTTGAGTCTGACTCGATTTCACACCTTGTAACACAGGCAAGAACCCTTTCTTTGACTAATCCATTTTGAACTTCAAAAATTTATCAAGGTATGTGCTTTGTGAAAGTCCTATTAAGCGTCTTGATCTAACCCTATAGATCTTGATGCCCAATATATAAGCAGCTTCACCGAGGTCTTTCATTGAAAATTCTTATTCAAGTATCCTTTTATGCTATCCAAAAATTCTATATCATTTCCAATCAATAATATGTCATCCACATATAATATAAAAAATGCTACAGAGGTCCCACTCACTTTCATGTAAATACAGGCTTCACTGCAAGTTTGTATAAAACCATATGCTTTGATCACCTCATCAAAGCGTATATTCCAACTCCGAGATGCTTACTCCAGTCCATAGATGGATTGCTGGAGCTTGCACACTTTGTTAGCACCTTTAGGATCGACAAAACCTTCTGGTTGCATCATATACAATTCCTCTTTAAGAAATCCATTAAGGAGTGCAGTTTTGACGTCCCATTTGCCAGATTTCATAATCATAAAATGCGGCAATTGCTAAGATGATTTGGACAGATTTAAGCATCACTACGGGTGAGAAAGTCTTATCATAGTCAACTCCTTGAACTTGTTGAAAACCTTTCACGACAAGTCAAGCTTTGTAGACAGTAACATTACCATTAGCATCAGTCTTCTTCTTGAAGATCCATTTATTCTCAATGGCTTGTTGATCATCAGTTAAGTCCACCAAAGTCCACACTTTGTTCTCATACATGGACCCTATCTCAGATTTCATGGCCTCAAGCCATTTATCGGAATCTGTGCTCATCATAGCTTCTTCGTAGTTCGTAGGTTCGCCTTGGTCTAGTAACATGACTTCCAGCAAAGGATTACCGTACCACTCTGGTGCAGATCATGCTCTGGTTGACCTACAAAGTTTTGTAGTAACTTGATCTGAAGTTTCATGATCATTATCACTTGCTTCCTCTCTACTTGGTGTAGGCATCACGGGAATGGTTTTATGTGATGTGCTACTTTCCAAAATGAGAGAAGGTACAATTACCTCATCAAGTTCTACTTTCCTCCCACTCACTTCTTTCGAGAGAAACTCCTTGTCTAGAAACGTTCCATTCTTGCAACAAAGATCTTGCCTTCGGATCTGCGGTAGAAGGTGTACCCAAATGTTTCCTTAGGGTATCCTATGAAGACGCACTTCTCCAATTTGGGTTTGAGCTTATCAGGCTGAAGCCTTTTGACATAAGTGCCGCAACCCCAAATTTTAAGAAACGACAACTTAGGTTTCTTGCCAAACCATAAGTCTCAATGGATTTCGACGGTGCCCTATTTAACGTGAATGCAGCTGCCTCTAATGCATAACCCCAAAACGATAGTGGTAAACCAGTAAGAGACATCATAGAACGCACCATATCTAATAAAGTACGGTTACGACGTTCAGACACACCATTACGCTGTGGTGTTCCAGGTGGCGTGAGTTGTGAAACTATTAAACATTGTTTTAAATGAAGGCCAAACTCATAACTCAAATATTCGCCTCCGCGATCAGATCGTAGAAACTTTATTTTCTTGTTACAATGACTCTCCACTTTGCTCTGAAATTCTTTGAACTTTTCAAATGTTTCAGACTTGTGTTTCATTAAGTAGACATACCCATATCCACTCAAATCATCTGTGAAGGTCAGAAAATAACGATACCCACCGCGCGCTTCAAGACTTATCAGACTGCATACATATGTATGTTTTATTTCCAATAAGTCATTAGCTCACTCCATTGTTCTGGTGAACGGAGTTTTAGTCATCTTGCCCATGAGGCATGGTTCCCAAGTATTAAATGATTCATAATCAAGTGATTCCAAAAGTCCATCTGCATGGAGTTTCTTCATGCGCTTTACACCAATATGACCTAAACGGCAGTGCCACAAATATGTTGCACTATCATTATCAACTTTGCATCTTTTCACATCAATATTATGAATATGTGTATCACTACTATCGAGATTCAACAAAATTAGACCACTCTTCAAGGGTGCATCAACATAAAAGGTATTACTCATATAAATAGAACAACCATTATTCCTTGATTTAAATGAATAACCGTCTCGCAATAAACAAGATCCAGATATAATGTTCATGCTCAACGTGGGCACCAAATAACAATTATTCAGGTCTAAAACTAATCCCGAAGGTAGATGTAAAGGTAGCGTGCCGACGGTGATCAAATCAACCTTGGAACCATTTTCGACGCGCATCATCACCTCATCCTTAGCCAATCTTAGTTTTTTCTGCATCACCTGTTTCGAGTTACAAATATGAGCAACTGAACCAGTATCAAATACCTAGGCGCTGCTACGAGCATTAGTAAGGTACACATCAATAACATGTATATCAAATATACCTTTTTTCACATTGCCGTCCTTCTTATCCGCCAAGTATTTGGGGCAGTTCCGCTTCAAGTGACCAGTCCCTTTGTAGTAGAAGCACTCTGTTTTAGGCTTGGGTCTAGCTTTGGGCTTCTCCCCGGGATTGGAAATTTGCTTGCCATTCTTCTTGAAGTTCCCTTTCTTTCCCTTGCCCTTTTTCTTGAAACTAGTGGTCTTGTTAACCATCAACACTTGATGCTCCTTCTTGATTTCTACCTCCGCAGCCTTGAGCATTGCGAAGAGCTCAGGAATTGTTTTGTTTATCCCTTGCAGATTATAGTTCATCACAAAGCCTTTGTAGCTTGGTGGCAGTGATTGAAGAACTCACAAGAACACAATCAATCGGAAGATCAACTCCTAGCTGAGTTAAATGATTATGATACCCGGACATTTTGGGTATGTGTTCACCGACGAACTATTCTCCTCCATCTTGCAGCTATAGAACTTGTTGGAGACTTCATATCTCTCAACCAGGGCTTTTGCTTGAAATATTAACTTTAAATCTTGGAACATCTCATATGCTCCATGACGTTCATAACGTCTTTGAAGTCCCGGTTCTAATTAAGCCGTAAAGCATGGCACACTAAAGTATTGAGTAGTCATCCGATCGATCTTGCCACGCATTCATAACATCAGCTTTAGCTCGTGAAACATGCCTTTCACCTAGCGGTGCATCAAGAACATAATTCTTCTGTGCAGCAATGAGGATAATCCTCAAGTTATGCACCGAATCAATGTAGTTGCAACCATCATCTTTCAACCTAGCTTTCTCTAGGAACGCATTAAAATTCAGGAGAACGGTAGCTCGGGCCGTTGATCTACAACATAGATATGCAAAACTATAAGACTAAGTTCATGATAAATTAAGTTCAATTAATCAAATTACTAATGAACTCCCACTTAAATAGACATCCCTCAAGTCATCTAAGTGATACGTGATCCAAATCAACTAACCCATGCCCGATCATCACGTGACATGGGGTAGTCATCAATGGTGAACATCTCTATGTTGATCATATCTACTATATGACTCATGTTTGACCTTTCGGTCTACAGTGTTCCAAGACCATGTTTGTACATGCTAGGCTCATCAAATTTAACCCAAGTATTCTGCATGTGCAAAACTGTCTTACACCCGCTGTATGTGAACGCAGAGTCTATCACACCCGATCATCACGTGGTGCTTCAGAACGACAAACTTTGGCAACGGTGCATACTCGGGAAGAACACTTATATCTTGAAATTTAGTGAAGGGATCATCTTATAATGCTACCGTTATTCTAAGCAAAATAAGATGCATAAAGGATAAAACGCAATCAAAATATGTGACATGATATGGCCATCATCATCTTGTGCTTTTGATCTCCATCTCAAAAATATCATCATGATCTCCATCGTCAACGGCTCGACACCTTGATCTTCATCATTGCGTCGTGGTCGTCTCGTCAACGATTGCTAACGCATTGCGATAAAGTAAAGCAATTACATGGCGTTTGCATTTCATACACTAAAGAGACAACCATAAGGCTCCTACTGGTTGCTAATAATTTACAAAACATGATCATATCATACAATAACGTATATCACATCATGTCTTGACCATATCACGTCACAGCATGCCCTGCAAAAACAAGTTAGACGCCCTCTACTATGTTGTTGCAAGTTTTACGTGGCTGCTACGGGCTTCTAGCAAGAACCGTTCTTACCTACGGAAAAAACCACATTGGTGTTTCATCAAGTTTGTTGTTTTAACCTTCTTCAAGGACCGGCCGTATTCAAAATCGATTGTAGGAGAAATAGACACCTGCCAGCCACCTTTATGCAAAACTACTTGCATGTCAGTCGGTGGAACTGGTCTCATGTGCGTGGACATGTAAGGTTTGTCTGAGCCGCTTCATCCCTCAATACCGCCGAATCAAAATGACGTTGGTGGTAAGCACTATGACTATCACCGCCCACACCTCTTTTTGTTCTAATCGTGCATATTATCTACGCATAGACCTGGCTCGGATGCCACTGTTGGGAAATGTTGCATGGAAAACAAACAAAATTCTTTGCACACGCAAGATCTATCCATTGAGATGCATAACAACAAGAGGGGGAGAGTGTGTCTAAGTACCCTCGTAGACCGTAAGCGGAAGTGTTTCACAATGCGGTTGATGCAGTTGAATTTTCTTCGTGCTCCAACCGACCTAGTACCAAACACACGACACCTTTGTGTTCTGCACATGTTTAGCTCGGTGAAGTCCTCCGCCTTCTTGATCCAGCAAGATGGTGATGTAGTAGATGAGTTCCAGCAGCATGACAGCGTGGTGAGGGTGATGGTGATGTGACCTCCACAGGGCTTCGCCAAAGCACTACGAAAATATGACCGAGGGAGTAAACAATGGACAGGGGCACCGCACACGGCTAAGACAATGTTGTGTCCTTGTGTGGTGCCCCTCCCATGTATATATAGGTGGGAGGGGAGAGGGAGGCAGCCAGGGCGCGTCCCTAGGGGCTGGCCACCGGCCTTAGGGCTCCAGCCCTCCTGCCCCCCTTTCCTTATAAGAACAAGGGGGAACAGAAAGAGGGGGAGAGGGAAGGAAGAGGGAGTCCAACTCCACACCTTCCTTTCCTCCTCCCCATTCCTTTCCCACCCTGTAGGGCCGGCCCCATATAGGGTGCACATCCCCTTGTGGGCTGGTGTGTTCCCTCACTTGGCCTATAAGGCCCATATCTTTGTCGGGCATGCCCGAACTCCTTCTGGTGACCCGATAAGTACCCGGTACCCTCCAAAACACTTTCGGTGTCCGAATACCATCGTTCTATATATCAATATTTACCTCTCGGCCATTTCGAGACTCCTCTTCATGTCCGTGTTCTCATCCGGTACTCCGAATAATATTCGGTCACCAAATCATATAACTCATATAACAATATATCGTCAATGAACGTTAAGCGTGCGGACCCTACGGGTTCGAGAACTATGTAGACATGACTGAGACACCTCTCCAATCAATAACCAATAGCGGAAGCTGGATGCCCATATTGGCTCCTACATATTCTACGAAGATCTTTATCGGTCAAACCATTATGACAACATACGCAATTCCTTTTGTCCATCGGTATGTTACTTGCCCGAGATTCGATCGTCGGTATCTCTATACCTAGTTCAATCTCATTACTGGAAAGTCCCTTTACTCGTTCCGTAATACATCACCTCGTGACTAACTCCTTAGTCATTTGCTTGCAAGCTTAAGATGTGTATTAGCGAGAGGGCCCAGAGATACCTCTCCGATACTCGGAGTGACAAATCCTAATCTCGATCTATGCCAACTCAACAAACACCTTCAGAGATACCTGTAGAGCATCTTTATGATCACCCAGTTATGTTGTGACGTATGATAGCACACAAGGTATTCCTTCGGTATCTGGGAGTTGCATAATCTCATAGACGAAGGAATATGTATTTGACATGAAGAAAGCAATATCAACAAACTGAACGATCATTGTGCTAAGCTAACGGATGGGTCTTTTACATCACATCATTCTCCTAATGATGCGATCCCATTATCAAATGACAACACATGTCCGTGGTTAGGTAACCTTAACCATCTTTGATCAACGAGCTAGTCTAGTAGAGGCTTAGTAGGGACATGGTATTTGTTTATCTATTCACACATGTATTTATGTTTTCGATCAATACAATTCTAGCATGAATAATAAACCTTTATCATGAATAAGGAAATATGAAATAAAAACTTTATTATTGCCTCTAGGGCATATTTCCTTCATGGATGCAATGGCATCGAGTCGTCACACTCCTTACATGGTGGGGTCTTCTCCTTAGCTGGCGGATTCTTCTTGGCCAGATCCTCAAAATACTTTATTACGATCAGCTGTGGGTTCTTCTCAATGAGCGCCACCAAGAAGTCCCCGGCGAGCTTCTCCTTGACCGTGAAGTCGACCCTAATGGAAGCTGCGTCGTCGGAGGAAGCCATAGCCGCGAAATCGATTGGTACTAACACCTTTCATCACACAATGAAAAATAGCATAAGAATCAAACATCAAAGATTACTTCTAAGCAAATTAGTAATGATGCGTAGCCACACCCGATTCAACTAAAGCTGGAGAAACAGACACCCACTAGCCACCCGTGTGTGAAGCACGTCGGTAGAACCAGTCTCATGAATGCGTTCATGTAATGTCGGTATGGGCCACTTCATTCAACAATACCACCGAATGAAAGTATGACATGCTGGTAAGCAATATGACTATTATCGCCTACAACTCTTTGTGTTCTACTCGTGCATATAACATCTACGCATAAACCTGGCTCTGATACCACTGTTGGGGAACACAATAATTTCAAAAAAATTCCGACGAACACGCAATATCCATCTAGCTGATGCATAGCAACGAGTAGGGGAGTGTGTCCACGTACCCTCATAGACCAAAAGTGGAAGCATAAAGTAACACGGTTGATGTAGTTGAACGTCTTCGCGATCCAACCGATCAAGTACCGAACGCATGACACCTCCGCGATCTGCACATGTTCATCTCAGTGACGTCCCTCAAAGTCTTGATCCAGCTGAGGCCGAGGGGTAGTTTCCTCAGCACGACGGCGTGGTGATGGTGATGATGAAGTTACCAGCGCAGGGCTTCGCCTAAGCACTACGACGATATGACCGAGGTGGAAATCTATGAGGTGCAGCGCACACGGCTAAGAAATCAACTTGTGTGTCTAAGGGGTGCCCCCCTCCCCCGTATATAAAGGAGTAGAGGAGGGGGAGGGCCGGCCTCATGGGGCGCGCCCAAGGGGGGATTCCTATTCCTAGTAGGAGTAGGTTTCCCCCTTTCCCTAGTTGGAGTACGAGAAGAAGGAAGAGGGAGAGGGAGAGAAGGAAAGGCCCCCCCAATTCGGATTGGTCTTGGGGGTGCACGCCTCCCACTTGGCCGCCTCCTCCTCTCTTCCACCATGGCCCATTAAGGCCCATTAACTCCCCGGGGGGTTTTGGTAACCCTCCGATACTCCGAAAATGCCCGAACTCATCTGAAACCTTTCCGGTGTCCAAACTTAGCCTTACAATATATCAATCTTTATGTCTCGACCGTTTCGAGACTCCTTGTCATGTCTGTGATCACATCCGGACTCAACAACCTTCCATACATCAAAACACATAAACTCATAATATCTATCGTCATCGAATGTTAAGCGTGTGGACCCTATGGGTTCGTGAACTATGTAGAGATGACCGAGACTCATCTCCGGTCAATAACCAATAGCGGAACCTGGATGCTCATATTGGCTCCCACATATTCTACGAATATCTTTATTGGTCAAACTGCATAACAACATACGTTGTTCCCTTTGTCATCGGTATGTTACTTGCCCGAGATTCAATCGTTGGTATCACTATACATAGTTCAATCTCGTTACCGGCAAGTCTCTTTACTCGTTCCATAATGCATCATACCTCAACTAACTCATTAGTCACATTGCTTGCAAGGCTTATAGTGATGTGCATTACCGAGAGGGCCCAGAGATACCTCTCCGACAATCTGAGTGACAAATCCTAATCTCGATCTATGCCAACTCAACAAACACCATCAGAGACACCTGTAGAGCGTATTTATAATCACCCAGTTATGTTGTGACATTTGATAGCACACAAAGTGTTCGTCGGTATTCGGGAGTTGCATACTCTCATAGTCACAGGAACATGTATAAGTCATGAAGAAAGCAATAGCAATAAACTAAACGATCATAGTGCTAAGCTAACGGATGGGTCAATTCAATCACATCATTCTCTAATGATGTGATACCGTTCATCAAATGAAAACTCATGTCCATGGCTAGGAAACTTAACCACCTTTGGTTAACGAGCTAGTCAAGTAGAGGCGTACTAGTGACACTCTGTTTGTCTATGTATTCACACATGTACTACGTTTCTGGTTAATACAATTCTAGCATGAATAATAAACATTTATCATGATGAAAGGAAATAAATAATAACTTTATATTGCCTCTAGGGCATATTTTCTTCAGCTTCTGCCTCACCATGTCCATGTATTGGGCTTGGGCCTCACCGATTCTCATGGTGCAATGCATCAGCAAGGATGGCATGGAGGATGGGGTTGGCGCCGGATCGTCGACTACCACGTTCTCCATTGGGACGTCGTCGTGCTCCGGCTAGCTGCCGGCCAGCCAGTCTGCAGCAATGGCTGCCATGTCCTTTTGGTCCATTGTTCGCCCGTCCTGAAGAGCGCTGGAGCGCAAGGAAGCCATGGTGGGAGTGGTGTGGACAGGAGAAAGGGAACAGAGGCGGATGACTATGACTATGGCAGGCACAACACAGTTTATATAGCAATGGTAGGCGGCAGAGGGACGGACGGGTGGCATTGGAGTAGCCGCCTCGGCAACCGCATATCATTAATGTGGGCGGCATACGGACGGACGACACTTGTGTCGTTGAACACGGAGCAATTGCCTGCACCGAGAAGCAGCACGGGCGGCGCTGACCGTTTCGGGTGAAAAGCGCGCGCGGGCGAGGTAGGGGGCATGGGTGGGCCAGGGCAGCTAGACTCGTGCTTGGCAGCGGTCTGGTCTAGTAGCCGGACCTGCTGGCTCGCCGGGAAGCTCGCCGAGCTTATCGACGACAATCAGACGATGGACGTGGCTTCCGACCAGGAGCCGGTGCCACCGCCCAATGCGGTTCATGCCATGTCCACCATAGAGCAGGTGCGGCCGCACTTCGATGCTTTAATGGCGGAAGAGCTACTAGCGCAGGAGGACCTGTGCTGCAACCTCTGTCTCCTCAATGAGCATCGGCTCGCGAAAGGAGGAATCACCGGTGAACAAGCAAACGACAATGTCGTCGTCGACATGTGGCCCTATGATCTTGGCTTCCTGGATGAGCAGCGGGCACTGTCTCAGACCATTCATAGGGCCCGCGAGGCCCTCTCTACCATCCTTCGAGTTGTTGCGCTTGTCGTGGCGTAGCCTTCTCACATTGTCAACATGGTCAACGAACATGAGGAATCAGGAGATGATTTACTTGGAGAGGATGACAATGGGGACCCACCAAGGCCATAGTTGCACGTAGGGTAGTACCTCCTTATTATATACAACTATAATTTTTTTGCTTCCTCCTGGTTTCCTGACATCACGGTCCCACACCATTGTCAACCTATATAGTCAACAAACAAGAGCATTGCACAAGGAGCGGCCGATAGTCGGGACCCAAAGCTCGAGCGATATTTGCTGTTTTGAGGTGTGAGCATAGTTTTTCTTGAGCGATGTTTTTGTTGTTGTTTAGAGGAGCAGGGTATCAACTAGGTGGGCTGTGGCCCGTCTAGCCCAGGCTATTATTTTATGTCAACCAAATATCCAGCCGAGATATTAATTTTTTTTCAACGTGAAAATGGCTAGCCCAACTATACTTTTTTTGAGGAATACCCAACCCAGTCAACTTGTTATTCTCCGTCATTGGGCTAAAAATCTTTCCTAGGAGAGCTGCATTAGGCTTAACAAGAAAATGGGCTTCAAGAAATAATAAATGGGATGTAATTATAAAAACTGAGTTGTAACTATAAAAAAATGCACCAAACATGTAATTAGTTAAAAAAAATATTATTTTTGGATTTTGAAATTTTTATTTCAATACTTGTTGCACACGCAATATTTCGTTAGATTTTTATGTAATACAAATTTATTTTTAAATTATATTTAATCTGACTCAAAATTTCGGCATAAAAATATTTCGGATCCCATCAAGATGTGGGGAATTTTATTGAATTCTGTTTGGAGAGGTTGGTTGAAATTATTAATCATTGTCCTGTCTAGAAAATGGGAAGTAATTTTAACAAAGTGTTAATGGGCTATAGTAAATTCCATTAGAATTAAAAAATGGGTTGTACATTATTACAAATCATAAATGGGCTATATGTTCTCTGCTACACACTTGTGGGCCTACTAAGTTGAGGTGTACGCAAGGCTTTGTCAACTTATAGTCAACACACAATTCTAGCAACAGTGGCCGTTGGATGTCCATCCAACGGATGTCATGCTTCATCAATCTCAGATATTCTTGCTTTAGCCACTCAAACAACCGCCGGCTGTACCGCATGCTACTGTCTCCCGTGGCTGGCAGTGCTGCCGCATAGGACTCACCTGCCCACCCTACTCCCATCGCCGTCCTGGCAATTCCTCTACTCACCAACACCTAATGTTATTCTCCGGCGATGGCAGCTTCGCACCGCAGCCGAGCCAGTGAACCCTCATACTCCCCTCCTGAAAGCACAAGTGCTCCCTGGGTGGTTTTGGTAATTAATGAGAACATATCTCTTGTTGGACTAACACTTTTACCTAGTATGTTTGAGGTAAGTTCAACAATGAAGTGGCATGGACTAGAGGATGTGGACCCCTTCTAGATGCTAAGGACAAAGGATTGGCTCAAGCTCCAATCACAAGACTCTAGATTTTCTATTTTAGTGATCCAAGATCACATTGAGTCTATAGGAAAAGCCAATACTATCAAGAGGGGATGAGGTGTTGGTTAATGGCTTGCTTTCTCAAAGTGCTTAGTGATATGCTCCAAAGCCCTCAACCACTTTCTCACATCCACATATGACCCAAACCAAAAGTCCAACTCGGCCCCACTGATTCTTTCTATCCGGCGCCATCGAGTTCAGATGTCATAGCCACTGCCACAAACCGAAGTCAAATCGGTCTCACCGAGATGGGATTGTAATCTCTCTGTGTATGTCCATTACCAAAATCGGTCTAACCGAGTTTGTGTAATCGGTCCTACCGAGATCACAATGCAAACTCTCTGTTCCTCTTCGTAACATTTTGGTCCAACCGAGATGAGCGAATCGGTCCCATCGAGTTTGCGTGACTAACTCTCTGGTTAGCTTATTACCAAAATCGGTCCCACTGAGTTTGTGCAATCGGTCTCACTAAGATTACGTTATGCCCTAACCCTAATCATATCGGTCCTACCGAGTTGCATGTTGGTCCCACCGAAAATCCTAACGGTCACATTATTTGCTAAATCGGTCCGACCGAGTTTCAGGATTCGGTCCCACCAGATTGGTAAGTTGTGTGTAACGGTTAGATTTTGTGTGGAGGATATATACCCCTCCACCCACTCTTCATTCGTGGAGAGAGCCATCAGAACGTGCCTACACTTCCAGCATTCATTTTCTGAGAGAGAACCACCTACTCATGTGTTGAGACCAAGATATTCCATTCCTACCATATGAATCTTGATCTCTAGCCTTCCCCAAGTTGCTTTCCACTCAAATCTTCTTTCCACCAAATCCAAATCCTGTGAGAGAGAGTTGAGTGTTGGGGAGACTATCATTTGAAGCACAAGAGCAAGGAGTTCATCATCAACACACCATTTGTTACTTCTTAGAGAGTGGTGTCTCCTAGATTGGCTAGGTGTCACTTGGGAGCCTCCGACAAGATTGTGGAGTTGAACAAAGGAGTTTGTAAGGGCAAGGAGATTGCCTACTTCGTGAAGATCTACCCTAGTGAGGCAAGTCCTTTGTGGGCGACGGCTATGGTGGGATAGACAAGGTTGCTTCTTTGTGGACCCTTCATGGGTGTAGCCCTCCGTGGACTCGTGCAGCCATTACCATTCGTGGGTTGAAGTCTCCATCAACGTGGATGTACGATAGCACCAGCTATCGGAACCATGTCTCAAAAATCTCCGTGTCTCCAAATTGCGTTTGCACACTCCAATCCCATCCCTTTACATTCTTGCAAGTTTCATGCTTTACCTTCCGCTGCTCATATACTCTTTGCATGCTTGCTTGTTATGTATTGTGAATGTTAAACTTGTGCCAAAACTCCACTTAAACTTAAAGAGATTAAAAATTGCAACTTTTTTCACTTAGTGTCTAATCACCCCCCTAGACACATCTTCTTGATCCTTTCAATTGGTATCAGAGCCTTGGTCTCCATTGTTTTGGTTTAAATACCATTGGAGGAAGATGAATGAGTCTACTTTGGGGAGTCTTAGACATAGATTGCCTATACTTGATGGAGAGTACTTTCATGAGTGAAAAAATGAGATGCTTGTAATTTTCAATGAATATCATTTGAACAAGTACATTGCTAGCCCTTGTGCACCTCATGTTGATCCTATGCATCCTACCCTTGATGAGTCAATTGACATGATTCACAATCTTAGAACTGTTAACCTATCACTAGAGGCTTGCCTAGAAACTTGATTGGACGTTTGCCTACTGTTGAGTGTGTCTACACTATATGGAAATTTCTTGAGGAACGTTTTTCAAATTATTCCTTGAAAAATCTAGATGAAATTCTCCATAAGTCTATTGCCTTGAGTAAGATGAATTCTAATGATCCTATGTTTGGTGATTGTCTATTTGAGCTTACAAACCTTATGCGTGCCAAAGGAGATGTTGGAATTATTAGTGATATTATTTCTGAAGCTATTAAAATTCATAAAGAGGACCATTGTCAAACTCACTCTAACGAATCACCCTCTCTCGGATTTGATCCACCACATGACGATGTTGAACATGGATACTATGATGAGTATGATGATAGTGACTTTGATCTTGATGATGCAATGAGACACTTTGGTCTTATGGCAAATCTTCAGGGATATATGGCAGGAGGAAAGGAATGGGTTCTTGATAGTGGATGTACCTATCACATGACCGGAGATAAAGATATGTTTTGTGAGCTTGCTGAAAATGATGGCCCTCAAAATTATGTCACTTTCGGTGACAACTCAAAGGGTAAGGTGGTTGGCCTCGGTAAGGTGGCCATCTCACATGATAGCTCCATACAAAATTTCATGCTCGTTGAATCTCTTGGCTACAATTAACTTTCAGTATCTAGACTTTGCTGATTTCAGTTTCAATGTCCTATTTACTGAAGTAGATTGCCAAGTGTTTCGTGGAGATAATCATAAAATGGTCTTTATCGGTATACGTAGATGTGATCTATAAATTGTTGATTTCACTAAAAAGGCTCAACCTAGAACTTGCTTCATTGTTAAAACCTCTAAAGGTTGGTTATGGCATAGACGATTAGGTCATGTGGGCATGCGAAACCTTGACAAGCTTATTAAAGGAAATCATATCCTTGGCGTTAATGATGTCATATTTGATAAGGATAGACTTTGCAGCGCTTGTCAAGCAGGTAAGCAGGTAAACAGGTTGAACATCATGACCACAAAGAGGCCACTCGAGCTACTTCACATGGATCTTTTTGGTCCCAACGCCTACAAAAGTCTCGGTGGAAATTCTTTTGGTCTAGTAATAGTTGATGATTTTTCAAGATTTACGTGGGTGTTCTTTCTCGATGATAATCGCAGGTCCAAAAGATCTTCAAAAACTTCGCTAGGAAGGCCCAAAATCAATTTGAAGTGGAGATCAAGAAGGTTCGCAGCGACAATGGAACGGAGTTCAAGAACGCAAATGTGGACACCTTTCTTGACGAAGAAGGGATTTCACATGAGTTCTCAGCTACGTACACACCTCAACAAAATGGAGTTGTTGAGAGAAAGAACCGGACGCTCATCGAAATGGCGAGAACGATGCTTGATGAGTACAAGACGCCAAAACACTTTTGGGCGGAAGTGGTTGAGATAGCTTGTCACGCAACAAATCACTTGTATCTTCACAAGCTACTCGGAGAGACGGCATACGAGCTCCTCGCCGGTAACAAACCCCAAGTTGGATACTTTCGAGTATTCGGCTCAAAGTGCTACATTCTTGATAAGCATCATCGGTCTAAATTTTCTCCTAAGTCTCATGAAGGTTTCCTACTTGGTTATGGCTCAAACTCTCACACTTACCATGTCTACAATAACTTCACCCCGAAAGGTTGAAGAGACGGTAGATGTGAAGTTTGATGAATCTAACGGCTTGCAAGTAGAGCAATTGCCAATTGATGTAGGAGACAAAGACCCTTTGGAAGCAATCCAAAACTTGTCTATTGGCAAGATTCGTCCATCGGAGGTGAAGGAGAGTACCTCGTCCGTCCAAGTGGAAGCTTCCACCTCACGACAAGGTGAACCAAGAGTTGATACGGAAGCATCTACAAGTGGGACACACCAAGACGAAGAAAACGAGGAAGTGCACCAAGATGAACGTCAACAACCTCCTTCTCCACCACGACAAGAGAATGACAATGTCAACAATGAAGAAGGCCAAGAAGAAGAACAAGATTAAGAAGATGTTCCACAAAGATCCAAGCAAAAGCTTTCGCGAGTTCGAGCAAGAGTTGCTAAAGACCATCTCGTCGAACAAATCTACAATGATATCCATACCGGGAGAATCACTCGCTCTAAAACTCGTTTAGCTAACTTTTGTGAACACTATTCATTTATCTCTAGCATTGAACCTATGAAGGTTGAAGAAGCTTTGGAGGATCCGAATTGGATAAATGCCATGCATGAAGAGCTACACAAATTTGAGAGAAATCAAGTTTGGACATTGGTTGAGAAGCCCGACAACAACCATAACATCATCGGTACCAAATGGGTGTTCCGCAACAAGCAAGATGAAGATGGACAAGTAGTTCGCAACAAAGCACGTCTTGTCACCCAAGGCTACACTCAAGTCGAAGGTGTGGACTATGGTGAGACATATGTCCCGTTGCTAGACTTGAGTCCATTCACATCTTACTTGCCTATGCTAATCACCATGATATCACCTTGTACCAAATGGACATTAAAAGTGCTTTTCTAAATGGTGAAATAGAGGAGGAAGTTTATGTTAAGCAACCTCCCGGATTTGTCAATCCTAAGAAACCTAATCATGTTTACAAACTTCACAAAGCTCTTTACGGTCTTAAACAAGCTCCTAGAGCGTGGTATAAATGCTTGACCAAGTTCCTTATTGAAAAAGGCTTTGAAATTGGAAAAATTGATTCTACTCTTTTTACTAAAAGGGTTAATGGAGAACTATTTGTGTGTCAAATCTATGTTGATGATATTATATTGGGTTCAACTAACCCTCACTTTAGTGAGACGTTTGGAAAGCTAATGTCGGAGAAGTTTGAGATGTCGATGATGAGTGAACTCAAATTCTTTCTCGGTTTGCAAATCAAGCAAATTAAGGAAGGTAGCTTTGTCTCTCAAACAAAGTACACCAAGGCCTTATTCAAGAAGTTCAATATGCAAGAATGCAAAGGTATGACTACACCCATGCCTACTAGTGGACATCTTGATTTGACCAAAGATGGTGAACCGGTTGATCAAAAGGTTTATCGCTCTATGATTGGTTCATTGTTATATCTATGTGCTTCACGTCCCAATATTATGATAAGTGTGTGCATGTGTGCATGATATCAAGTGGCTCCTAAAGAATGTCATCTCAACTCTGTGAAAAGGATAGTGAGATACTTAATCCATACACCAAATTTTGGCATTTGGTATCCAAAGAGGGCCTCGTTTAATCTTGTTGGCTACTCCGACTCGGACTATGCCGGTGACAAGGTTGATAGAAAGTCCACTTCGGGTACTTGTCAATTTCTTGGTAGATCTCTTGTGTCTTGGTCTTCCAAGAAACAAAACTCGGTATCCTTATCCACCGCCAAAGCGGAATACATTGCCGCTGGTTCATGTTGTGCTCAATTACTTTGGATGACCCAAACTCTTAAAGATTATGGGATATATGTGAAACATGTTCCATTGCTTTGTGACAATGAAAGTGCTATCAAGATTGCTCACAATCCCGTGCAACACTCTCGAACTAAGCATATTGAAGTTCATCATCATTTCATTCGAGATCATGTTGCCAAAGGGGACATTAATCTTAAACATGTTTGCATCGATAAGCAATTAGCAGATATTTTCACTAAACCACTTGATGAGAAAGTGTTTTGCAGGTTAAGAGGTGAATTGAACATCATTGATGCGTCAAACTTGTAGTAGGAACTCCATTTGATACATGCAAGACATGAGCCTATGCCTAATCCTTGATAATTCTCTTATGATGATAATCTTATGTCTTGGATATATTTGCGCCTTGCATGTTATCTAAACCGTGTAGGTACTTGGATTAATCTAAACTTATGAGATTGCAACTCACTCACATCTTGAGCGGTCTCTACATCACCAAGTCTCTACACAATGGAGGTTGAAGACCAGGAAGCACGGAACCATTCAAACATATCCTTTGACAAATTTGTTATTGAGTATCATGATTGTCATTTTGGACACACAAGTGGTCTTCCTTGCAAACTAACCCATGTAGGTAGATGAACTCAAATTCCAAGTAGTGCTCCCAACTCTTGATGATCTACATCAACCTTGAGCAACCCACATAAGTTCAACTACATGATCACGATCAGCACCACCACCCAAGGTATGTTACTCCATCTTAGAGAAGTTTTACTCCAAGTCATGAGTCAAAGCAACTTGACAAGATGTGAATACATCAAGATGCTTAAATGAAAAATGGTAACCCCATTTTGAGCTTAAACGATGAGTATGACCTATGATCAAGTGATCTCACTTGACTCCTAAGTCAATATACTCTAACATAGGTGACTTTGTCACCGACCATCTCTAGATGAAGTTCTATTGTGTTCTTTTCTGTGCTCTTGCATTTGTCTCTTACATATTTGTTTCCCCTTTCAAAAAAACTTCATCTAGATTTCTTTTCTTTTATTTTCTGTTCTGCATTCCGTGCATCCAATTCATTGCAAATCTTTCAGTTAATTCCTTGCAAATCCTTGTGAGATCTTACTTGTCTAGAGAGCTAAGGTGACAAGTGTTTTCTCTGTGATGAACTCCGTCACACCGGTCTGTTGTTTTCGGCCTAACTGAATCCTTTTGGTGCAACCGAGGCACAAAACTTGGTGCCACCGATTTCTCTACAGGAAAGACACCTTGCCACTTGTTTCTGCACTCTTTTTGATCCGGCTCCACTCAATGATTCTTGTCCTCTACCAGCATCACATTTAACTTGCTGCTTTGTTCTGTGACTCAAGGACCAAACCCATTCGTGACAAAAATCCAGAAGAACCCTTCTTGGAAATTGATGTCAAAGGGGGAGAGAGAGATCACATCAAAGCTTAATCATATCTATAGGGGGAGATAATACTCATGGAGAGAAAGAGTAATCATCAACGACCCCAGATGCTTAGTGTTCAAGAGGAGAGAAGTCACATGTCTTTAAGAGGGGAAAGACATGTTCATATTTGTTTGTTTGCATTAGCTTTGTTTCTTTTTTCTTTGAGCTCTGATTTTCTGTTCCCTATCTTCTCCCAGTATACCATGCTAGATTCAGGGGGAGCAAGACATCTAAGGGAAGGAAATACTTAAATTCGTTGCACATCTTTACCTTTGGGGACATGTACATATCAAATGGAGTACTAAGTACTCACTCTCTACATGTCATCCCGGTCTTGGTTCTCTTGTGGTTTCTTTTGTTTGCTCTGGCTAGTAAGTGTATCTGTGTTATCTAACCTTGTTTACGTAGGTTCATTCCATCCTAAGCCAACTCAAGACCACAAGGTAAGTATATGCATCACAGTCATTGAAGGAAATATGCCCTAGAGGCAATAATAAAGTTATTATTTATTTCCTTATTTCATGATAAATGTTTATCATTCATGCTAGAATTGTATTAACCGGAAACATAATACATGTGTGAATGCATAGACAAACAGAGTGTCACTAGTATGCCTCTACTAGACTAGCTTGTTAATCAAAGATGGTTATGTTTCCTAACCATGAACAAATGGTTGTTATTTGATTAACAAGGTCACATCATTAGGTGAATGATCTAATTGACATGACCCATTCCATTAGCTTAGCACACGATCGTTTAGTATGTTGCTACTGCTTTTATCCATGACATATACATGTTCCTATAACTATGAGATTATGCAACTCCCGTTTACCGGAGGAACACTTTGGGTGCTACCAAACATCACAACGAATCGGGTGATTATAAAGGAGTACTACAGGTGTCTCCAAAGGCGATGTTGGGTTGGCGATTTCGAGATTAGGTTTTGTCACTCCGATAGTCGGAGAGGTATCTCTGGGCCTCTCGGTAATACACATCACTTAAGCCTTGCAAGCATTACAACTAATGAGTTAGCTGTGAGATGATGTATTACGAACGAGTAAAGAGACTTGCGGTAACGAGATTGAACTAGGTATTGGATACCGACGATCGAATCTCGGGCAAGTAACATACCGATGACAAAGGGAACAACGATGTTGTTATGCGGTCCGACCGATAAAGATCTTCGTAGAATATGTAGGAACCAATATGGGCATCCAGGTCCCGCTATTGGTTATTGACCGAGATGTGTCTCGGTCATGTCTACATTGTTCTCGAACCGTAGGGTCCGCACGCTTAAGGTTTCGATGACGGTTATATTATGAGTTTGTGTATTTTGATGTACCAAGAAGTTCGAGTCCCGGATGTGATCACGGACATGACGAGGAGTCTCAAATGGTCGAGACATAAAGATTGATATATTGGGCGGCTATATTCGGACACCGGAAAGGTTCCGGAAGTTTCGGAGAAAACCGAGTGCCGGGGGGTTACCGGAACCCCCCGGGGAAGTTATGGGCCTTAGTGGGCCAAGAGGGGAGAGAGAGGGCCGCACCAGGAGGTGGCGCCCCCAGGGAGTCCGAATAGGACAAGGAGGGGGCGCGCCCCTTTCCCTTTCCTCTCCTCTCCTTCCTTCCCCCTTCCTCCTTCCTAGTTGGACTAGGAAAGGGGAGTCCTACTCCCACTAGGAGGAGGACTCCCCCCTCCCTTGGCGCGCCTCCTAGGGCCGGCCGGCCCTCCCCCTTGCTCCTTTATATACGGGGGCAGGGGGCACCCTAGAACACACAAGTTGATCCTTGAGATCGTTCCTTAGCCGTGTATGGTGCCCTCCTCCACCATAATCCACCTCGGTCATATCGTAGCGGTGCTTAGGCGAAGCCTGCGTCGGTAGAACATCAAGATCGCCCCACGCCGTCGTCCGACGGAACTCTCCTCCCAAGCTCTCACCGGATTGGAGCCCGAGGAGCGCCACCGAGCTGTACGTGTGTCAAGAACTCGGAGGCGCCGGAGTAACGGCGCCGGGATCGGTTGGATCGCGAGGAGAACGTCGACTACTTCCTCTACGCCAGATCGCTTCCGCTTCGGTCTCACGAGGGTACGTAGACAACACTCTCCCCTCTCGCTGCTATGCATCACCATGATCTTGCGTGTGCGAGGAATTTTTTGAAATTACTACGCTCCCCAACAAAGGCATCCGAGCCTAGGTTTTATGGTTTGATGTTTTGCACGAGTAGAACACAAGTGAGTTGTGGGCGATACAAGTCATACTACCTACCAGCATGTCATATTTTGGTTCAGCGGTATTGTGAGATGAAGCGGCCTGGACCGACATTACGCCAGACGCTTACGCGAGACTGGTTTCACCGCTACGAACACTCGTGCTTAAAGGTGACCGCGGGTGTCTGTCTCTCTCACTTTAGTTGAACCGAGTATGGCTACGCCCGGTCCTTGAGAAGGTTAAACGGAGTCTATTTGACGAAGTATCGTTGTGGTTTTGATGCGAGGTGAGATTGGTTCTTGCTTAAGCCCGTAGCAGCCACGTAAAATCTGCAACAACAAAGTAGAGGACGCCTAACTTGTTTTTGCAGGGCATGTTGTGATGTGATATGGTCAAGACGTGATGCTATATTTTATTGTATGAGATGATCATGTTTTGTAACCGGTTATCGGCAATCGGCTGGAGCCATATGGTTGTCGCTTATTGTATGAAATGCAACGCTCTATAATTGCTTTACTTTATCACTAAGCGGTAGCGATAGTCGAGAAGCAATAGATGGCGAAATGACAACGATGCTACGATGGAGATCAAGGTGTCGCGCGGTGACGATGGTGATCACGACGGTGCTTGGAGATGGAGATCACAAGCACAAGATGATGATGGCCATATCATATCACTTATATTGATTGCATGTGATGTTTATCCTTTATGCATCTTATCTTGCTTTGATTGACGGTAGCATTTTAAGATGATCTCTCACTAAAATTATCAAGTAGTGTTCTCCCTGAGTATGCACCTTTGCCAAAGTTCGTCGTGCCGAGACACCATGTGATGATCGGGTGTGATAAGCTCTACGTCCATCTACAACGGGTGCAAGCCAGTTTTTCACACACAGAATACTCAGGTTATACTTGACGAGCCTAGCATATGCAGATATGGCCTCGGAACACGGAGACCGAAAGGTCGACCGTGAATCATATAGTAGATATGATCAACATAAGATGTTCACCATTGAAAACTACTCCATCTCACGTGATGATCGGTTATGGTTTAGTTGATTTGGATCACGTGATCACTTAGATGACTAGAGGGATGTCTGTCTAAGTGGGAGTTCTTAAGTAATATGATTAATTGAACTTAAATTTATCATGAACTTAGTACCTAATAGTATCTTGCTTGTCTATGTTTGTTTGTAGATAGATGGCTCGTGCTGTTGTTCCGTTGAATTTTAATGCGTTCCTTGAGAAAGCAAAGTTGAAAGATGATGGTAGCAATTACACGGATCGGGTCCGTAATCGAGGATTATCCTCATTGCTGCACGTAAGAGTTACGCCCGGATGCACCGCTAGGTGCCAGAACTGCCGCTGATGCAACCGACGACGTTAAGAACGCGTTTGGCGAGCAAAGCTGATGACTACTCTATAGTTCATGTGCCATGCTTTACGGCTTAGAACCGGGACTTCAACGACGTTTTGAACATCATGGAGCATATGAGATGTTCCAGGAGTTGAAGTTGATATTCCAACAGAATGCCCGGATTGAGAGATATGAAGTCTCCAATAAGTTCTATAGCTCCAAGATGGAGGAGAATAGTTCTGTCGGTGAGCACATACTCGTAATGTCCGGGTATTACAATCACTTGACTCAACTGGGAGTTAATCTTCCGGATGATTGTGTCATTGATGAAATTCTTCAATCACCGCCACCAAGCTACAAAGGCCTCGTGATGAACTATAATATGCAAGGGTTAGTAAAGACTATACCGAGCTCTTCGCAATGCTAAAGGCTGCGGAGGTAGAAATCAAGAAGGAGCATCAAGTGTTGATGGTCAATAAGACCACTAGTTTCAAGAAGAAAGGCAAAGGGAAGAAGAAGGAACTTCAAGAAGAACAGCAAGCAAGTTGTCGCTCAGAGAAGAAACCCAAGTCTGGACCTAAACCTGAAATCGAGTGCTTCTACCGCAAGCGACCGTCACCGAAGCGGAACTGCCCCAAGTATTTGGCGGATAAGAAGGATGGCAAGGTGAACAAAGGTATATGTGATATACATGTTATTGATGTGTACCTTACTAGAGCTCAAGTAGCACTGGTATTTGATACTCGGTTCTGTTGCTAATATTTGCAACTCAAACAGGGACTACGGATTGCTTAACACCGCAAAGGACGAGGTGACGATCGCGCGTGGGAAATGGTTCCAAAGTCGATGTGATCGCGGTCGCACGCTACCTCTACATCTACCTTCGGATTAGTTTTAGACCTAAATAATTGTTATTTGGTGCTGCGTTGAGCATGAACATTATATCTGGATCTTGTTTGATGCGAGACGGTTATTCATTTAAATCAGAGAATAATGGTTGTTCTATTTATATGAGTAATATCTTTTATGGTCATGCACCCTTGAAGAGTGGTCTATTTTTGATGAATCTCGATAGTAGTGATACACATATTCATAATGTTGAAGCCAAAAGATGCAGAGTTGATAATGATAGTGCAACTTATTTGTGGCACTACCGTTTAGGTCATATCGGTATAAAGCGCATGAAGAAACTCCATACTGATGGACTTTTGGAGTCACTTGATTATGAATCACTTGGCACTTGCGAACCGTGCCTCATGGGCAAGATGACTAAAACCCCGTTCTCCGGTACTATGGAGAGAGCAACAGATTTGCTGGAAATCATACATACAGATGTATGTGGTCCGATGAATATTGAGGCTCGTGGTGGATATCGTTATTTTCTCACCTTCACAGATGATTTAAGCAGATATGGGTATATCTACTTAATGAAACATAAGTCTGAAACATTTGAAAAGTTCAAAGAATTTCAGAGTGAAGATGAAAATCATCGTAATAAGAAAATTAAATTTCTATGATCTGATCGTGGAGGTGAATATTTGAGTTACGAGTTTGGTCTACATTTGAAACAATGCGGAATAGTTTCGCAGCTCACGCCACCCGGAACACCACAGCGTAATGGTGTGTCCGAACGTCGTAATCGCACTTTACTAGATATGGTGCGATCTATGATGTCTCTTACAGATTTACCGCTATCGTTTTGGGGTTATGCTCTTGAGACGGCCGCATTCACACTGAATAGAACACCGTCAAAATCCGTTGAGACGACACCTTATGAACTATGGTTTAGCAAGAAACCAAAGTTGTCGCTTCTCAAAGTTTGGGGATGCGATGCTTATGTGAAAAAGCTTCAACCTGATAAGCTCGAACCCAAATCGAGAAATGTGTCTTCATAGGATACCCAAAGGAGACAGTTGGGTACACCTTCTATCACAGATCCAAGGCAAGACATTTGTTGCCAAGAATGGATCCTTTCTAGAGAAGGAGTTTCTCTCGAAAGAAGTGAGTGGGAGGAAAGTAGAACTTGATGAGGTAATTGTACCTTCTCCCTTATTTGAAAGTAGTTTGTCGCAGAAACCGGTTTCTGAGACATCTACACCAAATAGTGAGGAAGTTGATGATGTTGATCATGAAACTTCAGATCAAGTTACTACAGAACCTCGTAGATCAACCAGAGTAAGATCCGCACTGAGTGGTACGGTAATCCTGTTCTGGAAGTCATGCTACTAGATCATGATGAACCTACGAACTATGAAGAAGCGATGGTGAGCCCAGATTCCATAAAATGGCTTGAGGCCATGAAATCGAGATGGGATCCATGTATGAAAACAAAGTATGGACTTTGGTTGACTTGCCCGAGGGTCGGCAAGCAATAGAAAACAAGTGGATCTTCAAGAAGAAGACCGACGACGACGGTAATGTTATCGTTTACAAAGCTCGACTTGTCGCAAAGGGTTTTCGACAAGTTCAAGGGATTGACTACGATGAGACCTTCTCACCCGTAGCGATGCTTAAGTCTGTCCGAATCATGTTAGCAATTGCCGCATTTTATGATTATGAAATTTGGCAAATGGATGTAAAGACTGCATTCTGAATGGATTTACGGAAGAAGAGTTGTATATGATGCAACCGAAGGTTTTATCGATCCAAAGGAGCTAACAAAGTGTGCAAGCTCCAATGATCCATTTATGGACTGGTGCAAGCATCTCGGAGTTGGAATAAACGCTTTGATAGTGTGATCAAAGCATTTGGGTTCATACAGACTTTTGGAGAAGCCTGTATTTACAAGAAAGTGAGTGGGAGCTCTGTAGCATTTCTGATATTATATGTAGATGACATATTACTGATCGAAAATGATATAGAATTTCTGGATAGCATAAAGGGATACTTGAATAAGAGTTTTTCAATGAAAGACCTCGGTGAAGCTGCATACATATTGGGCATCAAAATCTATAGAGATAGATCAAGACGCTTAATTGGACTTTCACAAAGCACATACCTTGACAAGAATTTGAAGAAGTTCAAAATGGATCAAGCAAAGAAAGGGTTCTTGCCTATGTTACAAGGTGTGAAGTTGAGTAAGACTCAATGCCCGACCACTGCAGAAGATAGAGAGAAAATGAAAGATGTTCCCTATGCTTCAGCCATAGGCTCTATCATGTATGCAATGCTTGTGTACCGCACCGATGTGTGCCTTGCTATAAGCTTAGCAGGAGGTACCAAAGTAATCCAGAGTGGATCATCGGACAGCGGTCAAGAACATCTGAAATACCGAAAAGGACTAAGGATATGTTTCTCGATATGGAGGTGACAAAGAGCTCATCGTAAACGGTTACGTTGATGCAAGCTTTGACACTGATCCGGACGATTCTAAATCGCAGACCGGATATGTATTTACACTAAACGGAGGAGCTGTCAGTTGGTGCAGTTCTAAACAAAGCGTCGTAGCGGTCTCTACATGTGAAGCGGAGTACATAGCAGCTTCGGAAGCAGCTAATGAAGGAGTCTGGATGAAGGAGTTCATATCCGATCTAGGTGTCATACCTAGTGCATCGGGTCCAATGAAAATCTTCTGTGACAATACTGGAGCAATTGCCTTAGCGAAGGAATCCAGATTTCACAAGAGGACCAAGCACATCAAGAGACGCTTTTATTCCATCCGGATTTAGTCCGTGGGAGACATAGAGATTTGCAAGATACATACGGATCTGAATGTAGCAGACCGTTGACTAAGCCTCTTCCACGAGCAAAACATGATCAACACCAAGACTCCATGGGTGTTAGAATCATTACTATGTAATCTAGATTATTGACTCTAGTGCAAGTGGGAGATCAAGGAAATATGCCCTAGAGGCAATAATAAAGTTATTATTTATTTCCTTATTTCATGATAAATGTTTATCATTCATGCTAGAATTGTATTAATCGGAAACATAATACATGTGTGAATGCATAGACAAACAGAGTGTCACTAGTATGCCTCTACTAGACTAGCTTGTTAATCAAAGATGGTTATGTTTCCTAACCATGAACAAAGGGTTGTTATTTGATTAACAAGGTCACATCATTAGGTGAATGATCTGATTGACATGACCCATTCCATTAGCTTAGCACACGATCGTTTAGTATGTTGCTACTGCTTTTATCCATGACATATACATGTTCCTATAACTATGAGATTATGCAACTCCCGTTTACCGGATGGGTGCTACCAAACGTCACAACGTAACTGGGTGTCGGGCGCGATGGGGCGCGACACCTATGGGGCCGGGGACGGCCCCTTCGTGAGTTCGGTACGAGGGCGGAGGATGCGCGGAGAGCAGATCGAGGCGATGCGCGCGGCGGCGATTTTTACCCAGCTTCGGGCCGCGATGGTCGCGTAAAACCCTACTGCTGCTTTGTGTTGTATTGTGTTCGGGAGCTTGAAGAGCTACAGTAGTAGCTACACCGAGCGTGAGGGGGGGTTGCAAAATGGTTCGAACCTCCTCTACGTTGTGCATGGGCCTCCTTTTATAGGGCAAGGGGTCACCGACAGGTGTCAACGTAGGAGAGAGGGGTAAAAACGTAAAAGAGGTGGTAGTTGGAACAAAGGGGAACAAGGCAGTGCAGCTCGATTTGAACAAAGGATTCTACCTACTTTTGACAGAGGGGGACAAGAGCATTAAATGCCCGTCGCCGTCGCCCCAAAAGCTCCCGCCCTTGCGTCTCCGTTTGCCACGGTGATGGAGCCACCACCGTGGAGTGCCACCGCACCCTTCATGCAACACAGCCATCCGCCACGCGTCTCTGGAGAGGGCTTAAGGCGACGCGTGGGCGGATGAGCTGGAGTGCGGGCACACAGCGCGGCTCTCCCGGCAAGTACCTTGCCGGGGTCTTGATCTTGCCGGGCCCGGGAGCTTGTCGGGCTTATAACTTGTCGCTCCCCGGGCCCTCGCCGGGACGCGTATAGCGCCGAGGCGTGTCTTCTGTGAAGTAGTCTCCTGGTCTCCCCGGCGAGCTCCTCTCGCCTGGGGCTTGCACGAGTGGTGTGATCTTGAGCCTGGAACGGCCTTCCTGGCAAGCTCCTCTTGCCGGGGTCTCGAGCTTCTGTCTTGTACACTTTGTTCTTGGATGGCTTGATGTGGAGTGGGAATGATCTCCGGCAAGCATATGGTGGATCGATGTCGCGGGAAGCTGCGACTGCCCGTGCACAAGTTGGGGTACTGAGGTACCCCTACCTTAGTACACCGACAGGAGCCCCCGGGCCTGGGCCATACACGGTGCCGAGCGTTGTTGGGCCAGGCCCAAAACAGTGCACGGGCACACGAAACCCACGGCGCGTCGAATCCACTTCTGCATTTGCCCCCCTCCCCCTCCCGTAACGGCACGCGTCGATTGCGGCGTCGTGGGAGATGTGGGCGGCGCATGCAGCCGTTAAGGCATCTACCCCGTGATCGTGGTGCAGAGCGGGGTCACCTCACCCGTCGCCCCGGCTCCGCTTTTTCGCCACGCGGCCCTCATGCACGGGGGTCGCGGGCGGCGAAGGTGGGAGTCCGAGCCGTCACGGGCGGAGAAGGTGAGTCGGCCCCGCTCCTCTGGCCTTCTCGCTTCCTGATTGGTCGAGCGGGGCGGTTGAGCCCCCACCTCGCCCCTTTAAAAGGGGCGGAAGGGTAGCACAATGGCCGCACTCATCCTCTTCTCCCTTCGTCTTCATCTTCTACTCTTCTTGCCGCCATGGAAGGAGGGAACCCTGGTTCTTCGATGGTGGCAGCGAGGGTTGCTTCTAGGCAGCGCACCACTCCCCATCCCGCTCCCGTGCCGGCGGAGCCGGCTCCGAGAGGGAGAGGGAGGGGGCGTGGCCACGGACGAGGCCGAGGGCGTGACCGAGGCGGTCGGGGGAGAGGCGGTCGTGGATATGTGCCTCCCCCGTCTCCCCCGGCATCTCCGGACCACGGTGCGGTCCATACCGGAGATGACCCCTGGGAGTTCTTCATCAAGCTTGCTGGCGCCTCGTCGCCGCCTCCGGCTGCCGCCCCGTTGCGCAGACGCGATGGGGCCGGATCCACCCGACGTGATGGAGTTGCGCATGAGGGGCTGCGGGATCAGCGGCACTCGAGTGAGTGTCGTGTCCCCAGCCCCCGGCGTGATGTTCTTCGACCGAGGGTGGAAGACGTTCGCCCGGATCCACAGCTTGACGGCGGGGTTCACCCTCCATTTCAAGTTACTAGATGGTGACCTCCTCGCCGTCAAGGTCTTCGGCGACTACGGGACCCGGGTACGCTGCTGTGTGGACAGCTCCTCGGATAGCGAAGGCTCCTCCCCGAGCGAGAGTGACGAGGAGGAGAGCGACAGCGGCGACGAGGGGGATGGCGGGCCCGACTAGGCGTCGGACACCGCTGCCTCGCGCGCCACCGGTGACCTCATCTTCTGGGTCGTCGGCCTTCTGAACTCCCCGGGGCCGTCTCCTTGGCGGCTGGCGTAGGGAGGCTGCGGAAGAGGAAGAGGGGGAGTGACGGCAAGGCCGTTAAATCGGAGTACGAGGGCGAGGTGCCCTCGTGCCGATGTCCCACCACCCCGTCTTCAAGCTCTGCCTCCGACGCCTTCGTCTCCGCCAAGCTCCTGGCCGGTCCCCGGGGTGTTCTCTTGGGGTCTTCTGGCGCCCGTGGCTCTCCGGGCATGCGTTCCCCATGCCCGTCACCTTGCGCAGCTCCTGGGGCACAGCGGCGTCACCGCCACGCTCTCCTAGGCGCTCCTTTCGCCCTTCCCCGACAAGCTCCTCTCGCATGGGGCCCTCCTTCCCCGCAAGCTTATCTTGTCGGGGCTCCTTGACCTACCTCCCGAACTCCCGAACAGAGAAACAGGAGAAGGATCACGGCACCTTATCTTTTAATTTGTAAGCCCTCGGCATTAGCTGCATTTAAGAACTTGTAATCCTCTCTATCATGTTTTTCATCCTCTATGGACTTGTACTATGCTAGGATGTTTTTAATGAAAAGAGGGAAAGCTTGCGGACTGAGTCTTTTACTTGAATGCGTGCCTTGTGCGTTTACGCTATCGGGAGCTTGCCGGGCGGACACGCTTGCCGAAAAGGGACAGCCCGCCGGCAGTGTTGCTTCCGCAAGCAACCTTGCCGCCGGCTTATGACGCTTAACTTGCTGAGCAGGCTCGAAAGCAAGATAAGGGTGCAGCAGCACACTTGTGTTTGTTGAGCGGACTCGGAAACAAACCAAGTACGCAACTGGACCGCGACTCGGTTCCTCCACGTACGGGTTCCACAAGACACGCTCGTTCAAAAACGCAGCCCCGCATCTCCCGGTCCATAGGAGGATGCATGACGAGGATGAAAACGATTCGATATCAGAGCCCCCAAGAACTCGGCTTGCCGGGGACGAATCTTGGCGCTCGCAGCCCTCAGCGAGGCTGGCGGGCCGAGGAAGAACCTTGGCACCCGCAGCCCCCGGCGACCCCGGCTTGCCGGACCCCAGGTGCTGGTGTGATCTTTCGGTCCCTCCTTGCTGCTGCAATTTCAGTCACGAAAACAGCTGAGGTAGATATGCAACTGCTGCATGCATATGTATGCGTATATAAATCTTGACTATACAATACGATGCCGCGCCTTGCCCTCGATGTTTGTACTTCACGCCTTGGGGAGCTTGTCGGCAAACACGCTTGCCGAAGCGGGACAGCCCGCCGGGCGGTGTTGCTTCCGCAAACAACCTTGTCGGGCCGGGCTTATGACGCTTAACTTGCTGAGCAGGCTCGAAGCAAGATAAGGGTGCAGCAGCACACTTGTGTTTGTTGAGCGGACTCGGAAACAAAACAAGTACGCAACCGGGCCACGACTTGGCTCCTCTCGCGCCCAAGTTTCTCATATGAAGGACATTTCACGGTAGGGCTCGCCACGTTATACCCTCTGCCCTACATCCTTTGTGCGCTTTCACCCTACGCTTCTGGGTAACTTGCCGGTGCTTAACACGCTTGCTGAGTGCGGAACATCAGCAGCCCGCTTGGCTGGTGTTGCTTCCGGCAAGCAACCTTGCCGCGTCTAGTCGCGACGCGCTTAACTTGCTGAGCAGACTCGAAACGAAACGAGGGCGCGAAGCTGGTCGCGGCTCACTCTTAACTCGCTGAGCGTGTTCGAAGCAAAGTAAGGGTGCGACCATTCACAGGCAGGCTCCTCTGCGCACAGGTTTCGCGTACAAAGGACGAATGCGCGAGGGACATAACATAAAAAAGCATGGAATTAAAGAGTGCTCTGCACAAAAGCTCGAGCAACTTAGCTTTTCTTTTTCTCGTTTCTTTGCACTCGCTGGTGGGGCCCAATGGCGCGTCCTCGACGGCGGCGCAGCACTCCGGAGAGGTGCGTTTGCCGGAACGAGCCCCAGAGCTGTCTTCGCCGGGCTTAGAGCGCTCCGAGGAGCGGCGCTTGTCGGAGTGAGTACCAGAGCCGTCCTCGCCGGACTTAGAGCTCGATGGCGGGTCCTCGACGACAGCGTAGCGCTTCAAGGAGATATGCTTGCCGGTATTGGAGGGAAGCGGGGGCGAGCGGCGCGAGGAACAAGATATGCTCGGACTCCTAGTAGCGATAGGAGGAGCAAAGTCCTGCCCCGGCGCTTTCGCTTTGCTCTTGCATGGACAGCAGTCCGGAGCATCCCGCGGGCCTCCGGCATGTTCTTGCCCCCAGCGCGCGAGTACCACGTTTTATGGCACGGTGCCGCTGGGTTGTCATGCGCTGAGATGGAGGTAGATCCACGGAGACCGAGGCGCGGTCATCCGTCCGATCCCTGGATCTGGTGGCGCCGCGAGTGCCCTCGCCGGTGTCCACCCTTTCGACGGCGTCCCCTCCGCCCACCGCTGGCTCCGGTGGCGGCGGGTGAGACGCAGATGGGTCTGCAACCCTCGAGGCCCTCGTCTTCGGGGCCATAGCGCAGTTGTCGATGAAGTAGCTGACGAAATTGGAGAAGTTGAAGAAGAACGCGGCCGCGCGAACGCCGGATCAGGTCCGCACAACCTCGACGCCCCCTACCTGGCGCGCCAAAGATGTCGGGCGCGATGGGGCGCGACACCTATGGGGCCGGGGACGGCCCCTTCGTGAGTTCGCACGAGGCGGAGGATGCGCGGAGAGCAGATCGAGGCGATGCGCGCGGCGGCGATTTTACCCAGCTTCGGGCGCGATGGTCGCGTAAAACCCTACTGCTGCTTTGTGTTGTATTGTGTTCGGGAGCTTGAAGAGCTACAGTAGTAGCTACACCGAGCGTGAGGGGGGTTGCAAAATGGTTCGAACCTCCTCTCGCTGTGCATGGGCCTCCTTTATAGGGCAAGGGTCACCGACAGTGTCAACGAGGGAGAGGGGTAAAACGTAAAAGAGGTGGTAGTTGGAACAGTCGGGAACAAAGGTGCACAAAGGTGCTTGAACAGTGGATTCTACCTACTTTTGACAGAGGGGGACAAGAGCATTAAATGCCCGTCGCCGTCGCCCCAAAAGCTCCTGCCCTTGCGTCTCCGTTTGCCACGGTGATGGAGCCACCACCGTGGAGTGCCACCGCACCCTTCATGCAACACAGCCATCCGCCACGCGTCTCTGGAGAGGGCTTAAGGCGACGCGTGGGCGGATGAGCTGGAGTGCGGGCACACAGCGCGGCTCTCCCGGCAAGTACCTTGCCGGGGTCTTGATCTTGCCGGGCCCGGGAGCTTGTCGGGCTTATAACTTGTCGCTCCCCGGGCCCTCGCCGGGACGCGTATAGCGCCGAGGCGTGTCTTCTGTGAAGTAGTCTCCTGGTCTCCCCGGCGAGCTCCTCTCGCCTGGGGCTTGCACGAGTGGTGTGATCTTGAGCCTGGAACGGCCTTCCCGGCAAGCTCCTCTTGCCGGGGTCTCGAGCTTCTGTCTTGTACACTTTGTTCTTGGATGGCTTGATGTGGAGTGGGAATGATCTCCGGCAAGCATATGGTGGATCGATGTCGCGGGAAGCTGCGACTGCCCGTGCACAAGTTGGGGTACTGAGGTACCCCTACCTTAGTACACCGACACTGGGTGATTATAAAGGAGTACTATAGGTGTCTCCAAAGGCAGATGTTGGGTTGGCGTATTTCGAGATTAGGTTTTGTCACTCCGATAGTCGGAGAGGTATCTCTGGGCCCTCTCGGTAATACACATCACTTAAGCCTTGCAAGCATTACAACTAATGAGTTAGCTGTGAGATGATGTATTACGTAAGCGAGTAAAGAGACTTGCCGTAACTAGATTGAACTAGGTATTGATACCGACGATCGAATCTCGGGCAAGTAACATACCGATGACAAAGGAACAACGATGTTGTTATGCGGTCTGACCGATAAAGATCTTCAGAGAATACGAGGAACAATATGGGCATCTAGGTCCCGCATTGGTTATTGACCGGAGACGTGTCTCGGTCATGTCTACATTGTTTTCGAACCGTAGGGTCCGCACGCTTAAGGTTTCATGGACGGTTATATTATGAATTTGTGTATTTTGATGTACCGAAGAAGTTCGGAGTCCCGGATGTGATCACGGACATGACGAGGAGTCTCGAAATGGTCGAGACATAAAGATTGATATATTGGACGGCTATATTCGGACACCGGAAAGGTTCCTAAGTTTCGGAGAAAACCGGAGTGCCGAGGGGTTACCGGAACCCCCGGGAAGCATGGGCCAAGAGGGAGAGATAGGGCCGCACCAGAGGTGGCGCGCCCCTGTGGGAGTCCGAATAGGACAAGGAGGGGGCGCGCCCCCTTCCCTCTCCCTCTCCTCTCCTTCCTTCCCCTTCCTCCTTCCTAGTTGGACTAGGAAAGGGAGTCCTACTCCCACTAGGAGGAGGACTCCCTCCCTTGGCGCTGCGCCTCCTAGGGCCGGCCGCCCTCCCCTTGCTCCTTTATATACGGGGCAGGGGCACCCTAGAACACACAAGTTGATCCTTGAGATCGCTCTCAGCCGCAGCGGTGCCCCCTCCACCATAATCCACCTCGGTCATATCGTGGCGGTGCTTAGCGAAGCCTGCGTCGGTAGAACATCAAGATCGCCACCACGCTGTCGCTCGACGGCACTCTCCTCCCCGGCTCTACTGGTTTGGAGCCCGAGGAGCGCCACCGAGCTGTACGTGTGTCAAGAACTCGGATGCGCCGGAGTAACGGCGCTGGATCGGTTGATCGCGAGGAGAACGTCGACTACTTCCTCTACGCCAGATTGCTTCCGCTTGGTCTCACGAGGGCGTGAGACAACACTCTCCCCTCTCGTTGCTATGCATCACCATGATCTTGCGTGTGCGTAGGAATTTTTTTGAAATTACTACGTTCCCCAACAGTCATGTGTATGAGGAATTCTTGCTGATGTACATACTGTTTGCAAGGACTCATGAGCATGAAGGTACATTTCCCATATTCGCATCATTTGCTCCGATGTATATAGCCAAGATACATGTAACACATTGCTTACTCTATCATGCTTATGCATTCACTTGCTCCTATATTCCATATTCACATGATTGCATACATGTAGGGGGAGCCTATGCATGTTACATGTCTTTCCAAATCTTTACTTGTTATTCTCTATATCTTTAACTAAAGCTTTGGTGTATGTTGTCATCAATTACCAAAAAGGGGGAGATTGAAAGCACAAGTGCTCCCTGAGTGCTTTTGGTAATTAATGACAACATATCTCTAGTTGGACTAACACTTTTACCTAGTATGTTTCAGATAAGTTCAACAATGAAGTGGCATGGACTAGAGGATGTGGAACCCCTTCTAGATGCTAAGGACAAAGGATTGGCTCAAGCTCCAAGCACAAGACTCTACATTTTCTATTTTAGTGATCCAAGATCACTGTCGGTGTCAAAACCGGCGGATCTCGGGTAGGGGGTCCCGAACTGTGCGTCTAGGCGGATGGTAACAGGAGACAAGGGACACGATGTTTTTACCCAGGTTCGGGCCCTCTCGATGGAGGTAAAACCCTACTCCTGCTTGATTGATATTGATGATATGGGTAGTACAAGAGTGGAGCTACCACGAGATCAAGGAGGCTAAACCCTAGAAGCTAGCCTATGGTATGATTGTTGTAATGGTTGTTCGTCCTCACGGACTAAAACCCTCCAGTTTATATAGACACCAAGAGGGTTAGGGTTACACAGTCGGTTACAATGGTAGGAGATCTACATATCTCAGACGCCAAGCTTGCCTTCCACGCCAAGGAAAGTCCCATCCTGACACGGGACGAAGTCTTCAATCTTGTATCTTCATAGTCTTGGAGTCCGGTGACGATAGTAGTCCGGCTGCCGGACACCCCTAGTCCAGACTCCTCAAGAGTAGCCTGAACCAGGCTTCAATGACGATGAGTCCGCGCGATATTGTTCGGCATTGCAAGGCGGGTTCCTCCTCCGAATAATTTACGTAAGATTGTGAACACCAGGATAGTGTCCGGCTCTGCAAAATAAATTCCACATTCCACCGTAGAGAGAATAATATGTACACAAGTTCAATCTGCTGACGTATTTTGTGGCATGACGTCACACCACTACCATGCCTTTACTTGAATTGTTTTTATTATACCACCTCGGAGCGTTTAGCGGTTTCTTGGCACGCCTTGTCGAGCAGTAGATCGTGTTCCCTTATTCCGGATTCTCATCAATATGGACGTGGTAACCCAACCGCGCGCCCGTCGCCACGCCTCTATCGGCGAGTCCCGAATAGTCACGGAGACGGCTCTTGGTATTCTCCCTCTTTATAATGGGACCAAGGCTCGTTTCTTTTCTTCAATCCTCCATCGAATCTTCTCCTTGCTCCAAGTTCCAACACCCAGAGCCCCAGATTCGAGCGCTTCAGACCTTCAACAATGTCCGGCTCCGACCTTCAGGGCCGGTGGATGCCCTCCTCCGTCACGGAGGAGGATGTGCTAAAGCTGCCCGCCAAAGGGCAGGCCATCCCCACCCCCGAGCCCGGCGAGTATGTCGTCTTTGTATCCCACCTCCGTCGGGGTTTAGGCTTCCCAACGGATCCTTTTGTGAGAGGGCTCATGTTCTACTATGGGTTGGAATTCCACGACTTGGCTCCGGAGTCCATCCTCCATATTTCCGCATTTATTGTCGTTTGCGAAGCCTTCCTCCGCATCACCCCCCACTTCGGCCTGTGGCTGAAGACCTTCAATGTGGAGCCGAAGATGATCGAGGGCGCTACAGCGAGTCGGCGGGCGGCCGAAGCAGAGAGCCGATGCCCCGTGGCCCGCGGGCTCCTTCCAAGAGGATCCCGGCTTGTGGCAGCGGGAGTGGTTCTATATCGCCGCTCCGAGGGGCAGCAGGCAGAAGCCGCCGCCCTTGTTCCGCTCGGGACCTCCACGACGATTGATGTCGTGGGTCAACCAAGGGATCAACTGGGGGCGGCCAAAGGACGTGCCCCTACTACAGGGCCGGATTCGAGACCTCCAAGCGAGGGAGATCGATCTGGTAGTGGTAATGCAGGTCATGCTGATTAGGCGTCTCCTGCCCTGCAAACGCCGCCCTCTCCGGCTGTGGGAGTTTAATCCGGAGGGACCACGAATTCTTCAACACTTCATGGGTATGACACCCGTGGAGATGTACAAATTATTCATCGGACCACGAGTGGCGTGTCCGGAATTGACCGAGGACGCCGGCCTAAGCTGCAATCGCCCGGATACTCAAGTAAGTAGCTCCGAGTCCGGACATACCGTTTGTTTGCCTTTCCATGATTCGCCTTTTGACCGATGTCCTTCTAAACAGGAGTGGATAGCGTAAGCAAAACTGATACGGTGTCCGGCCCCCCTCCCAGAGACCGCGCCGGATCCCGTCTTTGGTCAGATGTTGGAGGTTGCGCCTTGAGGGAAGGCGAGGGGAAAATAGAGGAGCTACCGCCTCACCCAAGGAGGCTCTTGAAAGAGGGGGGATCAAGAATCCCTCCCTCCAGGGGGAGAAGAGGACCGCCTCCGAAGACCCGGAGGCCAAAGCCCCTAAGCGGGGGAAAAATCTTTGCCAGAGGGTCCTGCGTCCAGGGAGGCCCCGGCCACACAGTCTCCCCTAAAGGATCAGCCCTCCAGCAAGCCGTAAGTAGAAAAAAGGGAGTTCAAGAATAAGAGACATCCCTATTTGTGCTTCTGAGGATAACCAAAGTTTTTACCTTGTAGTTCGGATCTCCACCTTCTCGATGAGCTCGTCTTAGGGGACCTTCGTCCGAGATGATGGAGAGCGAGACACCTCCGTCGCTGCGCCCGTCGGATAGGGCGGACGAGCTCAAGTGTCATCACGGAGGGTATCTCGAGCCAGCAGAGCCAAGAATTTGGCGGGACCGTGTTCGGCGGGAGCTGAACGATCTGCTTGAGAGGGCGTCCATCTCAGAAGATCACCATGCATTGATGAGTATGGTGATTGGAAGGATTTCGTCCGCCGAAAGTGGATTGCATAATGTCGTCAGGAGTTTGCTGGCGGGGTTTGAGGTACGTAAAAATGACATACCTTTTTACAGTTTTCCACATAGAAGTGTGCCCTGTATAGATAGTAGCCCCTGAGACTCGATAGGTTGTCGAAAGCAACAGCGTGCCGAGGATCAAAATGGCAGGTTTCAATCTTCGTCGTTCCTATGCAGGTGGTGGATCGTCCGGGGGCCAGCCGGACTAATGGAGCTGCTGAACTAAAGCGGCAACTCGATGTTGCGGATGCGGACATCGTGCTAATCAACAGGCGACTTGACGAATCGCAAGGTAAGTTTTTTCTCCGCAGTCACCTAGTACGGGAGCCGAAGCCCATCTCTTATAATATTTGTGCTTGACGCAGATGGTGCTGCTGCTATGGAGAGCCTTCGAGCCGAACTTGCTCAAGCCAAGGAGCAAGCCAGAAAGAGTAATGCGGCGGCCTCGAGGACGGCCGAGGAGTTAGAAGCCGAAAGGGTTGCGCACTGCTGAAGCAGGGAAGAGATGGCCGAAATGGCCGTGAAGTTAAAAGATGCTACCGACCACAATGAGGCTCTTGAAAAGGAGCGCCTATCGGAGCGAGTAGACCTGGGGAAGGCCACCGCCGAAGCCAAGGATGCCTGTTCTGCAATGCGGGCTATAAAGGATGAGCTGCGCCAAGCCGGAGACATTGTGGCTGGCAAGCCCTTTCTGCTGCGCCGAAGGTTTACGGATCCTAAGTATGCTCAACTTGGCAAGCTGTGGGGTCCGGAGGATCCTTATATGGACTTAGCGGCAAGTGCGGCGGATGCCGTGGTGCACTTCCGGAGCCAGAAGGATCACAAGACGGAAGAGCTGTTTTGGTCTCAATTCCATAGTCCGGAACGTTCACTTCCACTGACCGACCGGTTGTCCGAGTGGGCTGAGCTGAATAGGTTGTCCGGGCTTGCCATGACGGATATCGTGACTCATGTCTGGCCGGATAGGCCCAAGCCGAAGAGCTATTTTGGCTTATTACAGCAATTTCTTGGGGCGGTGCCGCATATCAAGGCGATGAAGCGGTCGGCCTGCATAGAGGGTGCACGGATGGCACTCGCCCGTGTGAAGACACATTGGACAGAGATGGATGCCACTGCTGTTGCGACCCAGGGTTCGGACGAGAGCCGATTACCCGCCGAGCACTATTTTGGGGAAGTTCTGCGTGGGGCTCGTGTAATAGAGTCGCAGTGCTCAAAAAATGTCACGTTCAAATGAACGTTTTATTTTGTAAAATAATATTTATGATGTAGGCGCTTTTTTAAACTTGTGCGTTCAAGCATTGAAATATCTCCTATGCGGCCGTTTATGTATACGTGTATAACCCGAAGATGGCAATATCGGTTTAGCCCCCACGCACAAGGTGCGGGGGTGTTCGCAAAATAGCGATTTTCACACTTATCTCGACGCCTCGGTCCTATTAAGGAGGTGGTAGCGAGCAAACGAGGCAACCAGACTATAATGCTTTATCACTTTCACTTAGCCATTGAGTTCGAGGGTGGGGCTACGATATAGCCCCTGGGGCACCGCGCCTCCAAATTGGGCGCAGATGTGCCTGACCGAAACGGTCCTTCGTCAAAGCGGAGGAATTCTAAACATTCCGTGGTCGATCGAGTGGTTGACCGGTCTCTCATCAGATCATGATAGCCGCTTTTCGCTTTCATCGAGGTGCTCGCCAAATTAACCGGGGCACAATCGCAGAGTTCTCCTCGTGCGCGTTAGCTGATGATACAGAACGTAAGGCAGCAAAACACAGGAGCCAGGCAAACCCAACATTTGACCAAAGACAGGATTCAGAGCTGATGCATATAAGGCCTAACTCGAGACGCCGAACACTCCCTGAGGTGTTCGGTCTTTATAATAACGGGCGGAATAATGCCCTAAGCCCCTAGTGTCCAGGTACGGGCAAGTTCCTTTGACGCGGCCGATGCCAAAACGTCAGTCTCCTCTCTGGTTATCATGAAAAACCAGGGGATTATAGAAACAAGAGACAGTAAAAAAGGTTTACGCAGGGTCTTAATCTGAAAAGAATCCTTTCAACGGGTCCCTACTGCACATCTGCGCCTGTGTCTCCGTTGTGCCGTTATCCTGGAGGGGCGTGCACGTTGTTCATCTGTAAAAAGAGAGGAACTTAGTTTGCAACGAAATCGTGCAGAAAGTGCATAAAAAATTGAAATATTAATAAATTAATAAAGCTGAGCCTGTATTAGCTCATTGTTACTTATATGCACAGCCCCTTGTGAAGGGGTGTGCGGCTAGGGAGCCCCTAGCTTATTTATGCCGGACTCGTCTAGCCGTGTCCGGGTTCTTTGAATGACCCTCTCAATGAAATGATGCCACGTGGACCGGGCATTTTAAGTGTAAGAGATGCGTAATGTGGTATTGCGTTAAAGCGGACAAAAGCTTCACGTCCCAATAGTGCTTGATAGCCACTTTTGAATGGGGCGACATGAAAGATTAGCTTTTCACGTCGGAAGTTGTCCGGTGACCCGAACACAACTTCTAGTAATAAGGAGCCTGTGCACTTGGCGTAAGGGCCTGGCGTCACTCCTTTAAAGGAAGTGCGGCTATATCGAATTTTAGTAAGGTCTATTCGAACTTGCGGATTGTGTTCGGATATAGCAGGTTTAAATCGTTGCCACCATCCATCAGGACTTGTGTAAATCGTAGTCCGTCGATTATAGGATCCAATATCAGCGCAGTCCATCCTGCGTTTCGAATGCTCCTGGAATAATCCAGGTGGTCAAAGGTGATTGGTTTTGACATCCAATCTTGGGGTTCCACTGGGGTGGACCGTGCGACACCTATCTTAGCGGGTGCCGCATTGTTTTTCCGTACTATCACATGAAGTGAGTTTACTGCTTTGACTTCTTGTGGGAAAGTCTTTTGTTTTCCGGTGCTCTGCTGGTGGGGTTCGTCATCGTCCTTGCTTGGTGCGTCGAGCCCCTTGTGTTCGGCGTTGAGTCTGCCGGACTGTTTAAAAACCCAACAATCTCGGTGGGTGTGGTTTGCAGGCCTTCCGGAGGTACTGTGGATTTGACATATCCAATCCAAAATTTTGTTTAAGTTGGATAGCTCATCACTGTTGTCCTTAAGAGGCAGTGTTTTATTGTTTAGCCGCGAGCTTTTGAATCCGGCGTTGACCGCCCTGTTCTTTGGGCTTTTTTCTTTATTCTGGCGCTGATCTTTTCTGCGCCGTGATTTTTCGTTTCCATCTCTAATCTCGATGTACTCGGGTCGCTGGTGCTGCATCTTGCTAGCCAGCTGTCTTCCCCGCGCACAAGGGCTTATTAGGCTTGTTAGCGCGGCCATTGTCCTCGGCTTCTCTTGGCCGAGGTGTCTGGCGAGCCATTCGTCTCGGACGTTGTGTTTAAAAGCTGCTAAGGCTTCAGCGTCCGGACAGTCGACTATTTGGTTCTTTTTGGTAAGGAACCTGTTCCAGAATTTGCGCGCTGACTCTCCGGGCTGTTGAGTTATATGACTTAGATCGTCTTCATCCGGAGGGCGGACATAATTCCCTTGAAAATTTGCTCTAAACGCGTCCTCAAGCTCTTCCCAACTTCCAATAGTGTTTTCTGGGAGGCTTTTGAGCCAATGCCGTGCTGGCCCTTTGAGCTTGAGGGGTAGATATTTGATGGCGTGGAGATCATCTCCTCTGGCCATGTGTATGCGTGGAGATCATCGCTTCCTTTTGGGGTGTCCACCATATACACGTCATGTGTTGGGGTGGCCTTCCAGTGCTTAGTGAGCGCTGGTTCTTGATTGTCTCTGGCATCGTCGTCCATACCGTCGATGTCTTCGGAGTCGTAATCTAGCATGTCTGTTAGATCGTCAATAGTTGCTACAAAGTGGGTGGTGGGTGGGCTTTGAATTTCTTCGCGTCAGATCTCAACCATCTGGCCGTAGTCCGCCAGGGCTCTCCGGATAGCGAGAGATGCTTTAGCGAATTTAGGATGTCGCCAAAGGGTGAGTGCTGAAAGATGTCCGTGGCGGTGAACTCCATAATCAGCGCCCAATCATATTCGATTGGCAGGGGCGCGGGAGGTTCGGAGTCCGGTAGGGAGTCCGGCACCTCGAAGTCATGAGCTTTACAACGGACGAGGTCAGTGTTCGGCTCCATCGCCGTGGAAGTTGCAGCTCCCGAGGCGGTGTCCAGCCACCCGTCCTCGATCTGCGCGGTTGGCTCCGGACTACGGGTCGGAGCGGATTCGTGTGCGGCCTCCAAGGTACTGTCCGGTGGCAGAGTTAGGTCATGCTCATCGTGACAGTGCGGCACGCTCGGCTGCGGCTCGGATCCATCGAAGATCAAGTCTCCGCGGATATCCGCCGTGAAGTTTAGGTTTCCAAATCCGACCTGATGGCCAGGGGCGTAGCTTTCGATCTGCTCCAGATGGCCAAGTGAATTGGCCCGCAGTGCGAAGCCGCCGAATACGAAGATCCGTCCGGGGAGAAAGTCTCACCCTAGACGGCGTTGTTGTTGATTGAAGAAGCCATCAGCCTATCGGTGACGACACAGAGGAACTCTCAACGAAAGCACCAATGTCGGTGTCAAAACCGGCGGATCTCGGGTAGGGGGTCCCGAACTGTGTGTCTAGGCGGATGGTAACAGGACACAAGGGACACGATGTTTTTACCCAGGTTTGGGCCCTCTCGATGGAGGTAAAACCCTACTCCTGCTTGATTGATATTGATGATATGGGTAGTACAAAAGTGGAGCTACAACGAGATCAAGGAGGTTAAACCCTAGAAGCTAGCCTATGGTATGATTGTTGTAATGGTTGTTCGTCCTACGGACTAAAACCCTCTGGTTTATATAGACCGGAGAGGGTTAGGGTTACACAGAGTCGGTTACAATGGTAGGAGATCTACATATCCGTATCGCCAAGCTTGCCTTCCACGCCAAGGAAAGTCCCATCCGGACACGGGACGAAGTCTTCAATCTTGTATCTTCATAGTCTTGGAGTCCGGCTGACGATGATAGTCCGGCTGTCCGGACACCCCCTAGTCCAGGACTCCCTCAATCACATTGAGTCTATAGGAAAAGCCAATACTATCAAGAGGGGATGAGGTGTTGCTTAATGGCTTGCTTGCTCAAAGTGCTTAGTGATATGCTCCAAAGCCCTCAACCACTTTCTCACATCCACATATGACCCAAACCAAAAGTCCAAATCGGCCCCACCGATTCATTCTATCCGGCGCCACCGAGTTCAGATGTCATAGCCACTGCCACAAACCCTAGTCAAATCGGTCTCACCGATAGGGATCTCGGTCTCACCGAGATGGGATTGTAATCTCTCTGTGTATGTCCATTACCAAAATCAGTCCAACCGAGTTTGTGTAATCGGTCCTACCGAAATCACAATGCAAACTCTCTATTCCTCTTCGTAACATTTCGGTCCAACCGAGATGAGTGAATCGGTCACACCGAATTTGCCTGACCAACTCTCTGGTTAGCTTATTACCAAAATCGGTCCCACCGAGTTTGTGTAATCGGTCTCACTGAGATTACATTATGCCCTAACCCTAATCATATCAGTCCTACCGAGTTGCATGTCGGTCCCACCGAAAATCCTAACGGTCACATTATTTGCTAAATCAGTCCGACCGAGTTTTAGGATTCGGTCCACCGAGATTGGTAAGTTCTGTGTAACAGTTAGATTTTGTGTGGAGGCTATATATACCCCTCCACCCACTCTTCATTCGTGGAGAGAGCCATCAGAACATGCCTACACTTCCAGCATTCATTTTCTGAGAGAGAACCACCTACTCATGTGTTGAGACCAAGATATTCCATTCCTACTGTCAATGTCAAAACCGGCGGATCTCGGGTAGGGGGTCCCGAACTGTGCGTCTAGGCGGATGGTAACAGGAGACGAGGGACACAATGTTTTTACCTGTGTTCAGCCCTCTCGATGGAGGTAATACCTCACGCCCCGCTTGATTAATATTGATGATATGGGTAGTACAAGAGTAGATCTACCACGAGATCAAGGAGGCTAAACCCTAGAAGCTAGCCTATGGTATGATTGTTGAGATGTAATGTTGTCCTACGGACTAAGGCCCTCCGGTTTATATAGACACCGGAAAGGCTAGGGTTATACAGAGTCGGTTACAATGGTAGGAGATCTACGTATCCGTATTGCCAAGCTTGCCTTCCACGCCAAGAAAAGTACCTTCCGGACACGAGCCGGAGTCTTCAATCTTCTATCTTCGTAGTCTGGGAGTCCGGCAGATATTGATAGTCCGCTGTCCGGACACTCCCTAGTCCAGACTCCTCGTAGCCCCTCGAACCAGTCTTCGATGACGATGAGTCCGGCGTGCATAATGTTCGGCATTGCAAGGCGGGTTCCTCCTTGAATAATCCGGAGAAGATAATGAACACCAGGATAGTGTCTGGCTCTGCAAAATAATTTCCACATTCCAAACGTAGAGAGAATAAAACATATACACCGATCTAATCTGCTGACGTATTATGCGGCGTGACATCACACCAGCACCAAGCCTTTGTTTGAATTACTGTACCACTTCAGCACGTTTAGCGAAGCGGTTTCCTTGGCACGTCCTGTCAAAGCAGAGATCGTGTTCCCCTTATTCCGGGATTCTCATCAATACGTGCGTGGGTAACCCAACCGCGCCATTGATGGTGACGCTTGGGAGATAAGCGAGTTTTACCAGGCCGGTGAGGGACGTATATTTTCGTCCGCCTATATAAGGGATAAGGATTTACCTTCTCACCTACGCCTTCTTCCTCCTTTGCTCATCTATCCCTGCGAACCCAAACTCCAACGCCCAAGCTCACGATTCCGCCGACCCTTCTCCTAACATGTCCGGAGGGGGAGGCAAATGGATGACCTCCACCGCCAAGGAGGAAGACATCACCAAGCTGCGTGGACGCCAATACCTTTCCGGAGACATCGCGATCGGTCGCCCGACGAGGGGCAGCTCGCTCTCACCCTGTGACCTCATGAGAGGGTTGTTTTCCTTCCCACTTCCTCCGCGATCGGGCTTTCCGCCCATCCATTCGTCCGGGATCATGTTTTACTACGGCTTGATTTCCACGATCCGCGCCAACTTCGCCCTCAACATCTCGGCGCTTATCATCGTGGTGCGAGGCTTTTCTCCGCATCCGCCCCACTTCGCTCAGGGCTCAAGACCTTCAACGCTGTCAAGGTTGTGAAGGGACGCAAGCGAATGCGGAGGCGCCATGTGGGCAGCCGCCCAACGCCCCTTGGCTAGAAGGGACCTTCGTGGACTCCGCCAAGGGGTGGCAATCGGGTGGTTCTATATCACCGAGCCGCAAGCCTACATGGGCGGCGGCCCCCAAATTTAGATCTCGAATCCTCACGCAGCTCACCTCCCGGAAAGAGAAGGGCTTGCAGGGTGATCCGGTGGAGGTGACGGACTTCGAGCCTGCATCAAGAAGCCGGTGAGCAATGGGCCCGCTCGCCGACGTGGTCCAGTCATGCTCCTCCGGCGGATTCTCCCATGCCAAGAAAGGGCATTTAATCTGTGGGAGTTTAATCCGAACAGCACCAGACGCTGAGCGGCTCTTCGATACAACGCATAAAGGTGCCTGGAGGGTGCTGTTCAAGAGCGCTGATGCGCCCAGATCCGTGACCAAGACCGCGGATTCGCTTGCGCCTCCGTCGACGGGCAAGTGATTCACCCCATTACGGGACACTTGTAGTAATTAGATTGACTCTAGCGAGGTTTTTAATCTGCCTCTTCCTTTGACAGGAATGGATGGAGAAGGCCGAGCTGCTCATCAGCCCGGCTCCCATGCCAGAAGAACCAATGAATGCCCATTTAGCAAGGCTGCTGGTTCCGGCACCGTACGTGGTGCCGGAGAAGAAGGCCAAGAAGGTGGCCGCGGGGACTCGAAAGAGTTCCCGCAATCAAGCATCTGACGACGACGACGACAACTCCTCCCCTGAAGACGAGGAGGAGGAGGAGGAGTACTCTCTCCTTGAGGAGGGAGAGAGGAAGAGGAAGGCCTCCCCAACCGGGGCGGCCGAAGGGTCCAAGAGGGGGAGAACTATCCCCCCGGACAGTTTCGCCAACATCGACGTTGGCGAGGATGAATGGCCTCCAAGGGCCCGGCGTCCGGCGGGATCGTAAGTATCCGAACCATTTATACGCCGTATATTGTATGTCATGTAGTGTCCTTCTAATGCCGATCGTTCCTTTAGTCCGGCCGGTGACGACTTTCCTGACTCGATGAGCGGGTCGTTGGCGCCGTCGGATGTAAATTCCATCCCGACTGCCTCTACCCCATGCGCCGAGGACAACGAGGCGGAATCCCACAGGGGGACGCGCCAGAGGGAGGCTCCGGAGGCGCCGTCAGGCAGCCCCCCAGACTTTGTGTCGGACTCTACTTCGGAACCCGTAGCGGTTCCAGAGTCCGGCGAGCAGCCCCTCAAAAGAGGGGCAGGACCGTGACGCCAGCGGCCTCCGTCCAACCGGAGGCGCCGGACAACCTGCTGGATGCGCTCAAATGCGCCTCCATTGAGGAAGAACACTGCACTCTCATGAGTGCGGTGATTAGGAAGGACCAGCTCGCCAAGGGCGGGCTGACCGAAGCCTGCAACAGCCTTCTAACAGGCTTTGAGGTAAGAAGGTTGAAATTAAGTAATATAATACCACATAGACAAGAGTTTCGATGCTTAGTCCGTGTTCGGAAAGAAAAGCCGACTAAGGATCTAACAAGATATACGCAGGTTGTTAAAAATATGTCGATATGGGTTTGCAGGTTGCTTGTTGACCTCTGCCGCATTAACGGCGGAGGTCGAGGCGCTGAAGAAAGATCTTGAGCAGTCGGAGCAAGAGCTCGCCACGCCAAGAGGCAGCTCAAGGAAAAGAAGGTGAATAACACCCTTTAAATAGGTACCTTACGTAAAAGGGTTTTGCTGCAAACAAGATTAACCAGGATAATATATGTAATGCAGGGCCACTAACGAGGTGGCAGCCTCAAGGATGCCGTGTCGCGGGCCGAACGCAACGCGCTACGTAACGGATGAGCGAGAAAGGCATAGCGGCGCCGGTGGCGGAAGTTCGGCAAGAGCTCTGTGCTCTCATGAAAAAACATGAGAGTGTGGAGCGAACTCCAAGACTCGAGAGTCCGAGCTTGCCTCGCTCTCAATAGGGCCGAGTCCGCCAAGGCCGAGGCCCGTAAGGCCCATATGGAAATAGAGGACATGAAGAAGATAGCGGCGGTAAGGCGTTTTTCATGCAGAGCAAGCATGTTAATGTAAATTACCGGATACTTACCCAATTCGAGCTCTCCAGTATGCGTTGCAGATCTGCCGCAGAGTGCGTCTCGATGTCGCCGCCTTTCTATCGTGGGCGAGGAGGGAGCTCGACGGAGAAGGTCTTCGTCTCAAGACGCCGAGGCCGCCATCCGGTGCCCCCAAGCGACCAAATTAAGCAACTGGTCGAACTCCACAAGGTAGCCGAGGAGGCCATGAAGGGCCTCATACCCGCTGCCAGGGCTCGGGCAGGCCATGCCTGGCAGCTACTTTGGCCTAGTGCGGTGGCTAGTAGATGCATGCCCCAGGCTGGATGTGATCAAGCGATCCGCCTGCATAGAAGGCGCTCGTCGGGCCCTTGCCCGCATAAAGGTGCAATGGGGCAAGCTGGATGCGGAGAAGCTTCTCACGGATCCGCCGCCACCGGGAAAGGAGCACCGTACGCCGGAGCGATACTATAAAGTTGTCCTGAAGGGAGCCCACGATATTGCGGATGAGTGCCCCCTTAATGTAATCCTTGAGTGAACTCGCTGTGTGTTTATCCTGTGCGCTGAAAACTTCGTTTATATGCGCCATGAGCAACGCTTTGTTGAATTTAAAATATTACCTTCAGGCGGCCGCTTGTAAATCTGAGAGATGGCAAGTCGTTGGCTTCAAATTTCAAGCCACGAAAGTGCTGGGTGTTCGTGATAAACTTGAGCACTCTTGTTCCCATTATTGGGTCCATCTAGTGAGGCGCCAACACGACGGCGAACAAGGCGAATCGGACTTATAATGCTTGAACACTCTCACTTAGCCATAGAATTCTATAATTTTAAATTTCGCGAAGCCCCGGTATTCGAAGATCAAATCGGGCGCTATCCATGCCTTCGCTTGACATCATCCGAATCTCGCCAAGCGGCATGAGCCTTTAAGGACCCGAAGAACCTCTCGAACAGCGACCAGTCTCGCCTTATCATGCCGCCGTTTTAGCTTTCTCCATCGAGGCGTTAACCCGGCTCAACCGGGGCGCAATCGCAGTGGTTCTCCCAGTGCTACCTTAGCCGACGGAATGGAACGTAAGGTACCAAAACGTAGGAGCCGAGCAAACCCAACTATTGACCCAAGACATGATTCGGAGCTGATTCATATAATGCTATAAGTTCGGGGTGCCGCACTTGTGAAAGTGTTCGGACTTAATCACACCGTAACATGGGGAACAGAAGCCCCTGGTGTATTCGGCCGTACCAAAATATATGGGTGCAAGATGTCATATAATGAACATATGTACAAGATAACGCAATTGCAATGAAAAAGTAATGTACTTGCAGGAAGGAAATGCTGCGTTATTTATGAAAGAAGGTCTGCTAATAGAGCGGACTGATACAAATAGTGCGGTAAGCGAGGGATTCGGACTAAATTAACATGTCCCCCTCCAGGGATAAGCTGCAGACTTGGTGTATGTAATTGAATTTAATGCTCGTAACGGAGACCACCTGAGTGTTCATCGCAGCCTTCTTTAATCCCTGACTATTGTATCGTGAATTCGGCAAGTTCGCCGTCGGGCAGGGCTTCTGGTTAATGGAGTCCTGTGTATGCAAAAGAAGAAAAAAAAGCCAAGGGGGGTGATCGCATGAGCCCATTGTGTGGTCGAGCCGCACTCTTTGGTCCTCGTGATTAAGCCCCCCCCCCTACGCCCATGGTATCTCCAAAGCATAATGATGTACGCGGAGTGTTATTCTAGTGATCATGCCCGGCGGGGTTAGGGCGCATTGCTACGCTGCGTTCGATCGTGCTGTGGTCTTGGTTGTTGTTGCTCCGGGCGCGTTTTGATGTGTCCGGCTTTTTAGTTGCCGGACTAGAGAATTGCCGTAGAAGGCTACTCTATACTTCGCCACAGAGCCGCCAGATGTTCCTCCGCTCGAGGGAGCGCCCGTATTCCCATTGACCATGATGACTCCGCGAGGGCCCGCATCTTGAGCTTTAGGTATGCATAATGTGGCACCGTGTTGAACTTCGAAACGCGTTCGTCCGAAAGGGGCATGGTAGCCGCCACGAACGGGACTATATCGAAGATTAACTCTTCGCTCGAAATTATCCGGGATCCAAGACCACTTCCAGCAGTGACGGAGCTCGCATGCTTGGCTTCCACTCTGGATGACACCTTTAAAGGTTGCCTTAGTAGGTTTGATCTGGATGGGTCTATGCCCATTTTGCGACCGTGTCCCGATAAAGCAGGTTCAGTTGCCGCCGCCGCCCATCGGGACTCTTGTGAGGTGAAATCCATCGACGATTGGGTCTAGGACCACGCGCGAATCCGCCATGGCGATGCTAGTCGGATGGTCTCGCCGATCAAAAGTGATCGGACAGAGGACCATGGATTAAACTTGGCGATCGCTCCATCGCATAGACGCCCCGTAGGGCGCGCTTCCTCTCCCTCTTGGGTACATGGGTCGCAGAATCATATTCACCGTCCGCACTTGCGGGGAAACCCTTCGTCCTCTCGTTGTTCGGGCGGCCGGTCTCTTCCTCGCTGCCGCTTATTTAGCCCCTTGTCATTGTGTTCGCAATTAACTTGCCACCTGCTGAACACCCAACAATCTCTATTGGTGTGATTAGCTGGCTTTTCGGGGTGCCATGTATCCGCATGAGCGGTCGAGTATTCTGTCCAGATTGGACGGGCCCGGAGTTGTTCTTTAAATGGCTTCTTCCGCTGACCGGTTTGGAGCCTCGAATCCGCATTGACCGTCAGATCCTCTTTGTCGCCGCCGTAGTACGGCGTTTGTTTTGATTCGGCGTGACTGCCGTGATTGTCCTTAGTGTCCGGACTGCCAAAATTTTTATGGAGATTGTTGATGCGGCTAGCTACTGTCCTCTCCCGCACGTAAGCGGGTCATTAACGGCGTGAGGGCTGCCATGGATTTCGCTTCTCCTGCCCCTGTGCCGGGCTAGCCATTCGTCCCGGATGTTATGTTTGAAGGCTGCAAGGGCCTCCGATCCCGGACAATGACGATTTGATTTTTCTTCATCAAGAACCGTGTCCGTAATTGTCCGCCGATTTGTCCGGCTGCTGAATCATGTGGCTTAGGTCATCGGCGCTCGTGGTCGCATCGATGTACCTTGAAGTTATCAAGGGTCGCGGCCTCCGTGTCTTCCTAACACCCAATCGACTCTACGGCAGGCTGTTAAGCCAATGCCGCTACCGTCCTTTAAGTTTGAGGGAAGATATTTGATGGCGTGAGATTGCCGCCGGGCCATATGGATGTGGAGGAGATAATCTTCGATCCACACCGCGGGTTTGTTGTACCATCGTAAGATTCGATATTCACGGGTTTGAACCTTCGGGATCCGATGATCCATTACTTCATCGCGAAGCATAACGGGTGTGCGGCGCCCCGGTATTGAGCGATATCGCGACGCAGCTCGACGGAGCGCTGTCTGTCTGTGTTCGCCCGCCGGTGTTATGTCCGGCGCGACGATATTCTTCGTGGGTCGCAGGGCGCCCACGTGATCCATAGATGGATCTGGATTGCCTTGCTTTGTCCTCCAAGATATCTCGCAAGTACGGCGCGTTCCCTTTTGGCTTCGTACTCTTGGATCGATGTCGGGTACGGTCTTGGCCGGAGGCCCGAATGCCTTCTGTCACGACCACGGGTGGTCGGTCAGCCATGTCGTCGGCGCCGGTGATAAAGGTATGTATGCTTCCTCCTCTAATCGGGGAGCAGCTTATGCCTTGGGTAACTTTTGGAGGGAGTTCGAGTTTATACTCTTCGCCGCGAGGACCTCGGTCCATCGATCGGCTAGCAGATCTTGATCAGCCCGAAGTTGTTGCTGCTTTTTCTTTAGGCTATTTGCCGTGGCTATGAGCCTGCCTCAAGCGCTCTTGTTCGACGGGATCCTCGGTATGACGAATTCATCATCGCTGAGGCTCGCTTCATCTTCGGAGGGGGGCATATAGTTATCGCCTCAACCCTTCGCCCGCCGCCTGTCGTGAGGGCTTGCTTTCTCGGCCTCCCGCGCTGAGTCTTGCAGAGGGGATCGCCTTCGCACTCTCCGAGTGTTGTTGTCTCTCGTGCCGGATTCTCCATTCTTGTTGTGGCGGATTTAGAGCGGCGCCACGACGCCGGGCGCTTGGGTTGCTTCTTTAGAGAACCTTCCTCCGCTGCTTTCTCGCCATTCCTTCCTTTGGGGTATCCACCATGTAGACGCTATATGACGAGGTGGCTCTCCAGCGCCCCGTGGGCGCTGGTCTCGTTCATCTCCGCATCATCGCCCATAGCGCCGATGTCATCGGAGTCGAGTTCAGCATGTCGGATAGATCCTCGCCGCTGGCTATAAAGTGGGTGGTGGTGGGTTCTGAATTTCTTCGCCGCCTCAACTCCAACCGCCTTGGCCATAGTCCGCCAGATTCTCCGATAGCGAGAGATGCTTCAGAGAATCGTGATATCGCCAAAAGGCGAGTGTTGAAAGATGTCCGCGGCGGTGAATTCCATAACCGGCGCCTAATCTGGTTTAATTGGTAGGGGCGCGGAGGCTCGAGTCCGGCGAGGAGTCCGCGCCTCGGATCACGAAGTTTTGCAGGGACAAGATTGGTATTCGCCCATCGCCAGAGATGTTGAAGCCCCTAGGGCGGCGCTTATCCACCGCCCTATTCATGGGCAATCGCCTCGCCAGCAGCCGGCGGATTCGAAAAGCGCCACCAAAGCACCGTCCGCGGCAGAGCTAGATCATGCCCATCGCCGCAGCGGCGGCGCTGGCTGTGGCTCGAGTCCGTCAAGATCAAGTCTCCGCGGTCATCGGCCGTGAAGTTTAGGCTTCCGAATCGACCGACGCCGGGGCGAGCTTAATCTGCTCCAGATGGCCAAGGGAATTGGCCCGCAGTGCAAAGCCGCCGAATATGAAGACCTGTCCAGGGAGAAAGGTCTCACCCTGGACAGCGTTGATGGTTGAAGACGCCATCGAGCCTATCGGTGATGACACAGAGGAACTCTCAATTAAAGCACCAATGTCGGTGTCAAACCGCGGATCTCGGTAGGGGGTCCCGAACTGTGCGCCTAGGCGGATGGTAACAGGAGACGAAGGACACAATGTTTTTACCTGTGTTCAGCCCCTCTCGATGGAGGTAATACCCACGCCCCGCTTGATTAATATTGATGATATGGGTAGTACAAGAGTAGATCTACCACGAGATCAAGGAGGCTAAACCCTAGAAGCTAGCCTATGGTATGATTGTTGAGATGTAATGTTGTCCCACGGACTAAGGCCCTCCGGTTTATATAGACACCGGAAAGGCTAGGGTTACACAGAGTCGGTTACAATGGTAGGAGATCTACGTATCCGTATTGCCAAGCTTGCCTTCCACGCCAAGGAAAGTACCTTCCGGACATGAGCCGGAGTCTTCAATCTTCTATCTTCGTAGTCTGGGAGTCCGGCGGATATTGATAGTCCGGCTGTCCGGACACCCCCTAGTCCAGGACTCCCTCACCTGCCATATGAATCTTGATCTCTAGCCTTCCCCAAGTTGCTTTCCACTCAAATCTTCTTTCCACCAAATCCAAATCCTGTGAGAGAGAGTTGAGTGTTGGGGAGACTATCATTTGAAGCACAAGAGCAAGGAGTTCATCATCAACACACCATTTGTAACTTCTTGGAGAGTGATGTCTCCTAGATTGGCTAGGTGTCACTTGGGAGCCTCCGACAACATTGTGGAGTTGAACCAAGGAGTTTGTAAGGGCAAGGAGATCGCCTACTTCGTGAAGATCTACCCTAGTGAGGCAAGTCCTTTGTGGGCGACGGCCATGGTGGGATAGACAAGGTTGCTTCTTCGTGGACCCTTCGTGGGTGGAGCCCTCCGTGGACTCACGCAGCTGTTACCCTTCATGGGTTGAAGTCTCCACCAAAATGGATGTACAATAGCACCACCTATCGGAACCACGTCTCAAAAATCTTCATGTCTCCAAATTTCGTTTGCACACTCCAATCCCATCCCATTACATTCTTGCAAGTTGCATGCTTTACTTTCCGCTGCTCATATACTCTTTGCATGCTTGTCTGTTATGTATTGTGAATGTTAAACTTGTGCCAAAACTCCACTTAAACTTAAAAGAGATTAAAAACAGCAATGTTTTTCACTTGGTGTCTAATCACCCCCCCCCCCTCTAGACACCTCTTCTCGATCCTTTCACCTCTACATGGGCATCCACCTGCCTCGTCTTCCCTGGATCCCTATCATTCCCTTCCTAGGCCTCGCTGTCGTCCACCGCCTGGGTGATGTCTGCGCGGCGTGGTCAACGAACGACAGCCATCGGAAGAGGACTTTACGCTATGAGGCTGACAGATGGACCCACCAGCTACATCTTCGCACGCAAGGAAGTGCGTCCATATTACGGGCAAAAACTGATTCTCCCCCCTGACAGATGAGACCCACTAGCTATATCTTCGCACGCAAGGAAGTGCGTCCTTATCCTCCCTGATAGCTGGGACCCATCCGGTCGAATCGTACATAGCGTTTTCTATCTGGTCGTGAATGTGTACATACATACTGGTCGATCGGTCTCTCTGCAATGATGAACCTTGGCCGAGCAAGCAGCGACACATGCAGTAGTAGAGCCCTTGACATAGCAGTTCAGGCAGTCCCTTCTATACAGTGCACATGTACATACAACCACATGCCAAGAAATACGGCCCCGTGCATACATACGGGCAGGGTCTCGGACGCCAAGATACTCGCACATACGTACGGCCAGGGCACGTGTACATGGAGAGGCACCGGATGGCAGCAACAGCATCCTGTTCATCAGAAGCCAACCGGCTGGGTCGGAATGGAGAAATTGTGTCGTGTTCATCGGGAGGCAACGGAAGGCCTCGTGTTCATCAGGAGACAACCGGCTTAGACGGAACAGCCGAAACGGGGTCTGGCATACCGCAGTATGGAGGAAACGACCTTCAGTTCAACTGGCTACGGTCTAAATGGGGTCATGTTGATTGGGAGGGATGTGGCGTACCGTAAAATGGAGGAAACGGACTTGTGTTGGAGCGCCTACGATCGAAAAGGGGTCATGTTCATCGCGAGGGGTATGGCGTACCGCAAAATGGGACTCCACAGGCTACTGTTCATCCAACGTCTAGTGCCTTGCTCCAGCCTCCACGGGCTACTCTTTATCCACCGTCGACTTCCTCCAGCCTCCACCTGCCGTTGTTCATCCACCATCGACTTCCTCCAGCCTCCACCTGCTACTGTTCATTCACCGTCGACTTCCTCCAGCCTCCATGGGCTACTATTCATCCACGGGCTACTGTTCATCCAGCCTCCCCCGGCAACTGTTAAACCAACCCTCCACGTGGTCCTCTTCATCCACCCCCCCACCTCCTCGATCGGGGTCCTGTTCATCTAGCGGCAACGGCCTACTACTACCATGGGGTCCTGTTCATCCACCCCCCACCAGGAAATGTCCATCCAACCCCCAACAACGGCCACTGTTCATCAAGAGGCAGCATGTTCGATCAGCTTCAGTTAGCTGCAGTAGCGAAGGAATCGCTCGATCAGGTTCTGTTAACAGCCAAGGGATCGATCGATCGCTCGGATTCAGTAACGTAGCTAGTACAATCGCTCGGGTTCAGTAAGCGAACACATTGCTCGGGTTCAGTTAGAGCCCAACGCCTCACACACGCGCGTACATGTATGACAGAAACCCGCAAACATCCTTGCATCGCTCGGCCCCGACCATCCACCGTAACCGGGAACTCCCCGATATTTTCCTCGCCCTCGCTTCTACCATGATTCTTTCCATCATGGAAGGCCCAAATTATGTCATGCAGGTGCATCCCCGGCACGCCCGTCATGATTTTTTGTCATAGAAGTAGGAGCCCACCACATCTATGATGATACAAGCTTTTGTCACAATTATCATCATAGAAGTTTCATAAGCATGACGAAAAAAATCGTTCTGCCCAAAATGTCACAGATGTGTATTTTTTTGTAGTGCAAGGAATGCTTTAGGACGGTTTTTATCTACTTTGAGGCTTGTCGTCGGGGTTTTTTGGTAGGCCGCTGGCCATATTTGGCTATTGATGCTACTTTTCTCACAGGGAGGTTTAAAGGACAGTTAGTAGTCGCTTGTGAAGTTGATGCACACAATTTCGTATTTCTACTTGCGTACGATGTGCTGGAGATAGAGTCTGAGGAGAGCTGGACTTGGTTTTTGCATAATCTGCATTGGGCTATTGCACATCCCAATGGGTTGTTATTCATACATATGCTTGCAAAGGTTTAGAATTGGTCGTGGACAATGTGTTCCCAGCTGGAGTAGAGCATAGGGAATGCATGCGTCACCTTGCTGCAAATTTTGTGAAGAAATACAAAGGAAAGGTGTATACCGACAATTTATGGCCAACATCTTTGACTTGCGGTGTGAAGAAGCATAACTACCACTTGAGGCAGTTATACATGAATTCCAAAGTGAAGGAATACTTGGAAACACACCACTCCCAGTTATGGGCCAGAAGCCAATTTAGTGAACTAAGAAAGTTGACTATGTGCACAATAATCTTGCAGAGTCTTTCAACTCAACGATCCGGAAACTAAAGGGTCTTTATGTGGTGGATTTGCTTGACATGGTAAGGATAGAATACATGGAGAAGTTTCATTATCGTGCAGGAATAGCCGTGGCAAAATTCATGGGCCACATTATCATCCCTTCCGCGATGAATGAACTTAAGCAGAAAACAATAGGCTTGGAAATGAACATGACTCTTTGCTCGGCTACCACATCGGAGCTATCATTTTTGGATAAAGAGAAGAGGGAATGGAGATATCAAGTGGATTTAGAAGTTAGAACTTGCAGTTGTAGGAAATAACAGATAACTGGGTTGCTATGCATTCATTCCTTGTTTTTCAACACTTCTCTCTCAGGTCTAGCAGGGAACATACATCAACATGTGCATGATTACTACTGTGTTGTAAGGTTCAAAGCCACATATGCATATGCCTTACCTCCTTTGGAGGGAAAACAACAATGGGACATAGTGGACCCTAGATTCAAGCTTTGCACTCCAATTCTGAAAAAAAGCAACAGGTAGACCAAGGAAGAGTCGATTCAGACCTCATAGCAAAGGAGCTGGACTTGGAGCGAGGATGCGTAAGTGCACAAGGTGTGGTTGGTCTAGTCATTTCGGTAAGTATTGTGATAACACAGTAGATCCAGCGTTTGGAGAGTGTTTCGATGAAGGCTTTGATGAAAATGTTGGTCAGCAGTCGGTTGCAATAGATGATGCAAATGTTGGTCAACAGCTGGTTGCAACAGATGAGGATTTTAACGAGGTTCCAAATGATGATGGTCAACAGCCACATGATTTTGACGATGATCCAAATGATGATTTCGACGATGATCCAAAAGATCCTCCAAATGATGATCCAAGTGAGGCTCCAAATGATGATCCAAGTGAGGCTCCGAATGGTGATCCAAGTGAGGCTCCAAATGGTGACCAACCTTCTGTTGTTGTGAGTTCTTCTAGGTATGTAAATCTTGCCAATACTACTTTACATTTATCACTTGACATGATCTCATTACCCTTTATGTTTTGTACTGCTCTGTGGTAGGTTCAAAGAAGATGCTTAAGGTACCACAAACCAAGAGGAGAACAGAAGAAGAAATGAGCACAGAGAGCACAAGGAGCAAAAGCAATGAGCACAATGACCAAAAGGAGCAAAGTGGTGGCAAGAAGCTCAAGGATCAAATAGAAGCCCCAACGCTATTTATGAAAAATTATGAATGATGTTGTATTTCTGTTGAATGATGTTGCACCTATGTTAGAACTATGTTTGAATGATGTGGGGATGATTATGGTACATGTTTTGAGCAAGTCATATAAAAATGTGTACCAAAAATCAAATTTGAACCAAACTTCAAATTTGACATGCTATTTGGATGTTGCAATTCTTTCAAAACTATGGTGCACTTGTTTTTTTAACTTGGTCATCAATCCAAGCCCTTTTGCGAAGTAAACTCAATTCATGAAAAATGTGCTAAAAAGAGCTCCAAAGGTAGGGTAAACAGCCTCATTTCTAAGCAAGGTTTTTTTGTCCTTTTCTAAATCAGCCAAATAACTTTCCTACACATCTATTCTATATATACAGACTATGTGCGCAGGTTTTTCAGTTTTTTATTTTTTTAATTTGTTATGCTCATTTTAATTCTGGTCAAACCTAACTTTGACCAACATTTAAACAAGTCTAAAACATGAAAATGAAAAACTAAGCCTGGATCCTTCTTAGTCACTCCAAAATGAAGCTTTGGTGAGGTTTTTGAAAATTTCATGTTCCAAATCCCGATCCAATCCTCTTCACTTCATAAAGCACAGTTTGAGATATCACATGAGATACATGAAACCATGAATTTTTTGTTTGAATGTATGTAGACCTTGTTTATCAACTTAAATCATTAATATATGACATCAAAAGACTATGTGCGCAGGTTTTTTCATTTTTCTAATGTTTTTTGAATTTATTATGCTCATTTCAATTCTGGTCAAACCAAACTTTGACCAACATTTAAACAAGTTTAAAACATGAAAATGAAAAACTAAGCCTGGACCCTTCTTAGTCACTCCAAAATGAAGCTTTGGTGAGTTTTTTGAAAATTTCATGTTCCAAACCAAAAACCACTTCTCTTCACTTCATACAACAAAGTTTGAGATACCCTTGAGATATCACATGAGATAAATGAATTTTTCGTTTTAATGTATGTAGACCTTGTTTATCAACTTAAATTGTTAGTATATGACATAAGAAGACTATGTGCGCAGGTTTTTCATTTTTCGGATTGTTTTGAATTTATTATGCTCATTTGAATTCTGGTCAAACCTGTCTTTGACTGACTCCAAACCCCTCCCAAACCTCGCCGAACAGTGACCATCGATCTAACCCTAGCGCTGAACAAGGATCATCGATCTAACCCTTCTAGAAGGAATCTGCGGGGAGGCGGAGGGCGATCCGCGAGATGCGATCTGATTGGTTGTCCGCTTTTTTTTTCTGAACATGGATAGTGGGCGCGCTGGATGGACCGTTGGGTCGTCTTGCAGTCCGGGCTTGTGAGCGTTCTTAATACCCTGTCTCAGCCTTTCCGGACCTGCATGCATGGGAAGAGATGCGACCTGGGCATGCAAGGGTGGGAAGCGAGGACGTGGGCATGCATGCACGGGAGGCGAGCGACGTGGCCATGCACCGCTTGATTCAGATGCACCACAGTGACTCAGAGGCACGCATGCGCCCGGATGCACACGCCCATCATTTTAGTGTAATATCATAACACATACACACGCACGTGCCCTGATACACACACGCACCGTTCATTCATTCGCAACCCTTCTCTCTTCCTCTACCACACACACGCCTATTTATACGACTCTCTTCCTCTCCCACTCTCCACCCAAGCCACATCCATTGTCTCCACTTCAAACACCCAAGCAATCGAGCCCTCCATCCTCTCCGAGTACCCCAAGCACCAACTGAAGATGCAGTACAATGGGCCGACCTTCCTTCGTCCGCCTACCATGCAGGAGCTGCGCTACCCACCGGGCATCCTCGTGGAGAGCATGCTCCATGTGTGGGCGCAATCCAGGTAGAGGGGGTCCATCAAGCTCGCCCACGACTTCTTCACCACTGGCTTTGCCCACCTCCCATGGGATTCGCCTAGGATGTTTACCCTCAACGAGGTTCGTGACCGCGCCGGCACCCTCAAACTGCTCACGGTCACCTTCACCAAGTCGTTCAACACACGCGAGCTCCTCGGTGAAGTGTTTTGGTGTGGCTGCGAGTCCATCTTCTTCACGCTTTACAACATCTTCACCAATATCGACAACATCATCCCCACTACAAACCAGATGCACTCCCTTCCCTACTACGGGGAGTGAAGTTGAAGACGGTGTTGAAGGGGTGCGGCCAAGGTGGAAGAAAGGTCAAGATGAAGATGCTCAAGAAGGGGTGCGAGCCCGGACTGAAGTTGTTCGTCAAGCTCATCATGTTTCAGTTTTATCGTTTTTATTTTGTTGCTTTTCTATGTCGTATGTGCCGTGTCGTGTCCCTGGACTTATTTATGTAGGGTACCCATCTATTTAAGGGTCTGGTGGTTTGCACCTTATCTATCTAAGTTATTATGAGTGTTGAAAAAGGTTCGTGCCCAAAGAGATCATTTGTGTGTTGAAATATGTTCATGCCCAAAGAGATCATTTGTGTGTGTTGAAAAATGTTCGTGCCCAAAGATCAACAAGTGGTTAAGCTTGTAATGGATTTTGTGACCACAGAAGCATGCAGATTTCTTGCCTTTAAACCCTAAACCAAGTCATGAACTAATATGCAGATTTCTTCCCTCTAAACCCTAAACCAAGTGCTACATCAACAAAGCAAAGGAAAACCACTCTAACCGGAATCATGCGGAAGTGCAAACATTAGTTTCCAAAAATTCAGTACAAAACAAAGGAAAACCACTCTCAGGCGTGTCCAAACATTCAGTACAAACATGCGTTTTTAAACCCTAAACCAAGTCACGGGCTCATTATGTATAACTTCCTTCCCTTTCCATGTCAAAGTCTTTCCATCTGCCCTACCGGTTACCAGCTCAGCCCTAAACTCCACAAACCCACACGGTCTTGGGTTCGAGTCCCAGCCCCACCTTTTTTGTTCATTTTCCACCCTTCTCATTTTTTTAGACAAATTATTTTTTTCGAACACGCAAGAGATCTGAGTATCGTTATATTAAGAAAAAAATGGGACAAGAACCTATACAACACCACTCACACACGCTATGCACTCCACACTATTGCTTTTTTGTTCATTTTCCACCCTTCTCATTTTTTAGAGAGAATCCACCCTTCTTATTTGCCCACCCCGAATGGGCCTAATTGCATGGAGTTGGCCCATTAGTCTAGCCGGCACTGGGCTCTCAGCTCTAAATTTGGCCCACAACGAAACCTTTTTTACGAAAAGGCAGAGCACAGAGCTGCATTTCATTGATCAAAGTTTCTAAATCTCCCATTTCTTCTCCCTTTTTTCAACCTCACGAATTCCTCCCAAATTCATGCTTTTCCACACAATATCAAGATTACACCCAGCGCGATTACCATACCTACAAATACCCAAATGTAATTGCAAATGGGTATTTGTGCTTGATCTTCAAGCTTCCTAATCTTCTGGTTCAACCTCCTAAGCTCAACAGGCACCTCTCTATCATCGCGTGCTCCACCCTCTATCTCTTCTTCCGGAGCTCGCGCTGCAGCCGCTGCCGTTCGTGGCAGGATGGGCATCCATTCTTTGTGCTCTTCTAGCAGTTCATTCATCAGCGTCTTGGCCAGAACATCGACCCAAAGGAAGAAACATTTCACCTGCATGAACGCCAAACAGATCAACCGTATTGCTCTAGGATCCCAACCACGAAAATGGTGAAATTGCCCCGATTCTTACCCCTTGTCGGGGATATCTAGCGACATATGCTAGGGGGTGGCTTATCATGGATGGGCATAGGAGTACGTCGCCGGGCCCTGGAAGCGGGAGTGAGTGAGATCTCAAACGCTTACGAGTCTTACCCGGGTTCGGGGCTCTCCATGGAGATGACACCCCTAGTCCAGCTCTCCGGGGTCCCCGCATGATAACTATTGTTAATAGGTGGCTACAAGGTTGCTCCTGGAGCTGTTCGGCTAGAGGAGGAAGAAGGGCAAGGCTAGCTCCTTTGCCTCTCTAGCTATGGATGTGTGTATTCACGTGGGTGATGAACCCTTTGCATGGGTGAACCCGGGGGTTTATATAGGCCTACCCCCCAGGGGTACAATGGTAATCCATCCGGGTGTAGGACCCGGTTGTCAGTGTCTCTGGATGCCGGCTTCTCTGCCGGCTGCTGGGCCCGCCACCTGGTCGGTCCCGCCGGTTGCCATGAACTTGGCCGACGGGTAGGGCCCGCCGCCTGCGGGCCATGCTGTATGCCCTTTACTGTAGCTTCGCCCTTGATGACGGGGGCCTTGTCGGGGGACGCATGGCTATAGTCCCGCCGCCTGGAGGGCGCTTACTGTTGCCATGCTTCATCTCATCAGATTAATTGCGTGCAAACTCGGAGGGGAGGGAGGACCGACTGCTAGAGCTCGGCCTGCCCTCGAGGTCGCCAGCTTGGGGTGCGCCGCCTTCTAGCTGCTCACGGACAGGTAGGGCCTGCCGCTTGCGGGCCGTACCGACCACCTATCGTGGGAGCATGGCGCCAACTAACGTAGGCTGCGTCATGAGTCGCGTGGCTACAATGCTATGACGGGTGAGGGGTGCCCGCTTGGTACGCCCGCACTATGGCCATGCTCCTCCAGAATTCAGGGGTGGCGGGAGGTCCTGTAGCGATGCCCCGTCTCGTCATAGTAAATGGGTGCAAACTTTGAGGGGACGCTGATGAAGCCATGTAACTAGGGTAGGGTCATGGACCTGTCCAAGATACCCTCTCCAAGGACATCTCTAGAAGAAACCACCTTCAATGACCGAAGGGTTCCACTGACGGACTCAAGACACTCGACCATGAAGCCAACCACTGACCGCCAGAGATCTAAAGTCACTCTGCATGCAAACGGTCGGTCATTAAGTAGCCTTTATGGTCATCATAGCACTTTATTTGTATGCTATCAAGAATGCCCGCCATAATGTACCTTAAACCTCAGATAATCGAGGGCTGGAAGGGGTCCATGGACTCTATATAAGCCACCCTCCTCAAGGTAAAGGGTTCGCACTCAGAACTCATACTCATATAATCCAATGACCGCCTCCGGCCCGAGACGTAGGGTTGTTACTTCCTACGAGAAGGGCCTGAACTCGTAAACATCTTGCGTATACAACTACTCCATAGCTAGGATCTTGTCTCTCCATTCCTACCCCCCCTATTCTACTATCAGACTTAGAATCACGACAGTTGGCGCCCACCATGGGGCAGGTGTCTTAGCGACTTATTGGAGAAGTTGCGATTGTTCCGACCTCCTTCATCATGGTTTCAGGAAGAGTTTTGGTTGAGGGACGCGAGATCCGTCTTGGCACGTTCACGTTCATCGCCGACAACTCCGCTTGGCTTCAGGAGGCTCCACTCGACATCGACGAGCTCCCTGTCCGCAGGGGGACGCACTTTTGCGCGTGCGTCTATGGTGTCCTCCTGCGGCAACCATCGACCCAGTATCGGTCGGCCCATGTGTCGTCCTCCCTCCCTGTTTCCCACCGGCGCAAGCGCTCCGGTCGGTCGAGGCTTCAGCGTTGGGTGAGGCATGCCCCCCCAAGTCGCGGCGATTGAGCCCGATGAATCTCTCTACGGCCTATTTGACCTGTCGACTGGCTCCACAGAGACTGCATCCGAGTGCGACAGCAGTGATCCAGCGGTGGAGGTGCTGATGGTCAATGGTCCACGCAGTCCTCCTGGCTTTTCCCGCGCCGACGGAGGCGACGGCAGAGGCGATCCGGCGCAGGCCCAGCCCTTACTTCGCTGCAGAGGGAAGAACTTCGCCGCCGGAATATGGATGCGCTACACACTCCTATCATAGGAGAAACCCCCGAGGCTCGGGCCTTAGAGGACGTGCGCTTGGCCAACTTGGCTGAGCACCCTCGACTGGAGAACCTCCAGTGAGCACTCGACGAGCGTGCGCGGCAACGGGTTCCAGACTCCAGTCGACGTCAATTCTTGGCACCACCGACTCAGGTATATCGAACTCTGATTCAGAATCTAGTAGCTGCAGCCCGTATAGTAGAGTCGATTCAGCCTTCCCAGTCAGAGGCTGGCAGAGGCTTGCTACAGATCAGAGATTTACTCCGGGCAGCAGGAGATCAAAATTCAGCTGTATCACAGTCACGGAATAGGATTGACAGCAGATCCGTTGCTGCGAATACAGTCCAGTCGGCCCATAGCCCAAGATCGCCCCCGGGGCATGAGGAACACCGAGGCCGGCGTGATGATCAGTACAAGGACCGTGAGCAGTATGATCACCGATTAGATCGTGATGATCGACTTTGAGTTCCCACCCCTCCCCCAAGAGGTGGGTCGTACACGCCTCGACGGCAGATGACAGACGCCAGCACAGTGTTGGGCGAAGGATCCCAGTCGACCCCAGAGAACCAGGCTTTGATGCAAGATCCATTATCGTTCAAGGTTTGGTCGACAGGAACAAAGCTCACCGAGAAGGTCATGATAGAGATATACCCACCAGTAGCAGAGTACACGTCTCAGGACCAGAGTGTTTCAGCAGAGCCATCAGAGCCGCGGTGATTCCTCCCAACTTCAGATTCGCGACTGGAGTCAGTGAGTTCACTGGCAAGTCCAAGCCTGATACTTGGCTTGAAGACTACCGAGTGGCTGTTCAGATTGGCGGCGGTAACGATGAGGTGGCCATGAAACATCTGCCCCTTATGTTGGAGGGTTCGGCCAGACCATGGTTGAATCAGTTAGCACCCGGCAGCATTTACACTTGGGAAGATCTTGCCCGAGTGTTTGTCAGAACATTTGAAGGAACTTGCAAGCGACCAGCGGGGTTGACAGAGCTGCAATCTTGTGTGCAGAAGTCGAATGAAACTCTAAGGGATTACATCCAGAGATGGATCACGTTGCATCACACGGTAGAGAATGTATCTGATCACCAGGCAGTCTGTGCCTTCAAGGAAGGCGTTAAGAACAGAGAGCTAAGTCTAAAATTCGGTCGAACCGGAGATATGTCTCTAAGTCGAATGATGGAGATTGCCACCAAGTATGCCAATGGTGAAGAAGAGGATCGGCTCCGGAGTGGCAAGTACAAGTCAGCCGCCCATGAAACCGGGGGAGGGAACTCCAGTCGGAAGCAAAAGCAGAAAGCCGAGCCAACTGCTCCTGGAGAAGCATTGGCCGTGACTCAAGGAAAGTTTAAAGGGAAACCCAAAGGGTCTTGGAACCCTAAGAAGGTGAAGGACAAGGAAGGGAATGACGTGGTGGATTTGCCGTGCCACATCCACACGAAGAAAGATGAAGAGGGTAAATTCATTTACCCGAAACATACCACTCGACAGTGTCAGCTCCTGATCCAGCAGTTCCAGGGGAAACAGCCCAAAGATAAGGAGAAGGAGTCGGACAAAGTTGAAGACCAAGAAGATAGTGATGATGGATATCCCCCGGTCAATTCCACCCTGATGATTTTTGCTGATGTTGAAAGCAAAGGTCGATTGAAAGTTATCAACCAAGAAGTGAATATGGTTGCTCCGGCGACACCCAGTTATCTGAAATGCTCTCAGACTGCCATCACATTCGATCAGTCCGATCATCTGACACACATAGCCACCCCTGGGAGGCAAGCTTTAGTGGTCGACCCAGTCGTCGAAGGCACTCGACTGACTAAAGTTTTGATGGATGGTGGCAGTGGCCTGAATATATTGTATGCCGAGACGTTGAAAGGGATGGGCATTCCGATGTCCGCACTCAAGATCAAAGAACATGAGTTTCCATGGAGTCATTCCTGAAAGAAGGCTGAGTCACTCGCCAAATTGCTCTTGATGTGGTTTTCGGTGATTCCAAGAATTACCGCAAAGAAAAGTTGACGTTTGAAGTCGTGGGTTTCCAGAGTGCTTATCACGCTATTTTGGGCAGGCCAACTTATGCACGCTTCATGGCTCGACCATGCTAGGTGTACCTCAAATTGAAGATGCCTGGTCCCAAAGGTGTGATCATCATTCATCGTAATCGGAAAAGGCGTAAGAGTGCTTTAAAGGCTTAAAGATTGCCGATGCTCGATGGCGTGGTAGAGCTGCAGGAATATCGAAAATTGCAGATCCGAGGATTTGTTGCGAGCCAAGAAGCCCGCCGATTCAAGGTTCCATCCGTCCGTGAGACGGGCCGATTCACATTCACCCGACCGACCCCAGTGCCGCTCCGACCCATATTTCTACAACACTTGACTCCAAATAGGAAGAAGCGCTCATCCAGTTCCTCCGTGAGAACTGGGACATCTTCGCATGGAAGCCTTCTGACATGTCGGGTGTTCCCAGGGGGCTGGCTGAGCATTGTCTATGAGTCGACCCAAAAGTGAAACCTGTCAAGGAACATCTTCGACGGTTCGCCGTCCAGAAGAGAAAGGCCATTGGCGAGGAGGTGGCTCGGCTCTTAGCAGCGGAGTTTATCCGAGAGATTTACCACTCCGAGTGGCTCGCCAACGTTGTCATGGTCCCCAAGAAGGACAAGTCACTTCGCATGTGCATCGATTTCAAAATATCAATCGGGCCTGCCCGGAAGATCGTTTTCCTCTACCCCGCATCGACCAAATAGTCAACTCGACTGCAGGATGTGAGCGCCTGTCTTTTTTAGACGCCTATTCCGGTTACCATCAGATCCATTTGTATGGACCCGACGAGATCAAAACAGCTTTGTCACTCCATTCGGGTGCTTCTGTTATGTCACCATGCCATTGGGCCTCAAGAATGCCGGAGCCACGTTCATGAGGATGATTCAGAAGTGTCTTCTCACTCAAATCAGTCGGAATGTGGAAGCATACATGGATGATATTGTGGTCAAGTCACGGAAAGGTTCCAACCTGCTGACTGACCTTGCTGAAACATTTGCCAACCTCAGGAGGTATGATATCAAGCTTAATCCATCAAAGTGCACATTCGGAGTTCCTGGCGGAAAGTTACTCGGTTTTCTCGTTTTTGAACGAGGAATCGACGTCAACCCAGAAAAAGTTGGTACTATACTCCGAATGAGATGTCCTGTGCGTGTGCATGATGTCCAGACGCTTACTGGATGCTTGGCCACTTTAAGTCGATTCATCTCTCGTCTCGGTGAAAAGGCATTGCCTCTTTACCGACTGATGAAGAAGTCGACAAGTTCGAGTGGACTCCGGTCGATGCAGCGCTTGCAGAGCTAAAAGCCCTGCTTCCACTCCAGCCAAGCTTGCTGCCACAATCAGCAAAGAGCCTTTTCGCTTTACATTGCAACCACAGGACAAGTCGTCAAGATAAAGATTTACGATCGAAAGGAAGAAGGAGGAAAAGCCTTCAAAGTTCAGCGCCAAAGATATTATCTTTCTCAAGTGTCAATTCCATCAAAGCAAAGATACCTCATTATCGAAAGCTTGTATATGAGATTTATATGACCATGAAGAAGGTTGCTCATTACTTCTCGACCATTCCATTACAAAATCCGCCGACGCCCATTGTTAGAGATTCTGCACAATGTAGATGCAATCGGTCGAGTGGAAAATGGGAGATTGAACTCCTTCCCTTGATATCAAGTTTGAGGCAAAGAAAGCCATCAAGTCCCAAGCAAGAGCAGATTTCATCGCCGAGTGGATTGAACAGCAACTACCGACTCAAGTTCACTCGAGCACCGGACCATGTTCTTTGATGGTTCTAAGATGCTGAATGGTTCAAAAGGGGTAGTGTTGGTTTCGAGGAGATAAGCTCAGATATGTGCTCTAGATCCACTTTGATTCCTCCAACAATGAAGCAGAATGTGAAGCACTTTTGTATGGGTTGCGTATGGCCATTTCACTCGGCGTCATTCGCCTCATGGTCTATGGCGACTCAGATTTGGTGGTTAATCAGGTGATGAAGGAGTGGGACGTCAGAAGTCCAGCCATGATTGGTTACTGCAATGCAGTAAGAAAGCTAGAGAAGAAATTTGAGGGGTTAGAGCTCCATCATATACCCCGACTGAAAAAATCAAGCGGCTGATGATTTGGCAAAAATAGGTTCCAAGAGAGAAGCCATTCCCAGTAATGTGTTTTTGGAGCACATCCACACACCATCAGTTCAAGAGGATCCTTTCACCGAAGAAGCCCCGAAGCCAAAAAGTGTCACGGATCCGACTAAAGTTGAGGTCCCAGCTGTGGTCGACCTGATCATGGAAGTTTTGGTCTTCACTCCCTACTGGACAGTGCCGTACATCGCGTATCTCCCAAGGAAAGAGCTCCCAGAGAATGAAGAAGAGGCTCGACAAATCGTTCGCCGATCCAAGGCATTTACTATGATCAAGGGACAGTTGTACAGGGAAAGCGCGACTGGAGTCAGCCAGAAATGTATAGCACCAGAAGAAGGTCAGATAATTCTTGACGATATCCACTTGGGGACCTATGGTCATCATGCGTCCTCTCGGACCATTGTGGCTAAAGCATACCGAGCGGGATTTTACTGGCCAAGAGCAAATGAAATGGCGAAGGGAATAGTCGACAAGTGTGAAGGATGTCAGTTCTATTCCAATATGTCACACAAACCCGCCTCAGCCTTGAAGACCATTCCACTCGTCTGGCCCTTCGCTGTTTGGGGATTGGATATGGTTGAACCACTGAGAACTGGTAGAAGCGGCTTCACCCATGTACTGGTGGCAGTCGACAAGTTCACTAAGTGGATCGAAGCTAAGCCTATCAAGAATCTTGATGCCGGAACTACTATCAGCTTCATCAGAGAGTTGGTATTCAGATATGGAGTTCCGCAGAACATCATCACTGATAATGGGTCAAACTTCGATTCCAACGAATTCAGAGCTTTCTGCGCTTCTCAAGGCACGTGAGTCGACTATGCTTCTGTTGCTCACCCCAAGTCGAATGGACAAGCAGAAAGAGCAAACGGCCTAATTCTCAAAGGACTGAAACCCCGGTCAATGCGTGACCTCAAGCACGCAGCAAGCGCATGGGTCGACGAACTACCATTAGTTCTTTGGGGGTTAAGGACCACCCCTAATCGGTCGACTGGACGAACTCCATTCTTTCTGGTCTATGGAGCTAAAGCAGTTCTGCCGAGTGACCTGCTTCACAATGCACCCGAGTCGAGCTCTACACTGAATATGAAGCAGAACAAGCCCGGCAAGACGTAGTCGACCTTCTAGAAGAAGTAAGAGAGATGGCCATGATCCGATCGACTATCTATTAGCAGGACTTGCGTCGATTCCATGGCAGAAACGTGAAGAGTCGAGCCTTCCAAGAAGGAGACTTGGTCCTCCGAGTGGATCAGCAGAAGCCACACAAGCGTGCTCATACTTGGGAAGGCCCCTTCATCGTCGCCAAAGTTCTCCACAATGGAGCGTACCGTCTTTACAACATCGATCGCCAGATTGACGAGCCACGAGCTTGGAATGCGGAGCTGCTCTGCCCGTTTTATACTTAAGTACTCACTCGGATGAGATGTAATAAAGGTACCTCTGTAGTTTGTTTATCAAAGACAAGAGTGTTATAATTTTCCCAGTGATTGTTGTTACTTTTGTTTATGTGAGAAATCCCCCAGTGGGTGGCTTAGCTGCCAATCCATTTCGCCTAAGTTTGTAAAAAAAATCCCTACCGAGTGGTGAGCCAGCCTCCCACTCGAGGGCTTAGCTGCGAATCCGTTTCGTCTAAGTACTTGGAAATCCTACCGAGTGGCGAGCCAGTCTCCCACTCGGAGGCTTAGCTGCAGTCCCAATACTCGCCTAAGTTTAAAAAATCCTACCGAGTGGCGAGCCAGTCTCCCACTCGGAGGCTTAGCTGTAGTCCCAGTACTCGCTTAAGTTTAAAAAAATCCTACCGAGTGGTGGGCCAACCTCCCACTCGGGGGCTTAGCTGCAGACCAAGATTTCCTAAGTTTAAAATCCCACCGAGTGGTGAGCCGCGTCCCACTCGGGGCTTAGCCGAGTCCTAGTACTCGCCTAAGTTTAAAAATCCCACCGAGTGGTGAGCCAGCCTCCCACTGGGGCTTAGCTGCAGTCCCAAGATCGCCTAAGTTTAAAAATCCCACCGAGTGGTGAGCCAACCTCCCACTCAGGCTTAGCTGCAGTCCAAGACTCGCCTAAGTATTTGAAAATCCCACCGAGTGGAGAGCAAACCTCCCACTGGGACTTAGCTGCATCCAAGACTCGCCTAAGTATTTGAAAATCCCACCGAGTGGAGAGCAATCCTCCCACTCGGGGGCTTAGCTGCAGTCCAGTACTCGCCTAAGTATTTGAAAATCCCACCGAGTGGAGAGCAATCCTCCCACTCGGGGGCTTAGCTGCAGTCCAGTACTCGCCTAAGTATTTGAAAATCCCACCGAGTGAAGAGCAAACCTCCCACTGGGGCTTAGCTGCAGTCCAAGACTACCAAGTATTTGGAAATCCTACCGAGTGGAGAGCAATCCTCCCACTCGGGGGCTTAGCTGCAGTCCAGTACTCGCCTAAGTACTTAATCCATTCCGATCCGCAAGGACGACGAGGTGCAGGTCGACTGCTACCATCTCCTTCGAAGCTACTCCACAAATACAACGTGCACTCTGCAAGGATGACAAGGTGCAGGTCGACTGCTACCTTCTCCTTCTGAGCTACGCCACAAATACAACATGCGCTCTGCAAGGATGACGAGGTGCAGGTTGACTGCTACCTTCTCCTGCTGAGCTACGCCACAAATACAACATGCGCTCTGCAAGGATGACGAGGTGCAGGTCGACTGCTACCTTCTCCTTCCGAGCTACGCCACAAATACAATGTGCATTCCATCCTGATCCGCAAGGACGCAGGTCGACTGCAATCTGTGGTCCATCCCTACCTGCAAGGGCGATGAAGTGCAAGTTGACTGGACTTTCCACCTCAGAGCTGCGTCTCAAGTATTAAAGTATATTCCGAGTGAAGAACAAAGTTCGCTAGAAGGCAAATGCAAGCATATTCAACGATAAGCCAAGTTCAGATAACGTCCTACGGACTCGGAAGTGCTCAGGCGTCAAGACTGTAAAATTTTATCGGTTACAAAACCACTCGGTATTCCGAGGCAAATTTAAGACGAAGCATAGAAGTTTTTTACTCCTCAGGTGGAGGACTGGAGGGCGCGACAAACTGGTCTAGGTCGATTCCGTCAGCAATCCGAGTGGCAGCAGCAATGAAGATCTCCATGAAAGATTGGAAGTCATGCTTCTTGGTATTGGCCACTTTGATGGACGCCAGCTTGTCCTCTCACGCATCCTTGCAATGAACACGGACCAGGGACAGAGCAACGTCAGCACCGCACCTGGCAGAAGACTTCTTCCATTCTTGCACTCGACCTGGAATGTCATTCAGTCGAGTCATTAAAGACTCGAGGTCATTTTGAAGCGTCTCTCCTGGCCAGAGTGTCATGTCGGGTCGCGACACCGCAACCTTCAGTTGAGCGAGGTAGTCAACAACTCCAGCAACACGAGACTCCAGTCGGAGCACGTTCATGGCGGCTTCATCCTTCACAGGAGAGTTAATGGGGTCCAAGCTTGTCTCTACTCGACTAGTCTCCTCCTCGAAGTTTTGGCAGAATTCCGTAAACACAGTTTGAAGTTAAGCCAACAGTTCTATGATGAGTTAATGATAACAAGTCAGTCGGATAGAAGAGATTACCTTCAAGCATGATGAATAACTTCTTGGCGAGCCCTCCCAGATAAGCCTCCAGATCGTTCTTCTTCCCCGCCAGTTTGCTAGCCTTGTCACTCAGAGCTATCTTATCATTCTTCATACGGTTGACCTCCTTGTTGGCCGCGTCGAGAGCAGCTTTCAGATTGGTGTTCTCCTCTTCAAGTTTTCCGACTGATGCTAGTTTTTCTTCCGCAAGCTTTGTTTTGTCCAAAGCCACCTTCTGCGCCTCAGTGAGGTCATGGTCCTTCTTCTTCAGAGCCTCCATCAGTTTATCTGCAAAGTGACAATGAGATCAGAATCAGGAATGGACAGAAAGATAAAGACAGTCGTCAAGATTCTCACCAAACATACCTTTTGCTTCATCCTTTGCCTTCTTAAAGTTCTCCTGAACAAGGTTCAAGTCAAGGTCGAGCTAGATATGCTTGTTTTCCAATTCAGTATAACAAGCCACAAGCTCGCAAGATTTCTGCAAAGGGTCAGCTGACAGACATCAAAGATAGGTTGCTTCCGAGTGACTAAGAGAAAAATCGTAACATTTCTAAGACTACAGCCGAATCAAAATATTCAACAGTAGTCTCAGGGACTACACCCAGTGAGTGCACTCAGCGTGCCCCCACTGGTTCTACCGACTCGGTCCGATCAGTCGGCCAAAAGAGACAAAGAGGTTATGGTCCTAAAACTATAGTATTATAGCTAACTGCCAGCAGTCAGCCATGATTTACTAAAAAAACAGGTTCTTCAGACCTTAGTCGACTACCAGCAGTCGACCATGGTCTCGGGGACTACACCCAGTGGGTGCACTCAGCGTGCCCCCACTGGTTCCAAGATTCCATTCAACATGGCCCGACCAGATCGAGTGAAGGAGTTAGAGTGAAGAAATTCAAAATATGAAGACTACAGTCGACTGCCAGCAGTCCACCATAGTCTAGGGGACTACACCCAGTGGGTGCACTCAGCGTGCCCCCACCAATCCAAAATTTCAATCGACACACCCAGTGGGTGTACAGATGCAAAGATCTTTAAAAAGAAAATCTTCAGATAGCATATCCTAACAAAACAAGCGGTGACCAACTAACCTGGACGTTGCTCTGAAGGGCTGAGCTAGCATCATAGGCCGCTTGGCTGGCTTCCCGGATCGCCTTCACCTGCTCCATGATGATCCCCGCCTGGCGTATGGCCTCCTTAGCAGCACCCGCTTGGTCCTCTGGGACGTGGTGTGTGGCGAAAAGGGGAGGCGTATCAGCAGTCGACGACGAAGGTCGAGCACTCATCAGCGGCACAGCAAAGGACACGGAAGTCCGAGTGATGTTGCCACCCTCCTGAACTAGCGTCTCAGGCACTGATGCAACCAGAGCGGTCTTGCCAGCCGGCGCCTTTTTATTCCTCCTCGGCCTCAGCGGCGCCTCATCATCATCATCAGGGAGATCAATGACATGAGGAGGAGCTACAAGAAAGATCCAGAGTTAAAAGCGAGAATCCAATCGACCAAAAGCGAAACTACAGAGATCATACCAAGGTTGGAGGTGGCAACATCTTCCATTTCCTGGTCTTCGTTCTTGGCGGAGGTCTCGGAGGTAGCAGCATTGCAGATTTCATAAACCAGTCGGTTAGTCAACGAGTCGACCAAGAGTCTGTCCATGCTAAAACAAAAAAACACAAGTTCTGCGGTTACCCGGAGATGGTGTGAATGGTCATTCTCATTTTGGGCAAGGCCTTCGGTGGCGTTGATGATGCCGCTCGGGGATGCTTCGGTGCTTTTTCAGTCAGCGCTGGAGAGGTAGTCCGAGGGCGCTTCGACGACTGCCCAACAGGCATAGTCGCTTTGTCGCGCTCGACCGCGGGGTCGTGGGTGAGCTTGGATCGCCTTTCCATGCGAGGAGGATCGACTTCCTCCTCCTCCTCTTCACTAGGGCTGTCATCATCTTCATCCCCCTCACCATCAGATTGCCACTCCTCCTGACTTTCACCTCCGCTCGCCTCCTCCTCCTCGACCTGTTCTTGCGCCCCATTGGGCATCGAGTACATCTCAGTAGTGGCCTAGAAAACAACAAACAAGACAAAAGTCAGTTGACTGATTTTAAGCAAATAGAACGAAGAAAACAGGATCACAGTCGGAGATGCAGAATTGGACCTTGTCTACTTCGTATGATTGGTCGAGTGGAGGAATCCTCTTGGCCCCTCGGGGGTTGTCCTTGTTCCCTGTGATGGCATCCAGCCACCTCTCCTGCGTGGCCTCCTCGACCTCCTCCGGGTGGATCCGAGTGGTGTCCTTAGTGCCAGAATACATCCACATCGGATGGTCTCGATATTGAAGCGGCTGGATACGTCGTCGGAGGAAGACCTCCAAGAGATCCATGTTGGTCACCCCATCACGGATAAGCTGGACAACAAGTTCGACCAGCACCTTAACCTGAGCCTTCTCTTCCGGGATCACGTTCAAAGAGGAAGGCTTCCTCACTCGGTCCATAGAAAAAGGAGGGAGTCCAGTCGACTACCCTGGCGTCGGCTGGTCTTTGTAGTAAAACAAGGTCGACTGCCATCCACGGACGATCATGGCCAAAAAATAACTTTTCCCCCTCATCTGAACCCCAAGACCCCCACACATCTAAATCACTTGTGTTCCCTCGTCACTCGGATTGGCCTTTTCACCGTCAGGGAGCGACAGGTGAAAATGTGCTTGAAAAGACCCCAATGAGGCCGGCAACCCAAGAAATTCTCGCATAAAGACACGAAAGCAGCGAGGTACACGATGGTGTTGGGTGTGAAGTGGTGGAGTTGCACCCCAAAGAAATTCAGAAATCCTCGACAGAAAGGATGAGGCGGCAGAGAAAACCCACGGTCGACATGGGTGGCCAAGAGAACTACCTCACCCTCCTCAGGCTGTGGCTCGGACTCCTTCCCCGGGAGCCGCACCGATCCATGGGGGATCAGTCCTCCATTGGCCAGGTCGTCAAGGTCTTCTTGACGAATCGCCGAGCGGATCCAGTCGCCCTGGATCCAGCCCTGCGGCAGGCCGGCCCTCGATGAAGATCCGCCCCGACTGTTCGCCCTTCCCTTCGCCTTCGCCGTCACTTTCTTCGCCCGCTCCAAGGCCGCCGTCTTCTCCTTCACCATCGTCGTCGGCGAGATGCGCACGGAGCAGCGGCGTTAATATGGAAGCGAATGCGGTGTATAAATCTGAGGAAGAGGGGAGGAAATGAGAGCGCACTATTCAAAAAACCCCGTCCGGTGCCTTATATGAGGTTACTTCCGAGTGACTGACTTGTAGGTCCGGGCGATCCTGTCAAATCCCGCAACAGTCGCACACGCGATACATGGCGAAAAAGGTGGCACGGAGATCGAGGCGTCACTGCCTTATCCCATCCGACATCAAGGCCTCCTCCGCCTGCGTGCTTCCCCAAATTCAAATCCCGCTAAATCATGAGCTGCAGAGCAACTTGTCGACGGGAGATTTCTCCGCTCATTCATTCGAGTTCTCCAAGTAAAGAAAATTCACTCGAAGGATACAAAGAATGGATCAAGGCGACTGAAAAAGAAGTTGGTGTCGTCACCTAAGCTCATTGATCCAGAACAAGACATACTCATCGCACAAAAATGGGTCGGAAGTGTGTTCAACTCCTTCCTCACTCAAACCTCGATCCATTCGGGGGCTAATGATGAAGCCATGTACCTAGGGTAGGGTCATGGACCTATCCAAGATACCCTCCCCAAGGACATCTCTAGAAGAAACCACCTTTCAGTCGACCTGGAAGGGTTCCACTCGACGGACTCGAAGACACTCGACCATGAAGCCAACCACTGACCGCCAGAGATCTAAAGTCACTCAAGACGCAAACGGTCGGTCATTAAGTAGCCTTTATGGTCATCATAGCACTTTATTTGTATGCTATCAAGAACGCCCGCCTTAATGTACCTTAAATCCTGATAACTAAGGGCGGGAGGGTCCAAGGACTCTATATAAGCCACCCCCTCCTCAGTGTAAAGGGTTCGCACCCCTATAACTCATACTCATATAATCCAGTCGACCGCCTCCGGGCTCCGAGACGTAGGGCTATTACTGTTGGAAATATGCCCTAGAGGCAATAATAAAAGGTTATTATTATATTTCCTTGTTCATGATAATTGTCTTTATTCATGCTATAATTGTATTATTCGGAAATCGTAATACACGTGTGAATACATAGACCATAATATGTCCCTAGTAAGCCTCTAGTTGACTAGCTCATTGATCAACAGATAGTCATGGTTTCCTGACTATGGACATTAGATGTCCTTGATAACGGGATCACATCATTAGGAGAATGATGTGATGGACAAGACCCAATCCTAAGCTTAGCACAAGATCGTGTAGTTCGTTTGCTAGAGATTTTCCAATGTCAAGTATCCTTTCCTTAGACCATGAGATCGTGTAACTCCCGGATACCGTAGGAGTGCTTTGGGTGTGCCAAATGTCACAACGTAATCGGGTGACTATAAAGGTGCACGATGTATCTCCGAAAGTGTCTGCGGGTTGACACGGATCGAGACTAGGATTTGTCACCCATATGACGGAGAGGTATCTCTGGGCCCACTCGGTAATGCATCATCATAATGAGCTCAAAGTGACCAAGTGTTTGGTCACGGATCATGCATTACGGATGCGAGTAAAGTGACTTGCTGGTAACGAGATTGAACAAGGTATTGGGATACCGACGATCGAATCTCGGGCAAGTAACGTACCGATTGACAAAGGGAATTGTATACGGGGTTGCTTAAATCCTCGACATCGTGGTTCATCCGATGAGATCATCGTGGAACATGTGGGAGCCAACATGGGTATCTAGATCCTACTGTTGGTTATTGGCCGGAGAGCTGTCTCGGTCATGTCTGCGTGATTCCTGAACCCGTAGGGTCTACACACTTAAGGTTCGGTGACGCTAGGGTTATTAAGAAGACTTGTATGTGATTACCGAATGTTGTTCGGAGTCCCGGATGAGATCCCGGAAATCACGAGGAGTTCCGGAATGGTCCGGAGGTGAAGATTTATATATGGGAAGTTGTCATACGGTAACTAGAAAGTTTCGGGGGCATATCGGTACTGTACCGGGGCCACCGGAGAGGTTCCGGGGGTCCACAGGGAGGGGCAACCTCTCTCGGAGGGCCTCATGGCTGTAGTGGGCAGGGAACCAGCCCCTGGAGGGCTGGGCGTGCCCCCCCCTTGGGCCCATGCGCCTAGGGTTCGGGGGGAAACCCTAGTGGGGTGCCCCCCTTGCTTGGGGGGCAAGCCCCCTCCCTTGGCCGCCGCCCCCCTCTAGATCTCATCTAGAGGGGGCCGGCCCCCTTCCCCCTTCCCCTATAAATATAGGGGCGAGGGGAGGGCTGCACATAACATCCAAGGCGCAGCCCCTCCCCTCCCCAACACCTCTCCTCCTCCGTTAAGAGCTTGGCGGCCTCGCCGAGTATCGCTTCTCCACCACCACCACGCCGTGTCAGGCCGCTGCTGGAGCCTTCTTCCTCAACCTCTCCTTCCCCCTTGCTGGATCAAGAAGGAGGAGACGTCATCCGCTCCGTACGTGTGTTGAACGCAAAGGTGCTGTCCGTTCGGCACTTGGTCATCGGTGATTTGGATCACGGCGAGTACGACTCCATCATCCCCGTTCTCTTGAACGCTTCCGCTCGCGATCTACAAGGGTATGTAGATGCACTCCTATCACTCGTTGCTAGATGAACTCATAGATGGATCTTGGTGAAACCGTAGGAATTTTTTTATTTTCTGCAACGTTCCCCAACAGTGGTATCAGAGCCAGGTTTATGCGTGGTTCTCTATTGCACGAGTAGAACACAATTTAGTTGTGGGCGTAGATGTTGTCAACTTTCTTGCCGCTACTAGTCTTATTTTGCTTCAACGGTATTGTGGGTTGAAGCGGCCCGGACCGACCTTACACGTACGCTTACGTGAGACAGGTTCCACCGACTGACATGCACTAGTTGCATAAGGTGGCTAGCGGTGTCCGCTCTCCCACTTTAGTTGGAGCGGATTCGATGAAAAGGGTCCTTATGAAGGGTAAATAGAAGTTGACAAATCACGCCAGGCTTTTTCAGAGGTAAGAAAACGCTCTTGCTAGAACCCTATTGCAGCCACGTAAAAGATGCAACAACAATTAGAGGACGTCTAACTTGTTTTTGCAGCAATTGCCTTGTGATGTGATATGGCCAAAAGTTGTGATGAATGATGAAGGGACAATTGCATTTTTACCCCTAGTTCGTTCCTACCCACGGGTTTTGCCCTTACTTTTCGAGCTTGCTCAGTTTTATCCTTACTTTTTCTGTCGAGGCCCCTCGAATGCCCTTTGACCGTTTGACCAAAACTTTGAAAATTCATAACTAATCCATATGAACTCAAAAAAATGCAAATAAGATACCAAAATGTTTAGATAAACATTACCTTCATGTGCATATCATTTGCATTCAGGACAAAAGCACCGTCTAAACTACCCGAGGTAATTAATGTTAATAACATTATTAAAAATAAAAAGGTATAAACAATCTTTTTGTCATGAATAAAAATTACATGCAAATATAGGTGATGTTTTCTGAACATCCTGATATCTTATCTGCATTTTTCTGAGTTCGTATCAACTTGTTATGAAGTTTCCAAATAATGGTCAAAGTCGTTAGAACATTCATAACAAGTTGATACGAACTCAGAAAAATGCAAATAAGATATCAGGATGTTTAGAAAACATCACCTACATTTGCATGTAATTTTTATTCATGAAAAAAATATTGTTTATACCTTGTTATTTTTAATAATGTTAATAATATTAATTACCTCGGGCGGTTTAAATGGTGCTTTTGTCCTGAATGCAAATTATATGCTCATACAGGTAATGTTTATCTGAACATTTTGATATCTTATTTTCATTTTTCTGAGTTCATATGAATTAGTTATGAATTTTCAAAGTTTTGGTCAAACGGTCAAAGGGCATTCGAGGGACCTCGATGGAAAATGTAAGGGCAAAACTGAGCAAGCTCGAAAAGTAAGGGCAAAACCTATGGGTAGGAACCAACTAGGGGTAAAAATGCAATTGTCCCAATGATGAATGATATATTGTGATGTATGATATCATGTTCTTGTAATAGGAATCACGACTTGCATGTCGATGAGTATGACAACCGACAGGAGCCATAGGAGTTGTCTTAATTATTGTATGACCTGCGTGTCAATGATTTAACGCCATGTAATTACTTTACTTTATTGCTAAAACATTAGCCATAGTAGTAGAAGTAATAGTTGGCGAGCAACTTCATGGAGACACAATGATGGAGATCATGATGATGGAGATCATGGTGTCATGCCGGTGACGAAGATGATCATGGAGCCCCGAAGATGGATATCAAAGGAGCTATATGATATTGGCCATATCATGTCACTACTATATAATTGCATGTGATGTTTATTATGTTTATGCATCTTGTTTACTTAGAATGACGGTAGTAAATAAGATGATCCCTTATAATAATTTCTAGAAAGTGTTCTCCCCTAACTGTGTGCCGTTGCTAAAGTTCGTCGTTTCAAAGCACCACGTGATGATCGGGTGTGATAGATTCTTACGTTCACATACAACGGGTGTCAGACAGTTTTACACATGCAAAAACACTTAGGGCTAACTTGACGAGCCTAGCATGTACAGACATGGCCTCGGAACACAGAGACGAAAGGTCGAACATGAGTCGTATGGAAGATACAATCAACATGGAGGTGTTCACCGATGATGACTAGTCCGTCTCACGTGATGATCGGACACGGCCTAGTCGACTCGAATCGTCTAACACTTAGATGACTAGAGGGATGTCTAATCTGAGTGGGAGTTCATTAGATAATTTGATTAGATGAACTTAATTATCATGAACTTGGTCTAAAACCTTTGCAAATATGTCTTGTAGATCAAATGGCCAACGCTCATGTCAACATGAACTTCAACGCGTTCCTAGAGAAAACCAAGTCGAAAGATGATGGCAGCAACTATACGGATCGGGTCCTAACCCGAGGATCATCCTCATAGCTGCCAGAAAGCATATGTCCTAGATGGACCGCTAGGTGAAGCACCCATCCCAGAGAACCAAGACTTTATGAACGCTTGGCAGTCACGTGCTGATGATTACTCCCTCGTTCAGTGCGGTATGCTTTACAGCCTAGAACCAGGGCTCCAAAAGCGTTTTGAGCAACACGGAGCATATGAGATGTTCGAGGAGCTGAAAATGGTTTTCCAAGCTCATGCCTGGGTCGAGAGATATGAAGTCTCCGACAAGTTCTATAGTTGTAAGATGGAGGAAAATAGTTCTGTCAGTGAGCACATACTCAAAATGTTTGGGTTGCACAACCGCCTGTCCCAGCTGGACATTAACCTCCCGGATGAGGCGGTCATTGACAGAATCCTTCAGTCGCTCCCACCGAGCTACAAGAGCTTTGTGATGAACTACAATATGCAGGGGATGGTGAAAACTATTCCGGAAGTATTTTCAATGCTGAAGTCGGCAGAGGTAGAAATCAAGAAATACATCAAGTGTTGATGGTCAATAAAACCACCAAGTTCAAGAAGGGCAAGGGTAAGAAGGACTTCAAGAAGGACGGCAAGGATGTTGCCGCGCCCGGTAAGCCAGTTGCCGGGAAGAAGTCAAAGAATGGACCCAAGCCTGAGACTGAGTGCTTTTATTGCAAAGGGAAGGGTCACTGGAAGCGGAACTGCCCTAAATACTTAGCAGACAAGAAGGCCGGCAACACTAAAGGTATATGTGATATACATGTAATTGATGTGTACCTTCCCAAGACTCGTAGTAACTCCCGGTATTTGATACCGTGCCGTTGTTCATATTTGTAACTCACAGCAGAGCCGCTGAATAAACGGAGATCGGCGAAGGACGAGGTGACGATGTGCGCCGAATGGTTCCAAGGTCGATGTGATCGCCGTTGGCACGCTACCTCTACATTTACCTCACGGATTAGTTTTAAACCTTAATAATTGTTATTTAGTGCCAAGTTTGAGCATGAACATTGTATCTGGATCTCATTTGATACGAGATGGCTACTCATTTAAATCCGAGAATAATGGTTGTTCTATTTATATGAGAGATATGTTTTATGGTCATGCCCCGATGGTCAATGGTTTATTCTTAATGAATCTCGAATGTAACGTTACACATATTCATAGTGTGAATACCAAAAGATGTAAAGTTGATAATGATAGTCCCACATACTTGTGGCACTGCCGCCTTGGTCACATTGGTGTCAAGAGCATGAAGAAGCTCCATGCTGATGGACTTTTAGAGTCTCTCGATTATGAATCATTTGACACGTGCGTACCATGCCTTATGGGAAAAATGACCAAGACTTCGTTCTCCGGAACAATGGAGCGAGCAACCAACTTATTGGAAATCATACATACCAATGTGTGTGGTCCAATGAGCGTTGAGGCTCGTGGAGGATATCGTTATGTTCTCACTCTCACTGATGACTTGAGTAGATATGGGTATGTCTACTTAATGAAACACAAGTCTGAGACCTTTGAAAAGTTCAAGGAATTTCAGAATGAGGTAGAGAATCATCGTGACCGAAAGATAAAGTTCCTATGATCAGATCATGGAGGAGAATATTTAAGTCACGAATTTGGTATGCACTTAAGGAAATGTGGAATCGTTTCACAACTCACGCCGCCTGGAACACCTCAGCGTAACGGTGTGCCCGAACATCGTAATCGCACTCTATTGGATATGGTGCGGTCTATGATGTCTCTTACCGATTTACCGCTATCATTTTGGGGATACGCTCTAGAGATAGCTACATTCACTTTAAATAGGGCTCCGTCTAAATCCGCTGAGACGACACCGTATGAATTATGGTTTGGGAAGAAACCTAAGCTGTCGCTTTCTAAAAGTTTGGGGATGCGATGCTTATGTCAAGAAACTTCAACCCGAAAAGCTCGAACCCAAGTCGGAAAATGTGTCTTCATAGGATACCCTAAGGAAACCATTGGGTACACCTTCTACTTAAGATCCGAGGGCAAGATCTTCGCTGTTAAGAACGGATCCTTTCTAGAAAAGAGTTTCTCTCGAAAGAAGTAAGTGGAGGAAAGTAGAACTCGATGAAGTACTACCTCTTGAACAGAAAGTAGTGCAGCTCAGAAAATGTTCCGTGGTGCCTACACCGATCGGAGAGGAAATTAATGATGATGATCAAGGTACTTCGGATCAAGTTGCTACTGAACTTCGTAGGTCCACAAGGACACGTTCCACACCAGAGTGGTAGGGCAACCCTGTCCTGGAAATAATGTTGTTAGACAACGGTGAACCTTTGAACTATGGAGAAGCGATGGCGGGCCCAGATTCCAACAAATGGCTTGAAGCCATGCAATCCGAGATAGAATCCATGTATGAAAACAAAGTGTGGACTTTGACAGACTTGCCCGATGATCGGCGAGCGACAGAAAACAAATAGATCTTTAAGAAGAAGACGGACGCGGATGGTAATGTTACCATCTATAAAGCTCGACTTGTCGCTAAGGGTTATCGGCAAGTTCAAGGGGTTGACTACGATGAGACATTCTCTCCCGTAGCGAAGTTGAAGTCCGTCCGAATCATGTTCGCAATTGCCGCATACTATGATTATGAGATATGGCAGATGGACATCAAAACGGCATTCCTTAATGGACATCTTAAGGAAGAACTGTATATGATGCAGCTGGAAGGTTTTGTCGATCCTAAGAATGCTAACAAAGTATGCAAGCTCCAGCGATCCATTTATGGGCTGGTGCAAGCAGCTCGGAGTTGGAACATTCGCTTTGTTGAGATGATCAAAGCATTTAGTTTATGCGACTTATGGAGAAGCCTCGCTTACAAGAAAGTGAGTGGGAGCTCAGAGCATTTCTCATATTATATGTAGATGACATACTCTTGATGGGAAATGATATAGAACTTTTGGACATCATTAAGGCCTACTTGAATAAGTGTTTTTCAATGAAGGACCTTGGAGAAGCTGCTTACATATTAGGCATCAAGATCTATAGGATAGATCAAGACGCCTCATAGGTCTTTCACAAAGCACATACCTTGATAAGATTTTGAAGAAGTTCAAAATGGATCACCCACTAAAGGGTTCTTGCCTATATTGCAAGGTGTGAGATTGAGCTCGCTCAATGCCCCACCACGGCAAAAGATAAAGAAGAGATGAGTGTCATCCCTATGCTTCAGCCAGTAGGATCTATTATGTATGCCATGTCAGTACTGACTGATGTAAACCTTGCCGTAAGTATGGTAGGAAGGTACCAAAGTAATCCCGCAAGGAACACCGGACGGCGGTCAAGAATATCCTAAAGTACCGAAAAGGACAAAGGACATGTTTCGCTTTATGGAGGTGACGAAGAGCTCGTCAGAAGGGTTACGCCGACGCTTAGCTTCGACATAGATCCGATGACTCTAAGTCACAAACCAGATACGTGTATATGTTGAATGGTGGAGCAAGAAGCTGGTCCAGCTGCAAGCAGAGTCGTGGTATGGATCTACATGTGAAGCGGAGTACATGGCAGCCTCGGAGGCAGCGATGAAGCAATTTGGGTGAAGGAGTTCATCACCGACCTAGGAGTCATACCCAATGCGTCGGGCCGATCAAACTCTCTCGTGACAACACCGAGCTATTGCCCTTGCCAAGGAGCCTGTGTTTCACAAGAAGACCAGCACATCAAGCGCCGCTTCAACTCCATCCGTGAAAATGTTCAAGATGGAGACATAGATATTTGCAAAGTACATACGGATCTGAATGTCGCAGATCCGTTGACTAAACCTCTTTCGCGAGCAAAACATCATCAACACCAGAACTCTATGGGTGTTCGATTCATCACAATGTAACTAGATTATTGACTCTAGTGCAAGTGGGAGACTATTGGAAATATGCCCTAGAGGCAATAATAAAAGGTTATTATTATATTTCCTTGTTCATGACAATTGTCTTTATTCATGCTATAATTGTATTTTTCGAAAATCGTAATACACATGTGAATACATAGACCATAATATGTCCCTAGTAAGCCTCTAGTTGACTAGCTCGTTGATCAACAGATAGTCATGGTTTCCTGACTATGGACATTAGATGTCGTTGATAACGGGATCACATCATTAGGAGAATGATGTGATGGACAAGACCCAATCCTAAGCTTAGCACAAGATCGTGTAGTTCGTTTGCTAGAGCTTTTCCAATGTCAAGTATCCTTTCCTTAGACCATGAGATCGTAACTCCGGATCTCGAGGAGTGCTTTGGTGTACCAAACGTCACAACGAATCGGGTGACTATAAAGGTGCACTACAGTATATCCGAAAGTGTCTGCTGGGTTGACACGGATCGAGACTGGATTTGTCACTCAGATAACGGAGAGGTATCTCTAGGCCCACTCGGTAATGCATCATCATAATGAGCTCAAAGTGACCAAGTGTTTGGTCACGGATCATGCATTACTAGATGAGTAAAGTGACTTGCCGATAACGAGATTGAACGAGGTATTGGGATACCGACGATCGAATCTCGGGCAAGTAACGTACCGATTGACAAAGGGAATTGTATACGGGGTTGCTTAAATCCTCGACATCGCGGTTCATCCGATGAGATCATCGTGGAACATGTGGGAGCCAACATGGGTATCCAGATCCCGCTGTTGGTTATTGGCCGGAGAGCTGTCTCGGTCATGTCTGCATGATTCCCGAACCTGTAGGGTCTACATACTTAAGGTTCGGTGACACTAGGGTTATTAAGAAGACTTGTATGTGATTACCGAATGTTGTTCGGAGTCCCGGATGAAATCCCGGACGTCACGAGGAGTGCCGGAATGGTCCAGAGGTGAAGATTTATATATGGGAAGTTTTCATACGGTCACCGGAAAGTTTCGGGGGCATATCAGTATTGTACCGGGGCCACCGGAGAGGTTCCGAGGGTCCACCGGCAGGGGCCACCTCTCTCGGAGGGCCTCATGGGCCGTAGTGGGCAGGGAACCAGCCCCTGGAGGGCTGGGCGCCCCCCCCCCCTTGGGCCCATCCGCCTAGGGTTGGGGGGGAAACCCTAGTGGGGCGCCACCCTTGCTTGGGGGGCAAGCCCCCTACCTTGGCCGCCGCCCCCCCCCTCTAGATCTCATCTAGAGTGGGCCGGCCCCCTTCCCCCTTCCCATATAAATAGAGGGGCGGGAGGGCTGCACACAACATCCAAGGCGCAGCCCTCCCTCCCAACACCTCTCCTCCTCCGCTAAGAGCTTGGCGGCCTCGCCGAGTATCGCCTCTCCACCACCATGCCGTCGTCTTTGCTGGAGCCTTCTTCTCAACCTCTCCTTCCCCTTGCTGGATCAAGAAGGAGGAGACGTCATCCGCTCCGTACGTGTGTTGAACGCGGAGGTGCTGTCCGTTTGGCACTTGGTCATCGGTGATTTGGATCACGACGAGTACGACTCCATCATCCCCGTTCTCTTGAACACTTCTGCTCGCGATCTACAAGGGTATGTAGATGCACTCCTATCACTCGTTGCTAGATGAACTCATAGATGGATCTTGGTGAAACCGTAGGAATTTTTTTTATTTTCTGCAACGTTCCCCAACAGTTACTTCCTCCGAGAAGGGCCTGAACTCGTAAACATCTTGCGTATACAACTACTCCATAGCTAGGATCTTGCCTCTCCATTCCTACCCCCCTATTCTACTGTCAGACTTAGAATCACGACAGACACGGGGCCGCCTGCTAGGTGTCGACTCCCTTGAGGCCGCATTCTGAGGGCACGCCGCCTTCTAGCAGCCGGCCTCCTGGAGCAGCCGGCCCAAGGGGCCAGCCGTATGTCCGGAAGGTGCGAGGGGCATTAATAGCCCCGATGCCTTGAAACGCTATGGGGTGACCATGAGGCTACCCGTGGTTAATCCCTCCGACACCCCCTTTTAATTGCACACGTAAAACAGACGATTGTAGTTCTTCGGTGTGCGCGAAACCCTCCAATCAACGTCCCCTCGGCACTGCAGACAGAGGAAGATCGACATCTCCACGTGCGCCGAAATCTAGATCCGCAAGGTGGCGCGGGAGCTAGAAGAAGACATTGATCTTGATTCGCAACCGCCCCGAGCCAAAGGGGATCTCAGCGCCTCCGCGCATGACCCCTATAGTTGTAGAAGACGGCCGCGCCCTCCACAAAAATCTTCCCACCGCCCAGAGATGAAGGGGATATCGATGCCGCCCTCTCAGTCCCGCGCCCGGCTCCTAGCTACCAACAGGGGTCACCACCCACGTCTATGCGTGTTCGCCTCCAACCCCATCCCCCGCTCGGCTGATTGCTGCTCACCGCTACGAGCTCCGGGGGCGCGTTCCGCCACCGCTTTTATCACACACTCGTGGCCAGCAACGGTTCACTGGTGGGTCCCACGAGCCGCGGGAGGAACAGCTCTCTACTGGGTCCCACAAGCCATGAGAGAAACAGCTCTCTACTGGCTCCCACAAGCGGCGGCCAGCAACGGTCTGATCGTGTAGCGCGTCTCCGGCTGCCGCCTGGTCCCACCTGTAAGGGCCGAGTCAAATATGTTGACCTGACGGAGATGGCAATACTGATGGAACTAGTTGGTGTGCACATGGACTAGGGGCAAAACTAAGCACAATTCGCAACTGAGGGCAAAACTGAGTACATGGACACAACTGAGGGCAAACGGATAATTAACCCTACTATATAAACCTATACCCCCGCATCCACTTATCACAAGTTGAGATTATTCCAAACTTACATGGTACTATCAGATTATCATTCCTTGGGCATGGCTCGTCCACCCACACCGCTGCTGCCACCGCTCTGGGCTACTTCGCCCAACAAGCCGCCACAGCGCAAAACTCCTCCACCACCATTGTTTCGAACCTCAACCTTCATAGTTGCTCCAATTTCTCTTGCCGACACCATAGCTGATGTTAGCCCCTACATACCCATCGTTATTGACCTAGCCTCCCACAACTATTATCACTGGTGACATCTTTTTGATGTCCATCTTAGCCGATGCACTCCATTCTCATGTGGCTAACAACGGCGTTCCTCGTTCTGATGATCCCCAATGGTCAAGGATGATCTTGCCATCGTTTAGTCGTTCTACCCTCGGATCTCCATTGAAATCTTCAACATGCTCGACCACGAGGGTGCCATTGCTACCAACATCTGGGTTGCACCGTGCTAGATTTTTCAGAGCAACTACGATGCCCAGAAGAACACCCTTCACACCGAGCTCCGCAACATGGTTCAAAGAAATCCTCTAGCCAACCTCTTCTGCCAACGCATCAAAGCTGTCAATGACGAGCTTCGTGAACTCAGTGACACCGTCAGTGACTTGCAGCTCACCAACATCATTGTCGTCGACCTTAAAGAAAACTTCGACAAGTAGGCCTCCTTCATCCCGATGGTGCGGCCTCCTCCGACCTTCGCCGAGGTGCGATCTATGTTGCAACTCTCCGCGGGAACTAGCTCGCAAGGATTCTCGTCCTCAGGTGTTTCATGCTGCTGCCCGTCCACCGGCCTCTCTAATAACCCACAAGTATAGGGGATTGCGGCAGTTTTGGAGGGTAGAGTATTCAACCCAAATTTATAGATTCGGGAAAATGGGAGCCAAAGAATATTTGTAAGTATTAGAAGTTAAATATCTACAGCAAAGTGATCAGTAGCACGGTAATACGATAGTATTGATAGTAGTGCTAACAGCAATAGTAACGATAACAGTGATAGCAATGATTTTGTTGCAAGTGTAACAGTAACAGCAGCAGTAGTAACTTAGCAAGAACAATATGTAAAAATTCGTAGGCATTGGATCAGTGAATTCATTGGATGATATTCATCATATAACAGTCATAACCTAGGGTGATGCAATACTAGCTCCAGTGCATAAATATAATGTAGGCATGTATTTCGTAAATAGTCATACGTGCTTATGGAAAGAACTTGTATGACATATTTTATCCTACCCTCCCGTGGCAGCGGGGTCCATAAGGAAACTAAGGGATATTAAGGCCTCCTTTTAATAGAGAACCGGAACAAAGCAATAACACATAGTGAATACATGAACTCCTCAAACTATGGTCATCACCGGAAAGTATCCCAATAACTGTCAAACTGGGGTTTACGGATCATAAAATGTAATAGGTGAATATGACTTGCAAGATCGGATCTTGAACATAGATATAATGGTGAAAACATAAAAGGTTCAGATCTGAAATCATGGCATCCGTGCCCAAAGTGACAAGCATTAAGCATGGCAAAGTCATAACAACATCAGTCTCAGAACATAGTGGATACTAGGGATCAAGTCCTAACAAAACTAACTCGATTACATGATGAATCTCATCCAACTCCTCACCAACAAGCGAGCCTACTAAGGACTTACTCACTCCCGGTGGGGAGCATCATGGAATTGGTGATGAAGGAGGGTTGGTGATGATGAAGACCAAAGATTGCCCTCTCCCAAGCCCCAAACGGGCTCCAGATATGGCCTCCCGATGAAGAACAGGAGGTAGCGGCGACTTCGTATCGTGAAACGCGATGAAATTTCCTCCCAGATTTTTTCTCCGAAAATAGGATTTTATAGCATCAGAATTAGGGCCAGTGGGGCCACGAGGTGGGCACAACCCACTAGGGCGCGCCTGGAGGGGGCGCACCCTGGTGTCTTGTGCTCACCCAGGGGTCCCCCTACGGTGGTTCTTGGCTCCAGTATTTTTATTTTATTGTAAAACAATTCTCCAAAAAGTTTTGTTCCATTCTGAGAACTTTTATTTCTGCACAAAAACAACACCATGGTAGTTCTGCTGAAAACAGCGCCAGTCCGGGTTAGTTTCATTCAAATCATGCAAATTAGAGTCCAAATTAAGAGCAAAAGCGTTAGGAAAAGTAGATACATCAGAGACGTATCGGTCTCCTACTTCGACCGCGCCTTCCGGTCCATCACCAAACATGTAGCCTCCGTCTGGCCGGCGTACAAGCCCAAATTATCGTGGGAAGATTTCGGTGTACTGGCCTTCGTCGAGTCGATCTACCTTGAATCCTATCGGTGTGCCCGCTCCGCCGATGGCACCCCATCCATAGTCGCCTCTGCTCTGATGGCTCCACCGACCTGGCGGCCACCACATGATCCATGGACCGTACTTGTTCAATCACGGCCAATGCCATGGACGTCATCGTCGTCATCAATGCCACCACCGCCAGCCTACTCCGGCGCTTGGATGCCGGGCATGTGTCCGCACACTAGCGCTCCAGGACTACTCGGCCCACATCCTCCTTCACAGGCCTACCATGCTACACCGTACGTGTCTCCTCCTAGCTATCTGCCATACACTCCGTATGGTGCCTATCCTACACTGTTATACCAGGCCGCTCCATCGACTGCTCCCTCGATCTACGCACCAAACATTGCATCATTATTGGATTCTTCCTCTACACTGAGCTGGGATCAAGCTGCGTCTCTTTCGGCCATGAATAACTTTGCTGCCCATGAAGACTCAGGTAATGATTTGGTCTTTGATTTTGGTGCTTCTTCATATGTCTGCTTCGAGTAATATGATGTCATCTTGTTCCTCTCCCCTGTCTTACTCCTCCATCAGCATTGGGATGGCTCCGCTGTCCCTATTTCATGCATTGGTCACACATGTATTCCTACCATTAACCGCACCCTAGCACTTAGCAATGTTCTTGTTGCACCCGACTCGTTCAAAATCTAATATCAGTTCGGCAATTTACTGTTGACAATCATTTTTCTTTGGAATTTGACCCCTTTGGTTTGTTTGTGAAAGACCTTCTAACTAAGGTCGAGATCGCTCGGTTCAATAGCTCTGGTGACCTCTATACTCTTCGTGGTGCTCCCACTCCTGCTGGTCCTACCCCATGGCTACTTCGGTTGATCTCTAGCACCAGCGTCTCGGGCATCCTCATTGTGATGTTCTATCTTCGGTCCTTAGCGAGTTTTCTGTACCAAATAATCGAGATTCTCATCTGTCTCCAATTGTGAGTCGTTTCAACAAGGCAAACATGTTGGGCTTCCTTTTAGTTCATCTAGTTCCACTAGCACCTTTTCTTTTGAATTATTGCATTGCGACATATGGACGTTGCCTATCTCCGTTGTATCCGGTTTTAAATATTATCTTGTCATATTGAATGATTTTACCCATTTTGTTTGGACTTTTGCCCTTCGCAACAAATCTAATCTGCATGCCATTTTCCATAATTTTCGACGATATTTGTCTGCCCACTTCCTTCTTCCTATACGCTTCGTTCAGTGTGACAATGGACGTGAATTTGACAACTTATGTAATCACACCTTCCTTTCTCATGGCATTTTACTTTGAATTTCTTGCCTTTACACCTCACTTCAGAACGGCAAAGCTGAACGCTCTCTTCGTAGCATCAATAGCATAATTTTTACTCTGCTAATTCACTCATCCATGCCACCTCAATTTTGGGCCGAAGCACTACGTACAACCACATATCTTCTCAGCATACGTCCCTCCAAAGCCAACCCTTGTACCACTCCATATTGTTCCCTTTTTCTTTCTCATCCAGACTACCTTTAGCTATGCGTCTTTGGCTGCCTGTTTTTTTCCAATGCTTATACAACATCTCCTAACAAACTCGCCCCACTCTCTTTCCCATATGTGTTTCTTGTCCATACCAATGAGCATAAAGGTTACCGCAGCCTGGATTTGACTTCAGCTTATCTGCATGTCTCTCAACACGTCACATTTGTTGAGCATGTCTTTTCTTTCACCAATCATTCTCTAGAGATAACATCACCAGCCTCGCCTGCTACACCACCTACGGGACGTGTTCTTTTCCCATTGCATCCTCCTGTAGCACGCCATGTAGACCCGGACGTCGTTCGCCCATCCTACTCGCCCGCTCCACGTGATCCAACATCTCCTAATACACCCACTTCTATCGCGCCCGCTCCATCCGCTGCGCAGGGCGCGCTTGAGCATCATCCTCCGTCCACCCCTCCATCGGTTGCCTCTTCTTACACGGATTCATATCCTTCCCAGCCTCCACGTCCTCCATCGTCTCATGCCATTTCTGTCCCCATTTCCAACCAATGACCACACTATGCGCACCGGTGCCAAAGCTATCTTTGGCCTTCCCACATGTCGTCTTAATCTTACCGCATCTCCTGCAATCTCCCATGTCCCAAAATCATACAAAGCCGCTCTCCTTGATCCTCATTGGGTTGGCGCCATGAAACAAGAGTACCATGCTCTTGTTCTGAATAACACTTGGCAACTCGTTCCTCATCCCTCCAACCCCAACTTAGTTTCTGACAAATGGGTCTTTCATCAGAAATTTCACTCCTACGGTAGTCTATCCCGCTACAAGGTTTGGTAGGTCCGTCGTGGGTTTTCTCAATAGCATGGCATCGACTATGACGAAACTTTCTTTCATCGTCAAACCAAGTACTATTCACACCTTCTAAGCCTTGTCGTCTCCTGCGACTGGCCTATCCATCAGCTCGATGTGCAAAATGCCTTCCTTCATAGCTCCCTCAATGAAATGGTGTATTGTCAGCAACCTGTTTGGTTCGAGGATCCCTCTCTTCCCAATCATGTTTGCCTCCTTCAAAAATCTCTTTACGGCTAAAAACAAGCGCCTCGTGCATGGTTTCAATGTTTCGCCACCTACCTTTAGTCTATCGGCTTTGTTCCTTCTCTCTCTGATTCCTCTCTTTTTATTCATCATTCTGATAACCAGACTGCCTACTTACTTCTATAAGTTGATGATATCATCCTCACTGCATCTTCCTCTTCGTTCTTAGCTCATATTATTTCTCTTCTTCAGTATGAGTTCTCCATGACTGACCTCGGTCATCTTCATCACTTCTTGGGCATCGTCATTACTTGTGATTCCACGGGTGTCTTACTATCTCAACAACAACCTTGATATTCTTCCTCGTGCTAGTATGCTTGCCTGTCAGCCTTCCCATACTCATGTTGACACTCGTGCCAAACTATCTTCCAATGACGAACCTTTTCACGATGCCACCCTCTATCGCAGCATCACCGCTGCGCTCCAATACCTTAGCATTACTCGTCCCGACCTGTCATACTCTGTTCAGCAAGCATGCTTATTTATGCATGATCCCCGTCTCATGAACATACTCTCCATATTTAATAAAAAATCACAATTCAATAGTTCCACAACATCATAAACTTTGTCAAACTTCAATAGTTGAGCATTGCAAGGGGCATATATATATTTCCACGCTCTAGGCTGTGTACTTCAGTACTTACAGTATGTACATAAAATACATTAGTAGGGGGTACTACAACATGGAAAATACCTCTAAGCTCATTCAGATATGGAGTGAATTGCAGATAACATCAACATTGAAGGCTAGGGTTGCGGAAACCACACTTTTACAGCTTTGTGCCAAAACCCATTAATTCCGAGCCTATTTTTTTGCAAAAAACACTAGTTGATGACTTAGACCATTTTGAGCATGATTATGAAAGGTGGGTCCCATGGATGATGACGTGGCATAACGGTTCAAGTTAGACATTGTTATATGAGGGATTTTTTGGGATTTACAAAATAGTCCATGTAGTTTTGTAGGGACAACCTTCATTCAAAAACAAAAAAGTAATCAGCCCCAAAGCTACTCGTGGCCCGGCCAAACGCCGGCGCTGCTGCTGCTGCTGCTTGCGGCCTAGCCAAACGTTGGTGCTGCTGCTGCTCGTGTCATCTCTCACAGCATCTCATGGAGCTACTACTGCTCGTGTCCCGGTCGGCGCAGGGCTGGCGCGGTGGAGCTATTGCTGCACGTGGCCCGGCCGACGTGGTGGAGCTGCTGCTGGTGCCCACGCCAACACACTCCAGCTCCACACGCTGGCACGCTCGATCTTCACATTGTTGGGTTGCGAGACCTTCCCCGTCACCCCCGGCGCCACACTGGAGGTGGACATGCTCACGGGGTGCTGCGGGCGCGTGCGCGCCACCCTATTGTCGTGGAATAAGTCTGCCATGGGAGGGAGGATTTATCTCGCTGACGGGTCTATGTCGCCGTGGAAGGGATCCGCGGTAGCCATGGGAGTGCGGATCTACGTCATCGGCAGGTAGGAAGCAGAGGATGTGCATCCCGATGCGCGTGACGATGACAGGACGGCCACGAGGGTGCCCGGCAAGAAGAAGGCGGCAAGCACCTTGGGCCCGGCCACAAGGACAGTACACCATGGCGACAACGTCAGTGGAGGGAAGAGCGATGGTGTGCTGGAAACCTCAATCCCGATCTGGAACGGGTAGGACAATGAAGTTACATCTTTTTTTGGGGAGCAGAAGGAGATTTTGGTAGGGAGGGGAGGAGTTTTTTTGTAAAAAGACCCATTCTAACGCCGTCTGTCCCAAAACGGTAAGCCACATCGGCAAATGAGGGTCCCACCTGTCATAATCATGCTTAATACATTCTAAGCCGTCAACCAGTGTTTTTTGCACAAAATTACGCTCAAATGTTATTTTTTTGGCACAAAACTATAGAAGTGTTGTTTCTGCAACCCTAGCCTTCAATGTTGATGTTTTCTTCAATTCACTCTTCAGATACAAGAGAATACTTAGTTTGCTTCAACAGAAGGTATTTACTTGTCACCCCCAACTCATAGTGAAATAATGGATCGACTTGGTGCCACATAATTGCCATATAATTTTCACAAGCAACGGTGTTGAGATTTTCAGCCCAGTGCATCTCATCTCATCCAGTGTAGGTCATTCTAATTTCCCAAGCAACAAAAATCACTTCAATTTGAAGAACTACAGAACTTCTTCGCAAGTTCTTGCAGGTGCTTTTTACATTACAATTGGCGAAGACTAGGAGTATTTGGGGAAGAAATATTTATGTGCTGCTTTAAGAGTAAGAAACCAGTTAGAGCATCTCCACTCGCGCCCCCAACATGCCCCCAGGGCTCTTTTAGTGCCGGCACTGAAAAAGTGGCCCAGTCGCGCCCCCAGGGCCTTGTTTATCGCCAGTTTGGGCCGAAATAACAGCGGGTGAACCTGAGCCGAACCCAAACCCCCGGGGGTCGCCTAGGGGCGCCGGCCGAAGTGAAAAGGCGCGTGGGTCCGCTCTATCGGCGAGAGAACGCTTTTTTCCTGCTGACCCCCCCCCCCCCCCGCTTTTCCCCCTCTGTTTCCCTCCATTCCCCCCTTCTGCCCCTCTTCTCCCGCCATTCTCCTCTATCTCCCCTCCATCAGGCCGCCATGCCACCGAAGAAGTACACGGCCCCTCGCACCGCCACCGATGCCGATGCCACCCAGCCGAAGCAGAGGAAGCCGAGGGTGCCGTCGTCCAAACCAACGGGCATGTCGAATGCCGACTGGAAGGCGGAGGTTCAGCGCCAAGAGGCTGTCACCACCAACCAGCGAAACAGGCTAAACGCCAAGAAGGCCTGAGATAGGGCGGCGGCGGCGGCTGTGGCGGAGCAGGCAGAGGCGTCTCGCGCGGCGGAGTAGGTGGAGGTGTCTCGCGCAGGGATGATGAATCCACTCGGCGGGCATGGCCCGCACACCCCCTAGAGCCAGCAGAGCGTCGGGTTGCCTCAGCCCTGGGGGTGCTCGCCCCTCGCCTGGCTACGCCGACGGCGACGCGCACGGCGGGTTCAACCCGAACATCACCTTTTCGCATGGCGACCCCGCCCAGCGCACGCCCTCACCAGCGTTTGCCGGCGTCCAGTACCCCACGTACACCTGCTCACCGTCGGCTTACGCAGCCTCCCCGACATCACCTCTGCGCCATGGCGCGCTTAACTTCTCGCAAGCCTCGTCGTCACATCTCGGCAAACCTAACGCGAGGAAGCCGACATGGACGACATCATGACGAGTGGCTCGGCTGCTGCCGCCTCCCCCGGGTTCAATTCCCAAGACGATACAATGGACCTCACCGGTGACATGGACGACGAGCTCGACTACGACGAGGAGGAGGACGAGGAGGAGGATGAGGAGCCAGTGCCTGCTCTAGCGAGGAATGGGAAAAAGAAGAAGCGGGCGGCCAGGACCGGCAAGCCACGTGTCAAGTGTGCGTCCAAAGAAGACAAGTGCCTTGCCGAAGCATGGAAAACCATCTGCCTTGACCTGATCACAGGCATGAACCAGAGCGCCGACATGTACTGGGAGCGCATCAAGTCGGAGTTCGACGAGCGCAAGTTGGTCGACCCCTACTTCGCCACCATCCACATGAAGCGCGGCTCGAAGGCCATGGCGAAAACCATTGGGCACTCATCCAAATGGTGTGCAACAAATGGCATGGGATCGTCGAAGAGGTCGCGGCTTGCCCGGAAAGCGGCGCCATGATACGTCTTCAACGTATCTATAATTTTTGATTGTTCCATGCTATTATATTATCTGTTTTGGATTTTTAATGGGCTTTATTATACACTTTATATTATTTTTTGGACTAACCTATTAACCGGAGGCCCAGTCCAAATTGCTGTTTTTTTGCCTATTCCAGTGTTTCGCAGAAAAGAAATATCAAACGAAGTCCAAACGGAATGAAACCTTTGGGGGAATCGTTTTTGGAACAAACGCAATCCAAGAGACTTGGAGTAGACGTCAGGGAAGCAACGAGGTGGCCACAAGGGTCCAGGGCGCGCCCCCACCCTCGTGGGCCCCTCGTGGCTCCCCTGACCGACTTCTTTCGCCTATATATACTCATATACCCTGAAAACATCGGGGAGCACAATAGATCGGGAGTTCTGCCACCGCAAGCCTCTGTAGCCACCAAAAACCTCTCGGGAGCCTGCTCAAGCACCTGAGGGGGATCCTCATCGTGGCCATCTTCATCATCCCGCACTCTCCATGATGAGAAGGAGTAGTTCACCCTCGTATGAGGGTATGTACCAAGAGCTATGGGTTTGATCTCTCTCTCTCTCTCTCTCTCTCTCTCTCTCTCGTGTTCTTGATTCGGCACGACCTTGATGTATCGCGAGCTTTGCTATTATAGTTGGATCTTATGATGTTTCTCCCCCTCTACTCTCTTGTAATGGATTGAGTTTTCCCTTTGAAGTTAACTTATCAGATTGAGTCTTTAAGGATTTGAGTACACTTTGATGTATGTCTTGCATGTGCTTATCTGTGGTGACAATGGGATATTCGCGTGATCTACTTGATGTATGTTTTGGTGATCAACTTGCGGGTTCAGTGACCTTGTGAACTTATGCATAGGGGTTGGCACACGTTTTCGTCTTGACTCTTCGGTAGAAACTTTGAGGCACTCTTTGAAGTACTTTGTGTTGGTTGAATAGATGGATCTGAGATTGTGTGATGCATATCGTATAATCATGCCCACGGATACTTGAGGTGACATTGGAGTATCTATGCTGATTTGTGTCTTAAGGTGTTATTCTAGTACGAACTCTATGATAGATCGAACGAAAAGAATAGCTTCGTGTTATTTTACTACGGACTCTTGAATGGATCAATCAGTAAGGATAACTTTGAGGTGGTTTCGTACCCTACAATAATCTATTCGTTTGTTCTCTGCTATTACTGACTTTGGAGTGACTCTTTGTTGCATGTTGAGGGATAGTTATATGATCCAGTTATGTTATTATTGTTGAGAGAACTTGCACTAGTGAAAGTATGAACCTTAGGCCTTGTTTCTTAGCATTGCAATACCGTTTACGCTCACTTTTACCACTAGTTACCTTGTTGTTTTTATAATTTCAGATTACCAAAACCTATATCTACCATCCATATTGCACTTGTATCACCATCTCTTCGCCGAACTAGTCCACCTATAGAATTTACCATTGTATTGGGTGTGTTGGGGACACAAGAGACTCTTTGTTATTTGGTTGCAGGGTTGCTTGAGAGAGACCATCTTCATCCTACGCCTCCCACGGATTGATAAACCTTAGGTCATCCACTTGAGGGAAATTTGCTACTGTCCTACAAACCTCTACACTTGGAGGCCCAACAACGTCCACAAGAAGAAGATTGTGTAGTAGACATCAAGTTCTTTTATGGCGCCATTGCCGGGGAGGTGAGTGCTTGAAGGTATATCTTTAGATCTTGTAATTGAATCTTTTAGTTTCTTGTTTTATCACTAGTTTAGTCTATAAAAGAAAATTACAAAAAAAGGAATTGAGGGTGCCTCATATGCTTCATCTTTTTAATATCTTTCATGAAAATAAGGATTCTGATAATTGTGCCAAATTATTAGAAGAAGAATGCATTAGAATGTTTGGCACTAAATCTTTGAATAATGAGCATGACTGCAATGTTGTTAGTATGAACTCTTTGAATATCCATAGTACTAATGATGATTGCACTAGTCATGATGAAAATGTCTCTTATAAGCATGTCAATTTTTGTGGAGTGCATAGAGTTTGCAAGTACACACCAAATAGAGAAGATAGATTTTGCAAGAGGCATAAGTATTTAGAAACTAAATGGTTGCAAGAAAGGCTAGATGCTTGTGCTGAAAATTTAAAATTTCTTTGCCATCCTTGTGAACTTTGCAATGAACGTGATCATTTAAATCCCCAATGCAAATTGTTTCATGATCGTATTGTGTCCAAAAATTGTGATGACTTGATTTCCCTTGCACATCATAATGAACTTAGTTTGCTTTTGGGTTTTGAAGAAATAAAACATATAACTAAAGATATGCCAGAATTTGTCCTTGATAAAGTTCTTGATTTTGATCTAGAAGAAATTTTTATGTATTGTGCGGTGAATTGCATTAAAAATCCTTATATTGCCAATTACATAAATAAAAGAAAGCAAATAGAAGATGAAGAAAATACTAATGAAAGGGAAGAGACTTCCCAATATCCTGCTATTATTTCTTATGATGAATCAGGTAACGAGGAGGAGCCTTCTATTCAACCAATATCATTAATAAGGAGCTCCAAAAAGAGGGTTAACCCCACACATGATGTGAAGAATAAAAATAAAATATGGAGAAGCAAAGGTAAAAAGTTATCCCTCCCAAATGATGTTGCTCCTATTATGATAATTGCTATACTATTGGTGCTATCCATACTATTAATGATGAGAGTGATTATGCTTATGATATGAAAAGGCCCAAGCTTGGGGATGCTATGTTTGATGAGAATGACATGTTTGAGAATATATTTGCTGCAATTAATGTTTGTCCCAAGCTTGGGTATGCTATGTTTAATGAAGATGATATTTTTTAGCCTCCCAAGTTTTGATGAGCAAATTTATTATGATGATAGCATGCCTCCTAATTATGATGATTATTGTGATGACACTTATGCTATAAAAAGTAGTGATGATTATATTTATAAAACTTGTCATGATTATGATTACCCTTTTTCTAAACATTACTCTTTGAATGTGGAAACAATTTATAGTATTCAAGTCTCTTATGATACTCCCACTATTCCGAATAAGAAGAATTTTGCTTATGTGGACAATAATAAAATTTCTATGCTTGTAGATCATGAAAAGAATGCTTTATGTGATAGTTATATTGTTTAATTCATTCATGATGCTACTAACAATTATTATGAGGGAGGACATATGCTTGTAGGAATTGCAATAATATCAAGTTCCCTCTCTATGTGCTTAAAGTTTTAAAGTTATGCTTGTTTTGCCTTCCTATGCTAATTGATTATTGTTCCCATAAGTTGTTTGCTAACAAAATACCTATGCATAGGAAACGGGTTAGACTTAAATGTGCTAGTCATATTCTTCATGATGCTCTCTTTATGTTTCAATTTTTATCTTTTATGTGAGCATCATTGAAATCATCATGCCTAGCTAGGGGCGTTAAACGTTAGCGCTTGTTGGGAGGCAACCCAATTTTATTTTTGTTCGTTGATTTTTGCTATTGTTTAGTAATAAATAATTCATCTAGACTCTGTTTAGATGTGGTTTCATGTTTTGATTAGTGTTTGTGCCAAGTAGAATCCCTGGGAAGACTTGGGTGAAGTCTATGCGATCTTGCTGTAAAAAACAGAAACTTTTGCGCTCACAGGATTAGCTGCCATTTTTTTACTGGAGAGTGCTTTCAGGTTGATTGTTTTCGAAGATGATTAATAGAAAAATTCCGCATGTCCACAAATTTATTTCAGAATTTTTGGAGTTACAGAAGTATTCAAATGATACAGATTACTACAGACTGTTCTATTTTTGACAGATTCTGTTTTCTATGTGTTGTTTGCTTATTTTGATGAATCTATGAGTAATATCGGAGGGTATGAACCATAGAGAAGTTGTAATATAGTAGATATTACACCAATATGAATTTAGAATGAGTTCATAACAGTACCTAAGTGGTGATTTATTTTCCTATACTAACGGAGCTTACGAGTTTTCTGTTGAGTTTTGTGTTGAGAACTTTTCGAGTTTTGGGTAAAGATTCGATGGACTATGGAATAAGGATCGGAAAGAGCCTAAGCTTGGGGATTCCCAAAGCATCCCAAGGTAATATTCAAGGACAGCCAAGAGCCTAAGCTCGGGGATGCCCCGGATGGCATCCCCTCTTTCGTCTTTGTTCATCGGTAACTTTACTTGGAGCTATATTTTTATTCACCACATGATATGTGTTTTGCTTGGAATGTCATTTTGTTTTATTTTGTTTTGCTTGCTGTTTGAATAAAATATCAAGATCTGAAATTATAAAATGTTAGAGAGTCTTCACATAGTTGCATAATTATTCGACTACTCATTGATCTTCACTTATATCTTTTGGAGTAGTTTGTCATTTGCGCTAGTGCTTCACTTATATCTTTTTAGAGCACGGTGGTGGTTTTATTTTGAAGAAATAGATGATCTCTCATGCTTCACTTATATTATTTTGAGAGTCCTTTAGAACAGCATGGTGATTGCTTGGGTTACAAAATTAGTCCTAATATGATGGGCATCCAAGTTGGGTATAATAAAAACTTTCATATAGAGTGCATTGAATACTATGAGAAGTTTGATACTTGATAATTGTTTTGAGATATAAAGGTGGTAATATTAGAGTCATGCTAGTTGGGTAATTATGAAATTGAGAAATACTTGTGTTAAAGTTGGCAAGTCCCGTAGCATGCACGTATGGTGAACGTTGTGTGACAAATTTGAAGCATGGGGTGTTCTTTGATTGCCTTCCTTATGACTGGAGGTCGGGATCACGCGATGGTTAACTCCTACCAACCCTTGACCTAGGAGCATGCGTAGTAGTACTTTGCTTAGAGGGCTAATAAACTTTTGTAATAAGTATATGAGTTCTTTATGACTAATGTGAATCCATGGATTATACGCACTCTTACCCTTCCGCAATTTGCTAGCCTCTACGGCACCGTGCATTGCCTTTTCTCACCATGAGAGTTGGTGCAAACTTCGCCGGTGCATCCAAACCCCGTGATACGATATGCTCTATCACACATAAACCTCCTTATATCTTCCTCAAAACATCCACCGTATCTACCTATTATGGCATTTCCATAGCCATTCCGAGATATATTGCCATGCAACTTTCCACCGTTCCATTTATTATGACACGCTCCATCATTGTCATATTGCTTTTGCATGATCATGTAGTTGACATCGTATTTGTGGCAAAGCCACCTTTATAATTTTCATACATGTCACTCTTGATTCATTGCAAATCCCGGTACACCGTCGGAGGCATTCACATAGACTCGTATTTTGTCCTAAGTATTGAGTTGTAAATAAATAGAAGTGTGATGATCTTCATTATTAGAGCATTGTCCCATGTGAGGAAAGGATGATGGAGACTATGATTCCGCCACAAGTCGGGATGAGACTCCGGACTTTATGAAAAATAAAAGAGGCCAAAGAAGCCCAAATAAAAAAAGAGGACAAAGAAGCCCACAAAAATAAAAAAAGAAAGGAAAAAAAAAGGAGAAAAAAATGAGAGAAAAAGAGAGAAGGGACAATGTTACTATCCTTTTTCCACACTTGTGCTTCAAAGTAGCATCATGATCTTCATGATAGAGAGTCTCCTATGTTCTCACTTTCATATACTAGTGGGAATTTTTCATTATAGAACTTGGCTTGTATAATCCAATGATGGGCTTCCTCAAAATGCCCTAGGTCTTCATGAGCAACCAAGTTGGATGCACACCCACTTAGTTTCTTTTGATGAGCTTTCATACATTTATAGCTCTAGTGCATCCGTTGCATGGCAATCCCTACTCCTCGTATTGACATCAATTGATGGGCATCTCCATAGCCCGTTGATTAGCCGCGTCAATATGAGACTTTCTCCTTTTTTATTTTCTCACATAATCCCTATCATCATACTCTACTCCACCCATAGTGCTATATCCATGGCTTGCGCTCATGTATTGCGTGAGAGTTGAAAAAGCTGAAGCGCGTTAAAAAGTATGAACCAATTGCTTGAATGAAACCAGGGTTGTGCATGATGGGAGCATTTTGTGTGACGAAAATGATGCATGGCCTAACTATATGATTTTGTAGCGATAAGCTTTCTTTGGCTATGTTATTTTGATAAGACATGATTACTTCGTTAGTATGCTTGAAGTATTACTATTTTTATGTCAATATTAAACTTTTATCTTTAATCATTTGGATCTGAACATTCATGCCACAATAAAGAAAATTACATTGAAGAATTATGTTAGGTAGCATTCCACATCAGAAATTCTGTTTTTATCATTTACCTACTCGAGGACGAGCAGGAATTAAGCTTGGGGATGCTTGATACATCTCCAACGTATCTATAAATTTTGATTGTTCCATGCTATTACATTATCTGTTTTGGATGTTTAATGGGCTTTATTATACACTTTTATATTATTTTTGGGACTAACCTATTAATCGGAGGCCCAGTCCAAATTGCTGTTTTTTTTGCCTATTTCAGTGTTTCGCAGAAAAGGAATATCAAACGGAGTCCAAACGGAATGAAACCTTCGGGGGAATCATTTTCGGAACAAACGCAATCTAGGAGACTTGAAGTAGACGCCAGGGAAGCAACGAGGAGGCCACGAGGGTCAAGGGCGCGCTCTACCCCCCTGGGCGCGCCCCCACCCTCGTGGCTCCCCTGACCGACTTCTTTCGCCTATATATACTCATATACCCTGAAAACATTGGGGAGCACAATAGATCGGGAGTTCCACCGCCGCAAGCCTTTGTAGCCACCAAAAACCTCTAGGGAGCCTATTCCGGCACCCTGTCGAAGGGGGGATCCCTCACTGGTGGCCATCTTCATCATCTCGGCGCTCTCCATGACAAGGAGGGAGTAGTTCACTCTCAGGGCTGAGGGTATGTACCAGTAGCTATGTGTTTGATCTCTCTCTCTCTCTCTCTCTTGTGTTCTTGATTCGGCACGATCTTGATGTATCGCAAGCTTGTTAGGACCCCGACTCAATGCCACATCAATCTAGAATGTAACACCTCATATCACTTTGCGGCCTCACGCACGGTATCCCCACGGGTGTCGCCTTACCTTTGCCCGGGACCGTTTGCGCCTTTTGGCACACGTATATGATAGTGTCGCTAGCATCCATATGATAAGGAGCCCGGGCTGACATGGCTAGTCGTAAACCCAAAGTGGCACAAACTTACAGGACAGCATCCATGACCCAAAGATCGAACGTGTCGGTCATCAACGAGTGAATCCAGTGCAGTAGCACTGGCTATGAGACTCCGGTGAACCGGGCTGTAGCGGGCTAACAGGACTTCGGTATTCATCGCGTGACATTTCCCCGAAGGGACAGAGACAGGAACGAAGAAGGACACATGCCAGCTAGCCTAAGTGTTACGGAGCAGTAGCAAGCTACCATGGCTCAGTGGAAGCACTAGGAGACATTTCCCGATGAGAGAGGCTACTAAGGATAAACAACTAGATAGTCATATCCCACACATACCAAGCATTTCATTAACATACACACAATATGCTCGATATGTGCAAATACAACATGGCATCACAACATGTCTCTACAACTCAAGTACTTTATTCAATAGGCTCCGAGGAGCGAGATATTACAAACATGGGTCTCATGACCCAACATTCAAAGCATACAAGTCAAGCACAAGCGGAAGCTTAACATGTCTGAGTACAGACATCTACAAATGAAAAAGGCTGAGAAGCCTGACTATCTACTAGATCCTGCCGAGGGCACAAGATCGTAGCTGAGGTAACAAGCTAAATGTCGAAGTCCACGCGGAACTAATAGCGAGACTGAGTCTCTCTGCAAAAACATAAAATAGGCAAATGTGAGTACAAATGTACCCAGCAAGACTTACATCAGATCTAACTACATATGCATCATTGTCAACAAAGGGGATGGTGGGGTTTAACTGCAGCAAGCTAGCTTTTTCTCGGGGGCTATCCTGAACTACGACTGCAAGTAACTCTTTTGAGGTGGCGCACACGAGTCCACATATTCACCATATCAATACACCACTATGGATCCGCTCCCGTCTCCCTACAAGAACGCCATCCATAGCACTCACGCTTATCTTGTGTATTTTAGAGTATCCACTTTCACTTGTCTATGAACTGTACAGGCAACCTAGAAGTCCTTTTCCGCGGACACGGCTATTCGAATAGATCATATTAACCCTGCAGGGGTGTACTTCTTCACACACGCTCACCACTTATCGCCGTTACACGACATGTACTCGGCAACCTTCAAGCGAAGCCCAATGAGGGTGTCGGCCACGACCGACTAACCACACAAGTCTCTCGTCCAGGTTTATCGCCTATTCGGGTTCCATCCGCAAGGAGATCCGGCCGGGGTGTCGCTCACGGCCCCAAACGATGTGTGCAGGGTTCCCAAACCCACCTCAACAGGTGGATCTACGCTTGGTACACCGTGCCACGGTGCCTAGTCTGTCCCAAGCCCACCTATACCGGGTGCCACTTGGTAGACTACTAACACTACCTACAAACACCAGAAACTAGTTGCAACTCCTGGACAGAGATCAGGTTGATTAATAAGTCGAGAGGGGCACTTAAGCATTCCAATGTGTGGTAGTAACTGTTCATGGATCACAAACACAGAACTCAGTTCCTGAGGACCGTTCCAATGAGACAACCCACCATGTACTCCTACATGGCCTCTCACCGCTACCTTTACCAAATCGTGTTCACACACTTAGCTCACACACAGTTGGACATGTTTACACACCTCCGATTCATCCCTGATGAATCAGACCTGACTCAACTCTAAGCAGTAGCAAGCATGACAAACAAGCATGAATGAGTAGGCACAACCGGGCTCAAACAACTCCTACTCATGCTAGTGGGTTTCATCTATTTACTGTGGCAATGACAGGTCATGCAGAGGATAAAGGGGTTCAGCTACCGCAGCAAGTAACAGATGAATCGTTGTTGTCCTATTGCAGTAAAAGAGAGCAGGAGCGAGAGAGTAGGATTGTATCGGAATGAACAAGGGGGTTTTGCTTGCCTGACACTTCCGAAGATAGTATAGTTCTTCATCGGTGTCATCGAACTCATCGTCGGTACGTCGTCTACTGAGAGGGAACAAACACCAACAAACAAGGAAGAACACAATCAATGCAATGCACAATATGATGCATGATCATGACATGTTAATATGTTGTGATTTGAGCTAATGCAACTAGCAACAGGTTAAATGGAGTTGGTTTGAACCCTAGGTTCAAATTCAAACTCCATATGTGAAGGTTTAAATGCCATTTATATGATTTGGCCTAAACAGCAGCTATAGGTTGTTCTAACATGCGTGAAAGTGGTACAGATGGATAGATTGGATTTTTCTGATCATTTTTCATATATAATTTATCTTATTTGGAGTTACGGTTGAATTTCTATGATTTTTCAAAGTTTTGATATTTTCTGAATTAAACAAATCATTTAAGATTTATTTAAATTCCAGAAAAGGATTACTGCGTCAGCCTGACATCATCATGACGTCAAAAGGTCAACGGGGCACTGTCCAGGTCAAACCTGACCAGTGGGTCCCACTGGTCAGTGTCATAGTGCTGGCTTGGGTCACTGACGGGTGGGCCTAGTCAAAGGCCATGTCAGCATGGTCAAAGCTGACACGTGGGCCCACTGGTTTTAACTAAATCTAGTTAAGAAAATAACCCGAGGTTATTTAGCTGGTGGGGCCCAGATGTCAGTGGCTGGTGTGATTAAACTAAATGCAATTAAGCCCTAATGATGGTGCCACGTCATCACCACCGGCGTGTAAACGCCGGCGACCAAATCCGCGGCGGAGGCCGTCGGACTTTCGCTACGGGGCCCGGTTTGAGGAGCCACTTGCACCTACATGCTCCGGGGAGTGACGCGCATCCGATGGAGCAAACAACGAAGGTGGGGTGGCCGGAGTTGAGCATGGCGTCCAGTGATGCGGTGGCCGGAGTTCGGGCATGGGCGGCCGCGTGGTTCCAGTGCATGGGGGAGCTAGCTAGGGGTTGTGTTGGACTCGTCATTGCTTCAGGAGCACGCCGAAGGCTCAAGCTCGAGCAGAGACGCGCGGTGGCTGCGAGAGCAACGACCATGGCGGACGGCGGCGCTCGGGTACGGTGGCGGGCATAGCTAGAGGACAGGAACGAGCTCGGGGAGGAGGGGGAAAGGCGGAGAATCTCGCAGCGCATCAGAAGGGGTCATAGACGAGCTCGGGGGCGCACGGGTGACGGAGAATCCACGGCGACCATCGGCGGCGGTAGAGGACGAAGTCGAGCCTATTGTCGGTGGAGCGGGGCATCCCGCGCCGCTCGGATCCGTGCAGAGGACAAGGACGACGTCTCGGGGCTCTTTGGCACGTCAGAGGAGCAAGGGGATGGCTGTGGCCGCGGTAAACGGCGTCGGCGACGACGAGCTCCGCTCGATGGGGAAGAGAGAGGGATCCAGGGGGAGTGAGGGTGAGGGAGAGAGCGAGGGGGGTCCAGGAGGTGTCGTGGCGTCCGCAGCGGCGTCGTGGAAGGGGGCAGGCAAGCAGGGAGGGTGGAGGTGGCGCTGCGCGTGCGTGCGCGCCGCGGGCACACGTCCCTGTCCTACTGTCCCGAGGAGGAAGACGACAAGGAGGCGCTGGTGGGCTGGGCCGGTCTGTTGTGGTGCTGGGCCGCACAAGCAGGTGGGCTGCTGCCAGGTTAGTTCCTTTCTCTCTCTCTCTTTTATTTAAGTTTTTCTATTACTCTGTAATCTTTGTGGCTTTTCTAAAAATACTAAATCAATCCCAAAAATCATGCAATTTCTCATGACCACTGTTGGAAATATACCCTACAGTAAACATTCAGTTTGGGATTATTTGAGCATTTAAAATATTTTATAGTATTTAAATGCCCAAATGCAAATAAGTAATGATTTAATTCAAAAATCGAGAATGGCCTAGGAAAAATGTGCACCATTTTTGGGAGAGGTTCTAGACCAATTCAAAAATGATGAACTTTTGTGAAGGGCATTCTGGGTTCATTGAAATGTTTTTCAATTGAACCTGGTATTTTCAGGGGGGTGCTGGGGTTTGTTGCTCCCCATTTCAGGTTTAAGAGAAATTTAAACATGATGCAACACAAGACTATCTAAATCAGAGCAGACCAGAACTAGGGATGTGACAGAGCTTTGCTATTATAGTTGGATCTTATGATGTTTCTCCCCCTCTACTCTCTTGTAATGGATTGAGTTTTCCCTTTGAAGTTATCTTATTGGATTGAGTCTTTAAGGATTTATAACACTTGATGTATGTCTTGCATGTGCTTATCTTGGTGACAATGGGATATTCGCGTGATCTACTTGATGTACGTTTTGGTGATCAACTTGCAGGTTCAGTGACCTTGTGAACTTATGCATAGGGGTTGGCACACATTTTCGTCTTGACTCTTCGGTAGAAACTTTGGGGCACTCTTTGAAGTACTTTGTGTTGGTTGAATAGATGAATCTAAGATTGTGTGATGTATATCGTATAATCATGCCCACGGATACTTCAGGTGACATTGGAGTACGTAGGTGACACTAGGGTTTTGGTTGATTTGTGTCTTAAGGTGTTATTCTAGTACGAACTCTATGACAGATCGAACGGAAAGAATAGCTTTGTGTTATTTTACTATGGACTCTTGAATAGATCGATCAAAAAGGATAACTTTGAGGTGGTTTCGTACCCTACAATAATCTCTTTGTTTGTTCTCTGCTATTACTGACTTTGGAGTGACTCTTTGTTGCATGTTGAGGGATAGTTATATGATTCAGTTATGTTATTATTGTTGAGAGAACTTGTACTAGTGAAAGTATGAACCTTAGGCCTTGTTTCTTAGCATTGCAATACCGTTTACGCTCACTTTTACCACCAGTTACCTTGCTGTTTTTATAATTTCAGATTACAAAAACCTATATCTACCATCCATATTGCACTTGTATCACCATCTCTTCGCCGAAGTAGTGCACCTATAGAATTTACCATTGTATTGGGTGTGCTGGGGACACAAGAGACTCTTTGTTATTTGGTTGCAGGGTTGCTTGAGAGAGACCATCTTCATCCTACGCCTCCCACGGATTGATAAACCTTAGGTCATCCACTTGAGGGAAATTTGCTAATGTCCTACAAACTTATACACTTGGAGGCCCAACAACGTCTACAAGAAGAAGGTTGTGTAGTAGACATCACGCCAGCATCGAGGGTCAGGTATGCACATACGCCGGTCTCTCGCTCGTTTTTCACCGTGCATTGCCGACACTTGTTCCTCGGCACAGATGGTCTGGATGTTCGCCATGTACTGCCAGGACAGCAGCACCGACCAAGAGTTCAAGTACCTCCACATCTTCTCTCGGATCGAGAAGTGCGAGAAGTGGGCGGATGTCGGGTGCACCCTCGCCAAGGCCAAGGAGACGTACAAGCCGGACGCGCCGACGCCGGGCGCAGCCGATGGGCGCCCGGACGGCAACAAACGGGCCAAGTTGGCAATGTAAAGGGTGGATGCGTGGGCATGTAAACCTCAGCGCTGCCACCTTTACATGGCCTCAAAGATTCTTTAGGGACAAACCTCACACTGGCTAGCCTCCATCCTTTACATGCCCACGCATTCATCCTTTACATGCCCACGCAAAGGTGGCAGCGTTGAGGTTTACATGCCCATGCATCCATCCTTTACATGCCCACGCAACAAACGGGCCATGTAAAGGTGGCAATGAGAACCGGAACATGCCCACGCATCCATCCTTTACATGGCCTCGAAGATTTCCTTAGGGACAAACCTCACACTGGCAAGCCTTTACAAGGAGAAGGTGCCAGTGCAATTCATCGCAGGGTATCGGGAGTGAGGTCATTGTTGCCGCCAACTAGGGCCTCCCTCCGCCCTCAAGCTGGCTGTTGACTCCGCCCTCCACTGCATTGACGTCGAGGATCTTTTTTTTTGAAAGATCCAGCAATTGCTGGCTTTTCATTGATTATAGCAAGAAGCAACGAAAAAACAAGTGGGGGTGAAGATCCTAGGATCAAAAGTGCAGGGTTGGCCACAGGTGGCCGCAAACCCTAGCACAGGAAATCTTTGTCTCTCTCAAGGTGGTTCCCCAAAAGGGCTCTCTATGCATGTTGCTCCTGTGATCTTCCAGAGCTCGATGCTGTCTCGGATGCGCCTGATGATCTCTCGCACGCTTGGTAGGTTGTGACGAAATGTGCATTGGTTTCTTTCTTGCCAAATCTCCCAGCATGCCAGCAGCAAGAGTGACCGCGTGCCGTGCCATCGTGGCGGATCGGTGCGCGCCAGGATGCTCTGGATGATCGTGGTGGAGTTGTCGCGGCTCCAGCAGCTCGCAAGGGAGAGCGCGGAACAACCGTGCCATTGCCCGATCTCGCTCCAGACGTTCCTGGACTCCGGGCAGTTCCAGGACAGGTGGCTCGAGGACTCGAGGTTTCTGACGCAGAGTTGGCAGAAGTAGCTATTCAGCCACCCTCGCCTCTGCAATCTGTCATTGCACCATAGCCTATCCCGCAGCAGCAGCCACGCAAAGGTTTTGATCTTCCCTGGTGCCCAGGCTTTCCAGATCAGTTGATCAAAGTTGGTCGCCGTCCTGCCCTGAAACTGTGCCTGGTATGCAGATCTGGCCGAGTACGTCACCGCGCTCGGAAGCTTCCAGCTGAGGGCGTCTGACTCTCCTGGTCGAGTATGCTGCCCCGATCGCTGCAGCTCGCGGTGCAAGCTCAGGACGTCCTCGAGGAGGTGCTGGTTTTGTCCGTGAGCAAGGTCGCGGATCCAGGTGTCATCGTGGAGTGCTTCATGGACTAATCTGTGCTTGCGTCGAGAGTGGATGAAGAGCCTGGGGAAACGCTGCGAGAGATTTTCATGTCCGAGCCACGGGGACAGCAAGAAGGATGCCCGCGTCCCGTCTCCGATCGTCACCTTTGTCGAGGCCGAGAAGAGTGCCCTGTCCGCGTCATCGCATGGCAGCTCGGTGCACCGCTGCCACCAGCATCAGAGAGCTGCAGGTGGCACACCTGGGAGGTGACTGCGCCGAGCTGCAGGGAATGCGTTGTGGCCGCTCTGGGTGTGTGCTGGGCGAGGGAGAGGGCCGCGCCCATGTCGATGCCGTCGTCGAGGATCTCACCAGTGGCTTGCGTAGGAGCCCATAAAATCCTGCGGTAGATGTTTTTTATGGGAATAAATTAGAAGTTTTCATTGCTACATGAACCAAGCAAACAAAATTAGAATCAGGCGAACACAAAACACCACCAAAAAAGGGTCACACACCATGGCGTCATCATAGTCAATGTACGCGTCGAAGCCAAAGAACTCTTGTCTTATCAAGATTGTCTAGCAGGGCATTACAACGGGGAGGTTCCACCAAACAGACTTACATGGCATCAATGTACATACCTCTCTACAAGGAACGAATATCCAATAAAAACACAATCGGCTTGATTTCTCTTCCGAGGCATTAACACAAACAGCTATTATGCAAAAAAAGGGGGGGAGGGGGGTTATTTTTAGCACAACAGTGCGAGGTATCTACACGAACCAAAGTAGAAACATCAAAAAGGTCAACTGAAATAGAAATCAGAGAGAGCTTGAATTGGTTGATAGGGTTTTCCTGAAGGGTGCACATGGGGACGTACAACCAACAGTGATGGCGCTGGTGAATTGGAAGAGTTTTTTTAGGATCAATATTGCCGCTTTATTTAATCGTATGTGTTCGGAATCTCATCCGAAATTACATCAAGAACACAATCCGGGGTAAGCCCCAGCCACACCTTACAAAGTTCATCACCGACACCTATTTTCGCTAACTTATGTGCGGCAATATTAGCAGAACGACAAACCCACGAAACTTTAAAGTCGGAAAACGAAGCGAGTATCAACTTGATCTCTTGTATCCATGGCCCAGCACTCGACAGCTCCTTATGATGACCATTTAGCTTTCGGACCATAGTTTGAGAGTCAAGCTCGACATGTACCTTCTCGGCTTTGATTTCCCTCGCCACCTCAAGAGCTCGCTTGCAGGCGAAAATCTCTACTGATTCAGGATCCACCACATCTCTGAAAAAGTGATAGAGCCCCGCCCGGAACGCTCCCTCATGGTCTCGAATTACAGCTCCAACACCTCCCGAATTCCTCACCTTGGCGACTGCCCCATCAGAGTTCACCTTCAGCCACCTAGTATCCGGCGGCCGCCACTTCTGCTTGAGCTGTGGCATTGCCGGAGGTTACTAATATGAGCTTCCTTCCATTCCTCCATGTGGGATGCTACCTTTTCTAAGATTTCATGTGGTGGAGAGATCCTTTGTCCATCCCTTGCTTCGTTGCGAGCCAACCAGAGCTCGTATGCCGCTTGGATCATGGCCGCCTTCTCCTCTTCTGCTGCTTTTGCGAGCCACCCGAGCAACCAGCTCGTTAGTGCATGTTATTCATTCTTATCATTTTGTGCGCTCCACCAAGATGTATGTGACATGGAAGAGTGACCCATAATCCAAATCGATTGTGCATTTGCATTCAAACGCAAATCTTAAATAATGCACAAATTTAGGGGGAGCTCTTGCTTATCACATACTTCTCAAAGCGACGATATCATTCTTTGATTATATCATTTGTCGAAGCTTTGATCTATATGTTGTCATCAATTACCAAAAAGGGGGAGATTGAAAGTGCAACTAATCCCCGGGTGGTTTTGGTAATTAATAACAACATATATATCATTGAACTAATTGTTTCTTGAGGATATTTCGAAAGTTCAAGGATATGGGTATGGCAATGACCGATGATGTGGACCCTCAAAATGCTAAGGAAAACATTGGCAAAAGCTCAAGACTCTATTTTTGGTTTAGTGATCCAAGATCACATTGAGTCCATAGGAAAGCCAATACTATTAAAAGGGATGAGGTTATGATGATGATCCGTTGCTCAAAGTGCTTAGTGATTTATCTCTCAAACTATCGCAATCTTTCATTCCAACATAAACTCATAAGTAATCTCGGTCCCACCGATTCCATAAACTCACCACACCGAGATGAACCACCTCACCATATAGCCAAACCCTAGTAATTTCGGATTTTCCGATTCCAAACTCGGTCTTACCGAAATTGGTGTTGCCAACCTTCTGTATCCTTCTGTACTCAAATCGGTGTCACCGAGATGAGAAAGTCGGTCCCACCGAGATTGGCAAACCCTAGACTTTGGAAGAATCGGACTAACCGAGATTGTATTTTCGGTCCCACCGAAAATCCCAACGTTCACAAGATTTGAACTTTCGGTCTCACCGAGTTGTCAACTTCGGTCTGACCGAGATTGGTCAAATGTGTGTAACGGTTGGATTTTGTGTGGAGGCTATAAATACCCTCCACCTCCTCTTCATTCGTGGAGAGAGCCATCGAAAGAACTACCACTCCTACCTTACATTTCGAGAAGAAAACTACCTACCCTTGTGTTGAGATCAAGTTGCTCCACTCCCACCATATGAAACTTGATTTCTAGCCTTCCCAAGATGCTTTCCACTCAATCCTTTCTTCCACCACAGCCAAATCAGTGAGGAGAGTTGAGTGTTGGGGAGATTATCATTTGAAGCACAAGAGCAAGGAGTTCATCATCACCAACACCATCTATTACCTTTTGGAGGGTGGTGCCTCCTAGATTGGTTAGGTGTCGCTTGGGAGCCTCCACAAGATGTGGAGTTGAACCAAGAAGTTTGTAAGGGCAAGGAGATCGCCTACTTCGTGAAGATCTACCCCGAGTAAGGCTAGTCCTCCGTGGGCGAAGCCATGATGGCATAGACAAGGTTGCTTCTTCGTGGACCCTTCGTGGGTGGAGCCTCCGTGGACTCTCGCAGCTGCTACCCTCCGTGGGTTGAAGTCTCCATCAACGTGGATTGACGATAGCACCACCTATCGGAACCACGAGAAAAATCTCGTGTTCCAAACTGCGCTTGCTCTTCTCCACCTCTATTTACTACATGTGCAATTTACTTTCCGCTGCCACTACTCTAGAATTGCATGTGTAGGGTGATACTTGACTTGGTCATCATTGTGAACTTGCTAAAACTTGTCCTAATCAAAAGGCTAAACTTTTAAATTGTCAAGTAGTCTAATCACCCCCTCTAGACATACTTCCGATCCTACAAGTGGTATCGAGCTTTGGTCTCCATTGGATTGGTTTCATTGCATTGATTCCATAAGCTTGGTTTCACAACCTAGGAGAGTATGGCGCCTAGTGAGGGTAATTTCCGAGAGGTCCTTACTTTGATGGTTCAAATTTTGCTAGTTGGAAGCACAAAATGAAAATGCATATTCTTGGACATAACCTCGCCGCATGGGGCATTATTTGTGTTGGCTTGCAAGGTGAGTTCTTCGAGGAAGGAAAAGTTCCGGATCGGGAAGCTACAAATGATGAGTTGCGGATGTTACGAAACAATGCTCAAGCTTGTGACATTCTCTTCAATGCTTTGTGTCCCGAGGAGTTCAACAAGATCAGCCGCCTTGAGAATGCAAAAGAGATTTGGGATACTTTGGTCGAAATGCACGAAGGTACCGAGTCCGTGAAGGAATCAAAGCTAGATGTTCTTCAAGGTCACTTGACAAGTTCAAGATGAAGGAAGGTGAAGGAGTCGCTGAAATGTACTCTAGGCTTGCTCTCATCACAAATGAGATGGCAGGCTTAGGAAGCGAAGAAATGACCGACCGATTCATCATCAAGAAGATTCTCGAGCTTTGATGGAAAGTATGACACCGTGTGCACTTTGATCCAAATGATGCCAAACTACAAGGATCTCAAGCCTACCAAGTCATTGGAAGGATTGTTGCTCATGAGATGACACTTAAAGACAAGGAAGAGCTTCACAACAAGTCAAGTGGTGCTTACAAAGCTGCAGTTGAAGCTCCCACAACCTCAAGTGACAAGCTAGTTTCCAATGAAGAGATAAGCCTAATGGTGAAGAACTTCAACAAATTCTACAAGAGTAGAAGCAAGGAAAGAAGCTCAAAGTCTAGATCATATGATGAAAAGAGATCTTCTAGTCGTGATCGAAACTGCTATAATTGTGGAAGACCCGACACTACTCAAATGAGTGTTCGACTCCCACAAGAGAAGAGAAGAATCTCCAAGAAGAAGAAGCTCAAGAGAAGAGTCGCCTCGAAAAGAGAGAAGGAGTAGAGATGATCGTTATGAACGAAGATCCTCTCGGAGAAGCAAGGATTCGGAAAGGAAAACAAGTCATCAAGGAGCTACACAAGAAGAAAACATCAAGCTCATGTTGGTGAATGGATTTCGGCCCGACTCGACAATCACTCCGAAAGAAGCTATCACTCCAACTCCGAATACAGTCAAGATGAAGGTGTTGCCGGTCTTGCTCTCGTATCCTCCAACTTCAACTCCTATGACATATTTGATTCACCAAATGAGGGAATTGGAAGATGCTTCATGGCAAAAGGCCCCAAGGTATCACACCCTGAATTCATTGACTTTGATAGTGATGAGGATGACTTGCTTGGTGAAGATGAGCTTTTACATGATAAATCTAGTGAGCCTAGTAATGATGAACATGCTAGTAGTCTTTATAGTCGAGAAGAGTCGAATGACAATGCTATGAAGGAGATTGAGCGTCTAACTAAAGAACTAAACACTCTTAAGTTAGCTCATGAAACAACTCAAGAAGATCATAGAGAGCTCCTAAGATCTCATGAGAAGCTACGCTTCGAGAAGCTCAATCTAGAGCAAGAACATGAGTTTCTAAAAGCTATCAATGACGATCTTCGAAAGAAGAGTTCTTCATATCTTGCCAAACGACTTCTCTTGTCAAATTTCTTCCCACCTACTAAAACTAAGCATGACAAGCATAAGAAAAATTCTTCATCTAGTAGTAACAATAATCATGCTAAATCAAATGATGTTACTTCTAGTAATTCTCTTGATCCCACTAACAATGTTTCAAGCCAAGTTTCACTTGAGCAAGAAAATAGATTATTGAAAGGGATTATAGAGAAAGGTGTCTACAAGAGCCTTGCCGGAAGCAAGAACTTTGAGGAAATTGTTCGCAAACAAGGAAGACACCGGAAGAATCAAGGAATTGGTTTTGAGCGAAAGTTCAACGCCGAGGGTGTTGAATGGGAAGAAGGTCAATATCCCACTCCAAAGTTTGTTTCTCAAAAGGAGAAGTATGATCCTACTTCTTCCAATGTGGAACAAGCTCAAGATGACCTTCCACCACAAGACCACAAGCTAAAAGGCAAGGACAAGCTTCAAGAGGAGATTGATGCATTCATTGAAGCACCCAAGGCCATGGTCAAGTGGGTTCCCAAGGCAACTTCAAGTTCTACTTGACAAGCTCAACTACTACCCCAAGGATTCCCATCAAGATGATGTGGATCCCAAGAAGAAGAACTAGAGAGTTCTTGAGGGTGACTCCGCCAATATACTTCACTCACATTCATTTTGGCAAGAACTTGTGCAATCAACTTCCACATCTTGCACTAGTTCATGGAGTCACAAACCCTCATGTTGGTAAGTCAAGGGACAAGGTAATCATTGCTTTCATGGACATCATCTAATGTGTACTTCAGTCTATGTCCATGGATATCCTTGTTTGTTCCTTGTGGGACTAACCCATGTAGGTATTGAAAGTGCCCGAATCCAAAGGATTGCTCCCAACTTCTGATGATCTTCATCAACATTGAGCATCCACATCTTCAACATCTACATGAAGTCTTCAACGACAACCCAAGGTTAGTTTGACCCTTTAAAAGGGGTCCTCACATCAAGGGGGAGCTTTGCTCTAAAGAATTGAGCTAAAGCATCTTCAAATGATGTGAACACATTAATGCTTTATTTAAAAGTGGTAACCCCACTTGTGCTTAAACGATGAGTATGACCTATGATCAAATGTTCTCGTTTGACTCCTAAGTCAATATACTCATATATAGATGACCTAGTCATCGCCAAATTGTGTGCTAGTTGCTAGTGTTTTGTTTGTGCATGTTTGACACATATTTCATTTGATATCTTATTGTGTGAGCATGTTGGATGCATAATTTTATCCATTCGAGGACATCCATTTGTTGCTTTGGTCTTTTGGATTTTTCTTTTTGACCAAATGGATGGACAAGAGTGCCTAAGTTCCTTCCCTAGCTATCCATGCTTTCTTGTCTCAAACTCTATTCATGCTTATATCACAAACTTTGATCAAGTCTTTTTCGGACAGACCGAGTGAGGAGCACTCGGAGCCACCGATCCGTCAAAAGCTTAACTTCCAAAACCTTCTAAGTACTTTCGGTCAAACCAATATACTCAAATCGGACGGACCAAATCACTTGGATTGATCTAGGTTTTCACCTCGGTGAAACCGAAGTTGCAAATCTCGGCGTGATCGATGTGTGTAATCGCTTGCGCTTAACCATCTCGGTGCCACCGAAGTTTTCCAACTCGGTCCCACCGACACCGAAGGGTATATATACCCGAGGGCAGCGCTGCTTGATTATTCCTTCAAAACGCCTCGCCTCAAACCCTTCGCTGCCGTCGCCGTGGTCTTGGATCGCCTCCGCTGTCGCTCAGGCGCCCTCGCCTGGTCTCCATCGCCGTCAACGGTCAATCTCATCGCGCCGTTGCAGCCAGAGTGAAACTCCACCAAGTTGGGTGAGTTTCATCCTCTCGTGCTTCAACCTCGATTCAATGCACGATAGGTTTTGCCTAGCTTCTTGCCAAGTTTGAAATCTTCCTATCCAGCAGATTAGATCTTAGAACGAAATTCGAGTGAAATTTTAGGGTTAGGTTTCACGAACACATCTCGGTGTGACCGATTCTACATTCTCGGATCGACCGATTTGGCCTCGCCATTGAGATTGCACCTTTCGGTCCAACCGAGTTGTGCAAATCGGTAAGACCGAAATGAGGACTCAGTGAAACCCTAGTGCTCTCGGCTAGACCGAAACCCATTTCGGTCCAACCGAAAGTGATGTGATTGGTTCTGTTTAGGCACTTCGGATTCACCGAATTTTTAGACTCGGTCAGACCGAAATGCATTCTGTGAAAACTTAAAACTGAAGTTTGAACTCATTCATTTTGCAAAATCCTCTGCAGTTTGTGATAACTCTTCTATTCTGCCTATACCTACTCCATTCACAGGTTGTCAGTCATGTCTGATGCAAGTGACAGCCAGAACAGGTCTGAATCACCAGTTGAGATTCCAGAGGCAGTCACAAGTCCTGAAGCCAGCAGTTTTTCTGATGATGGTGAGAGAAGCACCCCAAGTGGTTTGCCTGCTGCTGCCACCAGGGCCAGGAAGAAGAGAAATTCTGATGAGGAAGACTCTGACTTTGTTGCTGATGAGGAGATTACTTCCAAACCTAAGAGGAAAGTGGTTGCCAAAGGCTATCAAGGGCAACAAGCAAAGAAAGGCACCAAAGAAAGAGAAGAAATCCACAGCTGCAAAGAAGCTGAGCATGGAAGAAGAAACCTCCAAAGAAGATAAAGAAAACTTCCAAGAGGAAGAGGCTAGTTCATGATGAAGCCGATGATGACTCGATGAGGAAGCACCCCAGCCTCCTCGTAAGCAAAAGTTGATGGGAGATGCCATCGTAGGCAGGAGCACCCACTAAATCTAAGCCATCAGCTCCAAAGAAAGGCAGCCCAAGCCAAACCTGCTGCCAAGCCTAAGAAAACTGTGAGAAATATACCGCTTCAGAGAAGAAGAAGGACAATGTGCCACCAAATGAATCGATGAAGAGGCACATGTGTTGTCAAACTTAGATGTAAACCGCCAGCTCATAATGATGCTCATCCTCGAGCTGAAAATATGAAGGAAAGAAAGGACAAAGGTCTCGTGCTATGGAGGCAAGTTGATCCATATGCCACCGTGAGAAGGACAGTTGTTGACTCAAGGTTCCACACCCGAGAGCAACAAGATTTCTATGAGACAGTGCTCATGGACAAGAAACCAATTGTTGCTGCCACCAGATATGTTGATCGGGAATACATCGACAAAGGAAGAGCACAGAGACTACTTCCCACATGTGCATGAGAGCTTCACCGCATGTGGAGTTGCAGAGTTCGTTGGTCGAAATTGACAAATGGAATGATGAGATGATCATGCGCTTCTATGCCACAAAGACATTTCTATCCGGATGGCGAATTGTATGGATGATGTATACGTAGATTCTCTTCAACAGTTGAAGAATGGAGAGCGTTGCTGAATGCTCCAAAGATCAAGAGATGATGATGTAGATGTTTATGGCATTCCAAAGAAGAATCACGAGTCTATGAAGAACATGTACAATGAGGTACCGCATAAGGATGTTGAGATATGGAAGCTTGGATCAAGATATCATCTTCGTGCAGGTCTCCCAACCACTAACACCATTCCGAGGCATACTTTGATGCCCAAGTCGAGACCACCGCATGATAAGAGGCTATTCTATCAACATGCTGCATATTCTGGATCAGAAGACACCTTTTAAGGTGATGGACCTGATAGTTGAGACTATCAAGAGGACAACAGCAGACCAGAAGAGGTCATGTGGGTTTGCTCCGCACATTCAGATGCTCATCAATGCCAAGTTTGGCACGGACACCTACCGTTGGATAGACCCCACTTGCCACCGCAGCCCTGAACATGAAGATAATGAAGTTGTGATGACCGAGGATGCTCCCACATCTGCTGAAGGACACGCTAAGTCCGAAGCTGCCAAACAAGCTAAAGCTGAGAAGGAAGCAAGAAGAAGAAGAAAAAAACCCAAGAGAGTTGGAGAACAACTTCTTGAAGCTACCCAGAGGATTGAACTACGCCTGCCAGATGGTGCGCCTCAGAGAGTCTTGAGAGGATAGTTGAAGACAAGTTCCATGCTCGATGTCAAGTCGATCAAGTACAAGTCACCATCAACAAGCTTGAGGCGACATCGAGGAAGCGAAGAGGGAGAAGGCAGAGCTCATGAAGGAGATGGAAGATGATCTAGTCCAGATGACTATGAGCAGCCCGCCCAAAGGCCCACAAAGCCCAGATCACCGCTATTCCAAAGGATGCACCCTGTGGCTACTACATCAAGACCTCCTACAGCTCCGCCAGGCCCAGCCCAGCTCCAAAGTCCACTCCTCCAGCTCCACAGACTTCAGCAAGCTTTTGCAGATGCAGCTATCTCCACTCCATCGACGCAGACAGAGCCGCCAGCAGAGTCCCTAGTGACGATTAGCTCTATACCTTCGAACTTTTGGTAACTTGTTGCCAAAGGGGAGAAATTGTATAGATCATAGGACTTCGAGAGAGAGTGCTCGCTTTTTGCTCTTTCGCTTATGCGGTTTTCCTTGAGATACTTTTGAGTTCTTCGAGACATTTCGTGTGTTTGATACTACGTTTGCTCTATCTTTGATGAGTGCTTGATCATACTATGCTTAATGTGTGCTTAATGCTTATCATATGATATTCATGTTTTGTATGATCATTTACTCATGTCTTGGTGATTGGGTGCATGTTATTCATCCTTATCATTTTGTGCGCTCCACCAAGATGTATGTGACATGGAAGAGTGACCCATAATCCAAATCGATTGTGCATTTGCATTCAAACGCAAATCTTAAATAATGCACAAATTTAGGGGAGCTCTTGCTTATCACATACTTCTCAAAGCGATTTATATCATTCTTTGATTATATCATTTGTCGAAGTTTGATCTATATGTTGTCATCAATTACCAAAAGGGGAGATTGAAAGTGCAACTAATCCCGGGTGGTTTTGGTAATTAATAACAACATATATATCATTGAACTAATTGTTTCTTGAGGATATTTCGAAAGTTCAGTGATATGGGTATGGCAATGACCGATGATGTGGACCCTCAAAATGCTAAGGAAAACATTGGCAAAAGCTCAAGACTCTATTTTTGGTTTAGTGATCCAAGATCACATTGAGTCCATAGGAAAGCCAATACTATTAAAAGGGATGAGGTTATGATGATGATCCGTTGCTCAAAGTGCTTAGTGATTTATCTCTCAAACTATCAGCAATCTTTCATTCCAACATAAACTCATAAGTAATCTCGGTCCCACCGATTCCATAAACTCACCACACCGAGATGAACCACCTCACCATATAGCCAAACCCTAGTAATTTCGGATTTTCCGATTCCAAACTCGGTCTTACGAAATTGGTGTTGCCAACCTTCAGAACCTTCAGACTCAAATCGGTGTCACCGAGATGAGAAAGTCGGTCCCACCGAGATTGGCAAACCCTAGACTTTGGAAGAATCGGACTAACCGAGATTGTATTTTCGGTCCCACCGAAAATCCCAACGCTCACAAGATTTGAACTTTCGGTCTCACCGAGTTGTCAACTTCGGTCCGACCGAGATTGGTCAAATGTGTGTAACGGTTGGATTTTGTGTGGAGGCTATAAATACCCTCCACCTCCTCTTCATTCGTGGAGAGAGCCATCGAAAGAACTACCACTCCTACCTTACATTTCGAGAAGAAAACTACCTACCCTTGTGTTGAGATCAAGTTGCTCCACTCCCACCATATGAAACTTGATTTCTAGCCTTCCCAAGTTGCTTTCCACTCAATCCTTTCTTCCACCACAGCCAAATCAGTGAGGAGAGTTGAGTGTTGGGGAGATTATCATTTGAAGCACAAGAGCAATGAGTTCATCATCACCAACACCATCTATTACCTTTTGGAGGATGGTGCCTCCTAGATTGGTTAGGTGTCGCTTGGGAGCCTCCACAAGATGTGGAGTTGAACCAAGAAGTTTGTAAGGGCAAGGAGATCGCCTACTTCATGAAGATCTACCCCGAGTAAGGCTAGTCCTCCGTGGGCGTAAGCCATGATGGCATAGACAAGGTTGCTTCTTCGTGGACCCTTCGTGGGTGGAGCCTCCGTGGACTCTCGCAGTTACCCTCCGTGGGTTGAAGTCTCCATCAACGTGGATTGACGATAGCACCACCTATCGGAACCACGAGAAAAATCTCCGTGTTCCAAACTGCGTTTGCTCTTCTCCACCTCTATTTACTACATGTGCAATTTACTTTCCGCTGCCACTACTCTAGAATTGCATGTGTAGGGTGATACTTGACTTGGTCATCATTGTGAACTTGCTAAAAACTTGTCCTAATCAAAAGGCTAAACTTTTAAATTGTCAAGTAGTCTAATCACCCCCCCTCTAGACATACTTACGATCCTACACCTACGCCTTCTTCCTCCTTTGCTTATCCATCTCCGCGCACTCGAGCTCCAGCGCCCAAGTCCACACATCTCACCTCGACCTTCTCCAGCCATGTCCGGAGTGGGAGGCAAGTGGATGGCCTCCTCCGTTATGGAGGGGCACATCAAGAAGCTGCGCAGCGTCGGATATCTGTCCAACGACATCGCGCACCGGCTCCCTGACGAGGGGCAGCTCATCCCCACCCCCAGGCCCCATGAGAGGGTAGTATTCCTTCCCCATTTCCTCCGCGGACTGGGCTTCCCACTCCACCCCTTTGTCCGGGGTCTCATGTTCTACTACGGCCTGGATTTCCACGATCTGGCCCCGAATTTCATCCTCAACATCTCGGTGTTTATCGTCGTGTGCGAGGCCTTCCTCTGCATCCAGCCCCACTTCGGCTTGTGGCTCAAGACCTTCAATGCCAAACCGAAGGTTGTGAAGGGCAGCCAAGCGGAGTGCGGAGGTGCCATGGTGGGCAAGATGCCCAACGTCACTTGGCTTGAGGGTGCCTTCGTGGAAACCATCAAAGGGTGGCAATCGGGGTGGTTCTACATCACCGAGCCGCGTGACCTTGAATGGGCAGCGGCCCCCGAATTCAGATCTGCACCCCATGCGCTCACTTCGAAAGAGAAGGGCCTGCAGTGGGATTCGAAGAGCTGACCGGACTCCAATCATGTCTCCAAACTCTGGTGAACAAGAAGCTCAAGCTTGTCAACGTAATCCAGGTCATGCTCGTCCGCCGGATTCTCCCCTGCCAACAGCGGGACTTCATTTTGTGGGAGTTCGATCCGGCACAGCACCAAACCCTGAGCGGCCTCTTCGACACTACGTACGAAGACGCCTGGAGGGTGCTGTTCAAGGGCAGCGAGGCCCCCGCATCCGCTACTGAAGATCGCGGATTCAGCTCGCAGCGTCCAGCCGGCGAGGTAAGCCATGTTATCCTTTATGGGACACTTGCTTTTCATAGTTTGACTCTATGCGGGATCTAAACTCCCGATACCTTTAACAGGCCTGGCAGAAGACGTCCGGACAGGTTAACTATCCGGCTCCCCTTCCAGAAGACCCAGCGGATGCCCGTTTTAACGGGGCTGCTGGTCCCGACACTTTACGTAGTGCCGGAGAAGAAGGCCAAGAAGAAGGCCACGGAAACCCGAAGGAGTTCCCGGCGTCATGTGGTATCGGACTCATCGTCCGATGACTCCGAGGCGGACTCCTCCCACGAGGACGAGGAGGAGAAGAAAGAGGCCTCTCCCCAAGTGGGGGGAGAGAAGAAGAGGAAGGCCTCCCCAACAAGGGAGGCCGAAGGGTCCAAGAAGGGGAGGACCCTTCCCCCGGACTGTTCCGCCAACGCTGGCGACGGCGACGAGGAGTGGCCCTCAAGGGCCAAGCCCCTGGCGAGATCGTAAGTATCCGAACTCCTAGATGATTTATAATTTTTCTTTTTGTCGCATGGTGTCTTTCTAATGCTGCACACAACCCTGTAGTCTGCCCAAGGACGATCTTCCCACTTTATCGAGCGGGTCCTTGGGCACGTCGGATATGGATTCTCTTCCGACCGCCTCCACCCCCCGTGATGCTGACGACGCCGAGGTGGGATCTCGGAAGGACCCACCAGAGGAGGAGGCCTGGAGGTGCCGCAGGCAACCTCCCGGACTTTGCACCGACTCGCAACGGAACTCGCAGTGGTTCCGAGTCCGGCGGGCGGCCCCTTCGTAAGAAGGGCAAGATTGTGACACCGGCGGCCTCCATCCAACCGGAGGCGCCGGATAACTTGCCGGAGGCGCTCAACGGCACTTCCATCGAAGAAGAACACCGCACCGCCATGAGTGCGGTGATTCAAGGTTCAGATCGCCAAGAGCGGGCTGACCGAGGCCTGCAGCAGCCTCCTAACAGGCTTTGAGGTAAGAATTTTAAGATATGTAATATAATACCGCATAGAAAGTAGCCCCTGATGCTCGGTTCGGTGTTCAGAAACAAAAGCCGGAGGATCTAAAAAGATATACGCAAGAGTCTTAAAAAATATGTCCATATGGGAATGCAGGCTGCGCTGCTGACCTCTGCCGCACTGACTGCGGAGGTCAATACCTTGAAGCAGAGCCTCGAGTGGTCCGAGAGCGAGCTCGGCCGTGCCAAGAAGCAGCTCGAGGACAAGGAAGGTGAGTAACACCGTGTTAAAGTTGTACCTTACAAAAAAGGATTTGGTTGCAAGAGAAATAACAAGGATAACGTGGGTACTCCAGGGGCCACGAACGAGGTGGCAACCCTGAAGGAGGCGGTGTCCGCGGCCGAACGCAATGCGGCCGCGGAACGAGCCGAGCGAGAGAAGTAGGAGTCGCGGGTGGCGGAGGTACAGCAAGAGCTCCAGGCTCTCGTGGAAAAGCACGAGAGTTTGGAGCGTGACTCGAAGACTCGAGAGTCCGAGCTTGCGTCGGCTCTTGAGAGTGCCAAAGCCGCTAAGGCCGATGCCCACAAGGCCCTCCAAGAAATCGAGGATTTGAAGAAAATAGCGGGGGGTAAGGCATTCCTCATGCAAAGCAAGCATGTTAAAGTGAATTACCTGTTACTTACCCGAATTCGGAGCTCTCCAGGAGCGTTCGCAGATCTGCCCCGCAGCGTGTCCGATGCTGCCGCTTTCTACAGAGCCAAGGAGGGGAGCTCGGAGGAGAAGGTATTCTGGTCTCAGTATGCTGAGGCCGGACATCCGGTGCCCCTTAGCGACCAGCTGAAGCAGTTGGTCGAGCTCTACAAGGTGGCCGAACAGGCCATGAAAATAGGCCATGCCTGGGAGTACTTTAGCCTGGTGTAGCGGCTGGTGGATGCGTGTCCCTGGGTTGAAGTCGTCAAGCACTCCGCCTGCATTGATGGTGCCCGTCGGGCCCTTGCCCGTGCTAAAGTGCACTTGGGCAGGATGGATGCTGAGAAGCTTGTGACGGACACGCCACCGCCGGGCAAGGAGTATTGCACACCCGAGATGTATTATAAGGGTGTCCTAAAGGGTGCCCGCATTATTGCGGGTGAGTGCTCCAAAGATGTAATATTTGAGTAGACTCACATTTTGTTATCCTGTATACCAAAACTTTGTTCATGAGCGCTAAGCAACGCTTGTTAATTTAAAATATTACCTTCAGGCGGCGCTTATCAAATCTGAGAGATGGCAAGTCGTCGGCTTCGCACCCCATGCCACGAGTGCCGGGTGTTCGGATAAACTTGAGCGCTCTTGTTCCCTTTTGGGTCCATCTAGGAGGCGCTCAACACAACAAACAAGGCAACCGGACTTATAGTGCTTGAACACTCTCACTTAGCCATAGAATTCTATAATTTTAAATTTCGTGAAGCCCCTAGTGTTCGAAGGTCAATTCGGGCGCTATCCACGCCTGACCGGACAAGGCCGGTTCCTCGCCTAAGCGGCATAAGTCTTTAGGGACTCAAAAACCTCTCGAACAGCGATCGCTCTCGCCTCATCATGACGGTCAGTTTTAACTTTCTCCATCGAGGCGCCGCCCAGCTCAACTGGGCGCAATCGCAGTGGTTCTCCCAAGCTACCTTAGCCGATACAACGGAACGTAAGGTACCAAAACATGGGAGGTGGGCAAACCCAACTATTGACCCAAGACATGATTCGAGCCGATGCATATATCGCTATAAGTTCGGGTGCCGACTTGTGAAAGTGTTCGACTTATCACACCATAATATGGGGAACTTAAGCCCTTGGTGTATTTAGCCGTACCAGAGTGTACGGATGCAACATGTCATAAATGAACATATGTATAAGAAAGGAATGCAATTATGAGCAAAAAAGCGATGCATTGTTTATTCAAGAAATACTGCCATGAATGCAGAACGATACAAATAGTGCGGTAAGCAAGGGATGGGACTATTAAACATGTCCCCCTCCAGGGGTAGGCTACGGAATGATGTATAAAACAGATTTTATGCTCGTAATGGAGACCACCTGGATACTCGTCGTAGCCTTTCTCCTTCCCTGGCTGTTGCATCGTGAGTTCGGCAGGTCTACTGCCGAACAGGGCCTCTGGTGAACGGAGTCCTGTGGGTAAGACAAAAATAAAAAGGAAAAGAAGAATGACACACCTGGGAGCCCCTGGTGTGGTTGAGCTGCATTCTGGGCCTGTCCTGGTCGTGCCCCTTCCCCTATGCCCATGGTATCTCTAGAGCGTAATGATGTACGCGAAGGACCGGTCTTGCAATTTTGCAAGGGCTGGGGTTAGCCACATTGCTACGCTGTGCTCGGACGTGCTGTGGTCTTGTTGTAGGTTACTTGGCGCGTTTAGCCGTGTCCGGCCGCTAACGGCCGGACTCGAGAATTGCCTTAAGAGGCTGCTCGCATTTCCGCCATGAGCCTGCTTGTATGTTCCTCCGCTCGGAGAGAGCGCTCATGTTTCCGCTGACCGTGATGACTCGAGGGCCTGGCATCTTGAGCTTGAGATATGCGTAGTGCGGCACCACGTTGAACTTTGCAAACGCAGTCCATCCTCGCAGAGCATGATAGCCGCTGCGGAACGGAACTATGTCAAAGATTAACTCCTCGCTTCGGAAGTTATCCGGGATCCAAGACCACTTCCAGGTGTTATCGAGCTGCATAATTGGCCTCTACACCTGGTATGATGCCTTTGAAGGTCGCTTTGTGGGTTTAATCCTTGAGGGTCTATGCCCATCTTTTGCACTCGTGTCCCGATAAAGCAGTTCAGTTGCCGCCGCCGTCCATGAGGACTCGTGAGGTGAAATCCATTGACGATTGCGCCTAAAACCATCGCGCGAATCCGCCGTGGCGGATGCTGGTGGGTGGTCCTTCGATCAAAAGTGATCGGGCAGGAGGACCATGGGTTGAACTTCGGGCGATCGCTCCATCGCAGATACGCCCTCGAGTGCACGCTCCGCCCCTCTTGGGTATGTGGGTTATGATATCATGTTCACCGTCCGCACTTGTGGGGGGGACCCCTTCTGTCCTCTATTGTTCGGCGGTCGGCTCTCTTCCTCGTCATCGCTATGCAGCCCCTTGTCATTGTTTTCGGTAATTAACTTGCCTGCCTGCTTGAATACCCAACAATCCCTGTTGGTGTGATTAGCTGGCTTTTCGGGGGTGCCGTGTATCTGGCAAGAGCGGTCGAGTATTCGGTCCAAATTGGACGGACCCGGAGTAGTTCTTTTGAATGGCTTTTTCTGTTGACCGGATTTGGAGCCTCTGAATCTAGCGTTCACTACCGTATCCTCGTTATTATCACCGTTAACGCGGCGTTTGTTCTTGTTGTGACGCGACCTGCCATTGCTGTCCTTAGTATCCAGACTGCCAGAATTTTTGCTGAGGTTGTTACTGCGGGCTAGCCAGCTGTCCTCTCCCGCGCAGAAGCGGGTCATGAGTGATGAGAGGGCTGCCATGGATTTCGGCTTTTCCTGTCCTAGGTGTCGGGCAAGCCACTTGTCACGGATGTTATGCTTGAAGGTTGCGAGAGCCTCTGCATCCGGACAGTTGACGATTTGATTTTTCTTTGTTAAGAACCGTGTCCAGAATTGTCTTGCCGATTCGTCTGGCTGCTGAATTATGTGGCTTAGGTCATCGGTGTCTGGTGGTCGCACATATGTGCCCTGGAAGTTATCAAGGAATGCGGCTTCCAGGTCCTCCCAGCACCCAATTGATTCTGCTGGCAAGCTGTTAAGCCAATGCCGAGCTGCGTGAAGATCATTGCCGCGGGCCATGTGGATATGAAGGAGATAGTCTTCGATCCAAACCGCGGGGTCTGTTGTGCCATCGTATGATTCAATGTTCACGGGTTTGAACCCTTCGGGGATTTGATTATCCATTACTTCATCTGTGAAGCATAGTGGGTGTGCGGCGCCTCTGTATTGGGCTATATCACGACGTAGCTCAAGCGAGCTTTGTCTACTATGTTCGGCCCAGCCGGACTTGCTGTATCCGGCGTGACGGCCGTTGTCGCGAATCGTGGGGCGCCCACGCGATCTGTAGATCGATCTTGATTGTCTTGCCTTATCCTCCAATATGTCTCGCAAGTCCGGCGCATTCCCCCGTGGCTTTATACTTTTCGAGCGATGCCGGGGTACGGTTTTAGTGGAGGTCCTAGAGGCCTCTCTGTCGTGGCCACGGAGTGGTTGGTTAGCCATATTGTGCGCTGGTGATGTAGGTTTATATGCCTCCTCCTCTAATCGGAGGAGCAGCTTGCGTTTGGGGTAACTTTTGGAGGGGCGTTCGAGTTCATGCTCTTCGGCCGCAAGGACTTCAAACCATCCGTCGGCTAGCGATCCCGATCAGCCCGAGCTGCCGCCGCTTTCTTGAGGCTGCTTGCCGTGGCCATAAGCCCGCGCTTAAAACGCTCTTGTTCGACGGGATCCTCTGGCATGATGAATTCGTCGTCGTCGAGGCTTGCCTCGTCTTCGGAGGGAGGCATGTAATTATCGTCCTCTACCTCTTTGTCTACCGCTCTCTCGCGAGGGCTGGCTTCTTCATCCTCCTGTTCTGAATCTTGCTGGAGGGGGTTGTCTTCGGCACTATTAGGGGTGTTATTGGCTCCGGTGCCGGAATCTCCATTCTTGCTGTGGCGGGATTTAGAGCGGCACCGGTGACACTGGCGCTTAGGCTGTTTCTTGGAGGGATCCTCCTCCGCTGTTCCATCGCCATTCCCATCCTTTGGGGTGTCCACCATGTATATGTCGTATGACGAGGTGGCTTTCCAAAGGCCCAAGAGGCGCTGGTTCTGGTCATCTCCGCATCGCCGTCCATACCGCCGATGTCTTCGAGTCAAGTCTAGCATGTCGGTTAGATCGTCGACAGTGGCTACTAAGTGGGTGGTGGGTGGGCTTTGAATTTCTTCGTCGTCCGCATCCCAACCGTCCTGACCGCAGTCCGGCCAGGGATCTCTTGATAACGAGAGATACTTTAGCGAATTCAGGATGTCGCCGAAAGGTGAGTGTTGAAAGATGTCCGCAGCAGTGAACTCCATGATCGGCGCCCAATCGGATTCGATTGGAAGGGGCGCGGGAGGTTCGGAGTCCGGCGAGGAGTCCGGCACCTCGGAGTCACGAGCTTCACAAGGGACAAGGTCGATTCGCCCATCGCCAGAGGTTGTAGCCCCGAGGCGGTGTCTAGCCACCCGCCCTCGACCGCGCAGACGGCTCCAATTAAGGGTCGGAGCGACTCGTGTCGGCCTCCGTGGCACCGTCCGCAACAGAGCTAAATCATGCCCATTGTGACAAGCGGCGCGCGCTCGGTTGTGGCTTGAATCCATCAAGATCAAGTCTCCGCGGATGTCCGCCGTGAAGTTCGGACTTCCAATCTGACTGACGGCTAGGGCGAGCTTCGATCTGCTCCAGATGGCTGCTTAATTGCCCGCAGCAAAGCTGCCGAATACGAAGATCTGTCCGGGAGAAAAGTCTCACCGGATCTGCGCTGTTGTTGTTGACGATCGAAGGAGCCATCGAGCCTATCGGTGACGACACAGAGGAACTCTCAATGAAAGCACCAATGTTAGTGTCAAAACCGACGGATCTCGGGTAGGGGGTCCCGAACTGTGCATCTAGGCGGATGGTAACAGGAGACAAGGGACACGATGTTTTTACCCAGGTTCGGGCCCTCTCGATGGAGGTAAAACCCTACTCCTGCTTGATCGATATTGATGATATGGGTAGTACAAGAGTGGATCTACCACGAGATCAAGGAGGCTAAACCCTTGAAGCTAGCCTATGGTATGATTGTTGTTGTGTCCTATGGACTAAAACCCTCCGGCTTATATAGACACCGGAGAGGGCTAGGGTTACACAGAGTCGGTTACAATGGTAGGAGATCTACATATCCAAATCGCCAAGCTTGCCTTCCACGCCAAGGAAAGTCCCATCCGGACACGGGACGAAGTCTTCAATCTTGTATCTTCATAGTCTTGGAGTCCGGCCGATGATGATAGTTCGGCTATCCGGACACCCCCTAGTCCAGGACTCCCTCAATCGGACTCGGTGGGATCGCCACCGAAACTCCCTTTTCCGAATGCAAAAGCTGCCAGAACCACGCAGAGTGTTGACACTTCTAGAAACGGTGCAGCACTGTCTCCTCCCGCCCACACGCCACACAAAAAACACCGGGTTTGATCCTCCGACGATGCAGCTCAGCGCCCACCGTGAGTCCATTACGAATCATTCTCCACACGTGAATCTTAACTTTGCCTGGAGCGAATGTTTCCCACAATGACAAAAATCCTCTATGTTTGAGAACAGAACTTGAGGTCTTCGGCTGTCCGGATCTCGCATTGTTCAGGGACATACGAAGATGATAAGCAGAACGAATAGCAAAGTCACCATTTTTCGTGTAGTTCCAGGCCGGGTAATCTTCAGTTCCCGGACCTCCAATAGCTATTTGCTTGATGTCGTTCACATCATCATCAGAGAACATCTCATGCAATTTATTCATATCCCATCGTGTGCCATCTGGAGTGAGAAGGTGAGCTACCTTGGTCATACCTGACACAAAAATCTGCCCCAAAGGGCGCATACTTCCTGCTCTAGGAATCCAGTTTGCATGATGTATATTCACGGACGAACCATCACCAATACACCATACCAGACCCTCCCGGTCCTTTCCATGTAAAATGCTCCAAAAGGTATAGGATGTAGACGAGGTTGCAGTAGCTGTCAGGATCGAGTCGTTGCTGAAATATCATGCCTTGAGCACCCTAGCGCACAAGGAAGTTGGGAACTGCAAAATCCTCCACGCTTGCTTCGCAAGCAGTACTTGATTGAAAGCCTCGGGGTCTCTAAAACCCATTCCACCATCCCTCTTTGATGCACACATTTTCCACCAAGAAATCCAGTGTACCTTATGTTCACCATTCGTTGCCACCCACCAGAATTTTGAGGAGATCGAGGTCAGGTTCCGGCACATCTTCTTTGTAAGGTGAAAACAACTCATGGTGTGGTTAGGTACTGCTTGTAATCCAGACTTGATCAACACTTCCCTAGCTGCTTTTGACAATCCTTGGCCTTTCCATCCACCTACTTTGCCTTTCGAGCTCTCTGTCACATATTTGAACGTACCTTCCTTAGACTGCCCAACCAGTGTTGGCAATCCTAAATACCGCTCACTCAGTGCTTCTGACTGAACACCCAATACACCTTGGAACTCATGTTTACTCTCTTCCTAAAAGCCTTTCCCAAAGAAAATGGAAGGCTTCTATAAATTAACTCGTTGGCCCGAGGCCTCCTCATATCTCAACAAAATATCTTTCAACATAACCATGTTATCATACGATCCTTCAAGGAAAACAATACTATCATCTGCAAACAAGAGGTGTGTGACTTGGGGCCAGTGCTCCCAAACGACACCCCTTTAATACTTCCCTCTTCGTGTGCTTTTTTTAGCTGAGCCGAGAAGCCTTCCACACAAAAGAGAAACATGTATGGGGATAAAGGGTCCCCCTGCCTGAGTCCGCGAGAAGGCGAAAAACCTCTTGACAGACCCCCGTTGAGCTTAACACAAAAAGTTGCGGATCTCACACACCGCATGATCATATCAATCCAGCCCTGTGCAAAACCAAAGTGCACCATCATCTGTTGCAGAAAATCCCATTCAACTCTATCATAAGCTTTCATCATGTCTAACTTCACTGCGCAAAATGGCTTCTTCCTCTTTCTCTTGCGAATTGCATGGACACACTCATAGGCCACGAGGATGTTATCTGTGATCAAACGTCCCGGAATAAATGCACTCTGTTCATCAGAAATGAGAATAGGCAGAAACGCTTTCAGCCTATTTGCAAGAACTTTTGTCGCGATCTTGTAGAGAACGTTGCAAAGACTGATAGGCCTGAACTGTGAGAGGAGTTCTGGCGAGTTGCACTTTGGGATCATCACAATTACTGTAGCATTGAAAGCATCAGGTGCCCCGACACCGTATAGAAAATCCTTAACCGCCCGACAAACGTCATCACGGGCCAACGACCAGTGTTGTTGATAGAAGAGGGCGGGTAGCCCATCCGGTCCCTGCGCCTTTGTAGGGCCCATCTGAAATAGCACCTTCTCAATCTCTTCATCAGAGATAGGCGCCAAAAGTGACCCATTCATCTCGGATGTGACAAGCTGATCAATATTCTGTAAAACAGCAGCAGCGCCATGAGACCCATCGGACGTGAAGAGACTTTCATAAAAATTAGCAACCATATTACGCATCTCCTCATCAACCCGACACAACGAACCATCCTCGCGTTTTAGGGACTTCACCGTGTTTTTTCTCTTCCTATGGGATGCTCTGTTCTGAAAATAACGCATGTTTTGGTCCCCTGCTCATAACCACTCTACTCTAGACCGCTGCCTGTACAAGATTTCTTCCCTGGCATAGATTTCCCTTAGTTCTTCCTCCAATGCTCGGACCTCCAGTGATGATCCGCTCGTCGGGGCCTGGTTTTTTGCATCCAGTAGCTGCACTTTAAGCTTCTTTACCTGCCACCGAATTGAACCAAAGACCTCTCTAGCCCAACGTTGCATCGACCCTGTCATAATGGCTAACCTGTTCCATACCACACCCAGACCTTGTTCTCTTGTGCCAGCAGCTTCCCAAGCTTATGGCACCATCTCATCGTATGTCTCGTGGCGAGTCCATGCCTCCTCATATCGAAATGGTCTATCCGGTCTCCGGCCAAGCAATGGAGCCGCCTCCACCGTGTGAACCAGGAGAGCTTGGTGATCCGACTCCTCCGTCAATATATGATCGACTGTCGTCTCTAGGTATGTGGATAAGAAGCTATCATTGCATGTAGCCCGATCGAGCCGCACCTGAATTTTATCTTGACCATCTCGTTTATTATCCCATGTAAAAGGGTACCCCGAGAAACCAAGGTATGCCAAGCCGCAGTCAGCTAGACAGTCTCAAAAATCTTCCATCTGTGAAAAACTCCTGGGATTACCACCCCACTGGTCCATCTGAAACAAAGCCTCATTAAAATCACCCAAACAAATCCATGGGAGGTTATCTTGCGCCCTCAGATATCGTATTGCATCCCAGGATTTCTTTCGAAGTTCTGTCCGTGGTTCTCCGTAGAATCCAATGATGATCCTACAGATCTTTCCCTCACACTCGGCCTCCGCATCAATGTAATATTGGCACCATGGCCTCACCGTGACTTGCACATGATCTCTCCACCAGAGTGCTAGGCCACCACTCCGGCCTACATAGTCGACCACCACTCCTTTAGTAAACCCCAAACTCCACTTGAGTCTCTCCATAGCCCTTGATTTCTTCTTTGTTTCACTTAAGAAAACCACTGCTGGGTTGTGGGACCGTATCAGGTCTCGTAATTCGCCAACTGTCGAGTCCAACCCCAAGCCTCGACAGTTCCAGGCCAAGAGATTCATGGCGTCTGGCGGCCCCGTCGCGCAGGGTCCGCCGCTTCATCATGCTGCTCTGAGATACGATCAAACACAGAAGAGGTTTTTTGCCTCGGGTCGCGAATGAAGGTATCATTACTGACTTGCCTGTCCACGTCTCCCTTTGGCACCCAATGCTGCTTTGGCCACCTTTTCCTCTCTCCCTTAAATGGGTCTCATGGCACTGGACCGAAGGTAAACGTACCGGTGTTTTTTTTTTGCGAAATAAACATATCGGTGATTGACGGCGAGAGAAACCACTGAGAGCAACTCTAGCAGACCCCGCATCCCACCGTCTCGCAAAACGTGTTTGCAGTTTGCGAAAAAAATGCCTTTGCGGGCCGGTGCGGGCGGCCCTAGTTGCAGACCCCGCATTACGGACCCGTAAAAAAGGATATTCACGGAATATGCTCTTTTACTGGTCGGCTTTGCGGGTCTGATCTGGCGCAGCTCCTCTCGGCCCGGAAAACCTAAATTATCACCTTAATTTGAGCGACATCAGCGAGCAACAGAGCCGCTGCGTGAGCGCCGAGCCCGGTGGACGGCCGGACGAATCCATGCCCGCAAATCATCGGCGGCGCCGGGAGAACGAACCCGTACCTGCATGCGGCGATGCGCCCTTGTCGGGGCTGCGGGAGATGCTCCCCGACCACTCTATCGCTTGGCGCAGCCACCGGCGGCCGGAAAAGCCAAATCCAGTGGCCCTCGATGAAGGTCCGTGGATCCGCAAATCCGGCGGCCCGCCGACGCAGGGGGAAGAGGGGAAGCCTCGTGCGTGTGGCGGCCTTTCGGCGAGCTCTTGCCGGCTACTTTCATTGGAATCTTGGGCGGCGGCCTGGTGGCGGCGCGAGGGGGAGAGGGGAGGTGGTTGGTGGGAAAAGCGTGGGCTGAAATGTCCCCCCACCAACCGTTCCGCTCACATGTAGGGCATGAAGGAAATATGCCCTAGAGGCAATAATAAAGTTATTATTTATTTCCTTATTTCATGATAAATGTTTATTATTCATGCTAGAATTGTATTAACCGGAAACATAATACATGTGTGAATACATAGACAAACATAGTGTCACTAGTATGCCTCTACTTGACTAGCTCGTTTATCAAGAGATGGTTATGTTTCCTAGCCATGGACAAAAGAGTTGTCACTTGATTAACGGGATCACATCATTAGGAGAATGATCTGATTGACTTGACCCATTCCGTTAGCTTAGCACTTGATCATTTAGTATGTTGCTATTGCTTTCTTCATGACTTATACATGTTCCTCAGTAATTATGAGATTATGCAACTCCTGCTTACGGAGGAACACTTTGGGTACTACCAAACATCACAACATAACTGGGTGATTATAAAGGAGTACTACAGGTGTCTCCGAAGGTACATGTTGAGTTGGCGATTTCGAGATTAGGTTTTGTCACTCCGATTGCTCGGAGAGGTATCTCTGGGCCCTCTCGGTAATGCACATCATTATAAGCCTTGCAAGCAATGTGACCAATGAGTTGGTTACGGATGATGCATTACGAACGAGTAAAGAGACTTGCCGGTAACGAGATTGAACTAGGTATTGATACCGACGATCGAATCTCGCAAGTAACATACCGATGACAAAGGGAACAACGTATGTTGTTATGCGGTTTGACCGACAAAGATCTTCGTAGAATATGTAGGAGCCAATATGGGCATCCAGGTCCCGCTATTGGTTATTGACCGAGAATAGTTATAGGTCATGTCTACATAGTTCTCAAACCCGTAGGGTCCGCACGCTTAAGGTTTCGATGATAGTTATATTATGAGTTTATGAGTTTTGATGTACCGAAGGAGTTCGGAGTCCCGGATGAGATCGGGGACATGACGAGGAGTCTCGAAATGGTCGAGACGTAAAGAACGATATATTGGACGACTATATTCGGAGTTCGGAAAGGTTCCGAGTGATTCGGGTATTTTTCGGAGTACCGGAGAGTTACGGGAATTCGCCGGGGAAAAGTATTGGGCCTTATTGGGCCCTGCGGGAAAGAGAAAGGGGCTGCCTAGGGCAGGCCGCGCCCCAAGGCCTAGTCCGAATTGACTAGGGAGGGCCGCACCCTCCTTTCTTCCCTTCTCTCTTCCCTTCCTAGTCTCCTACTCCTACTACATGGAAGGACCCCTAGTTGACTAGGAAGGGGAATCCTACTCCCGTGGGAGTAGGACTCCCCATGGCGCGCCTCCTAGGGCCGGCCTCCTCCTCCCTCCCTCCTTTATATACGGGGGCAGGGGCACCCCATAGACACACAAGTTGATCTACGGATCGTTCCTTAGCCGTGTGCGGTGCCCCCTTCCACCATATTCCACCTCGGTCATATCGTCGCAGAGTTTAGGCGAAGCCCTGTGCCGATAGAACATTAACATCGTCACCACGCCGTCGTGCTGATGAAACTCATCTCCGGAGCTCGGCTGGATCGGAGGCCGGAGATCGTCATCGAGCTGAACGTGTGCTGAACTCGGAGGTGCCGTACGTTCGGTACTTGGATCGGTCGGATCGTGAAGACGTACGACTACATCAACCGCGTTGTCATAACGCTTCCGCTTTCGGTCTACGAGGGTACGTAGACAACACTCTCCCCTCTCGTTGCTATATCATCACCATGATCTTGCGTGTGCGTAGGAAATTTTTTTGAAATTACTACATTCCCCATCAGTGGCATCCGAGCCTAGGTTTTATGCGTTGATGTTATATGCACGAGTAGAACACAAGTCAGTTGTGGACGATATAAGTCATACTGCCTACCAGCATGTCATACTTTGGTTCAGCGGTATTGTGAGATGAAGCGCCCGGACCGACATTACGCCAGACGCTTACGCGAGACTGGTTTCACTGCTACGAGCACTCGTGCTTAAAGTTGGCTAGCGGGTGTCTGTCTCTCTCACTTTAGTTGAACTGAGTGTGGCTACGCCCGGTCCTTGTGAAGGTTAAACGAGTCTATTTGACAAACTATCATTGTGGTTTTGATGCGTAGGTAAGAACGGTTCTTGCTAAAGCCCGTAGCAGCCACGTAAAATTTGCAACAACAAAGTAGAGGACGTCTAACTTGTTTTTGCAGGGCATGTTGTGATGTGATATGGTCAAGACATGATGCTATATTTTATTGTATGAGATGATCATGTTTTGTAACCGAAGTTATCGGCAACTGGCAGGAGCCATATGGTTGTCGCTTTATTGTATGAAATGCAAACGCCCTATAATTGCTTCACTTTATCACTAAGCGGTAGCGATAGTCGTAGAAGCAATAGATGGCATAACGACAACAATGCTACGATGGAGATCAAGGTGTCGCGCCGGTGACGATGGTGATCATGACGGTGCTTCAAAGATGGAGATCACAAGCACAATATGATGATGGCCATATCATATCACTTATATTGATTGCATGTGATGTTTATCCTTTATGCATCTTATCTTGCTTTGATTGACGGTAGCATTTTAAGATGATCTCTCACTAATTATCAAGAAGTGTTCTCCCGAGTATGCACCGCTATGAAAGTTCTTCGTACGAGACACCACGTGATGATCGGTGTAATAGGCTCTACGCTCAAATACAACGGTGCAAAACAGTTGCACACGCGAATACTCATGTTATACTTGACGAGCCTAGCATATACAGATATGGCCTCGGAACACGGAGACCGAAAGGTCGAGCGTGAATCATATAGTAGATATGAACAACATAGAGATGTTCACCATTGAAACTACTCCATCTCACGTGATGATCGGACATGGTTTAGTTGATTTGGATCACGTGATCACTTAGATGACTAGAGAGATGTCTGTCTAAGTGGGAGTTCTTAAGTAATATGATTAATTGAACTTTAATTTATCATGAACTTAGTCCTGGTAGTATTTTGCAAATTATGTTGTAGATCAATAGCTCGCGTTGTTGCTTTCATATGTTTATTTTGATATGTTCCTAGAGAAAACTGTGTTGATAGATGTTAGTAGCAATGATGCGGATTGGATCCGTGATCTGAGGTTTATCCTCATTGCTGCGCAGAAGAATTATGTCCTTGATGCACCGCTAGGTGACAGACCTATTGCAGGAGCAGATGCAGACGTTATGAATGTTTGGCTAGCTCAATATGATGACTACTTGATAGTTTAGTGCACCATGCTTAACGGCTTAGAATCGGGACTTCAAGGACGTTTTGAACGTCATGGACCATATGAGATATTCCAAAAATTGAAGTTGATATTTCAAGCAAATACCCGAGTTGAGAGATATGAAGTCTCCAACAAGTTCTATAGCTAAAGGATGGAGGAGAATCGCTCAACTAGTGAGCATGTGCTCAGATTGTCTGGGTACTTCAACCGCTTGAATCAAGTGGGAGTTAATCTTCCAGATAAGATAGTGATTGACAGAATTCTCTAGACACCATCACTAAGTTACTAGAATTTCGTGATGAACTATAGTATGCAAGGGATGACGAAAATGATTCCCGAGCTCTTCGTGATGTTGAAATCGGCGAAGGTAGAAATCAAGAAAAGACCATCAAGTGTTGATGATTGATAAAACCACTAGTTTCAAGAGAAGGGCAAAGGGAAAGAAAGGGAACTTCAAGTGGAAAGACAAGCAAGTTGTCACTCCTGCGAAGAAGCCCAAAGCTGGATCATAGCCTGAACCGAGTGTTTACACCGCAGCGAAATGGTCACCGAAGCGGAAATGCCCTGAATATTTGGTAGATAAGATGGATGGCAAAGTGAACAAGGGTATATTTGATATACATGTTATTAATGTGTGCCTTGCTAGTGTTTATAGTAGCCCCTGAGTATTTGATACTTGTTCGGTTGCTAAGATTAGTAACTCGAAACAGGAGTTACAGAATAAACAAAGACTAGTTGAAGGGGAAGTGACGATGAGTGTTGGAAATAGTTCCAAGATTGATATGATCATCATCACACACTCCCTATATTTTCGAGATTAGTGTTAAACCTAAATAAATGTTATTTAGCGTTTGCGTTGAGCATGAATATGATTTGATCATGTTTATTGCGATACGGTTATTCATTTGAAGTTAAAGAATAATTGTTATTCTGTTTACATGAATGAAACCTTCAATGGTCATACACCCAATGAAAATAGTTTGTTGGATCTCGATCGTAGTGATACACATATTCATAATATTGAGGCTAAAAGATGCAAATTTAATAATGATAGTGCAACTTATTTGTGGCACTGCCGTTTGGGTCATATCGGTGTAAAGCGCATGAAGAAACTCCATAAAGATGGATTTTCAGAATCACTTGGTTATGAATCATTTGATGCTTATGTAACCGTGCCTTTTTGGGCAAAATGACTAAAACTCCGTTCTTCGAACAATGGAACGAGCTACCGACTTATTGGAAATAATACATACCGATGTATGCGCACCAATGAATATGAAGGCTCGTGACAAGTATCGTTATTTTCGACCTTCACAAGATGATTTGAGCAGATATGGGTATATCTACTTGATGAAACATAAGTCCTAAAATAGTTGAAAGGTTCAAAGAATTTCAGAGTGAAGTGGAAAATCATCGTAACAAGAAAATAAAGTTTCGTGATCTGATCGCGAGAGGAATATTTGAGTTACGAGTTTGGTCTTCAATTAAAACAATGTGGAATAGTTTCACAGCTCACGCCACCGAACACCACAACGTTATGGTGTGTCCGAACATCGTGAATCGCACTTTATTGGATATGGTGCGATCTATGATGTCTCTTACTGATTTACCAATATTGTTTTGGGGTTATGCATTAGAGACAGCTGCATTCACATTAAAAGGGCACCATCTAAACTGCTAAGACAACAACATATGAACTGTGGTTTAGCAAGAAACCCAAGTTGTCGCTTTCTTAAAGTTTGGGGCTGCGATGCTTATGAAAAAGTTTCATCCCGATAAGCTCGAACCCAAATCGGAGAAGTGCGCCTTCATAGAATACCCAAAGGAAATAGTTGGGTACACCTTCTATCACAGATCCGAAAGGCAAGATATTCGTTGTTAAAATGGATCCTTTCTAGAGAAGGAGTTTCTCTCGAAAGAAGTGAGTGGGAGGAAAGTAGAACTTGATGAGGTAACTGCACTGCTCCCTTATTAGAAAGTAGTTCATCACGTAAATCAGTTCTCGTGACAAATACACCAATTAGTGAGGAAGCTAATGATATTGATCATGAAACTTCAGATCAAGTTACTACAGTAACCTCGTAGGTCTTCCAGAGTAAGATCCGCACTAGAGTGGTGTAGTAATCATGTTCTGGAGGTCATGTTACTAGACCATGATGAACCTACAAACTATGAGGAAGCGATGATGAGCCCAGATTCCGCGAAATGGCTCGAGGCCATAAAATCTGAGATATGATCCATGTATGAGAACAAAGTATGGACTTTGATTGACTTGCTCGATGATCAGCAAGTCATGTTAAATGAATCGATTTTCGAGAGGAAGACGGACACTGATAGTAGTATTACTATCTACCAGGCTCGACTTGTTGCGAAAGGTTTTCAACACGTTCAAGGGGTTGAATACGATGAGATTTTCTCACTCGTATCGATGCTTAAGTCTGTCCGAATCATGTTAGCAATTGCCCCATTTTATGAAATCTGGCAAATGGATGTCAAAACTGCATTCCTTAATGGATTTATTAAAGAAGAGTTGTATATGATGCAACCGAAGGTTTTGTCAATCCTAAAGGTGCTAACAAAATGTGCAAGCTCCAATGATCCATCTATGGACTGGTGCAAGCATCTCGAGTTAGAATATACGCTTTGATAAGTTGATCAAAGCATATAGTTTTATATGGACTTACGATGAAGTCTCATTTACAATAAAGTGAGTGGGAGCACTACAGCCTTTCCGATTAGTATATGTGAGTGACATATTGTTGATCGAAATGATGTAGAATTTTTTTTGCAAAGCATAAAGGAGTGTTTTAAAGGAGTTCTTTAAAAGACCTCAGTAAAAGCTACTTACATATTGAGCATCAAGATCTATTGAGATAGATCAAGACGCTTGATAAGATTTTCAATGAGTACATACCTTGGCAAGATTTTGAAATAGTTCAAAATGGAACAGTCAAAGAAAGAGTTTTTGCATGTGTTGCAAAGGTATGAAATTGAGTAACACTCAAATCCCGACCACAGCAGAAAATAGAAAGAGAATGAAAAGTCATTCCCTATGCATCAGTCATAGGTTCTATAAAGTGTGCTATGCTATGTACCAGACCTATTGTATACCTTGCTCTGAATTTGGCAAGGAGTACAATAGTGATCTAGGAGTAGATCACTGGACATTGGTCAAGAATATCCTTAGTAAGGACTAAGGAGATGTTTCTCGATTATGGAGGTGATAAAAGAGTTTGTTGTAAAAGTTACATCAATGCAAACTTTTACACCGATCCGAATGACTCTAAGTCTCAACCTGGATACATATTGAAAGTGGGAGCAATTAGCTAGAGTAGCTCCGCAAGAGCATTGTGGACATAAAATATTTGCAAAATACATACGGCTCAATGTGACAGCACCTGCTGACTAAGCTTCTCTCACGAGCAAAACATGATCACACCTTAGTACTCTTTGGGTGTTAATCACATAGCGATGTGAACTAGATTATTGACTCTAGTAAATCCTTTGGATGTTGGTCACATGATGATGTGAACTATGGGTGTTAATCATATACATATATGAATATTGGTGTTAAATCACATGGCGATGTGAACTAGATTATTGACTCTAGTGCAAGTGGGAGACTGAAGGAAATATGCCCTAGAGGCAATAATAAAGTTATTATTTATTTCCTTATTTCATGATAAATGTTTATTATTCACGCTAGAATTGTATTAACCGGAAACATAATACATGTGTGAATACATAGACAAACATAGTGTCACTAGTATGCCTCTACTTGACTAGCTCGTTTATCAAGAGATGGTTATGTTTCCTAGCCATGGACAAAAGAGTTGTCACTTGATTAACGGGATCACATCATTAGGAGAATGATGTGATTGACTTGACTCATTCCGTTAGCTTAGCACTTGATCGTTTAGTATGTTGCTATTGCTTTCTTCATGACTTATACATGTTCCTGTAACTATGAGATTATGCAACTCCGCCATCGGAGGAACACTTTGGGTACTACCAAACGTCACATCGTGAATCGGGTGATTATAAAGGAGTACTACAGGTGTCTCGGAAGGTACATGTTGAGTTGGCGATTTGAGATTAGGTTTTGTCACTCCGATTGTCGGAGAGGTATCTCTGGCCCCTCGGTAATGCACATCATTATAAGCCTTGCAAGCAATGTGACCAATGAGTTGGTTACGGATGATGCATTACGAACGAGTAAAGAGACTTGCCGGTAACGAGATTGAACTAGGTATTGATACCGACGATCGAATCTCGGCAAGTAACATACCGATGACAAAGGAACAACGATGTTGTTATGCGGTTCGACCAATAAAGATCTTCGAGAATATGTAGGAGCCAATATGGGCATCCAGGTCCCGCTATTGGTTATTGACCGAGAATAGTTCTAGGTCATGTCTACATAGTTCTCAAACCCGTAGGGTCCGCACGCTTAAGGTTTCGATGACAGTTATATTATGAGTTTATGAGTTTTGATGTACCGAAGGAGTCCGGAGTCCCGGATGAGATCGGGGACATGAGAGGAGTCTCGAAATGGTCGAGACGTAAAGATCGATATATTGGACGACTATATTCGGAGTTTGGAAAGGTTCCGAGTGATTCGGGGGTGCCGTACGTGTGCTGAACTCGGAGGTGCCGTACGTTCGGTACTTGGATCGGTCGGATCGTGAAGACGTACGACTACATCAACCGCGTTGTCATAACGCTTCTGCTTTCGGTCTACAAAGGTACGTAGACAACACTCTCTCCTCTCGTTGCTATATCATCACCATGATCTTGCGTGTGCGTAGGAAATTTTTTGAAATTACTACGTTCCCCATCAGGGCACCGCAACGGCGAGGGGAAAACCCGCGAATACGCGGGTTGTGGCCGAGATTTTGCCGCGCCCCTCAAAAAATATTTGCGGGCGGGGGCGGGATGCAAAGTCTGATCGGGCAGGTTTTTCCGCCACGACCCGCATTTTGGCGGTTATTTTGCGGGTCGGGGCGGGATGCGGGGTCTGATCGGGCAGGTTTTTCTACCACGACCCGCATTTTGGTGGTTATTTTTGCGGGTCGGGGCGGGATGCGGGGTCTGATCGGGCAGGTTTTTCTGCCACGACCCGCATTTTGGCGGTTATTTTGTGGGTCGGGGCGGGATGCGGGGTCTTCTAGAGTTGCTCTAAAGTCGACCGGTGCTGGTCGAAGAAAGCGACGCCCCCTGTGGCGGCGGCCAACCACGGGGCGTTCCCCGGCCCGCGGAAGCCATCGCCCTCCACCGTGCAAGCATCAACGGTGCGGCGCCCCTCGGCGTGCGGTGCGGCGACGCTACGCGACGAAGCATATGCCGGTCCCGGCACTAAGCCCGGAGGCGACGCTTTCTGGCACGCATCCGTGGCTGCCGGCCCGATTGGAACCCTTCTTCCAGGCCATGCTCGATCCGAGGGAGAAAGAGGAGTGGAGGAACAGGGAGAGAGACGCGGAGGGAGGGAGAGGAGATGGTTCTCCATGGTTTGTTCGCTGGACTCATGGAGGCGTTAACGGCGGCGGCGCACGAGGAGGGAACAGGTGCGGGGCGCGGGGTGATTTTTTTGAAAGAGAGAGAGAGAGGTGGGCGTGAGGAAGATTTTTCTAGATGAAGTAAAGCGGTGAACCCTAAATTTCTGTATGTATTAAACTTCTGATTATGAATTGCTGCCTTAGAGTGTAGCGGGTCGCTCGGGCAAAAAGGAATCTCGGGCGAACCACTTACTGCAGAATTAGAAACTAAACATGCATCTACTATCCCTGTAAAAGCAAGAGAGGGCGGAGAACCGAATCATCATATCCATCAAAATCTGAAATCCGATGGTCTACATCCCTTCAGCTTACTAAACATGCTTTTTTTATTTAATTACCCATCATGCCATTGCCTTGATTAATTACCCACCGTGCCGTTGGGTTAACATCGTCCCGAACACGTCGCTGCCCTCTCGCTATCACGCCGTCGGGGCAGTTTGGCCACCGCCCCACACCTCGCCCCACCTTTTCTCTACAACCTCCGCACCAGCCACCGCCTCGACTGCCGCCGGACAACATCCGCCCGTGTCCTGTCCACAAGCGCCACTGGCTGGATAGCCTCTCCGTCCACGCGCCATGCGCCGCCGCGCCGTCCGCGCTCGCGCTGCCCGGACCACCGCACCGTCCAGCGCCCGCGCCGCCCACGCGCCGACCGGTCCGCCACGTCCACTCCAAGGATCAGTGTTGAGGACGCCGCCCGCGTTGCCATCTCCCCCTTCGAGGACTCCGTCGACGGCATCAGCGGCAACCTCTTCGATGCCTGCGTCAAGAGTAACCGTCGTGAGTTGATTCTTGAGCTGTTGATGGATTCTTGGTCTATTCTCGCGCCTTCTTGATCTGTTCTTGCGTCTTCTTGAGCTGTTGATTGATTCGTTTTGGGCGTGGATGCAGCCTACTTCATCGGCGCGCGCCGGCCGGTGCGCAAGGGTGACCGCTTCGTGGTGCACGGCCACATGCACGCCGTGAAGTTCAAAGTCGTCGACACGGACCCCGACGAGTGCGTCATCGTGGCAGCGGGCATGCAGGTCTTCTGCGACGACGCCAACACGAACCCCGAGGAGAGGCTCGACGGCCCGGGCTACGACGACGTTGGCAGCGTCCGCAAGCAGCTCGCGCAGATCCGGGAGCTGGTCGAGCTGCCGCTGCGCCACCCCAAGCTGTTCAAGACGCTGGGCGTGAAGCCACCCAAGGGGATCCTGCTCTACGGCCCGCCCGGGACCGGCAAGACGCTGCTCGCGCGCACCATCGCGGCCGAGTCGGGCGCCAACCTCGTCGTCGTCAACGGGCCGGAGATCATGTCCATGATGGCCGGCCAGAGCGAGGACAACCTGCGAAAGGTGTTCGCCCAGGCCGAGGCCCGGGCGCCGTCCATGATCTTCATGGACGAGATCAATGCCATCGCGCCCAACCACGAGAAGACGCACGGCGAGGTGGAGCGCCGCGTCGTGTCCCAGCTGCTCAAGCTCATGGACGGCCTCCGCCCGCACGCGCAGGTCATGGTCATCGGCGCCACCAACTGCCCCAACAGCCTCGACCCCGCGCTCCGGCGCTTCGGCCGCTTCGACAAGGAGATCGACATCGGCGTGCCCGACGAGGTCGGCCGCCTTGATATCCTCCGCATCCACTCCAAAGACATGCCCCTCTCGGTCTCGGACGACGTCGACCTGGAGCGCATCAGCAAGAACACGCACTGCTTCGTCGGCGCCGACCTCGTCGTGCTCTGCTCCGGGGCGGCCTTCTAGTGCATCCGCCAGAAGATGGACGTGATCGACCTCGAGGCGGACACCAGCGACGTGGAGGTGCACAACTCCATGTCCGTGATCATGGACGACCCGGTGCACGCTAAGGAGGTGACCAAGCCGTCGGCGCTGCGGGAGACGGGGCTGGTGAAGGTCCCCAAGGTGTCGTGGGCGGCCTGGAGGATGTCAAGCGGGAGCTCCAGGAGACGGTGCAGTACCATACCGGGTGGAGCACCCGGAGATGTTCGAGCTCTTTGGCATGGAGCCGTCGCGGCACGTGAGCTCCTCGACTGTGACGTCGCCGGCCGACATGCTACTTGTCACCTCGATGTCCGCCAGGACGGTGTCGGCCTTGCGGTTGGTATCCGCCGGCGGCGGTCCTTAGCCCACACCTTGAACGTGTCCCGCGGCAATGGCGATGCCTCCGCCCTGATGCACACCACGGACGCGGTCGCGCCGGGGCCGAGCACACTGCCGACCAGGCGGAACGCGCGGTCATCCTCCTCCCTGAGCAGCAGCCGCCAGATGAGGCAATGGAGCACGCCTATGTATCTTGACGAAGATCTCCCTCCGCGAACTGCCCTTCGCCACCATTGCGCCCCTTCTCCGGCCGATTGATGCGCGACTATCTCTTCCTTCGCTAGGGCATGGAGGAGCGACTCAGCAGCCAGCCTCGGCTTATTGGTGCTCTGCTGGTCGAACCTCTCCATCGCCGCCTGTGAGTCGTCCGAACCAGCTGCAACCTGCATCCTGCCCTTCACCTCTGTCTTTCTCCGGTGTCTCTGCTGAGCTGTAACTGATTCCAGCATTTAGGAAATGGCTCTGTAATTCCGATACAATGTATACCTTCTTAGTTCTATCATGAAGTCTCAACTAAGTATGGGCTGATTTTTTACTAGCGTAGGAGCATGACCACTGACTACCGGTGTTTTGGATAATTTACTAGCCACTGAAGTCCAACATCTAGACGACATAAGAAGAAAGGTAATAAGTAAGTCTTCTGCTAAATGAAGGGCTTGGGAATGTCACTAATCAGGATTGGCAAGCTCAAAACAGGAGGTTAGGATGTGATTGCTTAGAAGTTCATATATGTTCTGTTTCAAGTCAGCTTTAGTGATTACCAACTTAACAAGAGAATGCGCAGGTTATCAATGGCAAACCACTAGATTCAAATTTCAGGGTTACAAATCACAAATGCGCTTGGACACCTTCAGGTTACAATCAGAAACTCTTGTATTTAGGATCATGCGCATATTGAATGTAAAGTAATGTTTTTAATCACCCATATGTTCATGTTTCAGATTAGAAAAAAAAAATGACCTGAAGAGCTCCATGAAGTCAGCTACGATGTTGCAATAAAATAATCAATGACAGAGGTTTCGCTGGTAAGCCATCTGAGCAAGACAAATTGGTGCAATCCTAATATGTCATTTTTCTTTAATTTGCTTATGCATGTCCTTACACTGATTTGTTCTGAATGTTTGCGGCAGAATGACTTCTGCAATGAAGCTTCTAACCATTATGGGGTTGAAGCTGGAAGAAGCGATGTCTCCATTCCAACTGTGCAACACATTTATCGTTTATAAGACAATAAAAAAGATAATTCTTCATTGGTGTACATGTGCTTGACTTATCAAAGCTCATATGCAAGTGCTTAATATTCATGACTGTTATATATTTTGGAGGTAAGCAGTCAGGGAACAAACAGACATGTCGTTTAAATAATTCTATTTCACAATGAAATGATCTAACTATCTCAAAAAAAATATAACTATGCATCTAGCTAAATTGTTCTTGTGAAGTTTTATTTTTTTATTAAAACAGGGTAATGAGTTTTGACTGTTACGGCCAGGCGTTTATCATTTCGTGTGCCATATATGTAATTAAGTTTGATTAGAAAACCATTCGGATATGTAGCACATTGACCGACATCCAATATTTTTTTCTCATATTAAAATCACTCTTTTGAATGTCCTAAAAATCAGAATATATAGGCATATTTAAATTTCCTGCATTTTTGTGGTTCCATAAATTTCATCCACCGATATTTCGTAGTTCCAGGTTTTCAGTTTTCTACTGCTCCAATTAATTATGAATACATGTGGAGTTCATCACTCAGAAAGTGAACCTTTGGCTTGCTGAAACCATCAAGGAAGATGCTACAGAAACTCTGATCACCTTGCGCAAACAGGGTGCACAGGATAAATAGGACACATGAAGCAGCTATGAACATGAGGCATCAATTTAGCAGGGTAAGCTCGAAGCCAGTAGTTTCTATTGTTCGTACTGAGGTTTAACCTCATGTTTTTTCTTCTCACACTGAGACACTTCTAGGAAACCTTGAAGGGTTCTTCTTAGATCCTGGATGCCAAAGAAAACTATGCAAATCAAGTGACCAACAATTATGCTCGCAAAAAAAAAGGGCGGCGGAGATTACTGCAAGAGGTTTGCATTTTCATTTGGCCCAAACCATGTTGACTTTGAGCTGGAAAGTATGTTACCATGTCATATGAATTGTTAGCTTGGTTGTTTTTCATTGTTGTCATTTTCTTACACTGCCATTAAGAACTATAACTACAGACAAAGTGTTTTGATTGGGAATAGATGTATCTTAGAAAAGAGCATTAGTCAAGGCGTGCGTTGCACGTGCAAACTTACTAGTTTTAAAAGAAATAGAACTAAACTGACACTTCGCTAAAAGATTTAGGATATTTAATTCTTTTTATTATATATGTCATGGCAGTTTGAAATACCGGTTTTGAGACTTGGTAGTAGTTTATAGCAAAAAAAACCGAGCTTCTTTTGTGGCCCAACTGGGGCAGTTACGAGAACAACAAGCTTATCGTACATAGAAGGAGGGGCCTCTTTCCAGCGAACATAATCGTTCGCTAGACCGAATCCTCCAGGGAGAATGCATCGTTGGCTTGAATCCCGCTAGAGCTGACCTACACCAGTTATTGGCGTCCATTGCAAAATTGTAACAGAACAACAATTTCCCATTCTCCCATAATTTCAGGTTTCTGATATAAAATTACTTATGCAGGACAGCCATTTATTGTTAGCATAATCTTGAATAGTGTCAAGTCCTAGTAGTATTTGTGTTATACTAGGAAGTATTAGACGTGTTATGTTAGGTCTACATGGTGATCAGCGTGGCTGTGTAATTAGGTAAGATACAGTATGTTCAGAGTCCTAGTATTAGATGGATTAGTCCTAGTATTAGATGGATTAGTCTAGCTAGTTCGTGTACTAGTAGGAGTCCGGTTCAGGACTTGTACGTGTCCACACGTTTAGCAGTTTTGTATATGTCTAGGTTTGGGTTTGTCCTTGGTCCTGCGTGTATATATATATATATATATATACAGGCAGGGCTAGCTATTGTAACATCATTGTGAAGAAAACAGAAAATCAATAAAGAGAAGAAGAACAAGGCACGACACGTGCCTTTGGCAAAAGTTATTGTATGCACGCTCGCTGCGTGATTTGATGTGATCGATCCCGTGGTAAGTTCCAACAATTGGTATCAGAGCTAGGTCTATTTGAAGCCGTGCTTGCCCCGGGGTCGCGACCCGACTAGCGCCTTGGGGCGGGCGATGAAGTCGCTGGATGATGCGGCGAAGAGGAGGAACAAGCGATCGTCGTTCGGCGGAGCGACATGGAGGAGACGGCAGTCGTCGTCGAGAAGGTGGCGGAAGGAGATCGTTGATGGGAGAGGTGGTGCCGAGGTGCGCGCTGGTGCTCATCAAGATCGCCATCCGGGAGTCGGATGAGTCAAGGTGTCGTGCGTGTTTGCACGATCGATCGTCGCTGCGCCCGTGAGTCGTCCGTCGTGTCCAAGTGCTCGCCTTGGTAATGATTCGTTGGAGTGGAAGCGAGTGCACGGTGTTTCGTGAGTCATGTCCATGTCCTCGTGGAGCGCCCCGTTGCGGCGGCGTGGGTTCGTGTGATGTCAAGGCGGGCGGTGGTAGGTGAAGCCATCGTAAAGCGAGGAGGTGTACGAGCGATGGAGAGTGGATCTATTGCAAGCAAGTACAAGGAATATGGTGCGGACCGAGTGCAAGGCAGCGCCAAGCAATGGCGGTGGCACAACATGGCGAGCAAGGAGGCGCCTTGCATGTTTCAAAGGGTCATACTCGATGTAATGGATATGACAGTTGAAGATCAAGCTCGGCATGTAGTGGGGCGATGACGATTAAGTTGAACGACGTGAAGATCGATGATGCGACCAGTCTTGCACGTTGCACACGTAGATGTGACCGTGTGGGCTGGTAGTCTGGATCATGTGTCGGAGTTTGGATCAACAAGCTGCGAATCAACAACGAGTCAAGTCAAGACCAGAGGAAGCACAAGGAGATGACATGTCAAGATTAGGGGGAGATTGTTAGCATAATCTTGAATAGTGTCAAGTCCTAGTAGTATTTGTGTTATACTAGGAAGTATTAGACGTGTTATGTTAGGTCTACATGGTGATCAGCGTGGCTGTGTAATTAGGTAAGATACAGTATGTTCAGAGTCCTAGTATTAGATGGATTAGTCCTAGTATTAGATGGATTAGTCTAGCTAGTTCGTGTACTAGTAGGAGTCCGGTTCAGGACTTGTACGTGTCCACACGTTTAGCAGTTTTGTATATGTCTAGGTTTGGGTTTGTCCTTGGTCCTGCGTGTATATATATATATATATATATACAGGCAGGGCTAGCTATTGTAACATCATTGTGAAGAAAACAGAAAATCAATAAAGAGAAGAAGAACAAGGCACGACACGTGCCTTTGGCAAAAGTTATTGTATGCACGTCTCTGTCGTGATTTGATGTGATCGATCCTGTGGGCGAAGTTCCAACATTTCTGGCGACATTAGTCGAATCTATACAGCCTACTAGTCACTCTACAATCTGCGGAGTACATAATTTTCCGCTCTTTGTCTAGACGTCGACCTGCTGCTGCAGCTGCAGGGTCTCGAGATGCATCTTCCTCCTCATGCTGGCGATGAACTCTTCGAATTTCTTGTTCATCTCGTCCACATCGTCAGCGCATCCGGCCTCTGTTTCCCGCCGCACCGCGTGCTCCTCTCCTCTGCTTCTCTCGTCATGCAAACTAGAGATCTTATCCGCCACCACGGCAATCTCATAGCCAGCGCCATGATGCAGGTAGTTGAAGCTGTAGTCCGATCTTTGTTTCTCCGCGGGATCGATGTCTTGGAGCGCAGCATATTCCCTCTGCGTCGCTCTCGTCAGCGGCTTCCCGCGCCGCACTCGCGCCGTGGCCGTCTCAGCGCCTCGATGTTCACGCTCGAGACGACCTTCGTCGTCGCCAGTCGCGCCAGCCGCCGTACTGGTACGCCGAGTCTTGGGCTCAGGCCGTGCCTCGGAGCTGGAGCAGGCAGCTCCACCGGCCGTTACGGCCGCGGAGCTTCGTGGCCGAGCTGGAGCAGCGAGGAGCCCGGCGTCCTTGAGGATGACCAGGAGGATGGCGTTGCAGAGGAGGATCATGTTTCTCCGGGTGACGAGCTCGACGAGGCGGCGGCCGTCGAACCGGAAGGTGTCGACGGCGGAGAGGAACCAGGCGGTGGCGCGCGGACGGTGGAGGAGGAGCGTGTGCGCGAGCAGGGTGAGTGCGACGAGTGAGAGCAGCGCGGGGGCCGCGATCTTGGCCTCCATTCTCCCAGCCATGGACACGGTCGTGTTTGGGATGGTGTGGATCCATTGATCTCCACTCCACTGATATATAGCATGCACAGGTGGCACGCCGGGACGGCTCGTCTCGTGGAGGAAGACTGAACATGCATGACCCGATCCCAGATGTTCCTGGCCCTTGGATTGCCCATCGAACCAAACCAATTCGTCAGGAAGACTTGGGAGTTGACGATGTCCGCGTCTCGGTGGGGACCTGTGCGACTCCGAGTCGGTCTATTCTTCCGGTTGGGATGGGGCCCAGCGGGAACTTTCAGTCTTTCACACCTGACCTGACATGAGAGAGTGAAAGCGACGGAGACCGGATCAAGTCGTCCACGGCTCGGCGAAGGGTTCACGCCATGCAGCGAGGGCAGGCGTCGACACGTAGATACTCACGCCCCGCGCGGTAGGGCGTATATGGAAGACGCGGGGTCAATCAACGGCCACATGCGACTGATTTGGTGGTCTGATCATATGCTCACCAATAACCACCGCGTGACAGCGGACAGTTTGTCGGTCTACTCCGTGTACTCCTCCCGTCCTCCGACCTTGTTTGTCGTCCACCCGGCTGCTGCCTCCATTGACTGGTAGCTCGGCAGAGACTGAACTGGCTTGGCTGAGCACGGTATGGCCATTTGGGCCTTTTACTCCCGCCATCACAATCCGCGGGCACTATATCTATCTTCGTGAATCATCGGACACTTTACGTGACGGTCACCGGATGCCGAGCATTAGGCGTGCATGCGTTCTGGACCTGGGCTCGGCTCATCGTTGAGCCCAAGCTGCAAAAAACGCAACCGAGACAGAGCAGTGTGCTACGGGCTACGACCGACGTTAAGATCACAGTAATAACTCACATTACAGCTCGAATTACACAGCTGGAACTCAGCGGAATGAGATAAAACGAAGAAGATCAGCACTACAGGCCGAAGGGACCTCCTATTCCCCACGAAGCGGGCGCACCAGAGGCCACTGCCACGTTTTCTTGTTTTTTTACTTTTATTTATATTTCCAAATATTCTGAACATATATAGTTCCAAAATATAATTTCAAACACTTTTGGAAAATGTTAATTATGCATTTTAAAATATTAAATGTGTATAAGAAAGATGTGTGCAATGTAAAAAAAACAATGTATAATGTGTAGAGAAAAGAAGATATAAAAATATTTTTAAAATGCTAATTAATACTTAATAAAATGATAAACAGGTATATAAAAATGTTACTGATGTATAAAAGAATATGTATAATGTGTATGGGAAAAGCAGACATCCAAAAATATGCATTTAAAAAATGTTAATCATCTATGTAAAACATGTTACGCATGTAAAACAAATGTCAAAGATGTTAAGCATGTACCAAGAAGCAGAATGTGTATTAAAAAAACTGAACATAAAAACATAAATTTTAAAAATCTTGATCATGTATAAAAATGTTAATTACCTATTTCAAATAATTTAAATATGTCAAAAAGATATTTTAATTTATATAGAAATTGTACAATGTATGAAAAATAGTCATCAAACACAAATATTTGACTAAATGTTAATAATCTATTTTTTAAAAAGCTAAACATGTACAAAAATGTTACCAATGTATAAGAAAAATGTCGATCGTGTACTAATTTTTTAATGTCAAAATATAAATATAAGGAAATGTCGATGGTGTATCAAAAAACATTAATTAGTATTAAAAAAATGTGCCAGATATAAAAAAAATGTATAGTGTGGATAAAAACAGTCATCAAACAGAAATTTAAAAACAAATTACAATCATAACAACAAAAATGTTCCCTGAGGTATGCTTATGTGTACAAATATGTATGGAAAATGTAGACATGTGTTAAAAAAATGACAAATAAAGAAAGCGGTGAAAAATGAAAAAAAAACGAAAGAAAGAAGCACCTCAAAAAAGATGAAAAACAAAAAACCCAAAGAAAACCATGAAATAAAGCAAAGAAAAGTAATAAAGAAACAAAAAACCAAAGAAAAACAAAACAGAACCGAAGAAAAGCAAAGAAAAGCAATGAAAACTAACAAAGGAACAGAAGAACCAATGAGAATAAAGAAAATTGGAAATAAATAAAACCAATAAAAGGAGAAAAGAACAATAGAAAATGGAAGAAAAAACATTAAAAAATAAAGAAAAGAAAAAACTGTAAAACCGGACCAAAATAAAGCAAATGGTGAAAAAACAACCCGAAGAAAACAATGATGAAACAAAGAAAATTGAAAGGAAAAAGGAAAATAAAAGCATAAGAAAAAACCCATAGATGGACGAACAAACAGACCGGCGACTGAGCGAAGAGAAGCTAACGACCGATTAAAAAATGACAATGAGCCGGCCCAGAAACAACGAGAAGAGGAAAACCCTTCGCGCGAGAACTGCATCCATCTCGCGTGAAGCAAGATATAGCTCTTGAGTAAACCGTGCCGCCTTACACATGCTATTGGTCGGCTCATTGAGGCCGGGGCGCTCTAGTTATTTTCCTTTTTTCGGTAAGCTTTTTTTCTTTTTTTTGTCTTCTTTATAAATGTTTGGCATTTCAAAATATCTTCATGAAAGTTGGATTTTTTTTGATAATATTGAAAATGCTCTCGGATTTTAAGAAAATAATGAATTTGAAAAAATGTTCTGAGATTTAAAACTTTAACAAATTTCATAGTTTTTTCGCCAATTGGAGAAAATATTCACGAATTTCAAAAAATATTCACCGACTTAATTTTTCAGGATTTCAAAAAATCAATATAATCTTGAAAAAATGTTTTAAAATTTAAAAAATGTTGACGAATTGAGAAAATTATTCCCAAATTTTAAAAATGTTCGTGAAATTAGAAAATGTTCACTATTTTTGGAAAAAGTGCGTGAATCGAAAAAATGTTCATGAATTTTAAAAAATGTCCGTGAGTTCAAAAAATGTTTGATAATTTGAAAAAACATGTCTGAGGATCCCAACCGTGCTACAAAGGCAACCCGAATCCTCTGCCCCAGCATCGCCATCTCGCGAAGCTGCTCCTCAGGGTCCTCCACGACAACCTCGTGAAGAGGAACTATGACAAAGATATCTAAATAGGAGCACACAGGCTATGCAAATTCTGCAAGAAAAAGGGAAAGTCTGATAGTATTTACGTCTCGTGACAGCCTTGAGATGTTTGCACTATTACTGCGCTTGACGAAGCTAGTTGGACGTGTCGGACAACGAGTTGCGGAGCTGCAGAACTTCTTCAACTTTCTTGTAATACTCATTGCGACTCTCCAGAGCTCCATCCTGAGGGTCCCGACCTCATTGCGAAGGAGGCCCTGCTCGCCCTTACTATCTTCAAGTTGGCCTCGCACGACCTCACACGCCTCCCGCTTCGCCTTCATGATGGCCTCCAAGCTGCGGATGGCCTCCTTCAAGCCACCAGCCTCCTCTTCGGCAACAAGTGCAACATTCATGACTTTGTCGCATGAGAGGTTGGCATCCTCCAAATCCCGCCCGAGGCGCTCTGCCTCCTTAGGGGTTGCAACACGAATGAAGAACAAAGCACAAGCATAGGGCTCAACAACTACAATAAAGACTATACATGCAATTGTAACGGATGCTTACAGATCGTGCTCGCACGTAGCCGCTCCAGGTCTTTGGTTACCTTCCACTGGGCCTCAAGCTACTCGCGTAGCACGGAGTCCTGGGAGACCAGATCGCAATTGTGTTGGCCCAACTCCAGAAGAAAGACAGAAGCACATTTAAAGAACCCGGAGCTACAACGTGTATAAAGTTCGGCAAAAACCAAGCCCAGTTCAAAACCTAGAACCTCATTTAGTCCTGGGCTACTACTATAACCACAATGCAAAATTACAAGAAAAATAAAGGCGCACCATAAACCTGGGCTCCATTGACAGACCAAGTGTGGGGTCCCCGACTCATAAGTCGTGATCACCGAATGCACGTGTACAGTGATCCCGGAGATCAATGCTCACTGAACACACAGGAGCTGAATAACAAGAGTCTTACATCCATACATACCGTCTTATACAAATTATGACCATTATGGTCAAGTCTTACATAGATAGGGCCATCTAGGCCAAACATAAAACACAAACTTGCAGTGGAAATCCTAAACGATAACGAAGGCCCATGCCAGCTACTTTAACCATACATGCATTCTGACTGGGAAGCGTCCTAGCTCGCATGTTCATCACCAAGGTACTCTTCATTATATCTTGTTCTTTCATGTCTGGCCAATAAAATAACCAGTGGCAAGCCAATGAGTACTTTGATTGTACTCACAAGCAACCCATGTTTTGGAACAAGGCACAACAATGCATGATATAACACTAAGTAGATAATTTTGCAGAAAGCTAGTTTTGAGTGCAATGACATGTCCTAACAACTTGTAAGGCATGCATCATAAGAATTCAGATATCCATGTGAACAGGTTACAGATACCAACATAAACAGAGTTTGGATCAACTCCAGCTTAATCAACGTGTCAAGTCATTCGACTCGACTCAAGTAGTTTTCTCCCTCACACACACACACACACACACACACACACACACACACACACACACACACACACACACACACACACACACACACACACACACACACACACACACACACACACACACACACACCAGGTTTTTGTAAACAATGGATGTAGCTCAAGAGCGGTCATTCAACTGTCCTTGACCATGGACACGGCTATTCGATCGAATAGTTTTACACTCTACAGAGGTTGCACACTTGAACCACAAGACTCGGGGAACCTTCGTGTCAATCCACGGCTCGCAGCACATCAAGTACCTGAGGTAGGCACCCGAACATTATCTTTCCCTTGACAAAACCAACAAGAGTTCACTCGTTGGCCCATGTCCTCATGATGTACACCACACAAGACTCGATCAAGGTCGCACCATCCAAGAGGGGACACAATAGTGTGCCTTGTGTTTGTAAAAACAACCATAGTCGCCTACCAGGCATGAACCAGTATCGAGAAAGTAACTCATACTCTCACGCCACTAGTAATGCAGGCTCTCTGCTAGCATCGACCAAGGTATTCAACAAAGCCCCATCCCATAAGGGGTATTGTGGTCGTACATGTAAGGTTGGAGTAACGGTCGCCACTTAAACCCATCCGTTTTTGAAAACAACACACTCACTTGCCTCAGTACACCACTTCTTTATCAAGTGGTTACCTAGCTCAATCTCTCCCTCGGGCATTAGTGGCACCCGACAGGGTTTTCGAAAAGTCTTTGAAAATATTTTTTCTTCCATCACCATGCATATACCCATTCCATTAGCACAGCAACTACTTTAGCATCCTATCTACTTCCACCCACATAACCCTCATAGGAAGCTAGGGTCATGCTCAATGCGAGTATCAACAAGGATGTAACAGAGGCATCCCACCAAAGTGGTTGCCGTCACATCATGATTCCAATGCAACAATAACAAAGTGCTATATGACATGCATAAAAAGGGTTTCATAGACATGGTTAAGGGGTTGCTTGCCTAGCGCAGCAAGGTCTTCATCTCTTGTGATCCATCTCCAAGTACTCCGTCTGCTTTGTCAACTATCATCGAAATCAATCACAATAAGCAACACAACAAGGCAGAAATGAAAGTGCTCTAAAAATAGAAATTCCACTTTTCTAGGATAACTTTGGTCATGTGAAAAATAACCAATGTGTTTTCATTGTATTTGGATCAATGAGGATTTTTGACCATTTCAGCTTGGTGGATTCAAGGGAATAATGAATATGTAAGAAGTTTACATAATGCCTTTTTATAAAAATGAGTGAAAGCACTCACTAAATCAAGCATGATTTTAGAAACTTTTGGAAATCAGTTTCACTGGATTTAGAGTTCAAGATACCCTAGAGATTTTCTAAGTTCACTTGTGTGAATGAATGACCTATTCAGTAGATCGTGTGAAAACAAGGAACAATAAAATGTTGACTATAGCTCACTAAATAGGGATGATTTATGAAGAATATAGAATTTTGAATCATCAAATTTGGACTTCGTTTGGATTTCCTATAGATTTTATAGTGCTCCTGGAAAAGAAAAAGGAGTGGACTCATACCTAATTAGCCGCACTGGGCAAGGCGTAGCTAAACGCCACCCACTGGGCTCGGCCCAGTTGCTCAGCCCTACGCGCAGAGGGAGGTGACGTCTGATAACCCACAAGTGTAGGGCATCGCAACAGCTTTCGAGGGTAAAGTATTCAACCCAAATTTATTGATTCGACACAAGGGGAGCCAAAGAATATTCTTGAGTATTAGCAGTTGAGTTGTCAATTCAACCACACCTGGATAACTTAGTATCTGCAGCAAAGTATTTAGTAGCAAAGTAGTATGATAATAAAGGTAACAGTGGCAAAAGTAATATTTTTGGATTTTGTAGTGATTGTAACAATAGCAACGGAAAAGTAAATAAGCGAAACACAAGATGTGAAAAGCTCGTAGGCAATGGATCAGTGATGGATAATTATGTCGGATGCAATTCCTCATGTAATAGTTATAACATAGGGTGACACAGAACTAGCTCCAGTTCATCAATGTAATGTAGGCATGTATTCCGTAAATAGTCATACGTGCTTATGGAAAAGAACTTGCATGACATCTTTTGTCCTACCCTCCCGTGGCAGCGGGGTCCTAGTGGAAACTAAGGGATATTAAGGCCTCCTTTTAATAGAGAACCAGAACAAAGCATTAGCACATAGTGAATACATGAACTCCTCAAACTATGGTTATCACCAAGAAGTATCCCGATTATTGTCACTTCGGGGTTGTCGGATCATAACACATAATAGGTGACTATAGACTTGCAAGATAGGATCAAGAACACACATATATTCATGAAAACATAATAGGTTCAGATCTGAAATCATGGCACTCGGGCCCTAATGACAAGCATTAAGCATAGCAAAGTCATAGCAACATCAATCTCAGAACATAGTGGATACTAGGGATCAAACCCTAACAAAACTAACTTGATTACATGGTAAATCTCATCCAACCCATCACCGTCCAGCAAGCCTACGATGGAATTACTCACGCACGGCGGTGAGGATCATGAAATTGGTGATGGAGGGTGGTTGATGATGACGACGGCGACGAATCCCCCTCTCCGAAGCCCCAAACGAACTCCAGATCAGCCCTCCCGAGAGAGATTAGGGCTTGGCGGCGGCTCCGTGTCGTAAAACATGATGAAACTTTCTCTCTGATTTTTTCTCCCCGAACGTGAATATATGGAGTTGGAGTTGAGGTCGATGGAGGTCCAGGGGGCCCACGAGACAAGGGGCGTGCCCGGGGGGAGGGGGCGTGCCCCCACCCTCGTGGACAGGGTGTGGGCCCCCTGGTCTTGATTCTTTGCCAGTATTTTTTTATATTTTCCAAAAAGTCCCTCCGTGGATTTTCAGGACATTCCGAGAACTTTTGCTTTCTACACATAAAACAACATCATGGCAGTTCTGCTGAAAACAGCGTCAGTCCGGGTTAGTTTCATTCAAACCATGCAAGTTAGAGTCCAAAACAAGGGCAAAAGTATTTGGAAAAGTAGATACGTTGGAGACGTATCAATTCCCCCAAGCTTAAACTTTTGCTTGTCCTCAAGCAATTCAGTTGATAAACTGAAAGTGATAAAGAAAAACTATTACAAATTCTATTTGCTCTTGTTGTTGTAAACATGAAAAGCCAGGATTCAGGTTCAGCAAATATTATGAACTAACCATACTCACAATAACATTTAGGTCTCATAATTACTCATATCAATAGCATAATCAGCTAGCGAGCCATAATAATAAAACTCGGATGACAACACTTTCTCAAAACAATCATGACATGATATAACAAAATGGTATCTCGCTAGCCCTTTCTGAGACCGCAAAACATAAATGCAGAGCACCTTTAAAGAACAAGGACTGACTAAACATTGTAATTCATGGTAAAAGAGATCCAGTCAAGTCATACCCAATATAAATCAATTGTAATGAATGCAAATGACAGTGTGCTCTCCAGCGGGTGCTTTTTAATAAGAAGGATGATGACTCAACATAAAAGTAAATAGATAGGCCCTTCGCAGAGGGAAGCAGGGATTTGTAGAGTTGCCAGAGCTCGATTTTAAAATAGAGATTGAATAACATTTTGAGCGGCGTACTTTTGCTGTCAACGCAACAACTATGAGATGGTTGTATCTTCCATACTACATGCATTATAGGAAGTTCCCAAACAGAATGGTAAAGGTTTATACTCCCCCAACCACCAACAAGCATCAATCCATGGCTTGCTCGAAACAACGAGTGCCTCCAACTAACAACAGCCCTGGGGGAGTTTTGTTTACTTATTTTGATTTGCTTTGATCTTTTTGGATCATGAGACTGGGCATCCCGGTTACCGGCCCTTTCTCATGAATGAGAAGCAGGGTCCACTCCTCTTGAGAATAACCCACCTAGCATGGAAGATATAGGCAGCCCTAGTTGGAACATGAGCTGCTCGAGCATACAAAACATAATTTCATTTGAAGGTTTAGAGTTTGGCACATAAAAATTTACTTGGAATGGCAGGTAAATACCGCATATAGGAAGGTATGGTGGACTCATATGGAACAACTTTGGGGTTTATGAAGTTTGGATGCACAAGCAGTATTCCCGCTTAATACAGGTGAAGGCTAGCAAAAGACTGGGAAGCGACCAACTGAGAGAGCAACAATAGTCATAAACATGCATTAAAATTAATTTACACCGAGTACAAGCATGAGTAGGATATAATCTACCATGAACATAAATATCATGAAGGCTATGTTGATTTGTTTCAACTACATGCGTGAACATGTGCCAAGTCGAGTCACTCAATTCATTCAAAGGAGGATACCAGCCCATCATACCACATCATAATCATTCTAATAGCATGTTGGCACGCAAGGTAAACCATTATAACTCATAGCTAATCAAGCATGGCACAAGCAACTATAATCTCTAAATGTCATTGCAAATATGTTTACTTCATAATAAGCTGAATCAGAAACGATGAACTCATCGTTTTTACAAAACAAGAGAGGTCGAGCTCATACCAGCTTTTCTCATCTCAATAAGTCCATGATTTATCGTCATTATTGCCTTTCACTTGCACGACCGAACGATGTGTATATAATAAGAGTGCACGTGCATTGGACTAAGCTGGAATCTACAAGCATTCAACTCAAGAGAGAAGACAAGGTAATATGGGCTCTAAGTTAAATAAACAATCATGCATATGAGAGCCACTAAGCATTTTCAATATGGTCTTCTCGACCCCCAAAGGAAAGAAAAGAGATAAAACTATTTACACGGGAAAGCTCCCAACAAGTAAAAGAAGAACGAGAAATCTTTTTGGGTTTTCATTTTAATTTCTACTACAAGCATGTAAATTAAACTAACTAATTCTTTTGGTTTTTCTTAAGGTTTATCAAACACACAAGAAGAAAGCTAGAGAAAGGAAATTTAAACTAGCATGGATAATACAATGAAAGAGTATGAGCACCGATGACTAGTGTGTGAACATGAATGTAAAGTCGGTGAGAAATACGTACTCCCCCAAGCTTAGGCTTTTGGCCTAAGTTGATCTAATACCAAGGACCGCCGCTACTCTCCCCGGTGTACTAGGAGGTGTAATCAGGATACCACTGGTCGGTCATCTCCGAATCCCACCGAAAAGATGATGCATGATAAGGGTCCAGTGCAGGTTCCAGCTCAGGTTCAGGTTCTGGAGTGAAAGCTTGGGCTCGATGGGTGTACACCGCTTCAGGTGTAATAAGAAAATTATCTGCAGTCAAATCAAACAACATAGGCGCAGGCAAAATAATAGTCTCATTGTGTTTCTTATTAAATCTAAGGTTATACAAGAGCATCTTTTCTTCGTTGTCAACGATAAACTTGTGGGCTACCATGCTCTTGTAATCTAAAATGCGAGGAGGCAATTTTGTCTCCTCTTTCTCTTGATGCCTAATAGGTATCTGAAAATGTCTAGCAAGACGTGAAGCATAGATACCTCCAAATATGGGGCCTTTTGTATGATTCAGGCCTAGCCGTTTAGCAACGACGGCACCCATACTAAAACTATTATCTCCAAGCAAGGCATGTTGAAGAATGATAATGTCAGGAACACTAAAGTTTCCACTATTTCCACGACCAATCAAGCATCTACTAGCAAACATGGCAAAGTAGCGTAAAACAGGAAAATGTATGCTAGAGTTTTTCGCTTCAGAACCCTTCTTTGGCTCCTCTACAACTATAGTGTTAACAAAGCCATCCACATCTTTACGATGGGGTTCCTCTAAATCTCCCTCATAGGGTATCCTACACACCGCGCTAAAATTACGTAGAGACATTTCTCTAAATTCATCATATAAATGAAATGATACTACAGGCGGTGACTTCTTAGGATAATACTAAATTTTTTGCACTAAAGTATTGGTGAGTAAGAGGTACTGATCGATCCGGTCGTGGAGGAAACCGGTGAGGCCTGCGTTCTCGATCAAAGAATAAAAATCTTCATGAATTCCAGCTTCTTTCAAGAAATCATCGCATGGCCATTCACACGACCGCACTTCCGCTAAGCGAGGAAGATTATACTTGGCTTTTTCCTTCTCTTTAGCTTGTTTTTCCTGAGATCCTTGGCTAGAAGAGCCCCTCAAAAGTTTCCTTAACATTTTCTAAAAAATTCTGAATTTAGAAACTTCAAAATAAAAGTGAATAAAACTATACAAGATTGATAGCAACTACTCCTACAAGTGCCTAGAGCTGTATCATGCATCAGAATTGCTTGGGGCCTCATAAATTTAACATGCAAGCTCAAAAACATGGTCACCTATGCAGCAAAAATTTGCAATGAATAAAGCACTAGAACAAAAACTAATTGGACCAATGGAGGAGTCACATACCAAGCAACAATCTCCCAAAGCAGTTTTGTGAATGGAGCTTTGAGCAAGGAGATCGAAAATCACAGCAAAATGAGCTAGAACTCGTGCTTGAGCTGGATGGGGATTTTTTTGGGTAGAAGATGAAGTGTGTGGGTGCTGGCATAAATGGGGGGCCACCAGGGGCCCACGAGACAGGCGCCAGTGGGGTGGGCGCGCCCTCCACTCTCTTGGCTTGGTGCTTGCCCTCCTTGATGTTTTCGATGCCTAAAATCCTCAAATAATCCATAAAAAATCATACTAAATTTGCAGGCATTTGGAGCACTTTTATTTTTGGGATATTTTTTAATGCACGGATAATTGAGAAAATGACAGATAATACTATTTTTGATTTATTTATTCTAAATAACGAAAGGTAAAAAGAGGGTAGAAGGTTGTGCCTTCTAGTTTCATCCATCTCATGATCATCAAAATGAATCCACTAACAAGGTTGATCAAGTCTTGTTAACAAACTCATTCGAATAACACGAACCGGAGAAATTTCTAAGAACACTAAGTTACCTCAACGGGATATGAAAATCCCCAACAATAAGAATATCATACTTTTCTTGACAAGAGGGAGAGGAAATTCAAAACCTCAATAATAATAGTTGGAACTTTTCCAATAGAATTGATGCTATGAACTTGAGATTGTTTCCTCGAAAAGTGTACCGTATGCTCATTACCATTAACATGAAAAGTGACATTGCCTTTGTTGCAATGAATAACAGCCCCTGCAGTATTCAAAAAGGGTCTACCAAGGATAATCGACATACTATCGTCCTCGGGAATATCAAGAATGACAAAGTCCGTTAAGATAGTGACATTTGCAACTACAACAGGCACATCCTCACAAATACCGACAGGTATAGCAGTTGATTTATTAGCCATTTGCAAAGATATTTCAGTTGGTGTCAACTTATTTAATTCAAGTCTATGATATAAAAAGAGAGGCATAACACTAACACCGGCTCCAAGATCACATAAAGCAGTTCTAACATAATTCCTTTTAATGGAGCATGGTATAGTTGGTTCCGAGTTTCTTTGGTATTCCACCCTTAAAAGTGTAATTAGCAAGCATGGTGGAAATTTCAGCTTTCGGTATCTTTCTTTTGTTTGTGATGATATCCTTCATATATTTAGCATAAGGAGTTACTTTGAGCATATCAGTTAAGCGCATACGTAAGAAGATAGGTCTAATCATTTCAGCAAAGCGCTCAAAATCCTCATCATCCTTTGTCTTGGATGGTTTAGGAGGAAAGGGCATGGGTTTCTGAACCCATGGTTCTCTTTCTCTACCATGCTTCCTAGCGACAAAATCTCTCTTATCATAATGTTGATTCTTTGATTGTGAGTTATCAAGATCAACAGCAGGTTCAATCTCTACATCATTGTTTTTGCTAGGTTGAGCATCAACATGAACATTATCATTGACATTATCACTAGGTTCATGTTCATCACCTGATTGTGTTTCAGCATCGGAGATAGAAATATCATTGGGATTCTCGGTGTGTGTCTGATGAGGTTCACTAGAAGCATGCAAAGTCCTATCGTTTTTCTTTTTCTTCTTTTTAGAAGAACTAGGTGCCTCTAAATTACTTCTCTAAGAATCTTGCTCGATTCTCTTAGGGTGGCCTTCAGGATACAAAGGTTCCTGAGTCATTCTACCAGTTCTAGTAGCCAGTCTAACAGCAAAGTCATTTTTATTATTTAATTCATCAAGCAAATCATTTTGAGCTTTAAGTACTTGTTCAGCTTGAGTAGCAACCATAGAAGCATATTTGCTAACGAGTTTGAGTTCACCTTTAACTCTAGCCATATTATCGCTCACACGTCCTATCTCTAAAACATTATTCTTTAACTCTCTACCAACATAAGCATTAAAACTTTCTTGTCTAGCCATGAAGTCATCAAATTCATCTAAGCATGAGCTATGAAATTTAGTAGAGGGGATTTCAACTTTATCATATGTGACGCCCGGGTAATTAAGCTACAACAACCCTCTGCTAATGATGCCACATCACTTCGATTATTGTTGATGATCTCGCGTCAGTTCGAAACCGATTCAAATTCAAAATCAATCAAGCAAACAATAAAAGTTTTCAAATATTAGAACTAAAATGTTCTTAATGGGACAAATAAATCATGGATAATATTGGTGGAGAAACAACATCTTTATAAAACAATTAAATACCCTAAAGTGATTAAAACAGTAGCAAAAACAATTAATTATACCCCTATTATATTTTATAAAATACTAATCTATTTTAGCTAGGTGCCAAACTTATTGTGTCAGTGGTATAATTAATGTTACTATTTTAGGGGCTAATTGAATATTTTACAAAACTAAAACAATTTGGGAAAAATTAAACCAATAAAAGAATAAATAAATGAAAAGGGAAAATAAATGGAAACCAAAAAAAGGGAAACTTAGTCTACTGGGCCATGTGGCCCATTAGGCAAAATAACCCAGCCCAGCCGAGCCTCTCCTCCCTCCTGTTCATGGGAGGGCATGGTGCTCATCCACCGGCGCCATAGCCGGCGATGTGCACGCGTCGGCGATCCCCTGGTCACGTGGATGGATAAGGCCACCCAAACCCCCCTGGAGAACCCTAGCCTCGCCACTTTTCCTCCCGCTCGCTGCCTCCTTCTTCCTCGTGCACTGCTGAGCCATCGACGCCATGGTTCTCCTCGTCTGCATGCTCTCACTCGTCCCCGCGGGCTGGGACCTTTCCAGCAGTGCCTTCGGTGTCCGCCGCGTCGACTACACAACCGGATTGAGGCCGGGAGGCCACCACATCGACCGGATTGACGCCATCTTCTTCCTCGGTCATCGCCGCTGCTCTTCGTCGATCCGTCGCCTCTGCAGCTCCTAAGCCACCAACGGGCCTCCGTGTGTCTCCGCGGTGAGCTCCTCGGCCGATTCCCCCTCTTCTCCGGCTCGATCTGTTCCGTTTGTGGCCGTCCCGTGAGCTTTGTCCACCATGGCAAAAGTTCGGTGTCGCGTACATGTCTTGCGCTGCTCCTCTGTTGGTGGTGCGTGTTCCTGCTGCCTTCTACCTCCTGCTACTCGTGTCGTCCACGCTGTGCTCTCGCTCGATGGCCTCTGGAAGCGATTGGTTGCGCCCGGCGCCTTACGCTGCGTGACCGCCTACTCGTGGCCTCGCCCCGCTTGCCGCTTCGCTACCATCCGTGCCCGTCGAGGCCGCGCCTACTTCCCGTGCACGTGGCCTGGCCTCGCTAGCCTCATTGGTGGAGCGAGCCCCAGGCTTGCAGCCTTGGCCGATCGCCACACAGGCCCGACCGTGTTAACTAGGAAGGCCCTAATTAACTAAGCCTGAACATCCTTTGCTAATTTTCTCAAAAAAATTAAAATTAAAAACCGCACATGGGTCAATGACAGATGGGTCCCATCGACACATTGACCGGTCAATGACCCCACTGTCGACTTCTAACACATGCTTTGTTGGGTACACTTTGGGTGCACTTGGCTTTTAGTCCATTTAATATCTCGAATTATTAATAAATCCAGAAATTGAGAAATTCATTAAAACTTTGGAAAATAATATAAAATAAACTGCAGTTCGGATGGAAAAACTTTGTACATGAAAGTTGCTCAGAACGACGAGACGAATCCGGATACGCAGCCCGTTCATCCGCCATACATCCCTAGCATAGCAAACACGCAACTTTCCCCCTCCGGTTCATCTGTCCGAAAACGTGAAACACCGGGAATACTTTCCCGGATGTTTTCCCCCTTCGTCGGTATCACCCACTACCACGATTGGGCACACCTAGCATCGTTACTTGTCATGTCATGCATCGATATGCATCTGTTTGCATGTTATTCATTGTTTCTTCCCCCTCTTCTCTCCGGTAGACTACGAGACCGACGCTGCTGCTGCCCAGTTCGACTACGGAGTTGACGACCCCTCCTTCTTGCGAGCAACCAGGCAAGCCCCCCTTGATCACCGGATATCGCCTATTCTCCTCTATCTGCTTGCATTAGAGTAGTGTAGCATATTCTTGCTTTCCGTTAATCCTATTACGATGCATAGCGACATTGTTGCTACATATGTTGATACCTTACCTGCAATCCTAATACTTAGTATAGGATGCTAGTTTATCATCTGTGGCCCTACATTCTTGTCGGTCTGCCTTGCTATACTATCGGGCCGTGATCACTTGGGAGGTGATCACGGGTATATACTATACATATATACATATTACAGATGGTGACTAAAGTCGGGTTGGCTCGAAGAGTACCCGTGAGTGATTCACGGATTGGGGGCTGAAAGGACCTTTGTCCCGACGACCCTCCATGTGGATCTTCGTGGCAGAGCGACAGGGCAGGTTGAGATCACCTAGGCGAGAGGTGGGCCTGGCCCTGGTCGGTGTTCGCGGTTGCTTCATAATAACACTCTTAACGAGATCTTGGTATTTGATCTGAGTCTAGCCACTGGCCTATACGCACTAACCAACCACGCGAGAAAGATATGAGCACTCGACGTCGTGGTATCAAACAAAGCCTTCTAGACGTCAGTGACTGAGCAGCGCGCGCCAGATTGGACCGCGTAACGTGACTTCCTTTGTAATGGAGGTTGCTAGGTCTGCTTCCGTCCGCCCTCGCAACGTGCAAGTGTGCAATGGGCGATGGGCCCAGACCCCTGCGCCATAGGAGTTAGACCGGCGTGCTGACCTCTCTATTAGGCCTAGGTGGGGCTGCGACGTGTTGATCTTCCGAGGCCGGGCATGACCCAGAAAGTGTGTCGGCCAAATGGGATCGGCGTGTTGGGTTATGTGGTGCACCCTGCAGGAAGTTTATCTATTGAATAGCCATGTCCCTCGGTAAAAGGACGACCCGGAGTTGTACCTTGACCTTATGACAACTAGAACCAGATACTTAATAAAACACACCCAGACAAGTTCCACAAACAACCCGGTGATCGCTTCCACAGGGCGACGAGGGGAGGATCGCCGGGTAGGATTATGCGATGCGATGCTACTTGGAGGACTTCAATCTACTCTCTTCTACATGCTTTGGAAGGCGGAGGCTGCGAGCGTAGTCTTCGATAGGACTAGCTATCCCCCTCTTATTATGGCATTCTGCAGTTCAGTCCACCGATATTGCCTCTTTACACATATACCCATATGCATATGTAGTGTAGATCCTTGCTTGCGAGTACTTTGGATGAGTACTCACGGTTGCTTTTCTCCTCTTTTCCCCTTTCCTTTCTACGGTTGTCGCAACGGATCTTGGAGCCAGGGCTAGACGCCACCTTCGACGATGATTCCTCTCTTACCGGAGGTGCCTACTACTACGTGGAGGCGGCGGCGACCATGAGTAGTTAGGAGGATCCTAGGCGGGAGGCTGCGCCTCTTCGGTCTCAGATCCCGGTTTGTGCTAGCCATCTTATGGCAACTTGTTTAACTCATGTCTGTACTCAGATATTGTTCCTTCCACTGACTCGTCTATGATTGAGCACTTGTATTCGAGCCCTCGAGGCCCCTGGCTTGTATTATGATGCTTGTATGACTTTTTTTTATTTGTAGAGTTGTGTTGTGATATCTTCCCGTGAGTCCCTGATCTTGATCGTACACGTTTGTGTGTATGATTAGTGTACGATTGAATCGGGGGCGTCACAAGTTGGTATCAGAGCCGACTGCCTGTAGGAATCCCCCTTCCACACTCCTTGGCCGAAGTCGAGTCTAGACATTGTAAAGCTTTTTACTAACATGGTTGTGTGGCTTACAGGCCCATGTCGCCATTGGGTGGTATTAGGATCTTTTACTCATCGCCTATGCTCTGGGACTCTGATCTCTCCTCTATTCGGGTTAAATGGTTTTACTAACTCTAACTCTAGGTTCTCGTAACTACTTCCTCCCGGAAAGCCACTCGATTCAGATGATCGCTTGATGCACTTGAAGATTCTGAAGTTACTCTCCGATGTTCCCTCGATACTTTATGCTCATCGGGTTTGCAACCCTACCACCGAGACATCCCTATGGATAGCTACTTATACTTGCCACCCTTACCTTCATTCTCGATTACTCTTGATACTAGAAGATACCCTGAACTACTTCTCGTTGTTCCGAGAATATGTTCTGCCAATAGCCTTGCAGTTCCTTGCCACCTAAATACCTCCTACGGATAATTTCTCACCCTTCTCGAGTATTCATCCATCCCCAGTTGTTCATATGTTTCATATGATACTTTGAAATTCTATCTGATCATTCGAGAATCCTCTTTAAACTATTGCTCTACATATACTTGTCTGCTTGCATTATGGATGCTTCCCATAGGTCTAGGAACATTCATTAGTCTCCTTTGACAACGTCATTTTGATCCTATTGATTCAACATGAGTGCGAATGCACGCAATCATCGATTGATTCTTTCAAAATTATCCTTCCGGCTGAGATGTCATTTTGAACATGATCTGCTTATCGACCAATCAAATTGTCGTCGATTGTACCCCTAAGTCTATTTAGTTTACCCATCCTTAATTAGAGCGTTTGCTTCCGATCCCTTGAATCAGAAATAATGATTCTTTACATTGAGCTTTGAATTAGTCAGTTGTTTCTATAATCCAATACATTTGTATTGTTTCTTCCTCTGATTGTGTGCCAATGCTCACATCAGCTCCATTATGGACCGTCGGATCCTTTGTTGAATTATCATCCGACAATGTCCTTTGTATACAAAACCTCAAGAAGTTCTTTCACTGATACATAATTCCATTGGTAAATCATATTCTCTGATTTGGCCAAACCATGCTCGGCTTTTGAGCTGGTGATAATTACTCTTGAAATTTGTGGTATATGTTTCCAAGATGCCCCGTTGGGTTGAAGCTATACCTTCTCAAAAACCGTATGAACCTCGAGGGTTTCATAAGTCATACCCTTCTGGTGTTTTACCAGATAATTTTCTACCATACAACTTCTTTGAAGACGAGAAGTGGATGAAAGGTCATGCATTAAAGAAGTGGGAGTCGACCTTGAACTTTGTATTCATGCCCATGGAACCGGTGTGGAACTTATCATGGAAGCTTCTTGCAAAATATTTAATCATTTGGTTAATTATTTCAGTGTCATTAAATTGGATCCCTTGCAGCTATGGTTCTGACCATATTGTTCTCCTTTGATCCCATTTCTCGAGCAAGTTTAAGCATTTGTCTTCTGTGGGTCAGTACCCCAGTCCAACCTTGACTTTGATCTACCGTCGAGTATTACACTTTGGTATCTTGAGAATATCATGGAACTGCATAACTTCTTATGGGTTCATCATCAATTGTTATTTCTCACCGCTTCCAATTTTCCTGGGTTTTGGGTTGTCGTCAACCGAGAACATCGATTTGTGAATCGAATCAATACTGAGATTCAGTACTCCCAGTACTTTGTTGTCGAGATGTTTAATACTCCATCACGTCATTCCTAGCCTGATCGGCTATACAGTATCGTGCTGATTTTAACTATGCTACCTGGTCCTTAATTCCCGGAGCACCACTTTCGGCAATGAGCTAAGCTTACATCGGTCTTCCTCGGCATATCATTTCGCCTTGGACAGCAAGCTTGATTTCAAGTTTGTACTATACTGGTTTCAATAACCTTTCGCTCCATCATTCATTTGACTTGATGTCATCGTCAATCGATTACATCTTCATGAAATCTCGTGACAAATGTGTCGTGAACATCATCAACATTCTGAGCTCTTCTAAGATATCTATCGAATTCTTGATGAAAAATACCACCCTTTGCTCTCGGTGATTTGTGTTATCATCGACCACTTTATTGCCTTTCGTTCAACACAAACTTGTTCGTGTTTTGTGTTATACCTTGAGCTCCTCGCTATCTAGCCCATGTTCTATTTTACCTTGGAGTATTACCATCTCTTTTCGTCAAGAATGTGGTGAGAATTTCACCACCACTTAAGAATTCTTGATATAATAACACTTCTTGCCATCTCCGTTCATTCCTTGGTCTCCGTGTTGTTTTTAACCGGAATACCGACAATTGAGATATGACGCGTGAATTCAAAACTTCTAGCAACCCTATTGCTTTGACGTGAATGGGCGATAGTTTCATTCTAAGTCTTTCGATAATTGAATCACCATTCTAAACATTGATCATGCTATCTAAGCCCATATTATGGGTGCATCTTTCAACCAATGTTTACTTGTGTAGGTTTTCCTCGAGCATGCATAATTATACCATTTGATCTGGCAAATGTTATCTCCTTGTTTACATAATTGTGGAAATCCATCCTTTGGAAATCTCGATGATTTGTTGCTGAGTCCATCAGCCACCTCATCATCCTCTCCTTGGTTTAATGATGAACTATTGTTTCAGGAACCCGCTCCCATAGTTCATTTCTCGAGAATCTTGCAATGTCATTTAGTCGATTTGTTCTTCTCGGACATCCTGAGTCTGAGGTATCATGACACCAATCGGATCTGAATCTCGGTCAGATATGATGGTTGGGACAACTTTCCAGGAGTTATGATGTTGGTCCTTTGATGACCCAGTAATACGATGTCATGCCTAGCCCCCCTAGCTAGAGGACCTGTCATTGTAATTTCTTTTTCAAGGATAACTATTCTTCCATGAGGAAATTGTAAGACTTATTCTACAAGTTATTCCTAATGGATCCTTTGTGTTTCCAAAGTCTGATCTTCACCTGATGACCATGTCAATGCTATTTCGAAGCATGTCTATGGTACTCCGATTTTCAACAAGAACATTTGAAGCCCAATGCTAAATGTTTCTTGCTCAATTATCCAAACACCGCTATATGGGTAATGTCATGAAAATTCCCTCCCCTACCTAAAGAGTTTTCTACATTATATCCTGTCATGGATATCATACTCTGCTTGTCCTCGGGAAGGATATACCCTTGAAATATGTGTTTAAACACATTTTCCTTTTCATTGTTCTGTTAATCTGATAATCGTATTTTCCTTTCCATTGGTTGGTTTAACGTTTCTTGTGATCTATATGATCTAAGCAGTAATATTCTCCTGCTTATGTAAACACCTTGGTGTAGAACTTTGTTAGTAAGACCCTGTTACTATTGTTGATGACATTCTGGTAGCCACCGATGGACGAGAACCTTGCCTATTGGTCCGCCTCGTTTAACGAGCAAGAAAATGGTTCTCTTCATCCCTCGCCCTTGGTACCGATGTTGTCGCCGACATAACCGACAGACTATCCTCTGACATGCCTGGCTTACATGATCGTACAAGATGTCACCGACCTTCATACCTTTAACCACATGGTGGGACCATAACCCATAGTTCCACAGGATCGAAACCTGACTCTCCTGTACACCTTGTTGACAAAGTTATCCCTTGCTCTTGGTTTCGTAGGTAATTCACAAGCCACCTTCCTAGTGATCTATTCTGGTATCAGACACAATACTTATTCTTGTTGCTCTGAACCCCTTTTCACACTCCGTTTCAGGCAACGAGCGATTGCATGCCCGCTCGGAATTTCTCATGCGACCTTCCTACTTTGCTCTCGATATATTATTAAGTTTCAATTTGGGAGGTACTTTCCGCCACCACCCCTGATGTTATCAACCAGATAGACAACCATGCAGAGGTCCGTTCTCTTGGAATACCCCTTTATTCTTCCATAAGTACGATGGAGTCCCCGAAGAAATGATGCTGACTTCATCATGATGGCTGGAAGCAGAGTAATGAAGACGTCAATTTAATGGATCGACCTCATCGAGAAGAGCAACCAACACCAAGAAAACCAGTTAGACTTTCGTAACCAAATCCCTTCCCCCTTACTTCCGCTCCTAAATCTCGGGACGAGATTTCTTGTAGTGGAGGAGAATTGTGACGCCCGGGTAATTAAGCTACAACGACCCTCTGCTAATGATGCCACATCACTTTGATTATTGTTGATGATCTCGCGTCAGTTCGAAACCGATTCAAATTCAAATTCAAAATCAAGCAAACAATAAAAGTTTTCAAATATTAGAACTAAAATGTTCTTAATGGGACAAATAAATCATGGATAATATTGGTGGAGAAACAACATCTTTATAAAACAATTAAATACCCTAAAGTGATTAAAACAGTAGCAAAAACAATTAATTATACCCCTATTATATTTTATAAAATACTAATCTATTTTAGCTAGGTGCCAAACTTATTGTGTCAGTGGTATAATTAATGTTACTATTTTAGGGGCTAATTGAATATTTTACAAAACTAAAACAATTTGGGAAAAATTAAAACAATAAGAGAATAAATAAATGAAAAAGGAAAATAAATGGAAACCAAAAAAAAGGGAAACTTAATCTACTGGGCCATGTGGCCCATTAGGCAAAATAACCTAGCCCAGCCGAGCCTCTCCTCCCTCCTGTTCACGGGAGGGCGTGGCGCTCATCCACCGGCACCATAGCCGGCGATGTGCACGCGTCGGCGATCCCCCGGCCGCGTGGATGGATAAGGCCACCCAAACCCCCCTGGAGAACCCTAGCCTCGCCACTTTTCCTCCCGCTCGATGCCTCCTTCTTCCTCTTGCACTGCCGAGCCATCGACGCCATGGTTCTCTTCGTCCGCATGCTCTCAGTCGTCCCCGCGGGCTGGGACAATTCCAGCAGCGCCTTCGCTGTCCGCCGCGTCGACTACGCAACCGGATTGAGGCCGGGAGGCCACCACATCGACCGGATCGACGCGATCTTCTTCCTCGGTCGTCGCCGCTGCTCATCGTCGATCCGTCGCCTCTGCAGCTCCTAAGCCACCAACGGGCCTCTGTGTGCCTCCGCAGTGAGCTCCTCGGCCGATTCCCCCTCTTCTACGGCTCGATCTGTTGTGTTTGTGGCCGTCCCGTGAGCTTTGTCCACCATGGCAAAAGTTCAGTGTCCGCGTACATGTGCGCTGCTGCTCCTCTGTTGGTGGTGCGTGTTGCTGCTGCCTTCTACCTCCTGCTGCTCGTGTCGTCACGCCCGTGCTCTCGCTTGCTGGCCTCTGAAGCGGCCGGTTGCGCCGGCAGCGCCTACGTGACCACCTACTCGTGGCCTCGCTCCCCACTGCGGTCGCTACCATCCGCGCCCGTCGAGGCCGCCCTGCTTCCCGTGTGCGGCGCTGGCCTCGCTAGCCTCATTGGCTGGAACGAGCCCCAGCCTTGCAGCCTTTGCCAAAGGCCATCGCCACATGGGCCCGACCCGTGTTAACTAGGAAGGCCCTAATTAACTAAGCCTGAACATCCTTTGCTAATTTTCTCAAAAAAATTAAAATTAAAAGCGGCACATGGGTTAATGATGATGGGTCCCATCGACACGTTGACGGTCAGCAGACCCCACATCGACTTCTAACACACGCTGTTGGGTACACTTTGGGTGCACTTGGCTTTTAGTCCATTTAATATCTCGAATTATTAATAAATCCAGAAATTGAGAAATTCATTAAAACTTTGGAAAATAATATAAAATAAACCGTAGTTCGGATGGAAAAGCTTTGTACATGAAAGTTGCTCAGAACGACGAGACGAATCCGGATACGCAGCCTGTTCATCCGCCATACATCCCTAGCATAACAAACACGTAAATTTCCCCCTCCGGTTCATCTGTCCAAAAACGTGAAACACCGAGAATACTTTCCCGGATGTTTCCCCCCTTCGTCGGTATCACCTACTACCACGATTGGGCACACCTAGCATTGTTACTTGTCATGTCATGCATTGATATGCATCTGTTTGCATGTTATTCATTGTTTCTTCCCCCTCTAGTCTCCTGTAGACTACGAGACCGACGCTGCTACTGCCCAGTTCGACTACGGAGTTGACGACCCCTCCTTGCCAGAGCAACCAGGCAGGCCCCCCTCCTTGATCACCAGATATTGCCTATTATCCTCTATACTGCTTGCATTAGAGTAGTGTAGCATGTTACTGCTTTCCATTAATCCTATTCTAATGCATAGCCTGACATTATTGCTACATCTGTTGATACCTTACCTGCAATCCTAATACTTAGTATAGGATGCTAGTTTATCATCTGTGGCCCTACATTCTTGTCGGTCTGCCTTGCTATACTATCGGGCCGTGATCAGTTGGGAGGTGATCCCGGGTATATACTATAAATATATACATATTACAGATGGTGATAAAGTCGGGTTGGCTCGAAGAGTACCCGCGAGTGATTCACGGATTGGGGCTGAAAGGACCTTTGTCCCGACGGCCCTCTATGTGGATCTTTGTGGCGGAGCGACAGGGCAGGTTGAGACCACCTAGGCGAGAGGTGGGCCTGGCCCTGGTCGGCGTTCGCGGTTGCTTCATAATAACACGCTTGACGAGATCTTGGTATTTGATCTGAGTCTGGCCACTGGCCTATACGCACTAACCAACTACGCGGGAAAGATATGGGCACTCGACGTCGTGGTATCAGCCGAAGCCTTCTAGACGTCAGCGACTTAGCGGCGCGCGCCAGATTGGACCACGTAATGTGACTTCCTTTGTAATGGAGGTTGCTAGGTCTGCTTCCGGCCGCCCTCGCAACGTGCAGGTGTGCAATGGGCGATGGGCCCAGACCCCTGCGCCATAGGAGTTAGACCGGCGTGCTGACCTCTCTATTAGGCCTAGGTGGGGCTACGACGTGTTAATCTTCTGAGGCCGGGCATGACCCAGGGAAGTGTGTCCGGCCAAATGGGATCAAGCGTGTTGGGTTATGTGGTGCACCCCTGCAGGGAAGTTTATGTATTCGAATAGCCGTGTCCCTCGGTAAAAGGACGACCCAGAGTTGTACCTTGACCTTATGACAACTAGAACCGAATACTTAATAAAACACACCCAGACAAGTTCCATAGACAACCCGGTGATCTCTTTTCCACAGGGCAACGAGGGGAGGATCGCCGGGTAGGATTATGCTATGTGATGCTACTTGGAGGACTTCAATCTACTCTTTTCTACATGCTGCAAGACGGAGGCTGCCAGAAGCGTAGTCTTCGATAGGACTAGCTATCCCCCTCTTATTCTGGCATTCTGCAGTTCAGTCCACCGATATTGCCTCTTTACACATATACCCATATGCATATGTAGTGTAGATCCTTGCTTGCAAGTACTTTGGATGAGTACTCACGGTTGCTTTTCTCCCTCTTTTCCCCCTTTCCTTTCTACCTGGTTGTCGCAACCAGATGCTGGAGCCCAGGAGCTAGATGCCACCTTCGACGATGATTCCTACTGCACTGGAGGTGCCTACTACTACGTGCGGGCGGCGACGGCGACCATGAGTAGTTAGGAGGATCCCGCGGGAGGCTGCGCCTCTTCGATCTGATCCCAGCTTTGTGCTAGCCATCTTATGGCAACTTGTTTAACTTATGTCTGTACTCAGTTATTGTTGCTTCCGCTGACTCATCTATGATCGAGCACTTGAATTCGATCCCTCGAGGCCCCTGGCTTGTATTATGATGCTTGTATGACTTCTTTTTATTTGTAGAGTTGTGTTGTGATATCTTCCCGTGAGTCCCTGATCTTGATCGTACACGTTTGCGTGTATGATTAGTGTACGATTGAATCAGGGGCGTCACATCATATCTATAGAGAGAATTTACCTTTACTACTCGTGTCGGGTTATCAAGACAATGTGGTTCTTCAACAGGCGGTGTATTAAGACCATGTATTTCTTCAGTAGGTGGTAAATTCTTAACATCTTCAGCTTTAATACCTTTTTCTTTCATTGATTTCTTTGCCTCTTGCATATCTTCAGGACTGAGAAATAAAACACCTCTCTGCTTGGAGTGGGTTTAGGAATAAGCTCAGAGTTGGCTCAATTGGTTCAGAATTGCTTGAGAATTGGCTCGGAAGAGTCAATTATTTTCATTAGTCCACATATTATTCAATAGCAATTCAGCTTCGTCGACTGTTCTTTCCCTGAAAACACAACCAGCACAACTATCCAAGTAGTCCTTGGAAGCATCGGTTAGTCCATTATAAACGATCTCAAGTATTTCATTTTCTTAAGAGGATGATCACGTAAAGCATTAAGTAATCGGAGAAGCCTCCCCCAAGCTTGTGGGAGACTCTCTTCTTTGATTTGCACAAAATTATATATTTCCCGCAAGGCAACTTGTTTCTTATGAGCAGGAAAATATTTAGCAGAGAAGTAATAAATCATATCCTGGGGACTACGCACACAACTAGGAGCAAGAGAATTGTACCAAGTCTTAGCATCACCCTTTAACGAGAACAGAATTATCTTAAGGATATAATAATAGCGGGATTTATCATCATGAGTGAACAAGATGGCTATATCATTCAACATGGTAAGATGTGCCACAATAGTTTCAGATTCAAGGCCATAAAAAGGATCAGATTCAACTAAAGTAATAATTTCAGGATCAACAGAGAATCCATAATCCTTATCAGTAACACAGATAGGTGAAGTAGCAAAAGCAGGGTCAGGTTTCATTCTAGCATTAAGAGACTGTTGCTTCCATTTAGCTAATAATTTCTTAAGATCATATCTATCATTGCAAGCAAAGATAGATCTAGCAGCATCTTCATTCATAACATAACCCTCAGGAACAACAGGCAATTCATAATCATTGGGAGAATTTTCATCATCACTATCATCAATAATAGCATCTTCAATAATTTCATTCCCCCTAATTCTAGCAAGTTGTTCATCAAGAAATTCACCTAATGGCAAAGTAGTATCGCGCACAGAAGTAGTTTCATCATAAGTATCATGCATAGAAGAAGTGGCATCATCAATAACATGCGACATATCAGAATTCATAGCAGTAGCAGGTTTAGGTGTCGCAAGCTTACTAATAACAGAAGGAGAATCTAGTGTAGAGCTAGATGACAGTTCCTTACCTCCCCTCGTAGTTGAGGGCAAAATCTTTCAAGTTCCTCATAGTGATCAACAGATATAAATCCCAAGTGACTTAGAGAATAGAGCTATGTTCCCCGGCAATGGCGCCAGAAATTAGTCTTGATAACCCACAAGTGTAGGGGATCACAACAGCTTTCGAGGGTAAAGTATTCAACCCAAATTTATTGATTCGGCACAAGGGGAGCCAAAGAATATTCTTGAGTATTAGCAGTTGAGTTGTCAATTCCACCACACCAGAATAACTTAGTATCTGTCGTGGTTCTAAGTCTGATAGTAGAATGGGGGGTAGGTATGGAGAGGCAAGATCTTAGCTATGGAGCAGTTGTGAAGACACTGGATGTACGAGTTCAGGCCCTTCTCGGAGGAAGTAATAGCCCTACGTCTTGGAGCCCGGAGGCGGTCGACTGGATTATGCGTGTATGGATTACAAGGGTGCGAACCCTTTCCACTGAGGAGGAGGGTGGCTTATATAGTGTCCGCCAGACCCCTCCGGCCCTCGGTAATGCAGGGTTTAAAGTACATTAAGGCTAGGCGTTACTTGTAATGCCTTACATAAAGTGTCCTAAATGCCATAAAGACTACTTGATTACAGACCGTTTGGATGCAGAGTGGCTCTTGATCTCCTGGTGGTCGAGTGAGTCTTCATGGTCGAGTCCTTCGAGTCCATCGAGTGATGTCCCTCTTGGTTGACTGGAAGGCAGTTTCTTCTGAGGGTGTCCTTGGGAAGGGTACTTAGGTCAGGTCTATGACCCTACCCTAGGTACATGACTTCATCATTAGCCCCCGAATGGATCGGGGTTTGAGTGAGGAAGGAGTTGATAATATCTCTGACCTGCTTTTGTGTTCTGGACATGTATCGTCTTGGACCAATAATCTCTTCTTCGATAACAGCAACTTTTCTTTCAGTCGCCTTGATCCATTCTTTTCTCTCGTCGAGTGAACTTTTGAACTTCGTAATTTCCGAGCGACGGGTCGCAGGAAATCTCTCGTCTGACAGATTGATCTGCTGTTAGCGGATTTTGTGGGATCCGAATTTTGGGAAGCATGCGAAGCGGGGCGGACCGCGGCGCTCGGATGGGATAGGGCATAGACGCCTCGATTCCCGTGCCGTCTTTTTCGCCACGTATCGCGTACGCGCGACTATTTCGGGATGTGTTTGGATTGCCTGGGCCCACTTGTCATCCACTCGGAAGCGGCCCTATAAAATGTGCCGGTGAGGGTTTTTGAACAGTGCCTCCCCACTTCCCCTTCTGTCCTCTCCGCCTCCGCCCACAGCGCCTGCTCTCGCCTACGCCCAACCACTCCTCGTACGCTCCACCGGCAACAATGGTGAAGGAGAAGACGACGGCTCTGGAGCGCGCGAAGAAGGCGACGGCGACGGGGAAGGCGAAAGGGAGAGCGACCAGTCGGGGCGGATCTTCGTCAAGGTCTCGCCTTCCGCACGGTTGGGTTCAAGGGGATTGGATCCGCTCGACCATCACCGAGAAGGATCTCACTGAGATGGCCAACGAGGGCTTGATCCCCCACGGGGCAGAAAGGCTCCCGGGGAACGAGTGGCAACCGCAGCCGCAGGAGGGTGAGTGTGTTCTTCTAGCTACTCACGTCGACCGCGGGTTTTCCCTGTCTTCGAGTGTTTTCTTCCGTGGTTTCTTGAACTTCTTTGGGGCACAACTCCACCATTTCAATCCAAATTCCATCGCCTACCTTGTTGCCTTCATGTCCATGTGTGAGAACTTCCTGGGCTGTCGACCGCACTGGGGTCTCTTTAAGCACATATTCACTTGTCGCTCACAGACAGTGAAAAAGGCGAGTCCAGATGACGATAGGACTAAGGTTATTCAGATGTGCGGGGGTCTTGGGATTCAGATGAGGAGCAAGAGAACTTTTCCGGCCATGACTCTCCCTGAGTCGGTCAGAGGGTGGCAGTCGACTTGGTTCTACTGCCAAGATGAGTCGACGCCGGGGCAGTCGAGTGGTCTCCCTCCGTTTTCCATGGACCGAGTGAGCAAACCGTCTTCTCTGAAAGTGCTCCCTGAGGAGAAAGCCCAAGTGAAAATGCTGATGGAGCGTGTAGTCTAGCTAGTTCGGGAGGGAGTGACGGGCATGGACCTTCTGGAGGTCTTCCTTAGGCGGCGCATCAAGCCACTTCAGTACCGAGGCCACCCAATGTGGTTGTATTGCGGAACTGAGGATGAAACTCGGGTCCATCCGAAGCGGTCGGCACGCCACCACCTCGAGACGTGGATGGCGCGATCACGTGGAATAAGGACAACCCTCGAGGAGCCAGGAGGATTCCGCCACTCGACCATGCCTATACTCCGGACACGGTACACCCGCTTTATCTTCACTTGTAGTCTTGCTATACTCATTCTGCCTTTGCTGCAAATTGGTCGATTGATCTTTGTTTTGTTACCTGCCAGGCCACCACTGAATTATACTCGATGCCGAATGGAGCTCAGACGCTGACTTAGGAGGAGGAAGGAAGTGGGGCGAAAGCCAAGAGGAGTGGGATTCGAATGCTGCTGATGACGATGACGGTGATGATTCTGATGAGGAGGAAGAAGAGGAGGAGGAGGAGGAAGTTGCACCTCCTCAGTCGGAAAGACGCTCGAAGCTCGTCCATGACCCTGCAATCGAGCGTGGTAAGGGGTCGAATCGCCGCCGATCGACCAGCGTCCTCGAACCACTTCTCCGGTGCCGACCGAGAAAGCTCGAAGCAATCCGGTGGGACCATCGAAGCCGGCCAAGGTCTTGCCGAAGATGAAGATGGTGATCCCCACTATCTCAGGGTAATGGTGCTACTTGAGTTTTTCTGTTCCCCATAAACTTATTCTTGGTCGACTCATGAGTCATCCGACTGACTTACAGGCTACTGCGCTGCAACCCGATACCTCAGCTAGAGCCGACGATCATGAGATGGAAGGCGCCGCCACTTCAAAACTGAGTGCGACTTTCGTAATTCTGTCTTCAGTCGATTGGCTCTTGGTTTCTTACTTTGATTCTTTTCTGTAGCTCCGTCTAATGTCGTTATCACCCTTCCTGACGACGACGATGAGGAACCGTTGAAGCAAAGGAGGAGCAGAAAAGCATCTGCCGGCAGGGTGGCTCAGGACGTGCCAACACCCAAGACACTGGTCATGGAGGGAGAGAACATCACTCGACCTACCGTATCTTTTGCGGTGCCGTTGACGAGTGCTGCACAGCCTTCACTTTTCTCGACCCACTACGTCCCAGAGGACCAAGCCAGTGCTGTGAAGGAAGCAATACGCTAGGCTGGAGTCATGATGGAGCAAGTGAAGGCCATCCGAGAAGCCAGCCAGGCAGCCTATGACGCCAGTTCTGCTCTTCAGAGTAACGTTCAGGTCAGTCGGTCACTGCCTGTTCTGTTAGGATATGATGTCTGAATGAAGATTCTTCTTTTCGAAATTCTTAGTGATTGTCCTACACCCAGTGGGTGTGTCGATTGAAATTCCGAACTAGTGGGGGCACGCTGAGTGCACCCACTGGGTGTAATCCCCAAGGCTATGGTGGATCACTGGCGATTGACCATAGTCTTTATATCTTGAACTTTTTCCTTCATTCGATTAGGTGAATGGATTTTCGAACCGGTGGGGCACGCTGAGTGCACCCAGGTGTAGTCCCGAGGCGTGGTCGATCACGCTGGCGATTGACTACGGTCTGAAAAGACGCCTGTTTTTTGTTGTTGTTGGTCGACTGGTCGACTCTATCTTGATAGAACTAGTGGGGGCACGCTGAGTGCACCCACTGGGTGTAGTCCCCGAGACTATGGTCGAATGTTTGCATTCGTCCGTAGTCTTAGAAACTTATGGTTTTTCCTTAGTCACTCGGAAGTGAATTGTCTTTGACATCTGTCGATTGGTTCTTCGTAGAAATCCTGCGACCTTGCGGCTCGTTACACCGAGTTGGAGAACAAACATATCCAACTCGATCTTGATCTAAAGCTGGTCCAGGAGAATTTGGCGAAGGCAAAGGAAGAAGCTAAAGGTATGTTTGGTGAGGCTTTCGACAACTGCTTTTGCTCCTCATTTGATTCAAATTATGACCTTGCTTCAACTTTGCAGGCAAAGTGAAGGAGGCCCAGAAGAAGAAAGACCTTGAGTTGGCTGAGATGCAGAAAACAGCTTTAGAGAAGATCAAGCTCGCAGACGAGAAGTTGGCTTCAGTCACCAAGCTTGAAGAAGAGAACACCAATCTGAAAGCTGCTCTTGCCATTGCCAACAAGGAGGTCAGTCGACTGAAAAGTGATAAAATTGCCCTGAGTGACAAGGCCAATGAGTTGGTGGGGAAGAAGAACGATCTGGAGGCTTATCTGGGTGGACTCGCCAAGAAGCTATTCTTCATGCTCGAAGGTAATCTTTTGCACCAAACAGGTATTCCAACTATGATCTTTCCATTCGACTGTTGTCTTGACTCGGTGGTTGTGCTTGCAGAATTTTGCCAAAACTTTGAAGAGGAGACTGGTCAACTGGAGCCTAACTTGGACCCCATCAACTCTCCGGTGAATGATGAAGTCGCCATGAACATGCTCCGGCTAGAATCTCGTGTTGCTGCCATTGTTGATTATCTCGCAAGGCTGAAGGTTGACACTTCCCGCATCGACGCTATGCTCTGGCCCAGGGAGACGCTCCAGAATGACCTCGAGTCTCTGATGACTCGACTGAACACAGTCCCAAGTCGAGTGCAGGAGTGGAAGAAGTCTTCGCCAAAAGGTGCAGATGTCGCTTTATCTCTGGCCCGCGTCCATTGCAAGGATGCACGAGAGGACAAGATGGCGGCTCTTCGGGTGGCTAACACCAAGAAGCATGATTTCCGGTCTTTTATGGAGACTTTCATCGCCGCTGCCACTCGGATCGCTGATGGAATCGACCTTGACGAGTTTGTTGCACCTTCCAGCCCTCCACAGGAGGGGTAAAAAACTTCTTAAGCTCGACACTTTAAATTTGCCTCGGTATGCCGAGTGATTTTGTAACCAATAAACCTTAACAGGCTTAGCGCCTGAGCACTTTCGGTTCCGTTAGGTGTTATCCGAATTTGGATTTGACGTTTTAAATATTCTTGCCTTTGGTTTGAGGTGTCTTTTGCAGGTTAAAGCGAGGTGCTTATTGCAATCGACTTGTTCCCCAATTCACTTAGGCAAGCACTGGGCTGCAGCTAAGCCTCCGAGTGGGAGGTCTGCTCTCCACTCGGTAGATTTTTAAAACTTAGGCGAGCACTGAGCTGCAGCTAAGCCCCCCGAGTGGGAGGTCTCCTCTCCACTCGGTAGGATTTTTTTAAAACTTTGGCGAGCACTGAGCTGCAGCTAAGCCTCCGAGTGGGAGGTCTGCTCTCCACTCGGTAGGATTTTTAAAACTTAGGCGAGCACTGGGCTGCAGCTAAGCCCCCGAGTGAGAGGTCTGCTCTCCCCTCGATAGGATTTTTTAAAACATAGGCGAGCACTGGGCTGCAGCTAAGCCCCCGAGTGAGAGGTCTGCTCTCCACTCGGTAGGATTTTTTTAAAACTTAGGCGAGCACTGGGCTGCAGCTAAGCCCCCGAGTGGGAGGTCTGCTCTCCACTCGATAGGATTTTAAGGTGTCTTTATGGAAGGCACATTGTACTTGTGGCATAGCTCGGAGGAGAGGGTAGCAGTCGACCTGCACCTCGTCTTCCTTGCGAGTGCATGTTGTACTTGTGGCGTAGCTCGGAAGAGAGGGTAGCAGTCGACCTACACCTCGTCCTCCTCGCGAGCGCACGTTGTACTTGTGGCATAGCTCGGAGGAGCGGGCAGCAGTCGACCTGCACCTCGTCCCTCTCGAGAGCGCATGTTGTACTTGTGGCGTAGCTCGGAGGAGAGGGTCGCAGTCGACCTGCACCTCGTCCCCTGGCGGAGCGCACGTTGAATTTGAACTTAGGCGAGTACTTGGACTGCAGCTAAGCCTCCGAGCGGGAGTCTGGCTCACCACTCGGTAGGATTTTATTGAAACTTAGGCGAGTACTTGGACTGCAGCTAAGCCCCGGAGTGGGAGTCTGGCTCACCACTCGGTAGGATTTTATTGAAACTTAGACGAGTACTTGGACTGCAGCTAAGCCCCCGAGTGGGAGTCTGGCTCACCACTCGGTAGGATTTTATTAAAACTTAGGCGAGTACTTGGACTGCAGCTAAGCCCCCGAGTGGGAGTCTGGCTCACCACTCGGTAGGATTTTATTGAAACTTAGGCGAGTACTTGGACTGCAGCTAAGCCCCCGAGTGGGAGTCTGGCTCACCACTCGGTAGGATTTTATTGAAACTTAGGCGAAACGGATTCGCAGCTAAGCTCCCGAGTGGGAGGCTGGCTCACCACTCGGTAAGGATTTTTTTTACAGACTTAGGCGAACCGGATTCGCAGCTAAGCCACCCACTGAGGGGGAAATTTTACTGAACAAATAAAAGTGACAAAAATCATTGGGGAAATTATGACACTATTATCTTGCAACACATGAACTACAGAAGTACTTTTATTACAACTCATCTGAGTGAAAACTTAAGTGTAAAATGGGCGGAGTAACTCTGCGTTCCAAGCTCGGGGCTCGTCGATTTTGTGTTCGACGTTGTAGAGATGGTACGCTCCGTTGTGGAGAACCTTGGTAACGATGAAGGGTCCTTCCCAAGAAGGAGCAAGTTTATGTGGTTTCTGCTGATCCACTCGGAGAACCAAATCTCCTTCCTGGAAGGCTCGACTCTTCACATTTTTGGCGTGGAAGCGACGCAAGTCTTGTTGGTAGATGGTCGATCGGATCAGAGCCATCTCCCTTTCTTCCTCTAAAAGGTCGACTGCATCCTGCCGCGCCTGTTCCGCTTCAGCTTTGTTGTAGAGCTCGACTCGAGGAGCATTGTGGAGCAGATCACTCGGCAAGACTGCTTCAGCTCCATAGACCAAGAAGAATGGAGTTCTTCCAGTCGACCGGTTGGGCGTGGTCCTTAGACCCCAAAGCACCGAGGGAAGTTCGTCGACCCATGCTCCAGCAGCATGCTTGAGGTCGCGCATCAGTCGGGGTTTCAGCCCTTTGAGGATCAAGCCATTGGCTCGCTCCGCTTGTCCATTCGACTGGGGATGGGCGACTGAAGCATAGTCAACTCGTGTGCCTTGAGATGTGCAGAATGCCCTGAATTCCTCCGAATCGAAGTTTGATCCATTGTCAGTGATGATGCTATGTGGGACTCCATATCTGAATATCGCCTCGATGAAACCGATGCCAGATCGGCGTCAAGGTTCTTGATGGGTTTAGCCTCAATCCACTTCGTGAACTTGTCGACTGCTACCAGCACATGTGTGAAATCGCTTCGACCTGTTCTCAAGGGACCCACCATATCCAGCACCCATACTGCGAAGGGCCAGACGAGTGGTATGGTCTTCAAAGCTGACGCAGGCTTGTGTGACATGTTGGACTAAAAATGACATCCCTCTCACTTGTCCACTATCTCCTTTGCCATCTCATTCGCCATTGGCCAATAAAATCTGGCTCAGTATGCTTTGGCCACGATGGTCTGAGAGGACGCATTGTGGCCACAGGTCCCTGAGTGGATGACATCAAGGATTATCCGACCTTCTTCTGGCGTTATGCACTTCTGACCAACTCCAGTCGCACTCTCTCTGTATAGCTGTCCCTTGATCACGGTAAAGGCTTTGGATTAGCGGACGATCTGTCGAGCCTCTTCCTCGTCCTCCGGGAGCTCCTTTCTCAAAATATACGCAATGTACGGTATTGTCCAATCGGGAGTGATCACTAAAGCCTCCATGACCAAGTCGACCACTGCTGGAACTTCAACCTCAGTCGGATCTGTGGCACTCTTGGGCTGCGGAGCTTCTTCAGTAAAAGGATCTTCTTTGACTGATGGAGTATGGATATGCTCCAAGAACACACCACTGGAAATGGCTTCTCTCTTGGAACCTATCTTTGCCAAATCATCAGCCGCTTGATTTTTCAGTCGGGGTGTATGATGGAGCTCTAACCCCTCAAACTTCTTTTCAAGCTTCCTCATTTGCATTACAAAAGATCCAACATGGCTGGGCTTCTAACGTCCCACTCCTTCATCACTTGGTTGACCACCAAATCTGAGTCGCCATAAACCATAAGGCGACGGATGCCGAGTGAAATGGCCATGCGCAACCCATACAAAAGGGCCTCGTATTCTGCCTCATTGTTGGAGGAATCAAAGTGAATCTGGAGCACATATCTGAGCTTATCTCCTCTAGGGGAAACCAAGACTACCCCAGCACCGGAACCATTTAACATCTTAGAGCCATCAAAAAACATGGTCCAATGCTCCGAGTGAACTTGAGTCGGCTGCTGTTGTTCGATCCACTCGGCAAGGAAATCTGCTATTGCTTGAGACTTAATGGCTTTCTTTGCCTCAAACTTGATATCAAGGGGAAGGAGTTCAATTTCCCATTTCGCCACTCGACCAGTTGGATCTCTGTTGTGTAATCTCGAAAGTGGAGCGTCGGCGACGATCGTAATGGAATGATCAGAGAAATAATGAGCAACCTTCTTTGTGGTCATGTAGATCCCATACACAAGCTTCTGATAATGAGGATATCTTTGCTTTGATGGAGTCAAAACTTCAGAGAGATAATACACTGGGCGCTGAACTTTGAAGGCTTTCCCTTCTTCTTCCCGCTCAACCGTAAGTATTGTACTGACGACTTGTCCTGTGGCTGCGATATAAAGCAACAGAGGCTCTTTGCTGATTGGAGCAGCAAGCACCGGCTGGGTGGAGAGCAGAGCTTTTAGCTCGGCAAACGCTGCATCAGCTTCTGGAGTCCACTCGAACTTGTCTGCCTTCTTCATCAGTCGGTAAAGAGGCAATGCCTTTTCACCGAGGCGAGAGATGAATTGACTTAACGCGGCCAAGCATCCAGTAAGTTTTTGGATGTCGTGCACTCGCACAGGGCATTTCATTCGGAGTATAGTGCCAACTTTTTCTGGGTTAGCATCGATTCCTCGTTCGGAAACAAGAAAACCGAGTAACTTTCCACCTGGAACTCCAAACGTGCACTTTGACGGATTGAGCTTGATATCATACCTCCTGAGATTGGCAAATGTTTCGGCGAGGTCAGTCAATAGGTCGGAACCCTTTCGTGACTTGACCACAATATCATCCATGTACGCTTCAACGTTCCGACTGATTTGAGTGAGTAAACACTTCTGAATCATCCTCATGAACGTGGCTCCGGCGTTCTTGAGGCCGAATGGCATGGTGATATAGCAGAAGCACCCGAATGGAGTGATGAAAGTTGTTTTTATCTCATCGGGTCCGTATAGATGGATCTGATGGTACCCGAAATAAGCGTCTAGAAAAGACAATCTCTTGCATCCCGCAGTCGAGTCAACAATTTGATCGATGCGAGGGAGAGGAAAATGATCTTTCGGGCAGGCCCGATTGATGTGTTTGAAGTCGATGCACATGCGGAGTGACTTGTCCTTCTTGGGAACCATGAGGACATTGGCGAGCCACTCGGAGTGGTATATCTCTCGGGTAAATCTTGCCGCCAATAGTCGAGCCACTTCCTCACCAATGGCTTTTCTCTTCTGGACGGCGGACCACCGAAGATGTTCTTTGACCGGTTTTGCAGTTGAGTCGACTCTAAGGCGATGCTCAGCCATCCCACAGGAACACCGGCATGTCGCCAGCTTCCATGCAAAGATGTCCCGCTTCTCACGGAGGAACTGGATGAGCGCTTCTTCCTATTTAGGGTCGAGTGTTGTGGCAATATGGGTCGGAGCTGCATTGGGGTCGGTCGGGTGAATGTGAACGGGCTTTGTCTCACCAGATGACTGAAACGATGACTCTGTGGTAGGCTTCTTAGCCCGCAACAAATCACTCGGATCTGCATTTTTCTTGTATCCCTCCAGCTCGACCGTTGTCACCTGGGAATCGGCAATTTTCGAGCCTTTTTGGAAACACTCTTCTGCTTTTTTCCGATCACCAGTGATAGTGATCACGCCTTTGGGACCGGGCATCTTCAGTTTGAGGTACACGTAACATGGTCGAGCCATGAACCGTGCGTAAGCTGGTCTCCCCAAAATAGTGTGGTAAGCGCTCTGAAAGTCCACGACTTCAAACGTCAGCTTCTCTTTGCGGAAATGCTTTGAATCACCGAACACCACGTCCAGAGCTATTTGGCCGAGTGACTCGGCTTTCTTTCCAGGTATAACTCCATGAAAACTCATGTTGCTGGTGCTCAGTCGGGACATCGGAATGCCCATCCCTTTCAGCGTGTCCGCATATAATAAGTTCAGTCCACTACCACCATCCATTAGCACCTTCGTGAGTCGAGTGCCTTCGACGACCGGGTCGACCACCAAAGCTTGCCTCCCAGGGGTGGCTATATGAGTCGGGTGATCGGACTGGTCGAATGTAATGGGAGTTTGGGACCATCTTAGATAACTGGGTGTTGCCGGGGCGACCATGTTCACCTCATGGTTGATAACCTTCAGTCGGCTCTTGCTTTCTACATCCGCAAAAATCATCAGAGTGGAGTTAACATGAGGATATCCTCCCTCACTGTCCTCCTTGTCTTCGGCCTTGTCCGACTCCTTTTCCTTGTCCTTGGGCTGTTTACCTTGGAACTGCTGGATCGGGGCCAAGGCCTCAAGGCGAGTGGTATGCTTCGGGTAAATGAAATTACCCTCTTCGTCTTTCTTCGTGTGGATGTGGCATGGCAGATCCATCACGTCATTTCCTTCTTTATCCTTCACCTTCTTGGGGTTCCAGGATCCTTTGGGTTTTCCCTTGAACTTGCCCTGAGTCACGGCCAGAGCCTCCCCAGGAGCCGCTGGTTCGGCCTTTCGCTTCTGCTTCCGACTGTAGTTCCCTTTCTCCGACTGACTCGGCTTGTACTTGCCGCTTCGGAGTCGGTCCTCCTCTTCACCATTGGCATACTTGGTGGCAATTTCCATCATTCGACTCAGGGTCATATCTCCGGTCCGCCCAAATTTCAAACTTAACTCTCTGTTTTTAACACCATCCTTGAAAGCGCAGACTACCTGATGATCAGACACGTTCTCCACGGTATGATGCAAAGTAATGCATCTCTGAATGTACTCTCTTAAGGTTTCATTCGACTTCTGCACGTAGACTTGCAGCTCTGTCAACCCAGCTGGTCGCTTGCAGGTTCCCTCAAATGTCCTGACGAACACTCGGGAAAGATCTTCCCAAGTGTAAATGCTGCTCGGAGTTAACTGATTCAACCATGCCCTGGCTGAACCTTCCAGCATGAGTGGTAGGTGCTTCATAGCCACCTCGTCATTCCCGCCGCCGATCTGTACAGCCACTCGGTAGTCCTCAAGCCAAGTTTCAGGCTTAGACTCACCGGTAAACTTGCTTACTCCAGTCGCCAACCTGAAGTTGGGGGGAATCACCGTGGCTCTGATAGCCCTGCTGAAACATTTCGGACCTGAAACATGCACTTGGCTGCTAGTGGGCGCATCTCTGTCGTGGCCACCTTGATGAGCCCTGTTTCGATCGACCAAGCCTTGCACGATGATGGATCGTGCGTCAAAGCCTGGTTCCCGAGGGTCGACCGGAGCTCTTCGCCCCACACTGAGTTGACGCCTGTCATCTTGTTGCTGAGGAGCGTAAGACCCGCCTCTCGGAGGAGGAGTGGGCACTTGACGCCTATCATCACGATCATAACGGTCACCATACTGGTCTCGTCGATTCTCGCGTCTTTCACGCCGCGGAGGTGATCTAGGGCTATGAGCCGACTGAACCATATTCGCAGCGACGGATCGACTGTGAATCCTGTTGCGTGACTATGACACTGCTGAATTCTGATCTCCTGCTGCCCGGAGCAAATCTCTAATCTGCATCAAGCCTCTGCCAGCCTCCGACTGAGAGGGCTGAATTGACTCTGCTATACGGGTTGCAGCTGCTAAATTCTGAATCGGGGTTCGATATACCTGAGTCGGCGGGAAGAGTTGACGTCGACTGGAGTCGGGTACTCGTTGCCGCGCACACTCGTCGAGTGCTCGCTGGAGATTCTCCAGACGAGCGCGTTCAGCCAAGTTGGCCAAACGCGCCTCTTCCAAGGCACAAGCTTCGGGGGTTTCTCCTGCGATAGGAGTATGCAGGGCATCCATGTTCCTGCAGCGAAGTTATTCCCTTTGCAGGGAGTTAAGTGGCTCGGGTTGATATTCCTCATGGACTTGAGCGGGGTCACCTCCACCGTCCGCTCCGTCATCACGGGGGAAGCCGGGAGGGCTACGAGGTCCGTTGACCATCAAGACCTCAGCCGCTGGATCACTGCTATCGCACTCGGATGCAGTCTCTACGGAGCCAGTCGATAGATCGAACAGGCCATAGAGGGATTCGTCGGGCTCGATTGCCGCGACTTGGGTGGTAGCCATCTGGCGAGCCGCCGCGTGCTTCACCCACCGCTGGAGTCTCGACCGACCAGATCGCTTATACCAAGGGAAACAGGAGGAGGATGACGGCGAAGTCGACCGATATGGAGTCGACGGTTGCCGCAGTAGAACACCGCGGACACATGCACGAAAATGCATCGCACCGCGGACGGGGAGCGCGTTGATGTCGAGTGGAGCCTCCTGGAGCCAAGCGGAGGCGTCGGCAATGAAGGTGAGAGCGCCGAGACGGATCTCGCGGCCCTCGACCAAAACTCCACCAGCAACCATGATGAAAGTAATCGGAACAATTGCAACTTCTCCAAAAAATCGCTAAGACACCTGCCCCACGGTGGGCGCCAACTGTCGTGGTTCTAAGTCCGACAGTAGAATGGGGGGTAGGTATGGAGAGGCAAGATCTTAGCTATGGAGCAGTTGTGAAGACACCGATGTACGAGTTCGCACCCTTCTCGGAGGAAGTAATAGCCCTCGTCTCGGGCCCGGAGGTGGTCGATTGGATTATGCGTGTCTCGGATTACAAGGGTGCGAACCCTTTCCACCGAGGAGGAGGGTGGCTTATATAGTGTCCGCTGCACCCCTCCGCCCTCGATGTCTGCAGGTTTAAAGTACATTAAGGCTAGGCGTTCTTGGTAACGCCTTACATAAAGTGTCCTAAATGCCATAAAGACTACTTAATTACGCACCGTTTGGATGCAGAGTGGCTCTTGATCTCCGGTGGTCGAGTGAGTCTTCATGGTCGAGTCCTTCGAGTCCGTCGAGTGAAGTCCCTCTTGGTCGACTGGAAGGCAGTTTCTTCTGAGGGTGTCCTTGGGAAGGGTACTTAGGTCAGGTCTATGACCCTACCCTAGGTACATGACTTCATCAGTATCTGCAGCAAAGTATTTAGTAGCAAAGTAATATGATAATAAAGGTAACAGTGGCAAAAGTAATATCTTTGGGTTTTGTAGTGATTGTAACAATAGCAACGGAAAAGTAAATAAGCGAAACACAAGATGTGAAAAGCTCGTAGGCAATGGATCAGTGATGGATAATTATGTCGGATGCGATTCCTCATGTAATAGTTATAACATAGGGTGACACAGAACTAGCTCCCGTTCATCAATGTAATGTAGGCATGTACTCCGTAAATAGTCATACGTGCTTATGGAAAAGAACTTGCATGACATCTTTTGTCCTACCCTCCAGAGGCAGCGGGGTCCTAGCGGAAACTAAGGGATATTAAGGCCTCCTTTTAATATAGAACCGGAACAAAGCATTAGCACATAGTGAATACATGAACTCCTCAAACTATGGTCATCACCGAGAAGTATCTCGATTATTGTCACTTTGGGGTTGTCGGATCATAACACATAATAGGTGACTATAGACTTGCAAGATAGGATCAAGAACACACATATATTCATGAAAACATAATAGGTTCAGATCTGAAATCATGGCACTCGGGCCCTAGTGACAAGCATTAAGCATAGCAAAGTCATAGCAACATCAATCTCAGAACATAGTGGATACTAGGGATCAAACCCTAACAAAACTAACTTGATTACATGGTAAATCTCATCCAACCCATCACCGTCCAGCAAGCCTACGATGGAATTACTCACGCACGGCGGTGAGCATGATGAAATTGGTGATGGAGGATGGTTGATGATGACGACTCTGACGAATCCCCTCTCCGGAGCCCCTAGCAGACTCGGATCAGCCCTCCGAGAGAGATTAGGGCTTGGCGGCGGCTCCGTGTCGTAAAACGTGATGAAACTTTCTCTCTGATTTTTTCTCCCCGAACCTGAATATATGGAGTTCGAGTTGAGGTCGGTGGAGGTCCAGGGGGCCCACGAGACAGGGGGGCGCGCCCAGGGGGAGGGGACGCGCCCCCACCCTCGTGGACAGGGTGTGGGCCCCTTGGTCTTGATTTTTTCGCTAGTATTTTTTATATTTTCCAAAAAGTCCCTCCGTGGATTTTCAGGACATTCCGAGAACTTTTGCTTTCTACACATAAAACAACATCATGGCAGTTCTGCTGAAAACAACGTCAGTCCGGGTTAGTTTCATTCAAATCATGCAAGTTAGAGTCCAAAACAAGGGCAAAAGTGTTTCAGAAAGTAGATACGTTGGAGACGTATCAACGTCGATGGCGCATTCCGCTATAGCGCCTTCCCGAAGCGAAGGCGGGTTCTACTGAACCCACCTCCACTTACACACGTCAGCAGAGCCTGATTGGTGGGGTTGCTGGTCCCACTGACTGGCCTTCTTCTTCCTCGCACGGCCTCCCATGCCACAGGAATAGAGGAGGCGAGGCCAAGCTCGTCCCGGCGACCAGGGGCACCGCTGTTGGTGCCTGGTGCACCAACACGCTCGGGGGATAGGGCTGCAACCCCCTGGATAGGTCTTGGGCCCTGGGAAGGTCGAGGTCAAGAGCGACGTCGGCCATGGCAGAAGATGGCGACAGCAATGATGGGCTCAGTGCTACGAACACTGGGAGGAGTGACCAGAGTGCGGGGGAGCTCCTGATGTCGGTGGGGATGCTCTAGAATGATGAAGTGGGGAGGAGGGTGTCTTGATGGCGTGAATTTAGGCGGAGGCAACGGCGTTCATTCTGGCCATGGAGGTGCATGGAGGGCATGGGGAGAAGAGTGGGTCAGTCCAGGAGGTGTATAGGAAGGAGACAGAACGAATGGCGTGTGAGGGTGAGCTCAGGCATGCCTTATATGGCGAGGCCATGGCGCACCATGGGAAGAGCTCACGGGTGCCTGCAGGAGTGACCATGGAGATCGAGGGAGGAGGCCTAGGGCACTCAACGATGTTTGTGGGGGGAGGGGTAGTGTAGGGTCATGGAAGGGAGAGAGAGCAGGGCGACTCTAGGCGTTCCCACACGAGTGCATCGACTAGCGAGCTCGGGCAAGCTCGACGAAGGGTAAACGACGGCGAGTGAGAAGGGGCCCGACATCTTGGCACGCTGCGAACGTCGAGACGGTCTTGAAGGACATGATTCTGAAGCCCAAGGCCGTCGGCTGCCTTGGAATGGGCAAGCTACAGTGCGGTGGTGCACTGTAGCATGCTCCAAAGCGTGATCTCTGCACGCCATGGCATTGTTTATGTGCCATGGGCGTGTCCACTAGTGTCCTGGGGTTTTGGGGGTGATTAAACAAAGTGTATGAGGCATTGGATGCTCTAGAGAACCACTCAGAGAGAGGGGAGGTTGAGAGAGGGCAGAAATGGAGTTGTCCAGAAAGAGAAAATGGGGTTTTCACCCACCAATAATTGAGGCATGATCTAGAAGCTTTTACCAAAGGTTGAGGGTGACTAGTAAGAGCTCTGGTAAAAATTTAGGCTCAAGGAGAATCCATTGGGGGCTTCAAGTATTGATATCAAAATTATGGCAGAAGGTGTTTGATGGTGATTTGGGCTAGTTGCACTAATATAATTCATGTGACAAGAGGTGATGGCCATGATCATGTGACAATGTGGTAGAAATTTGAGCTGATTAGGAGCAAGTTGGCAATGTAACTTTTTTAAACCCTAGAAATGGGCAGAAACAGTTTTGGCAAGATTTGATCAAGCTAATTTGTTCTCCTTGATGCACCATTTGGCCTGGGAGAATTATTAGGCCATTTGAGCATGTGTACCAAGTTTGAGAATAGTTGTACATGTTTGGCATTGTAAAGTTGCTCAAACTAGAAAATAGAGAGAGATGGTTTTGAGGGAATTTGGTGATGTTACCTTGTTCTCCAAGACATGAGACTTGGCAAGATCATCAAATATGGAATTTTCGACATGCTAGAAATTTATTGGAATTAATTGAGAATATTTCCTTTGTAAATATGTCAAAAGCTTGAAATATCCAGAAAGGGTAATTGGGGTTTTTAACCAATATTTTCTTAATGACCATGTGTTAAACTCATGTATATGAACAATATATATTCACTTAGTTTCCCTAAATTTTCTCATATATTTTTGAAAAATTAAAATAAATTTAACCTATTAAAGACCATTTCTGGCCTTATGAAAAAGCCTTTAAATAAAATAGCAAAATAACTTTTAAAATAATATTTTTGTGGTTTATGGGAGTCCTATATCTAACAAGAGTCAATTATACCGTTTAAAAGATTTTTTTTACACCCTAAATTAAGTACTTATAGTTCAAGTCTCAATTCAGGGGGTTTTGGAAAACCTTGTTTAGAAAATACTTTTTGGCCAAATTATTTTTGCAAGAAAATATTTTTATGTCCTATACACATGGCATGATCATTGGGCAAAGTTTTAGATCAAGTAGAAGAATTATAAGAGTTGGATTATTTATTTGATTTTCTAGAGCACTCGAAAACAACAAAAACAGAAATCCAAATCGAAGGCAAATCAACACAAAAGTTTTTGTTGGATCCAATTCGTATGCTTGATTAACCTAGGTGTTGTGTCATGAGAATCAAAGTGTGACAGACCTAACCCCCTTACAAGAATCTCGTCCCCGAGATTCCTAAACTAGGCTCTAAAGAGGTAAGCAAACTTGGATCTGAGATAGTCTTCATGTTCCCATGTTGCTCCTCCTTTGATGTGGTCGCTCCACGGGATCTTGAAGTGCCTGGTGATACGGCCTCGAGTGCATCGTTTTGGCTTCATCCGAGATGTGAACATGATCCTAGCAATGCATTAGTCCTGACTTGGCTATGTATTCCATAATCGAGAGGGTCAAGGGCTTGATGAACGAGGTTCGGGTAAGGGGTCTGGCTTGGTTGCGTATTCCATAATTGCAATATGTTGCAAGGTAGTGTGTCTATGTGCTTGCCCTGGAGTAGCTGATGTGCGAGTGAAAGTTGTCTTCTCATGCTCCTTCTTATTCGTCATTGTTTCCCAACCATAATGGTTCTCTATTTCGCTTGGGTAAGAATGTTTTTTGCTGCAGGAGAGCGCTCTGAGGAGTCCAACTCCTTCAAGGAAAAACCTTACACTTGAGAAACGTGGCAATCAATGCCTTTGGGGCTTGTCCTAAATAGGACTAGGCTGCTCCTCACTCTTCTTGGACCAATAAGTATACCATCCATAAGGACAACAACGTATTTCTCCAAGTATCTCAGCTTGTGATCATAATTGTCCTGCTAAATCGAATTTACTCAAGGAAGAAGTAAATTATGCTACTCTATCAACTTGATCCATCAAGTTCATCTACCATCATGAAAGTCTCGTATTACACCAAAGGGTCTCATCTACTTCTCCAAGAAATCTATTATAGCCTTATCAAATCATTAGTCTACTAATCATGTATCCTCAAAACGATCTTCCCTATGGCATCATCACATCAAGTGCTAGCTTAAGGATATAATGTGTTTGTTCACCATGATCACTAGTTCCATAATGAGCCTAGAGTTAAGCAAGGGCTGTTGAAGCTCAAATGGTTCTCTTGCAAATCTGCGGGTTAAGGACATGGTTAGGGGTTTGAGTTGGGGTAACTTGTGTGGTCTAGAGTAGGCTAGGGAAGGGTTTTTCATTCTTGAGGGGAGGCATAATTCTACAGGGTTGCACTTAGTTTGATAGGTTGTCGCAAAAGTCTTGAGTTCCAGTTGTTGGTTGAGGTGGAATATTTGGCGCATCTTGTCTTGCTGGTCTTCAGTTGACGAGATAGGTGAGAGGGAAAACGTATCATAAGGGGAGTTCCTATAGGGGGTGGTATAGTGCAAGAGTTAACCAAACAAATGCGGAAATGGCCAAACACAAAAATAAGATAAGTAGGTGATATAGTCATGTACTTATTGTTGGAAATATGCCCTAGAGGCAATAATAAAAGGATTATTATTATATTTCCTTGTTCATGATAATTGTCTTTATTCATGCTATAACTGTATTATCCGGAAATCGTAATACACGTGTGAATACATAGACCATAATATGTCCCTAGTAAGCCTCTATTTGACTAGCTCGTTGATCAACAGATAGTCATGGTTTCCTGGCTATGGACATTAGATGTCATTGATAAAGGGATCACATCATTAGGAGAATGATGTGATGGACAAGACCCAATCCTAAGCATAGCACAAGATCGTGTAGTTCGTTTGCTAGGGCTTTTCCGGTGTCAAGTATCTTTTCCTTAGACCATGAGATCGTGTAACTCCCGGATACCGTAGGAGTGCTTTGGGTGTACCAAACGTCACAACGTAAACGGGTGACTATAAAGGTGCACTACAGGTATCTCCGAAAGTGTTTGTTGGGTTGACACGGATCGAGACTGGGATTTGTCACTTCGTATGATGGAGAGGTATCTCTGGGCCCACTCGGTAATGCATCATCATAATGAGCTCAAAGTGACCAAGTGTTTGGTCACGGATCATGCATTATGGTACCAGTAAAGTGACTTGCCGGTTACGAGACTGAACGAGGTATTGGGATACCGACGATCGAGTCTCGGGCAAGAAACGTACCGATTGACAAAGGGAATTGTATACAGGGTTGATTGAATCCTCGACATCGTGGTTCATCCGATGACATCATCGAGGAGCATGTGGGAGCCAACATGGGTATCCAGATCCTGCTGTTGGTTATTGGCCGGAGAGCCGTCTCGGTCATGTCTGCGTGTCTCCTGAACCCGTAGAGTCTACACACTTAAGGTTCGGTGACGCTAGGGTTATTAGGAACACTTGTATGTGATTACCGAATGTTGTTCGGAGTCCCGGATGAGATCCCGGACGTCAGGAGGAGTTCCGGAATAGTCCGGAGGTGAAGATGTATATATAGGAAGTGCTATTTCGGCCATCGGGAAAGTTTCGGGGTCACCCGGTATTGTACCGGGACCACCGGAAGGGTCTCGGGGGTCAACCGGGTGGGGCCACCCATCCTGGAGGGCCCCGTGGGCTGAAGTGGGGAGGGGACCAGCCCCTGGTGGGCTGGAGCGCCCCCCCTGGGCCCCCTTCTGCGCCTAGGGTTGGGAACCCTAAGGGAGGTGGGCCACCCATCCTGGAGGGCCCCGTGGGCTGATGTGGGGAGGGGACCAGCCCCTGGTGGGCTGGTGCGCCCCCCCGGGCCCCCCTCTGCGCCTAGGGTTGGGAACCCTAGGGGAGGGGGCGCCTCCACTTGCCTTGGGGGGCACTCCACCCCCCTTGGCCGCCGCCCCCCTAGAGATCCCATCTCTTGGGCCGGCCACCCCCCTGGGGGCCTATATAAAGGAGGAGGGAGGGAGGGCAGCCGCACCCCTGAGTCTTGGCGCCTCCCTCCCCCTGCTACACCTCTTCCTCCTCCCGCGGTTGCTTGGCGAAGCCCTGCCGGAGTACTGCTTCTCCACCACCACCACGCCGTCGTGCTGCTGCTGGAGTCTTCTTCCTCAACCTCTCCTTCGCCCTTGCTGGATCAAGAAGGAGGAGACGTCATCCGCTCCGTACGTGTGTTGAACGCGGAAGTGTTGTCCGTTCAGCACTTGGTCATCGGTGATTTGGATCACGGCAAGTATGACTCCATCATCCCCGTTCTCTTGAACGCTTCCGCTCGCGATCTACAAGGGTATGTAGATGCACTCCTATCACTCGTTGCTTAGATGAACTCATAGATGGATCTTGGTGAAACCGTAGGAAAAATTTTAATTTTCTGCAACGTTCCCCAACAGTGGCATCATGAGCTAGGTCTATGCGTAGTTCTCTATTGCACGAGTAGAACACAATTTTGTTGTGGGCGTAGATGTTGTCAACTCTCTTGCCGCTACTAGTCTTATTTTGCTTCAGCGGTATTGTGGGATGAAGCGGCCCGGACCGACCTTACACGTACGCTTACGTGAGACAGGTTCCACCGACTGACATGCACAAGTTGCATAAGGTGGCTAGCGGGTGTTTGTCTCTTCCACTTTAGTTGGAGCGGATTCGAAGAAAAGGGTCCTTATGAAGGGTAAATAGAAGTTCAAATCACGTTGTGGCTTTAACGTAGGTAAGAAAACGTTCTTGCTAGATCACCTATAGAAGCCACGTAAAAACTTGCAACAACAATTAGAGGACGTCTAACTTGTTTTTGCAGCAAGTGTCTTGTGATGTGATATGGCCAAAAGTTGTGATGAATGATGAATGATATACTGTGATGTATGAGATCATGTTCTTGTAATAGGAATCAAGACTTGCATGTCGATGAGTATGACAACCGGCAGGAGCCATAGGAGTTGTCTTTATTTTTGTATGACCTGCGTGTCATTGAAGAACGCCATGTAAATTACTTTACTTTATTGCTAAACGCGTTAGCCATAGAAGTAGAAGTAGTCGTTGGCGTGACAACTTCATTAAGACACGATGATGGAGATCATGATGATGGAGATCATGGTGTCATGCCGGTGACAAAGATGATCATGGAGCCCCGAAGATGGAGATCAAAGGAGCTATATGATATTGGCCATATCATGTCACTACTATATAATTGCATGTGACGTTTATTATGTTTATGTATCTTGTTTACTTAGAACGACGGTAGTAAATAAGATGATCCCTTACAACAATTTCAAGAAGTGTTCTCCCCTAACTGTGCACCGTTGCTAAAGTTCGTCGTTTCGAAGCACCACGTGATGATCGGGTGTGATAGATTCTTACCTTCACATGCAACGGGTGTAAGACATTTTTACACATGCAAAACACTTAGGGTTAACTTGACGAGCCTAGCATGTACAGACATGGCCTCGGAACACAGAGACCGAAAGGTCTAACACGAGTCGTATGGAAGATACGATCAACATGGAGATGTTCACCGATGATGACTAGTCCGTCTCACGTGATGATCGGACACGGCCTAGTCGACTCGGATCGTGTAACACTTAGATGACTAGAGGGATGTCTAATCTGAGTGGGAGTTCATTGAAATAATTTGATTAGATGAACTTAATTATCATGAACTTAGTCTAAAACCTTTGCAAATATGTCTTGTAGATCAAATGGCCAACGCTCATGTCAACATGAACTTCAACGCTTTCCTAGAGAAAACCAAGCTGAAAGATGATGGCAGCAACTATACGGACTGGGTCCGGAACCTGAGGATCATCCTCATAGCTGCCAAGAAAGCATATGTCCTAGATGGACCGCTAGGTGAAGCACCCATCCCAGAGAACCAAGACGTTATGAACGCTTGGCAATCACGTGCTGATGATTACTCCCTCGTTCAGTGCGGCATGCTTTACAGCTTAGAACCGGGGCTCCAAAATCGTTTTGAGCAACAAGGAGCATATGAGATGTTTGAGGAGCTGAAGATGGTTTTCCAAGCTCATGCCCGGGTCGAGAGATATGAAGTCTCCGACAAGTTCTACAGTTGTAAGATGGAGGAAAATAGTTCTGTCAGTGAGCACATACTCAAAATGTCTGGGTTGCACAACCGCCTATCCCAGCTGGACATTGATAGAGGCAAAGGTGTCCCATCTTTCGATGAGATGGTGGATTTCTCTTTGGTGGAAGTCGACTTTGACGATCCGACTACGAACGTGCGAGGACGTCGCGCCTTAGCAATCGCTAAACTAACTCCGAGAGGTTATTGACCATGCCGGAGCACGATCAACCTGACCACAAGGGTCTGTTTCCTGCGAGCAAACGAAGAACAAGCAAGAAACTGAGATTGCAATCTGGATATTGTGAATATAAGATGAAAGCTTTATTGATCAAGGTGGGGTTCTGTGACGCCTTTGTATGGTCGTTGAACACAAACGAAGTACGCGAAGTTGCGGCCATGGCGAACTTTTAATCTAAACAAAACCCAAAGTCTAAACAGTGCCCTAAGGGCTGTATATATGGAGGAAGAGGGGGTGAATTTCGTGGCCCTTGGTGGAGGGGTCCGAAACTAACCCTATCTCTTGTTTCCCCACACATACGGACTCTAAAAATAGCCTATACTTATGTATTTCGAAATTACATGGGCCTGGCCCAATAATAAGGTGATGCAGCACCTAGAATAGCCTCTGGACGAAATTTATGAAGTGGCATCTTGTATATTTCGTCCAAGGCTTCATGCACTCATTATGGTGGCTTCAAAGTCCTGAAATCATCACTTGTAACTCCGTTCTTGTCCCCTTGCGCATGCCATCATCTCCATGCTTGTTCTTGCTCCAATGTTCATCCTTCTCCAAGCTAGGCCCTTCATTTGTAAGCAAAACAAATGTATCCAATTTAGGTAGCATCATATTCTCATGAACATTAGAATCATTACCAAGAAACGAAAGTACACAGTAATTTAGTTGGCGTCTTGAGAGCTCTAGTAATTAAATCCAAAGATGTATAGAAGCGGGGCTGTGGGTGTAACAATGGTATTGATGTCCTCATCATCCTCCCCTTCTTGAAATGAAGTCGTCCTCGACGGAAGTTCATCTTCCTCACCCAAATATGGCTTCAAATCTGCAATGTTAAAAGTGGGACTAACCCCAAAATCTGCAGGCAGCTCAAGTTTATATGCATTATCATTTACTTTCTCCAACACCTTAAAGGGACCAGCAGCACGTGGCACTAGCTTTGATTTGTGCAAATCAGGAAATCTATCCTTACGCAAATGTAACCAAACAAGATCTCCAGGTGCAAACACAACATGTTTTCTACCTTTATCTTCAGCAAGTTTATATTTAGCATTCATATGCTCAATGTTTTCCTTAGTTAACTCATGCATTTTTAAAATCAATTCAGCACGTTCTTTAGCATCAAAATTAACCTTCTCCAAGATGGAAGAGGCAACAAATCAATAGGTGCACGAGGTAGGAAACCATACACAACTTCAAAGGGCACATCTTAGTAGTAGAATGCAATGAACGATTATAAGCAAATTCAATATGAGGCAAGCATTCCTCCCACATTTTCTTATTATTCTTTAGAACAGCCCTAAGCATAGTAGACAATGTTCTATTGACTACTTCAGTTTGTCCATCAGTTTGGGGTGACAAGTAGTACTAAAAAGCAGTTTAGTCCCCAACTTAGCCCATAAACATCTCCAAAAGTGGCTAAGAAATTTAGTATCACGATCTGAAATAATAGTATTTGGCACACCATGCAAGAAATAATTTCACGAAAGAACAAATCAGCAACATTAACAGCGTCATCGCTTTTATGACATGGTATAAAGTGTGCCATTTTCGAGAATCTATCCACGACAACAAATATGCTATCCCTCCCCTTCTTTGTTCTAGGTAAACCTAAGAAAAAGTCCATAGATATATCCTCCCAAGGAACACTAGGTACAGGCAAAGGCATATATAAACCATGAGGATTGAGTCGTGGCTTAGCTTTTTGACATGTAGTGCAGCGAGCAATAAAATGCTCAACATCCCGTCTCATCTTTGGCCAAAAGAAATGTGTAGCAAGTATGTCCTCCGTCTTCTTCACGCCAAAGTGTCCCATTAGTCCTCCTCCATGCGCCTCCTGCAACAACAAAAGACGAACGGAGCTAGCTGGAATGCATAGCTTGTTAGCACGGAACACAAATCCATCATTAACAACAAACTTGTTCCATGTTCTTCCTTCTTTACAATTCTGCAATACATCTTTAAAATCAGCATCATGCACATATTGACCTTTGATGGTCTCCAAACCAAATATTTTGAAGTCAAGTTGTGAAAGCATAGTATAGCGACGAGACAATGCATCAGCAATAACATTTTCTTTACCCTTCTTGTGTTTAATGACATAAGGGAAAGTCTCAATGAATTCAACCCATTTAGCATGTCTACGATTCAGTTTAGCTTGACTTTTAATATGTTTCAAAGATTCATGATCAGAATGTATAACAAATTCTTTGGGCCATAAATAATGTTGCCATGTTTCTAAAGTCCGAACAAGAGCATATAATTCTTTATCATAAGTAGAATAATTCGGACTAGGCCCACTCAATTTTTCAGAAAATGCAACAGGTTTGCCACCTTGTAATAACACACCTCCTAATCCAATTCCACTAGCATCACATTCAAGCTCAAAAGTCTTATTAAAATCAGGAAGTTGGAGTAAAGGAGCATGTGTCAACTTATCTTTCAATACCGTGAAGGCTTCTTCCCATGCAGACCCCAAACAAAAGGCACATCCTTCTTTGTAAGCTCATTGAGAGGTGCAGCAATGGTGCTGAAATCTCTCACAAAACGCCTATAGAAACCAGCGAGGCCAAGAAAACTCCTCACTTGTGTGACCGTTTTGGGCTGCGGCCAACTCTCAATAGCTTCAATCTTGGCTTTATCAACTTCAATTCCCTGTGGAGTAACAACATAACCAAGAAAAGACACTCGGTCGGTACAAAAGGTGCACTTCCCAAGGTTACCAAACAAACGTGCATCACATAGAGCAATAAAAACAACACGTAAATGTTCCAAATGTTCCTCCAAAGATCTGCTATAAATCAATATGTCATCAAAGTAAACTACCACAAATCGTCCAATGAAAGCACGTAAAAACTTCGTTCATTAATCTCATGAAAGTACTAGGTGCATTAGTTAACCCAAAAGGCATGACTAACCACTCATATAATCCAAACTTAGTTTTAAATGCTGTTTTCCATTCATCCCCCAATTTCATACGAATTTGATGCTATCCACTACGCAAATCAACTTTGGAGAATATTATAGAGCCACTCAATTCATCAAGCATATCATCTAGCCTAGGAATAGGATGACGATAACGAATAGTAATATTATTAATGCCTCTACAATCAACACACATACATGATGTACCATCCTTTTTCGGCACTAGAATAATAGGAACAGCACAAGGACTAAGGGATTCGCGTATATAACATTTGTCGAGCAGCTCTTGTACTTGACGCATAATCTCCTTCGTCTCCTCTGGATTGGTACGGTATGGCGCACGGTTTGGCAGTGAAGCACCGGGAATTAAGTCAATCTGATGCTCAATCCCTCGAATAGGCGGTAATCCCGGTGGCACGTCTTATGGAAAGACGTCAGCGAACTCCTGCAAAATGTTAGTGACAGCAGGAGGCAAAGAGGAAGGCACGTCCTCGAATGAAAATAATGCCTCTTTGCACACAAAAGCATAACAAACAGATTTGCTGAAATCTAGCTCATCAATATCAGATTTGGTGGCAAATAAACATGCACTTTTCAATTTTATTTCAGAAGCAACACTAGATGGTTTATTAATAGGCTTCATTTGTTGCTCAAATTCTTTTGCCACAATCTGATTTTCGCTCTTATTCTTCTCCTGTTTTGCTTTATTAGCTCTATTAATATCATCTTTCAAAATAGAATCAGAAGTCATAGGAAGTAAAGTAATATTTTTATCCTTATAAACAAGAGTATACTGATTGTTTCTACCATGGTGTACAGAATTTTTATCAAATTGCCATGGTCTACCAAGTAATAAGGAACATGCCTGCATAGGTACCACATCACAATCAACATAATCAGCATATGTAGAGATACTAAAATGCACACGAACAGTACGTGTTACCTTAACCTTGCCGCTGTTGTTGAACCATTTGATGTAGTAAGGATGTGGATGTGGTCTTGTGGTGAGAGAAAGCTTCTCCACCATCTCCATGCTAGCCAAGTTGTTGCAGCTCCCTCCGCCTATGATGACGCGCATGTAACGTTCCTTCACAACTCCTTGGTATGGAACAAATTGTGCCTCCGATTTTGCTCGGCTTGTGTGACCTGCACACTCAAAACACGTTGAGCAACTAAACATTCATACCGTCGGCGTCTTGAGGAGCCTTGTATTGCGTCTCATGATCGTAATCATCTCCACCGTGTTCTTCACGTGTAATAAGAGCCAACGTCTCCTCATCATAGTCACTAGCGGACTCATACCCACCATCCTCGGTAGCAATCATCACACGCTAAGATTTGCATTCTCTCGCATAATGACCTCTTCCCTTACAAAGACGACAAATAATATCACTTTGGTGTGCCCGTTGATGCCATGGAAGAAGAAGAGCTCTGTGTAGGCCCGGCAGTGCGCTCTTGGCAGATAGTGGAGGTTGTGCTCGCTTTCTTGTATCACGGCTGGAGGTAGCAGTGATGGAGGTGCTGGTGTAGTGGAAGTAGAGGATGCACGCGGTGTCCATGATGAAAGTCGACTTGCGTAAAAGTTAGTTCGCGCCAATGCTTGTCGATCCTGCACTTCACGTTCAGCTTTACAAGCAAGATGGAATAAGCGAGTGATATTAGTATACTCCTTATACTCTAGAATGGTCTGAATCTCTCTATTCAATCCACCTATAAAGCGTGCAAGCATAGCTTCATTCTCCTCAACAATACCACATCTAATCATGCCAGTTTGTAATTCCCGATAATATTCTTCTACGAATTTTTCCTTGTCTTAAACGCTGCAATTTTGAAGCAATTCACGTTGATAATATGGTGGAACCCAACGAGTACGCATAGCAGTTTTCAAAGCAGCCCAAGTAGCAGAATAGGATATAATCTACAATGTTCGCACCACCATACACATGCAAAACTAGTGAAAGCACAAACAGCAGAAGAACCCGTCTCTCCTCGGGATATTGTAAACATGTAAAACGTTGTTCAGTTTCTAACTCCCAAGTAAGATATATATCAGGAACATATCTACCCTCAAATGGTGGAATATTCAATTTCAGTTTAGGAATATGGACATCATCTCGCACCTGAGGTGGTGGTGCAGGCCTACCATTACGAATATATACCTGAGGTCGACCTGCTGGTGGTGGTGCTGGTGGCTGCACGTAGTTCTGATTTTGATCAACCTCATCCTCATAATCGCCCGCATACTCATCATCCTCCTCGGTACCAGCAGCAGTAGTAGCAAGAGCCAAAGAAGCACCAACAGCAGTAGCAGCGGCACCAGAATTTTGTCCTGGCTCAATAGGAACACGCTGAGCTCGTCCATACTGATTCGTAAGGGGCGTAGTTGTTGTTGTTGCAGAGGTGCGATAGGTGCAGCCGGCGGTGGTTGTGGAAAACGCGTGAGCAATTCATTAAACTTGCTATCAAGCTTTGTTTCAAACGTCTTCTCAATGCCATCTATCTTCTCCATGGCCTCGTCAAATCTGTTTAGCACATCTTGCACCTGTCCACTCATCATTTGCTGAAATTTATCATGTAGCTGTTTGTTCGTCAGGTTCTCCCAATCAGTCTCATCGGCTTGTGATCCTACCATGGTTAGCAGCAAATATAAACACACAAGAATATGATCCTACAGACTACTAAGAAGTGGTGGTGTTGTATCACAAACCCGTCAAGCAAATCTCAAATTCTTACCAGTTCTTACCCAGTAGCAGGTGGTGATCGACAACCGTTGTAGTCAAAACTCTCAAAGCTTGGATATATCGATTACCAGGGAGAATCAAACGCACGACGTAGATGTATGTGGAGCTGGGAAGGCTTATAATATGGTAGCAAAAAAGGTCAGCAATAATCAATTCAGAGATGCAAAGTTGAATAAACGCTCAACGACGATCTCGTGCTGGTCCTAGGCTAGACCGTGCTAGAGACACGAGCCTAGAACACTAACAAAATCACGGCGCTGCACGTAAACAAGGGAAAAGCACACTCTGGAATTTTTTTTCGCTCCTTTTTTTTGTGCTAATTTTTTTTTTCGCTGCTCTTTTTTTTGCGAAAAATCACTATAATGGTGAGTGTCTCAAAACTCTTCCCAGGTCAAACTGACAGGATGGGCACGAAATTTTTTCGACCAAATTTTTTTTCGATTTGCTGGACCCAAAAACTGAAACGGGTCAAAAAACTTTCTATAACAAATGATCGCCTCAATACGCTTAGAAACACCTAAAAATAGGATAGCCAGAATTTTTTTTGTCAAGTGCGTTTTCGAAAATTTTTGGGCCTAAACGGAGGGTGGTTTCCGGACTCTTGTACGGACGACAAAAGATTGCTGGAATCCGAAACCTACTCAAACAAGGAAACACGAATCGGAAATTAGATGGATCCCGAAAACAAACCTAATATGCAAGGAACTCGGATTGGTGGTGGATATATGGTGGTAGGATATGGCAGCGGTGGTGGTATATGATAGCGGTGGTGGTATATGGATACGGATTCGAAGAGGTGGCGGATAAGCGGTGGTGGTAGATGGCAGGGGCGATGATGATGGTCTTGCGGCGGCGTGACAACTTATGACCGAACTCGAAACTCTAAAAGACTAGACTCTAAGACGAGCAACTAGACACGACGATGCAACCGCATATTCAACAACGCAAATATAGAAAAGTTTATGCAAAGGCTCAGATTGGTTCGGATATGATGAACTAACCCTAATTTTTTGTGGCTTTTTCGTGGACTGTAGGTATGAAGAACAGACTCGATCTAAACTACGAAAAATCAGTAAAATCTCACCGAGCAACCTGGAAATCTGATACCACTTGATAGAGGCAAAGGTGTCCCGTCTTTCGATGAGATGGTGGATTTCGCTTTGGTGGAAGTCGACTTTGACAATCCGACTACGAACGTGCGAGGACGTCGCGCCTTAGCAATCGTTAAACCAACTCCGAGAGGTTATTGACCACGCCGGAGCACGATCAACCTGACCACGAGGGTCTGTTTCCTGCGAGCAAACGAAGAACAAGCAAGAAACTGAGATTGCAATCTGGATATTGCGAATATAAGATGAAAGCTTTATTGATCAAGGTGGGGTTACTGTGGCGCCTTTATCCGGTCGTCGAACACAAACGAAATCGCCAAGTTGCAGCTATGGCGAACTTTTAATCTAAACAAAACCCAAAGTCTAAGCGGTGCCCTAAGGGCTGTATATATGGAGGAAGAGGGGTGAATTTCGTGGCCCTTGGTGGAGGGGTCCAAACTAACCCTATCTCTTGTTTCCCCACACATACGGACTCTAAAAATAGCCTATACTTATGTATTTCGAAATTACATGGGCCTGGCCCAATAATAAGGTGACGATCACCTAGAATAGCCTCTGGACGAAATTTATGAAGTGGCATCTTGTATATTTCGTCCAAGGCTTCATGCACTCATTATGGTGGCTTCAAAGTCCTGAAATCATCACTTGTAACTCCGTTTTGTCCCCCTTAGCATGCCATCATCTCCATGCTTGTTCTTGCTCCAATGTTCATCCTTCTCCAAGCTAGGCCCTTCATTTGTAAGCAAAACAAATGTATCCAATTTAGGCAGCATCATATTCTCATGAACATTAGAATCATTACCAAGAAACAAAAGTACCTGGTAATTTAGTTGGCGTGCGCGAGCTCTAGTAATTGGTCCAGTATGTATAGCAGCAGGGGCTGTCGGTGTAACAATGGTATTGATGTCCTCATCAGACATTAACCTCCCGGACGAGGCGGTCATTGACAGAATCCTTCACTCGCTCCCACCAAGCTACAAGAGCTTTGTGATGAACTACAATATGCAGGGGATGGTGAAAACTATTCCTGAAGTATTTTCAATGCTGAAGTCAGCAGAGGTAGAAATCAAGAAAGAACATCAAGTGTTGATGGTCAATAAAACCACCAAGTTCAAGAAGGGTAAGGGTAAGAAGAACTTCAAGAAGGACGGAAAGGAAGTTGCCGCGCCTGGTAAGCCAGTTGCCAAGAAGAAGTCAAGCAATGGACCCAAGCCTGAGACTGAGTGCTTTTATTGCAAGGGAAGGGTCACTGGAAGCGGAACTGCCCCAAATACTTAGCGAACAAGAAGGCCGGCAACACTAAAGGTATATTTGATATACATGTAATTGATGTGTACCTTACTAGTACTCGTAGTAACTCTTGGGTATTTGATACCGGTGCCGTTGCTCACATTTGTAACTCACAGCAGGAGCTGCGGAATAAGCGGAGACTGGCGAAGGACGAGGTTACGATGCGCGTCGGGAATGGTTCCAAGGTCGATGTGATCGCCGTCGGCACGCTACCTCTACATTTACCTACGGGATTAGTTTTAAACCTCAATAATTGTTATTTAGTGCCAAGTTTGAGCATGAACATTGTATCTGGATCTCGTTTGATACAAGATGGCTACTCATTTAAATCCGAGAATAATGGTTGTTCTATTTATATGAGAGATATGTTTTATGGTCATGCCCCGATGGTCAATGGTTTATTCTTAATGAATCTCGAGCGTAATATTACACATATTCATAGTGTGAATACCAAAAGATGTAAAGTTGATAACGATAGTCCCACATACTTGTGGCACTGCCGCCTTGGTCACATTGGTGTCAAGCGCATGAAGAAGCTCCATGCTGATGGACTTTTGGAGTCTCTCGATTATGAATCATTTGACACATGCGAACCATGCCTCATGGGCAAGATGACCAAGTTTCCGTTCTCCGGAACAATGGAGCGAGCAACCAACTTGTTGGAAATCATACATACCGATGTGTGCGGTCCAATGAGCGTTGAGGCTCGTGGAGGATATCGTTATGTTCTCACTCTCACTGATGACTTGAGTAGATATGGGTATGTCTACTTAATGAAACACAAGTCTGAGACCTTTGAAAAGTTCAAGGAATTTCAGACTGAGGTAGAGAATCAACGTGACCGAAAAATAAATTTCCTACGATCAGATCGTGGAGGAGAATATTTAAGTCACGAATTTGGTACACACTTAAGGAAATGTGGAATCGTTTCACAACTCACGCCGCCTGGAACACCTCAGCGTAACGGTGTGTCTGACGTCGTAATCGCACTCTATTGGATATGGTGCAGTCTATGATGTCTCTTACCGATTTACCGCTATCATTTTGGGGATACACTCTAGAGACAGCTACATTCACTTTAAATAGGGCACCGTCTAAATCCGTTGAGACGACACCGTATGAATTATGGTTTGGGAAGAAACCTAAGCTGTCGTTTCTAAAAGTTTGGGGATGCGATGCTTATGTCAAGAAACTTCAACCTGAAAAGCTCAAACCCAAGTCGGAAAAATGTGTCTTCATAGGATACCCTAAGGAAATCATTGGGTATACCTTCTACTTAAGATTCGAGGGCAAGATCTTTGTTGCCAAGAATGGATCCTTTCTGGAAAAAGAGTTTCTCTCGAAAGAAGTAAGTGGGAGGAAAGTAGAACTCGATGAAGTACTACCTCTTGAACGGGAAAGTAGTGCAGCCCAGGAAAATGTTGTTGTGATGCCTACACCAACTGGAGAGGAAAATAATGATGATGATCAAGGTACTTCGGATCAAGTTGCTACTGAAATTCGTAGGTCCACAAGGACACGTTCCGCACCAGAGTGGTACGGCAACTCTGTCCTGGAAATCATGTTGTTAGACAACGGTGAACCTTCAAACTATGAAGAAGCGATGGCGGGCCCAGATTCCAACAAATGGCTTGAAGCCATGCAATCCGAGATAGAATCCATGTATGAAAACAAAGTATCGACTTTGACAGACTTGCCCGATGATCGGTGAGCGATAGAAAACAAATGGATCTTTAAGAAGAAGACGGACGCAGATGGTAATGTTACCATCTATAAAGCTCGACTTGTCGCTAAGGGTTATCGACAAGTTCAAGGGGTTGACTACGATGAGACATTCTCTCCCGTAGCGAAGCTGAAGTCCGTCCGAATCATGTTAGCAATTGCCGCATACTATGATTATGAGATATGGCAGATGGACGTCAAAACGGCATTCCTTAACGGAAATCTGAAGGAAGAACTGTATATGATGCAGCCGGAAGGTTTTGTCGATCCTAAGAATGCTAACAAAGTATGCAAGCTCCAGTGATCCATTTATGGGCTGGTGCAAGCATCTCGGAGTTGGAACATTCGCTTTGATGAGATGATCAAAGCGTTTGGGTTTATCTTGAGACTTATGGAGAAGCTGCGTTTACAAGAAAGTGAGTGGGACCTCTGTAGCATTTCTCATATTATATGTAGATGACATACTCTTGATGGGAAATGATATAGAACTTTTGGACAGCATTAAGGCCTACTTGAACAACTGTTTTTCAATGAAGGACCTTGGAGAATCTGCTTACATATTAGGCATCAAGATCTATAGGGATAGATCGAGACGCCTCATAGGTCTTTCACAAAGCACATACCTTGATAAGATTTTGAAGGAGTTCAAAATGGATCAGTCCAAGAAAGGGTTCTTGCCTGTATTGCAAGGTGTGAGATTGAGCTCGGCTCAATGCCCGACCACGGCAAAATATAAAGAAGAGATGAGTGTCATCCCCTATGCTTCAGCCATAGGATCTATTATGTATGCCATGCTGTGTACCAAACCTGATGTAAACCTTGCCGTAAGTTTGGTAGGAAGGTACCAAAGTAATCCCGGCAAGGAACACTGGACAATGGTCAAGAATATCTTGAAGTACCTGAAGGACAAAGGACATGTTTCTCGTTTATGGAGGTGACGAAGAGCTCATCGTAAAGGGTTACGTCGACGCTAGCTTCGACATAGATCTGGATGACTCTAAGTCACAAACCGGGTAAGTGTATATGTTGAATGGTGGAGCAGTAAGCTGGTGCAGTTGCAAGCAGAGCGTCGTGGCGGGATCTACATGTGAAGTGGAGTAAATGGCAGCCTCGGAGGCAGCGCATGAAGCAATTTGGGTGAAGGAGTTCATCACCGACCTAGGAGTCATACCCAATGCGTCGGGGCCAATCAAACTCTTCTGTGACAACACTGGAGCTATTGCCCTTGCCAAGGAGCCCAGGTTTCACAAGAAGACCAGGCACATCAAGCGTCGTTTCAACTCCATCCGTGAAAATATTCAAGATGGAGACATAGATATTTGCAAAGTACATACGGATCTAAATGTCGCAGACCCGTTGACTAAACCTCTCTCTCGAGCAAAACATGATCAACACCAGAACTCTATGGGTGTTCGATTCATCACAATGTAACTAGATTATTGACTCTAGTGCAAGTGGGAGACTGTTGGAAATATGCCCTAGAGGCAATAATAAAAGGATTATTATTATATTTCCTTGTTCATGATAATTGTCTTTATTCATGCTATAACTGTATTATCCGGAAATCGTAATACACGTGTGAATACATAGACCATAATATGTCCCTAGTAAGCCTCTAGTTGACTAGCTCGTTGATCAACAGATAGTCATGGTTTCCTGGCTATGGACAATAGATGTCATTGATAACGGGATCACATCATTAGGAGAATGATGTGATGGACAAGACCCAATCCTAAGCATAGCACAAGATTGTGTAGTTCGTTTGCTAGAGCTTTTCCAGTGTCAAGTATCTTTTCCTTAGACCATGAGATCGTGTAACTCCCGGATATCGTAGGAGTGCTTTGGGTGTACCAAACGTCACAACGTAACTGGGTGACTATAAAGGTGCACTACAGGTATCTCCGAAAGTGTCTGTTGGGTTGACAGGGATCGAGACTGGGATTTGTCACTCCGTATGACGGAGAGGTATCTCTGGGCCCACTCGGTAATGCATCATCATAATGAGCTCAAAGTGACCAAGTGTTTGGTCACGGGTCATGCATTACGGTACGAGTAAAGTGACTTGCCGGTAACGAGACTGAATGAGGTATTGGGATACCGACGATTGAGTCTCGGGCAAGTAATGTACCGATTGACAAAGGGAATTGTATACGGGGTTGATTGAATCCTCGAAATCGTGGTTCATCCAATGACATCATCGAGGAGCATGTGGGAGACAACATGGGTATCCAGATCCCGCTATTGGTTATTGGTCGGAGAGCCGTCTCGGTCATGTCTGCGTGTCTCCCGAACCCGTAGGGTCTACACACTTAAGGTTCGGTGACGCTAGGGTTATTAGGAAGACTTGTATGTGATTAACGAATGTTGTTCGGAGTCTCGGATGAGATCCCGGACGTCACGAGGAGTTCTGGAATAGTCCGGAGGTGAAGATTTATATATAGGAAGTGCTTTTCGGCCATCGGGAAAGTTTCGGGGTCACCCGGTATTGTACCGGGACCACCGGAAGGGTCCCGGGGGTCCACCGGGTGGGGCCACCCATCCTGGAGAGCCCCGTGGGCTGAAGTGGGGAGGGGACCAGCCCCTGGTGGGCTGGTGCGCCCCCCCCCTGGGCCCCCCTCTGCGCCTAGGGTTGGGAACCCTAGGGGAGGGGGCGCCTCCACTTGCCTTGGGAAGCACTCCACCCCCCTTGGCCGCCGCCCCCCTAGAGATCCCATCTCTAGGGCCGGCCACCCCCTGGGGGCCTATATAAAGGAGGGGGGAGGGAGGGCAGCCGCACCCCTGAGTCTTGGCGCCTCCCTCCCCCTGCTACACCTCTTCCTCCTCCCGATTGCTTGGCGAAGCCTCGCCGAGTCTTGCTTCTCCACCACCACCACGCCGGCGTCTTGTTCTGAGTCTTCTTCCTCAACCTCTCCTTCGCCCTTGCTGGATCAAGAAGGAGGATCGTCATCCGCTCCGTCGTGTGTTGAGCGCGAGGTGCTGTCCGTTCAACACTTGGTCATCGGTGATTTGGATCACGGTAGTGCGACTCCATCATCCCGTTCTCTTGAGCGCTTCGCTCATGATCTACAAGGGTATGTAGATGAACTCCTATCACTTGTTGCTTAGATGAACTCATAGATGGATCTTGGTGAAACCGTAGGAAATTTTTTAATTTTCTGCAACGTTCCCCAACACTTATTGCCTAAGGCAAAAGTGCAACTTATATCAAAACAAGCAACACACAACATGGTTCCATTTGAACCATCACATGGACTCAACTTTGCATAGGGGATACACGACTAATCCTACCGTAGGGGTTCTCGGACTCAATGGTCATGCCTGGCCTCATGACTCGGAGAGAAGGATGTGCAGTCTTCTAGATCTTTCTCTAGTGTTGCTACGTGTCTTGTAGTTGTCCGACGAAGCGATCCGGGTTGGGGCCTGGAGAACCTTCGACATCTTATCATCTAGTAAGTTGACGGGGCGAAGGTGGTTCCTCGTGGCTGCCATTGTCTGAGTCTTCTATTGTCTCCATATTCATGGAACAGCCTTCATGTCTTCTAAGGCATTGAGGCTTCCAGGTAGGCAATCCTTTATGCAATTACATTAACAAGGCTTAGTAGAGGTCCAACCTGTTGGTTACGTTGATGAAAACATCGACACCAAGAGCGGGGGATGAAGAGAACCATTTTCCTCCTCAATATAGTGAGGTGGACCAAATGGCGAGGTTCTCAGCCACTGGTGGTTGCCGATACAACAACGTTAAGGATAGGGTTTCTCTACTAGCAATGTGTATCATGATCTTGCATATCTTACACCCTGATCATCATAAGCCAAGGCTGCATCATCCTGGGGAAGTGTCAAGGGTGTCACCATCTTCTAAGTCTTGGTTCCCTCATTCCTTGAGAAGGTAATCTTTTGTTGGTATCGTCTTGTCGCGGTGTCGCCAATCTTGTGTTCCAAAGATGTGAGCGAATGTCTGGCAAGGTGGTTTGTTTTGAGGTTACCCACGAGGATTACAAGGAATCTAGTGGTCAGGGAATGAGGGTGTTACCGACCGTTTGCAAAGTTTTGAAAAGCAGATAAGGAGAGCCAAGAGAAAAATGGTGGAAGTGGTAAGGTAAAATCCTTCAGTATCTTTGAAAACTTAGAAGAGGTGAGAAATATAGAGGTTTTGTAAGTGGTTGAAGAGTCTGGAAAAAATAGTTTTGTCCTAACTAACGTCTGTGCATGCTAACTAAGGCTTCCTGCACTCAGGCTAGCATGATACCAGCTCTATGGGGACCCTAACACATAAGTCGTGATCACTGAATGCATGTGTACAGTGATCCCAGAGATCAATGCTCACTGAACACACAGAAGTTGAATAACAAGAGTCTTACATCCATACATACCATCTTACGCAAATTATGACCATTATGGTCAAGTCTTATATAGATAGGGCCATGTAGGCCAAACATTAAACACAAACTTGCAGCAGAAATCCTGAACGATAACGGAGGCCCATGCCATCTCCCTTAACCCTACATGCATTCTGATTGGGAAGCATCCTAGCTTGCATGTTCGTCACCAAGGTACTCTTCATTATATCTTGTTCTTTCATGCCTAGCCACTAAAATAAACAGTGGCAAGCCAATGAGTACTTTGATTGTACTCGCAAGCAACTCATGTTTCAGAACAAGGCACAACAATGCATGATATAACACTAAGTAGGTAATTTTGCAGAAACCTAGTTTGAGTGCAATGACATGTCCTAACAACTTGTAAGGCATGCATCATAAGAATTCAGATATCCATGTGAACAGGTTACAGATATCAGCATAAACAGAATTTGGATCAACTCCAGCTTAATCAACATGTCGAGTCATTCAACTCAACTCAAGTAGTTTTCTCCACACACACACACACACACACACACACACACACACACACACACCACCACCACCACCACCACCACCACCAGGTTTTTGCAACCAATGGACATAGCCCAAGAGCGGTCATCCAGCTGTTCTTGACCGTGGACACGGCTATTGGAATAGTTTTACACTCTGCAGGGGTTGCACACTTTACCCACAAGACTCGGCGAACCTTCGTATCAATCCAGGGCTCGCGGCACATCAAGTACCCGAGGTAGGCACCCAGACATTATCTTTCCCTCGACAATACCAACAAAGGGTCCACTCATTGGCCCATGTCCTCATGATGTACACCACATGGGACTCGCTCAAGGTCGTACCATCCAAGAGCGGACACAACGGTGTGCCCAGTGTCTGTAAAAACAACCATAGTCGCCCTACCAGGCACGAGCCCGTATCGAGAAAGTAACTCGTACTCTCCTACCACTAGTAATGTGGGCTCTCTACTAGCATCGACCAATGTATTCAACAAAGCCCCGTCCCATAAGGGGTATTGTGGTCGTACATGTAAGGTTGGAGTAACGATCGCCACTTAAACCAATCCGTTTTCAAAAACAACACACTCACTTGCCTCAGTACACCACTTCTTTATCAAGTGGTTACGTAGCTCAATCTCTCCCTCGGGCATTAGTGGCACCCGACAGGGTTTTTGAAAAGTCTTTGAAAATACCTTTTCTTCCATCACCATGCATATACCTGTCCCATTAGCGTAGTAACTACTTTAGCATCCTATCTACTCCCACCTGTATAACCCTAATAGGAAGGTAGGGTCATGCTCAATGTGAGTATCAACAAGGAAGTAACAGAGGCATCCCACCAAAGTGGTTACCGGCTCATCATGATTCCAATGCAACAATAATAAAGTGCTATATGAAAAACATAAAAAGGTTTCATAGACATGGTCAAGGGGCTGCTTGCCTGGCTCAGCAAGGTCTTCATCTCTTCTGGTCCATCTCCAAGTACTCTGTCTACTTCATCAACTATTGTCGAAAGCAATCACAATAAGCAACACAACAAGGCAGGAAATGAAATTGCTCTAAAAATAGGAATTCAACTTTTCTAGGATAACTTTGGTCATGTGAAAAATTAACCAACGTGGTTTCATTGGATTTGGATCAACGAGGATTTTTGAACATTTCACCTAAGTGGAATCAAGGGAATAATGAATATGTAAGAATTTTACAGGATGCCTTTTTATAAAACTGAGTGAAAGCACCCATTAAATCAAGCATGATTTTACAAACTTCTATAAATTGGTTTCACTGGATTTGGAGTTCAAATGAATATCCTAGAGATTTTCTAAGTTGACTTGTGTGAATGAATAACCTATTTAGTAGATCCATTGAAAACAAGGTACAACAAAAATGTTCACTACAACTCATCAAATAGGGAATGATTTATGAAGAATATAGAAATTTGAATCATCGAATTTGGAGTCCAGTTGGGTTTCCTATAGATTTTATAGTGCTCCTGGACAAGAAAAAGGAGTGGGTTCATACCTAATTAGCCGCACTGGGCGAGGCGTAGCTAAACAGCGCCCACTGGGCTCGGCCTAGTGGCTCAGCCCTACGCGCGGAGGGAGGTGACGTCGATGGCGCATTCAGCTTTCCCGAAGAGAAGGTGTCTTCTACTGAGCCGCCTCCACTTGACCGGGGCGGGTCCGGCTGGACACGTTAGTAGAGGCTGATTGGTGGGGCCACCAGTCCCACCGGCCGACCTTCTTCTTCCTCGCGCAGCCTCCCTTGCCGCAGGAACAGAGGAGGTGAGGCCAAGCTCATTCCGGCGACCAGGGGCACCGCTGCAGGTGCCCGGTGCACCGACGAGCTCGGGGGAGAGGGCCACACCCCCCTGGATGGGTCTTGGGTCCTGGGAAGGTCGAGGTCAAGAGCGCCATCGGCCATGGCGGAAGATGGCGACAGCGATGATGGGCTCGGTGCTACGACCACCGGGAGTAGTGACCGGAGTGCGGGGGGGGGGGGCTCCGTGATGTCGACGGGCATGATCCAGAATGCTGAGGTCGGGAGGAGGGTGTCTCGGTGGATCAAATTTAGGCGCAGGCCGATGGCGGCATTGTGGCCATGGAGGTGCATGGAGGGCATGGAGAGAGGAGTGGGTCGGTCCGGGAGCTGTACATGAAGGAGAGAGAGCGAATGGCGTGCGAGGGTGAGCTCGAGGAGGCCTTATATGGCGAGGCCATGGAGCACCGTGGGCAGAGCTCATGGGTGCTGGCGGGAGTGGTCGTGGCTGTCGAGGGAGGAGGCCTAGGGCACTCAACGACATTTGTGGGGGGGAGTAGTGTAGGGTCAGGGAAGGGAGAGAGAGCAGGGCAAGCTCAAGGCGGTCCCCCGCGAGCGCTCGGGCGAGCTCAACAGAGGGTAAGACTAGCCACAATGGAGAGTAACATACACTAGTAACATACACATATCAACAGAGGGTAAAACAACGAGGAAGGAAGGGCCCGACATCTTGGCGTGCTGCAGACGTTGAGGCGGCCTCGGGGGACATGATTCCGAAGCCCAAGGCCGTTGGGTGCCTTGGAATGGGCAAGCTACAATGTAGTGGTGCACTGTAGCGCGCTCCAGAGTGTGAGCTCTGCACGCCATGGCATTGTTTATGTGCCATGGGTGTGTCCACTAGTGTCTACGGGTTTTGGGTGTGAGTAAACAAAGTGTATGTGGCATTGGATGCTCTCGAGAACCACTCGGAGAGAGGGGATGTTGAGAGAGAGAGAAGAAATGGAGCTGTCCAGATAGAGAAAATGGGGTTTTCACCCACCAATAATTGAGGCATGACCTAGAAACTTTTACCAGAGGTAGAGGGTGACTAGTAAGAGCTCTGGTAAAAATTTAGGCTCAAGGGGAATCCTTTTGGGGCTTCAAGTATTGATCTCAAAATTATGGCAGAAGGTGTTTGATGGTGATTTGGGATAGTTGCACTAATCTCATTCTTGTGCCACTTGATAGAGGTGATGGCCATGATCATGTGACAATGTGGTAGAAATTTGAGCTCATTAGGAGCAAGTTGCCAATGTAACTTTTTCAAAACCTAGAAATGGGCAGAAACAGTTTTGGCAAGATTTGATCAAGCTAATTTGTTCTCCTTCATGCACCACTTGTCCTGGGTGAATTATTAGGCCATTTCATCATGTTTACCAAGTTTGAGAACATTTGGACATGTTTGGCAATGTAAAGTTGCTCAAACTAGAAAATGGACAGAGATGGTTTTGAGGGAATTTGGTGATGTTATCTTGCTCTCCAAGACGTGAGACTTGGCAAGATCATCAAATGTGGAATTTTTGACATGTTAGATATTTGTTGAAATTAATTGGGAATATTTTCTTTGTAAATATTTCAAAAGCTTGAAACATTCAGAAAGGGTAATTGGGGGGTTTTGACCAATATTTTGGTCATGACCATGTGTTGAAACTCATGTATATGAAAAATATATATCCAGTTAGGGTCCCTAAATTTTGTCAAATATTTTTGAAACATTAAAATAATCTTAACCTATTAAAGACCATTTATGGCCTTATGAAAAAGCCTTTAAATAAAAAATAACTTTAAAAATAATATTTTTGTTTTTATGGGAGTCCTGTATCTAATAGTCAAATATACCTTTTGAAAATATTTCACACCCTAAATTAAGTACTTGTAGTTCAAGTCTCAATTCAGGGGGTTTTGGAAAACCTACTTTAGAAAATACTTTTTGGCCAAATTATTTTTGCAAGAAAATAGTTTATGTCCTATACACATGGCATGATCATTGGACAAAGTTTTAGATCAAGGAGAAGAAGTATAAGAGTTTCATGATCATTACACATGGCATGATCCTTGCTAGCCCCGTCCATCACGGATCCGGTTTCCTCCGGCACATCCACCCGAGTCACTTCCCTTCGAAAAAGATAATGGTAGCGACGCCACGATGGAGTCTGCTGCCACCCTTGTCTTCTTGTTCTACTACGTTTAGGTCGCTGGCCCCGGGCTTCGAAGCCTGGGCGGCGAGCTTGGGGCTAGGCACCACGGTAATGACATCCTGAGTTGGTCTCTACCACCGGCGTTGCCTCGGGCAGCACCGAGGAGCACTAGACCATAAATAGATATCAGAAGTAGGACGTAGGGTATTACTCCCTTTGTAAAGAAAATATAAGTGCGTTTAAATCACTACTGTAGTGATCTAAACATTCTTATATTTCTTTATAGAGAGAGTGCCTCTCCCAGACAGCCTAAATCCCCTTGTGTGAACTCCCTTCTAGCACTTACAGCCATATTCACCAACCTACCAAGGGTACCGACGGTTCTACTCGTACCGCCAATGTATTCTTTTTTATGGGTAACAAGAGAAGATCTGCTTTTTCATTAAAGGACGGGAGAACAGGATACAAATACAAGATCACGTAACAAGGACATTTAGGAACACAAGAACTTTTAAGTAGGGAAACACAAGCATGTTAAGGTTTTGCCTCCCAAAAGACTTCGGCTAGAGGGGAATTCTTTGTTAGTATGGAGATCTTCGAGCGTGCCCTGAACTTCAAATGGGAGGTCATTGTTGTCTACGGACCGGCGGATCACCGCCGCTCCCCGGCCTTCCTTGACGAGTTGCAGCTGAAGATCTCTAACTCCCCCCTCCCAGTTTTAGTGGGGGGCGACTTCAATCTCATCCGATCCCCGGATGAGAAGAATAATTCCCGGATTAATTTTCCCCGGATGCAATTATTCAACGATTGGATCACGGAGCTGGGGCTCCGCGAGCTTGACCGGACAGGTGCCAGGTTCACTTGGACCAACCGGCAATCTGTCCCGACACAATCCGTGCTGGACCGTGTCCTAGTTTCCTCGGAGTGGGAATTGCGATGCCCCTTGGCATTGCTCCGGGCGGTCACCCGGATTGGCTCCGATCATGTCCCCCTTCTCCTCTCCACCGCCGACGAGCGCCCCCCCTCCCCTCCGCGGTTCCGGTTCGAGCTCTTCTGGCTCAACCAGACCGGCTTTCGGCAGGCCGTCGTCGCCCGCTGGATTTTCGCTAGGTCGGTGCCCCATCGCTCCATGTCCGCTGTCGACTCATGGCACTTTTGTGCCAAGCTTTCCCGCCAGTTCATGAAGGGTTGGGGGGCTAACCTTGGCCGGGACCTTAGAGAGCGCAAGAAGACCATCCTGATTGCTATTCAAGCCCTGGATGCTCGCGCGGACTCGACCGGGCTCTCCTCAGATGAGTGGATGCTACGATACGACCTGGAGGACCAGCTCTCCACCATCTACATGAAGGAAATATGCCCTAGAGGCAATAATAAAGTTATTATTTATTTCCTCATATCATGATAAATGTTTATTATTCATGCTAGAATTGTATTAACCAGAAACATGATACATGTGTGAATACATAGACAAACATATAGTCACTAGTATGCCTCTACTTGACTAGCTCATTAATCAAAGATGGTTATGTTTCCTAACCATAGACATGTGTTGTCATTTGATTAATGGGATCACATCATTAGGAGAATGATGTGATTGACATGACCCATCCGTTAGCTTAGCACTTGATCGTTTAGTATTCTGCTATTGCTTTCTTCATGACTTATACATGTTCCTGTAACTATGAGAATTATGCAACTCTCGTTCACCGGAGGAACACTTTGGGTACTACCAAACGTCACAACGTAACTGGGTGATTATAAAGGAGTACTACAGGTGTCTCCAAAGGTACATGTTGAGTTGGCGTATTTCGAGATTAGGTTTTGTCACTCCGATTATCGGAGAGGTATCTCTGGGTCCTCTCGGTAATACTCATCACTTAAGCCTTGCAAGCATTATAACTAATGAGTTAGTTATGAGATGACGTATTCTGAGCGAGTAAAGAGACTTGCGTAACGAGATTGAACTAGGTATTGGATACCGACGATCAAATCTCGGGCAAGTAACATACCGATGACAAAGGGAACAACGTATGTTGTTATGCGGTTTGACCGATAAAGATCTTCGTAGAATATGTAGGAACTAATATGGGCATCCAGGTCCCGCTATTGGTTATTGACCAAGAACAGTTTTAGGTCATGTCTACATAGTTCTCGAAACCGTAGGGTCCGCACGCTTAACGTTTCGTTGACGATATAGTATTATATGAGTTATGCATGTTGGTAACCGAATGTTGTTCGGAGTCCCGGATGAGATCATGAACATGCCGAGGAACTCCGGAATGGTCCGAAAATAAAGTTTGATATATGGAATAATAGTGTTTGATCTCGGAAGGGTTCGAATTCACGGAAGGGGTTCGGATGTTTCTCGAAATGTTTGGAGTGCGAGAACACGTTATTTGGGCCAAAGGGAAAGCCCACAAGGTTTTGGAAAGTGCAAAAGGAAGTTTTATGAGTCGAGGGCGGATGCGGGGTCCCTAGCGTGCAGGTCGGGCGCCGGGAACCCTAGCGTCTGGCCCTGGAGTTCGAGAAGGACTCTTGCCTTTCGGGTGAAACTGACTTTGTGGAGGCTTTTACTCCAAGTTTCGACCCCAAGGCTCAACATATAAATAGAGGGTAGGGCTAGCACCAAAGACACATCAAGAAACACCAAGCCGTGTGCAGCAACCCGTCCCCTCTAGTTTATCCTCCGTCATAGTTTTCGTAGTGCTTAGGCGAAGCCTGCGGAAATGTTCTTCACCAACACCGTTACCACGCCGTCGTGCTGCGGAACTCATCTACTACTTCGCCCGTCTTCTTTGGATCGAGAAGGCGAGGGCGTCATCGAGCTGAGCGTGTGCGAACTTCGGAGGTGCCGTGCGTTCGGTACTTGGATCGGTCGGATCGTGAAGGCGTCGACTACATCAACAGCGTTGATAAACGCTTCCGCTTAGCGATCTTCAAGGGTATGAAGATACACTCCCCCTCTCGTTGCTATACCATCACCATGATCTTTCGTGTGTGTAGGAAATTTTTTGAAATTACTACGTTCCCCAGCAAGGGCATCCGAGCCTAGGTTTTATGCGTTGATGTTATATGCACGAGTAGAACACAAGTGAGTTGTGGGCGATATAAGTCATCTGCCTACCCGCATGTCATACTTTGGTTCAGCGGTATTGTGAGATGAAGCGGCCCGGACCGACATTACGCGTACGCTTACGCGAGACTGGTTTCACCATTACGAGCACTCGTGCTTAAAGGTGACTGGCGGGTGTCTGTCTCTCTCACTTTAGTTGAACCGAGTGTGGCTACGCCCGGTCCTTGTGAAGGTTAAAATGGAGTCTATTTGACAAACTATCGTTGTGGTTTTGATGCGTAGGTAAGAACGGTTCTTGCTAAGCCCGTAGCAGCCACGTAAAATTTGCAACAACAAAGTAGAGGACGTCTAACTTGTTTTTGCAGGGCGTGTTGTGATGTGATATGGTCAAGACGTGATACTATATTTTATTGTATGAGATGATCATGTTTTGTAATCGAAGTTATCGGCAACTGGCAGGAGCCATATGGTTGTCGCTTTATTGTATGAAATGCAAACGCCCTGTAATTGCTTTACTTTATCACTAAGCGGTAGCGATAGTCGTAGAAGCAATAGATGGCTTAAACGACAACGATGCTACGATGGAGATCAAGGTGTCGCGCCGGTGACGATGGTGATCATGGCGGTGCTTCGAAGATGGAGATCACAAGCACAAGATGATGATGGCCATATCATATCACTTATATTGATTGCATGTGATGTTTATCCTTTATGCATCTTATCTTGCTTTGATTGACGGTAGCATTTTAAGATGATCTCTCACTAATTATCAAGAAGTGTTCTCCCTAAGTATGCACCGTTGCGAAAGTTCTTCGTGCTGAGACACCACGTGATGATCGGGTGTGATAGGCTCTACGTTCAAATACAACGGGTGCAAAACAGTTGCACATGCGGAATACTCAGGTTATACTTGACGAGCCTAGCATATACAGATATGGCCTCGGAACACGGAGACCGAAGGTCGGCGTGAATCATATAGTAGATATGATCAACATAGAGATGTTCACCATTGAAACTACTCCATCTCACGTGATGATCGGACATGGTTTAGTTGATTTGGATCACGTGATCACTTAGATGACTAGAGAGATGTCTGTCTAAGTGGGAGTTCTTAAGTAATATGATTAATTGAACTTAAATTTATCATGAACTTAGTACCTGATAGTATTTTTGCTTGTCTATGTTTGTTTGTAGATAGATGGCTCGTGTTCTTGTTCCGTTGAATTTTAATGCGTTCCTTGAGAAAGCAAAGTTGAAAGATGATGGTAGCAATTACGGATTGGGTCCGTAACTCGAGGATTATCCTCATTGCTGCACGAAAAGTTACGTCCCGGAAGCACCGTTGGGTGCCGGGCCTCTGCGATCTGGCCGACGGCGTTAAGAACGTCTGGCAGAGCAAAGCTGATGACTACTCGATAGTTCAATGTGCCATGCTTTACGGCTTAGAACCGGGTCTTCAACGATGTTTTGAACGTCATGGAGCATATGAGATGTTCCAGGAGTTGAAGTTAATATTTCAAGCAAATGCCCGGATTGAGAGATATGAAGTCTCCAATAGTTCTACAGCTGCAAGATGGAGGAGAATAGTTCTGTCAGTGAGCATATACTCAAAATGTGTGGGTATAATAATCACTTGATTCAACTGGGAGTTAATCTTCCGGATGATAGCGTCATTGACAGAATTCTCCAATCACTGCCACCAAGCTACAAGAGCTTCGTGATGAACTATAATATGCAAGGGATGAACAAGACTATTCGAGCTCTTACATAATCTTTGAAAGCATGGAGGTAGAAATCAGAAGGAGCATCAAGTGTTGATGGTCAACAAGACCACTAGTTTCAAGAAGAAGGGCAAAGGGAAGAAGAAGGAACTTCAAAAGAGCGGCAAACAAGTTGCTGCTCAAGAGAAGAAACCCAAGTCCGGACCTAAGCACAAAATCGAGTGCTTCTCTGCAAGCGATGGACCTTTGAAGCGGAACTGCCCCAAGTATTTGGCGGATAAGAAGGATGGCAAAGTGAACAAAGGTATATGTGATATACATGTTATTGATGTGTACCTTACTAATGCTCACGATAGCACCGGGTATTTGATCTGGTTTTGTTGCTAATATTTGCAACTCGAAGCAGGGACTACTGATTAGCGAAGATTAGCTAAGGACGAGGTGACGATCTGGCGTGGGAAATGGTTCCAAAGTTGATGTGATCGCGGTCGACACGCTACCTCTACATCTACCATCGAGGATTAGTTTTAGACCTAAATAATTGTTATTTGGTGCTGCGTTGAGCATGAACATTATATCTGGATCTTGTTTGATGCGAGGCGGTTATTCATTTAAATCGAGAGAATAATAGTTGTTCTATTTATATGAGTAATATCTTTTATGGTCATGCACCCTTGAAGAGTGGTCTATTTTATTGAATCTCGATAGTAGTGATACACATATTCATAGTGTTGAAACCAAAAGATGCAGAGTTGATAATGATAGTGCAACTTATTTGTGCAATCGTCGTTTAGGTCATATCGGTGTAAAGCGCATGAAGAAGCTCCATCTTGATGGGCTTTTGGAATCACTTGATTATGAATCACTTGGTACTTGCGAACCGTGCCTTATGGGCAAGATGACTAAAACACCGTTCTCGGTACTATGGAGAGAGCAACAGATTTGTTGGAAATCATACATCTGAGATGTATGTGGTCCAATGAATGTTGAGGTTAAATGGCGGATATCGTTATGTTCTCACCTTCACAGATGATTTGAGCAGATATGGGTATATCTACTTAATGAAACACAAGTCTGAAACATTTGAAAAGTTCAAAGAATTTCAGAGTGAAGTGGAAAATCATCGTAACAAGAAAATAAAGTTTCTCGATCGATCGTGGAGGAGAATATTTGAGTTCTGAGTTTGGTCTACACTTGAAACAATGCGGGATAGTCTCGCAACTCATGCCACCTGGAACACCACAACGCAATGGTGTGTCCGAACGTCGTAATCGTACTTTACTTGATATGGTGCGATCTATGATGTCTCTTACCAATCTACCGCTATCATTTTGGGGTTATGCTTTAGAGACGGCCGCATTCACGTTAAATAGGGCACCATCAAAATCCGTTGAGACGACGCCTTATGAACTATGGTTTGGCAAGACACCAAAGTTGTCGTTTCTTAAAGTTTGGGGCTGCGATGCTTATGTGAAGAAACTTCAACCAGATAAGCTCAAACCTAAATCGAAGAAATGTGTCTTCGTAGGATACCCAAATGAGACTATTGGGTACACCTTCTATCACAAATCTGAGGGCAAGATTTTCGTTGCTAAATTCGGATCCTTTCTAGAGAAGGAGTTTCTCTCGAAAGAAGTGAGTGGGAGGAAAGTAGAACTTGATGAGATAACTGTATCTACTCCCTTATTGGAAGGTAGTTCATCACAAGAACCGGTTCCTGTGACAACTACACCAATTAGTGAGGAAGCTAATGATATTGATCATGAAACTTCAGATCAAGTTTCTGCTGAACCTCGTGGGTCTACGAGTAAGATCCGCACTGAGTGATGCGGCAATCCTATTCGGAAGTCATGTTACTTGATCATGATGAACCTACGAACTATGAGGAAGCGATGATGAGCCTAGATTCCACAAAATGGCTAGAGGCCATGAAATCTGAGATGGGATCCATGTATGAAAACAAAATATGGACTTTGGTTGACTTGCCCGATGATCGGCAAGCTATTGAGAATAAATGGATCTTTAAGAAGAAGACTGACGCTGATGGTATGTAACTGTCTATAAAGCTCGACTTGTTGCAAAAGGTTTTTGACAAGTTCAAGGGGTTGACTACGATGAGACTTTCTCACCCGTAGCGATGCTTAAGTCTGTCCGAATCATGTTAGCTATTGCTGTATTTCATGATAATGAAATTTGGCAAATGGATGTCAAGACTGCATTCTTGAATGGATTTCTAGAAGAAGAGTTGTATATGATGCAGCCGGAAGGTTTTGTTGATCCAAAAGGTGCTAACAAAGTGTGCAAGCTCCAGCGTTCCATTTATGGACTGGTGCAAGCATCTCGGAGTTGGAATAAACGCTTTGATAGTGTGATCAAAGCATATGGTTTTATACAGACTTTTGGAGAAGCCTATATTTACAAGAAAGTGAGTGGGAGCTCTGTAGCATTTCTAGTTTTATATGTAGATGACATATTATTAATTGGAAATGATATAGAATTTCTGGATAGCATAAAGGGATACTTGAATAAAAGTTTTTCAATGAAAGACCTTGGTGAAGATGCTTATATATTGGGCATCAAGATCTATAGAGATAGATCAAGGCGCTTAATAGGACTTTCACAAAGCACATACCTTGACAAAATTTTGAAAAAGTTCAAAATGGATCGAGCAAAGAAAGGATTCTTGCACGTGCTACAAGGTGTGAATTTGAGTCAAACTCAATGCCCGACCACAAGAGAAGATAGAGAGAAATGAAAGATGTTCCTATGCTTCAGCCATAGGCTCTATCATGTATGCAATCTTGTGTACCAGACACTGACGTATGCTTAGCAATAAGCTTAGCAGGAAGGTACCAAAGTAATCCAGAGTGGATCATCGGACAGCGGTCAAGAACATCTGAAATACGAAAAGGACTAAGGATATGTTTCTCGTATATGGAGGTGACAAAGAGCTAGTCGTAAGAGGTTACGTCGATGCAAGCTTTGACACGATCCGACGATTCTAAATCACAAACCGGATCGTGTTTATATTAAGCGGTGGAGCTGTAAGTTGGTGCAGTTCTAAACAAAGCGTCGTGGCGGGATCTACATGTGAAGCGGAGTACATAGCTGCTTCACGAAGCAGCAAATGAAGGAGTGTGGATGAAGGAGTTCATTTCGATCTAGGTGTCATACCTAGTGCATCGGGACCAATGAAGATCTTCGTGACAATCTTGGTGCAATTGCCCTGGCAAAGGAATCCAGATTTCACAAGAGGACCAAGCACATCAAGAGACGCTTCAATTCCATTCGGGACCAAGTCCAAGTGGGAGACATAGAGATTTGCAAGATACATATGGATCTGAATGTTGCAGACCCATTGACTAAGCCTCTCTCACGAGCAAAACATGATCAGCACCAAGACTCCATGGGTGTTAGAATCATTACTATGTAATCTAGATTATTGACTCTAGTGCAAGTGGGAGACTGAAGGAAATATGCCCTAGAGGCAATAATAAAGTTATTATTTATTTCCTCATATCATGATAAATGTTTATTATTCATGCTAGAATTGTATTAACCGGAAACATGATACATGTGTGAATACATAGACAAACATATAGTCACTAGTATGCCTCTACTTGACTAGCTCATTAATCAAAGATGGTTATGTTTCCTAAGCATAGACATGTGTTGTCATTTGATTAATGGGATCACATCATTAGGAGAATGATGTGATTGACATGACCCATCCCGTTAGCTTAGCACTTGATCATTTAGTATTCTGCTATTGCTTTCTTCATGACTTATACATGTTCCTGTAACTATGAGAATTATGCAACTCCCGTTTACCGGAGGAACACTTTGGGTACTACCAAACGTCACAATGTAACTGGGTGATTATAAAGGAGTACTACAGGTGTCTCCAAAGGTACATGTTGAGTTGGCGTATTTCGAGATTAGGTTTTGTCACGATTGTCGGAGAGGTATCTCTGGGCCCTCTCGGTAATACTCATCACTTAAGCCTTGCAAGCATTATAACTAATGAGTTAGTTATGAGATGGCGTATTCTGAGCGAGTAAAGAGACTTGCGTAACGAGATTGAACTAGGTATTGGATACCGACGATCAAATCTCGGGCAAGTAACATACCGATGACAAAGGAACAACGTATGTTGTTATGCGGTTTGACCGATAAAGATCTTCGTAGAATATGTAGGAACCAATATGGGCATCCGGTCCCGCTATTGGTTATTGACCGAGAACAGTTTTAGGTCATGTCTACATAGTTCTCGAACCCGTAGGGTCCGTGACGCTTAACGTTTAGATTGACGATATAGTATTATATGAGTTATGCATGTTGGTAACGAATGTTGTTCGAGTCCGGATGAGATCATGAACATGCCGAGGAACTCCGAATGGTCGGAAATAAAGTTTGATATATGGAATAATAGTGTTTGATCTCCGGAAGGGTTCGAATTCACGGAAGGGGTTCGGATGTTTCCAAATGTTTGGGTGCGAGAACACGTTATTTGGGCCAAAGGGAAAGCCCACAAGGTTTTGGAAAGCGCAAAGGAAGTTTTGCGAGTCCGAGGGCGACGCCGAGGTCCTCGGCGTGCAGGTCGAACGCCGGAACCCTAGCGTCGCCCTGAGTCCGAGAAGGACTCTTGCCTTTCGGGTGAAACCGACTTTGTGGAGGCTTTTACTCCAAGTTTCGACCCCAAGGCTCAACATATAAATAGAGGGGTAGGGCTAGCACCAAAGACACATCAAGAAACACCAAACCGTGTGCCGGCAACCACGTCCCCTCTAGTTTATCCTCCGTCATAGTTTTCGTAGTGCTTAGGCGAAGCCCTGCGGAAATTGTTCTTCACCAACACCGTTACCACGCCGTCGTGCTGCCGGAACTCATCTACTACTTCGCCCGTCTTGCTGGATCGAGAAGGCGAGGACGTCATCAAGCTGAACGTGTGCAGAACTCGGAGGTGCCGTGCGTTCGGTACTTGGATCGGTCGGATCGTGAAGACATACGACTACATCAACCGCGTTGATAAACGCTTCCGCTTAGAGATCTTCAAGGGTATGAAGATACACTCCCCCTCTCGTTGTTATACCATCACCATGATCTTGCGTGTGCGTAGGAAATTTTTTGAAATTACTACGTTCCCCAACACTACACGGATGAGGAGGCCTACTGGCGCTTGCGTGGTACCCAGAGGTGGGTGCTACAGGGCGATGCCAACACCGCCTATTTCCAGGCGGTCGCGAACGGCCGGCGCCGTCGCAACTCCATCCACTGCCTGTGGGATGGACACACGCCGTTAGTTCTCCCCGCGGCCATCCGCTCTCATGTGGATGGCTTCTATAGAGCCTTATTTACCCCCACCCCGCGCGGTGGGGCTAGTCTCGCCCCCGACATTTGGTCGGGCGCGCACGTAGTCTCGGCTGAAGCCAATGCGGCTTTGGTTGCCCCCTTTAGCGAGGACGAGGTCCTCGCTGCCATTAAGGGGATGAACCCCTCCTCGGCCCCGGGACCTGACGGTCTACCAGTGTCTTTCTTCAAGACGTTCTGGCCTACCATCAAGCTTGAGGTCATGGCTCTCTTTGAGGAATTCTACTCGGGCTCCATGGACCTGGGGCGAATTAATTATGGGGTTGTGACCCTCATCCCCAAGGTCCCGGGCGCCTCCGATATTCGGCAGTTCCGCCCCATCACAGTGATTAATGTAATTTTTCGGATCCTGGCTAAAGGGTACGCCAATAGGGTGACCCTCCTTGCAGACTCAATCACCCACCCGAACCAATCCGCCTTCATTCAAGGCCGATTTATCCTGGATGGGGTGTTGGTGTTCCACGAAGTCCTCCACGAGGTCCGCATGAAGCGCCATAGGGCGGTCTTTCTTAAGCTGGACTTCCACAAAGCCTACGACATGATGCACTGGCCGTTCCTGAGGGAGGTCCTGCTCCGCAAGGGCTTCGATGACCGTTGGGTGACCCGCGTCATGCAGCTCGTCTCCTGCGGTCGGACTGCGGTGAACATGAACGGCGACATTGGGCCCTTCTTCCCTACCCTTTGCGGGGTCCAGCAGGGAGATCCCTTCTCGCCGTTCTTGTTCAACATGGTCGTTGATGCCCTGGCCGCCATCTTGGATAAGGCCAAGGCTGCTGGGCATATTTGAGGCCTTGTCCCGCACCTTGTTGGAGGGGGAGGTGTTTCCCTTCTCCAATATGCAGATGACACCATTATTATGGTCGAGGGTTCCGCCCTAGAGATCTCCAACCTGAAGTTCCTTCTTCTATGCTTCCAACAAATGTCGAGCCTCACCATCAACTTTGATAAGAGCAAAGTGATGGTACTCGGGTACCCCTCAGAGGACGCACGGTCCATTGCCGACCGGCTTAACTGTCGGCTGGGTTCTTTCCCCATGACCTATCTGGGGATCCCCATTAGTGACTCGCGCCTCACCGTGGCGGACCTCCGCCCCACGGTGACCCGTATGCAACATCGCGTAGAGCCCTGGAAAGGGCGTTGGCTGTCGAAGGCGGCGCGCGTGATCCTTATCAACTCCTCGCTAGCTAGCCTCCTGTGGTTCCTCATGAGCTTCTATAGCCTTCATGAAACGCTCCATCGAGGTCGCCAAATCTGATCCAGATTCTTACGGGCTGGGGAGGAAAACAGCGAAATACCACATGGTCACCGGCGAGATATCGCAAACCCAAGGACCAGGGCGGTCTTGGGATTCTGTCCTCTCGGCGCATGAACATCGCCCTCTTGACCCGCTGGCTCTGGCGCATTGCCAATGGGGATGGAGGCCTCTGGCTCACTATCATCCAGAACAAGTACCTGCGTGGACAGCCACTCGCGTTCTGCCAACGCTCTGGCGGTTCCCAGTTTTGGCAGGCCGTCGTCTAGCTGCTGCCGGTCTTGCGTATAGGCACATCCATCTCGGTGGGCACTGGAGCCTCGACCTTGTTCTGGCTGGATAGATGGCTGGGAGATTCCCCTCTAGCCGCCCGGTTCCCCATCCTCTTCGACATTGTAGTTGACCCTCGGGTCTCAGTCGAGGCAGCCCTTATTGACTTAGGGCGCCTCGCGTTCCGCCGCCCTTTTGGCCCCGCTGAGGTGGCTGCCTGGGATGTCCTCCTCCAGGACATCGCCCTACTACCTATGGACGTGGCCGACTCTCCGGACGCCATCTCCTGGCGCCTAGATCCCTCCGGCTGCTTCTCCACTAAATCCCTCTACGCGGCTATTGCCCCTCGTCGGCCGGAGCCCTTGATCCGATCTGGGACATCCGCCTCCCCTAAAGATTCGGATCTTTCTTTGGCAATGGATCCGCGGCCGCCTTCCGACCGGCGTTGAGGTTCTTAAGCGCCATGGTCCTGGCGATGGAATGTGCCCCCTGTGTGGCACGGTAGAGGACGCTAATCACATCTTCTTCTCTTTCTACACGGCACAGTTCCTTTGGTCTTGTTTCCGCGAAACGGTTGGGGGACAGTGGTGCAACACCAACTTCCCTGACTTGCTTGCGGAAATTCAAGCCTCCCCCCTCGCTACAGACATATTAGATGGCTGTGCGTCGGGGTTCTCGCCTGGACGCTGTGGACGGTTCGCAATAAGCTTGTCATTCAGAAGGTGCCCCTTCGGCGTGCTACTGACTCCATCTTTAAAATGTGTGGTTACTTGCAGCTCTGGCGGCCGCTTAGCCGCCCTCAGGACCGGGACGCCATCAACAGACTCCTCACCGACCTCCGTTCGTTGGCCTTCCGCCTGGCGCCTCCGCTCCCGCCGCCACCCCCGGAGCCCGACTAGAGGATGTGTCCCTCCTGGCGCGTGTGCCTTTTTGTGTGTGTGTGTTGGGTTTGTTGAGCTGTGCCCTCAGCAGTAACCCTTGATGCTTGCTTATGTTTGGACTCTGTGTGCGTGTGGACTTTGTGTGTGTGTGACCTTGTTGGATGTTGGCTTTGGCATTGGCTTTAGAGCATTACTAGTAGAACCCTCAAACCCTTGTAGCAGTTTTAAGGGTTGAGAAGTGCCAGTTTTTGACACTTTTAAGGGTTGAAAAACAGGGGCAAAGACTAGAACCCTCAAACCCAAACCGTAATCTGCTTTAAGGGTTGGATTTGAGGGTTCTAGTCTTTGCCTCAACCCCAACCTTTAAAACTGTCATTTCATATATCACACATTTCAGCACATTTCATCATATGACATATCACAAATTCCATCACAATTGACATAAAACAATAATCATTCTAGTTATTATTACAACACCGAATAAAACAATAATCATTCAAATTATTACAACAATGTTTGAGCAAATAACACTAATTGTTCGAATCAAATAGGACATAGGAAAGGAAAAAAAAAAGATACATCATGGGCCAATGCGCCCCATCCAACTGCCAAGTGGTGCTCTATTAGATCATCCGGAGCTGACCATGAGTGGTTGCATCCTCAATCTGACGATGTGCTTGAAGAAAAGCGTGTATCGAGAAGGGTTTCTTTCGGTTGCACACGGGTACCAACATTGTCATAGAAACAAGGGAGGTTTAACCCTCTCTCGTCCTCTAGGATCATGTTGTGCAGAATCACACAACATTTCATGATGTTCATCAAGGTTTTTTTGTCCCAAAACCTCACCTCTCGGACGAGGCGGTCGGGGCGCGGCTTTGGCGGGGCGGCCGGGCAGGGGCAGGGGCGGCAGGCAGGCAGGGCGGCGGCGGGAGGGCGGCCGGGCAGGCGGGCGGCCGCGGGAGGGCAGGGCGGCGGGACGGGAGGGAGGCGCGGCCGGCGGGCGGGCGGGCAGGGGGGAGGCGGGGGCGGCCGGGCGGGCGTGGAGGCGAGGGCGGAGGGCGGCCGGGCAGGCGTGAGGCGAGGGCGGAGGGGCGGCCGGGCGGGAGGAGGAGGCGCGGCGGGGCGGGCGGGCGGGCGAGGCGGAGGGCGGCCGGGCGGGCGTGGAGGCGAGGGCGGGCGGCGGGCGGGACGGGTGGCCGGAGGCGGGCAGGCGGGCCGAGCGGGCCGAGCGTGGGCGGCAGGGCGGCGGATCTGGGGAGGGAGCTGAAAGTTCCCTCCCGCCGGAAATTACCTCACGCGCGAAGAGGAAACGGGTCGACGAGGGGTTGGGCTGCCAACCCCTGTTTCTACAGGCCGGGAAGGAGTATAGGGGTTGAACCTCTAAAAATTTTGAAGGGTTAAGGGGTTCTATTCTTTGCGATTTTTTTGTCTCAACCCGTAAAAAAGCGGTTATTTTTGAGGGTTTGAGGGTTTAGCGGTACTACTAGTAATGCTCTTATAATATAAAGCGGGGCGTGAGCCTTTTTCGGTAAAGACTTCGGCTAGCGCATCAAGCACCATTTGTGGACATGTTTTTTTTTTCCGTTCCTTACACAGGTTGCACTAAACTGAACTTGTCCCAGATGTGTCTTGGCAAAGGGCATGTGAGTAGGAGCTAGGAGGTCACAGATGGCACAAGTCTCATTGTGCGGCCAGCCTATGGTCGCAAGACACGATCCACAGTCCAGTACTTGTTCTTGATGAGAAGCCACAGCTAAAAACTTGACTTTGGGACCCCGCAAAAAAAAAACTTGACTTTGGGTTCAGCTTTAATATTCCAGACCGAGTTCAGCAAAGGCTCCTTGACGCGCTCCAAGAGCTGAGCAGAAGCGGTTTTCAGGACAGGAAAACAGGGGAGAGAGTTCCGGTTTTGAGAGTAGAGGGGGAGGTGGAGACACAGTTCCTAGGCTGCAGATTCCGGTCTCAAGCGTCCGTAGCGATTTCCTGGTCTTGAAAAATAAACTCAGGTAATTTTATTGTAGCCACCGGCGATGGTCACATCTTTGGGTATTATAAAAACAAGGGTCCTATGGGTGACAAAACAAGGGTCCTATGGGTGGCCAGCTAGATTCTCGACGTGGCATTTTGGCTGACAAAATTCAACTTTTGGCCGTAATTTTGTACTCCCTCTAATGTCAAAAACGTTATTATATTATGGGACGGAGGAGTAGAATATACGTGCAGTACTTCATTGGATAAACACAAAATCATAGTCATAGGGAGGAGCTCTTGATGGGAGACCTTTCAGAATAAGACATTTTTATTCTGACACCTACCTATTAGGAAAAGAAGGTGCTACTGCTAAGAAATGATGCTTTTTTTTTTTGGCTGTCCACTTCACACGGCAATGACTAATGGAAGGTACAATGTGTGTCAATGCGGCAAGCTTATGTAATTGGTTAGTACCATGGGGGAATTGCTGGCGTGTTTGGATCTTTATTAGTTTTGGAATATGTTGGTACTTAGGTACAGCTGGTGAATGAATTAAGGCCTTTTACATGTTCGATTTATTTTCTTCCAAAATAAAGTTAAACCCTCATCCTTGCATCGTATGGTATGATGCACACAACTATCTTCGTTGAAACAAATATTCACATTCAAAACAGTAAAAAAAGGATATAACATGATCCAAGCAAAAAGGATGACATGATTTATATGCATAGACTATTATTGTATCGGCATCCAAGCCGGTTGAATCGTATCACGTGCTATTGTCTCGAGGCACCCAAAGGCCAGAAGCGATTGATTCTCCACACATTGCAGTGAGCATCACTTATGGATTCATCCAGTAGCTCAAAAAATAACCTGCAATTTATTTTGGAAAATTGTGTTCCGTTAAAGAAAAATCGTCGTCCCAATCCAAGTTGCGCACAATAAGGCACACACTCCCACACGGACTTATAACCACCAACCGGGCACATCAGATTGTTGTGATAAGTTGATCGGCATCAACCACTGAACCAGATATAACCACTTGGTCCACTAACCCTAAATCAAAGCCCGACAAAACCTAAAATCAGCAGACTCGCACCTAAAACAGAAGCTTGGTTCGGTCAGATTCTCATATAGCTTGGTCAGCCTAAAACAGAAGCTACAAACACCTCTTTCTGTTGGTGGCTGCGTAGAGGCTTGGGTGTTAAAAGAGCCAGTGGCGTGTCTTGAAATCAAGTATCCTTGCAGAACCTCCTAATTTGAACATTCCTTGCGAAGCTACAAAGGACTCCGGTTATCTGCATCAATATTTACAGAATGGCGAGCAAGGCAGCTTTAGCCCCAACGTGAAACAAAGGTTTTAGACGTACTTGTTTCGTAGCAATTCTTCCGTTGTCAGTCAAGAGCTTGTACAACCACTTGCTGACGAAACATTTATTTTAAATTTCAAGATTTATCAATCCCAAGTCCGCCTTGATCCTTGCCTACGAAGAATGTCCCACTTAGCTAATCTACATTTTCTGCTTGTCACATTGCCAGAAAAGTCAGGACCAGTAAATGTCCAATATCTTTTCGCAGCGCTTTGGTTATTTCAAAGAAGGATAGCGTGAACATTTTTAGGCTAATAAGTGTTGCTGTGCGTGTGCATGGACATTGGCGTACCTGCATATAGGCTGGAGCTGGTGACAGATTATTTAGTTTCACTTATGGGCTGGCCTAATCTTGCGTGTCTACATCAATCATAATCCTATTGTCAACTGCATAGAAATTTCGTTCCATATATATTATGGGGTGGAAGGGCACCGCCTTTTACCGCCCGAACGCGCTCGGTACCCTTCACCGGTACGCGTCGTGACCATCGTCGCAGGTCAACCACTACTACCGTGCCTTCTCCCTTTTCGTTTATAACCGGTCTCATTAGCAGCTAATCACACTTATTATCTAGGATCGACATCTCTGGAGCCTGGAGATTAGAAAGGTCCTCTCAAGGTTAGTTGAGATTTTTGCCAAAAAAAAAGTTTCTCGATTCTTTTCATGGATGATGCATGACAATTATCCTCTACCTACCTTTCGCGCATACCTGAATCTCGAGTCAGTTCTTGAGATCCAAAAGCTCTTTCCTTTTTATTTGTTTTATTTAGAATACAAATCAAATACATACTGAAGTTGCATCATGTTATAGGGAGTAATTAGTGTCAGCTTTTCTTTTGGATTATTAGCGGGAGTAATTAGTTTGATGAACTCTCCTTCTTTGAGCACCGGTTCTTCTTCTGTTACAGTATCAGATGCGTTGCATATTTTCTCAGTCCTCTTGATGGGAAAGGAAGAGATGTATCCCTCCTCAACAGTATACTCTTCAGCTTCCCCGCAAAAAAAAGAGTATACTCTTCAGCTATTATCAAACTAAAAATGAAAAACGCCTGCACTCTTCCGGGGAAAGCCTCTTTACTTCTTTTATGAATAACAAACACTTGTCTTGTGCCAATTTGTGTACTCCATACAGACCTGTACAATTGGTTATTCTGTTTGCCTAGGACACTTTTATGTTTGCAAACTTGCAACGTAACAAGTTCGACTGATTGTGTCCGGATAGAGAGGCCATAGAGTTATTGGTGTCTCAGTCCCGCATGCTGTGTCTAAGGTGCTAAAGGGGGCAAACTGCTGGGGTGCACGCATTATAATTTGAATTTGGGTAAATCTGGCTCAAGTCGGTTTGAAACTTTGAATGCGAGTTCTGAATATCTGAATAGTTCAGATCTTGGGTATAAAATGATTTAGGAATTTCTCTTCAGAATTGTAAGTGTAATATATTGAGCAGTAAGTAAAGAAAAAGAACAAAACAAGTCAGATATATTTGAATTTGATCATTTGGATTTTTGTAAAATTTGGCACAGGCTGTTAATTCCAGAAATAGGGTTTATGTAAGGAGCAGATGGTTCTGTGATGTCAACTCAAATTTTGGATCAAAGGAATACGAGCTTCCTCAGTAGGGGTCAAGATAGCAAAGATTTCATATATAGGTTTGGAACACCTTCTTTCAAAGTATATCAAAAAGGAAAACGGCCTCTATTCAGGAAATAAAATTCAACAAGATGTCATTACATATCCGCACACATTTAGCAGCAGCGGACGAAATGGTTACACCCATTAAGGTTAGTATATATTTTTTTAGCAATTTATTGATTTGTGCTTCTTTAGAGAATATATGACTTGCGTTGGGTGGCTAATTGGTTTTCCTTTTCCCCTTAGATTCCTCCACATGAAATTCGGACCAAGATCTTTTTCATGATTTACAATATGTCCACCAATAATATAGAAGCTAATGGATTCGAATTTAATGAAGTGTTGATGGAACAATATTATCCTTGGTTTGCACAGTACATGGTCATGCAAAGGTAACACAGTTGTTTGTGTTCTTCACAGTTTTGAGCTAATTTCGTAACCATGATGAATTGTGCAATTGCAGGGTATGCATCGACCCAAATTTTCATGGCATATGTTTAATGTTCCTTCATAAAGTAAACTCGCCAGTATTGTACATGGAAATACTGAAAGCTACATACGCGAACTGCAAGGTTATCCTCACTCTGAGAGCTACATATCAAAGATACAAAAACAATTTTTCAAGTATTATTGTGTTTGTTTATGCAGATATTATTACGATCCGATGTTATCAAATCTTGTTCAGGCGAACGCACCTTACTGAAAAATATAGGTATTTGGTTTGGAAAATCCGCCATTCAATGGAACCAGGACCCAAGCACTTATGTAGATGGCCTAATACCTCTTATAGTAAAGGTATTGCTTTTGCATTGGAATACGCATTTTGTGACATAATTGGCGTGTGCATGCTTCTTCTGACAATGTTAATGCGGTTGCCGAGTTCAACTTCCGAATTCTCTCTGTTCTACATGATATGTCTACCTTGTTTTGGATGGCTACTTCTAAAGTCAGAATTTCACCTATATTTAGAGGTTTATTGGTGTTTAGCAATTCTCATCTTGCATGGTTTGCATTTCGGCTAACAGATAGAAAAGAGGGCAACCGTGCATATATTACAAACATGTCAAATGCCATGTCCATGGTCTGACTCTTCTACCGAAACTATTTTTGCAGGCGTATCAGAAAGGGTTGATGCTTGCTGTAGTTCAATTCATTTCAAAGGTGCGCATAATTTGCATCAGTCCCATTTCTCTATAACATGTTATTTGGGATAGTTTGGTATCATGACCAATGATTGCTCCGCAGATTCTTGAACCTTGCCAGCCAATTATTAGTGTTGGGACAATGGAGATTCTTAGTCTACTTGCTGAGATCTATACAAAGCCAGACCTCCAACTTTCTCTGGAATATAACATAAAGGTTGCATTTTTTTCATGTAGACTTTCTGGTTGTACATGTATATTTACTCTGTAACACAATATATGTCTTTATGAATGTAGGTCTTGTTTAGGAACTTTGACGTGGATGCAGAACATACCAAAACAAATTACCTTCTTAAAGATGTAAAACGTGAAGTTGCGGGAAATCAAGATTTTGCGGTGAAAGATGTTGTGCATGTACCAACATGGTTGTGTCCGGCTTTTCTTGATCAGGTTTGTTTTGTGTCCACTTTAACTATTGGCTTTAAGAGACTCAGTTTATTGTTAACCTAGATATTGAAGCCGGGGTATGTTCTACTAACTCGGCTCGGCTTACAGAGGTTTTACCTTATATTAGTACTCATTTGACCCTACTTGGTAACCACTTGGTAGTTCCAGGGTATTTAACATGGCAATACTTGGGAGGCACCCAAAAAAGGCATGAAAAATCTCGAGGAAAATCCACAACAACAACACATATTTATATGCATCTCCATGACATAAATGTTCAAAGCAAATCTATTCAGCTTACTGTGAATTGAGGAAGAAAAATCCTAAAACAACTAGGAAGTAGATCTTTTCAGCATGAGTAGCGTTTGTGGCACGAGCCCAAATTCGATTGTCAACATGGGGGAATTTGGATTGGTCCTTTCAAATTAATAGTTGACAAGGTTTTCATCTTTTATTTGAGCTATGTTCGCCCCATCCAACATTGTTGATCTCTATTTAGCAATGTGCTTTCTAGTAATTAAAACTTGTCATCATTTGTGTTATTTTGCAAGTTAGTTTAGCGCCTTTAAACTCATCTTGTTTTTTTAGTGAAATTGTATGCCTAGTAGAATTCTTTTTACTCAAATCACACAACTAGCATGAATAAAGTTCGAACATAGCAATTTGTCAAGAGTTCTACATGGGTGTGTGGGTCGTTGGTATGTGCTTGTGTGTGCATCCATCCTCCATGGTCTATGCATTATACACATACATCGATACTCATTTGAGTGACATGCCATTCAATCAAATTGAAGGGAGTACACTACTAAAGCCAAGTTAGTAGCCCCTAAAGAAAACTAAGACAAAATTATGACCACAACACTTGTCCAGTCACTTCACACCACCAATTATATTAGTAGCTGATTGTTTAGCCACCAATCTAGCAAAGCACTTCAGAAAAAGGGTTCTCTCTCATTTAATTTTGCAAATACAGTGTTATGATAATGAATGGGAAAAATAATCACCGATTTATCTATTCAATTGCTAATAGTTAACACTCTGGAAGACTCACACTTCCAATTCTTGATAATTACAAGCATTGATAACCAAATAACATTTACATGGATTGATCATTCGCTTTCTCTGCTTCTAATTGAGTGATCGCAAATGGTGTTGGCATCCCTTTATTTTCTTTGTATTACACTTCTAGTCTCTGTGAGTTGTAATCAGTGTAGATTGTTTATCAACCATTGCTTGTCTGACCACATCACATACTTTTATTTTCGCGTGCTATTATGCACAAACAGGAAGGGGAGGCATCTATGCCACTCACCCAGTACATCACTAGTCTGAAACCAATCATGCGCACTGTCAAGCTTGTTGGTGAGATGAGAAACCATTGGTTTTATTGGGTGGTGGCGGAAAAGGCCAAGAGCCTCATGGCATCAATTATCAGAGCACTACACGATCTCCATGAAGTTAATATATGTCCTGTGCAGTTTTGTGCATCAAACATTGTAGTGACATATTACGGGAGAGTGAAAATCAGAGTTGCATGTTTGAAGAAGACCGTTTCTATGGTGCGCAAAAACTACGAGGATGCCAGCAATATTATTATGGACACACTGTTTGCTGACTACAAGCCAACTATTATCCCCAAAGATGTAGATCATCTACTTTCGTTGATGAAGTCTCCCATTGCAACAGGTATGAAGTATGTGATAGGGACGCACGCTTCTCTTATTCCTCTTGGGAACAGGTTTCAATTCTATCTGGATATGTGCGACCATATTACATCTGTGGTGGACCCTGAACTTAGGTCAAATATTCATGGAGCTCTAGACGATCCCTATGGTGAGAACTGGTCAGTGTTGCTCGAATATAACATTTTGCTGAAGGAGTCATTCTACAGATCCGGGTCATCATACAATACCAAAAAAGGAGCAATTGAATTTCTGAGGTTTTATAGGAACACGCTTGCACACAGAATGGATAAATGCAAGAAACTGTTGCAGAATGTTGGAGATTTCAGAACATTGATATACACTAAAGAGGATATTGAAATGATCTTACTGGTTACCTATCCGATGATCCTACCGAGAATGCAAGAAGAACTCCAGAATCATAAGCGACTGAAGGATTTGAATCTTTATAACCTGAACTTCAAGTAACTCCAGCTTTTGTACTTTAAGTGTAACTGGTAACTGTGTGATGTTGTAATCCACCAATAAACTTTGATTTTTCTAGGCTACAAAGGTTTGAAAGAATATCTTAAGTGAGTTGTTGTATCTATCATGCTTCATTCTAAATTTTTGAGTATATTGTTTTATAATGATGAAGATGTTTTTCGAAAATACGTGTGTGTGCCCTTGGCGTACCCAAGTGTCATTGGCGCACCTGGCCCTTCACAGATGTCAAAAAACATCTGTGTTTTTTTTATATTGGTAACTTTTGCACTCGCACAGTTTCACGAATTGTTTTGAAAGTTTGCAACATGTGCACAAAGCCGGAAAAAGTTGAATGGTGTCATTCTTAAAATAGATTTTGAAAAAGCCTACGATAAAGTTAAGTGGCCCTTTCTGTTGCAAACTTTGCGCATGAAGGGGTTTTCACCAAAATGGTGTCGTTGGGTAGAGAGCTTTGTTTCTGGAGGCAGTGTGGCCATAAAAGTAAACAATGACGTTGGCAACTATTTTCAGACAAGGAAGGGGCTTCGCCAAGGGGACCCCGCCTCTCCTATTTTGTTTAACATTGTGGCCGACATGCTAGCTACCCTTGTTGAGCGGGCTAAGCTGGACGGTCAAATCAGTGGTGTCATTCCACACTTGGTAGAAGATGGTCTATCTATTCTACAATACGCGGATGACACTATCCTTTTCTTGGATCACGATCTAGACAAGGCTAGAAATCTCAAGTTGCTCCTATGTGCTTTTGAGGAACTTTCTGGTCTCAAAATCAATTTTCATAAAAGCGAACTCTTTTGCTTCGGCGATGCTGCAGAATCAGCACCTGAGTATGCTGAGATTTTTGAATGTCAGCTCGGGCAGTTTCCGATTCGATATCTGGGTATTCCCGTACACTATCGGCATTTAACTATCGCTGAGTGGAAGCATGTGGAAGAGAGACTTGAGAAACGTCTTGCCAGTTGGAAGGCCAAACTCTTGTCTTACGGGGGACGTTTGATCTTGATCAATTCTGTCCTAAGCAACATGGTTCTTTATATGTTGTCATTCTTCCACCTACCGAAAGGGGTTCTCTAGCGACTAGATTACTTTAGATCCAGATTTTTTTGGCAGTGCGATAATGAATCCAAGAAATATAGACTGGCTAGGTGGAGCGTATTATGCAGACCTAAAAGTCAAGGGGGGCTGGGAATTCAAGACCTTGAGATAAAAAATATTGCTCTTCTCAGCAAGTGGGTTTACAAACTACTCTCTGAGAATGGGGTATGGCAAGAGATCATTCGCAACAAGTATGTGGGATCCAATGCCATTTCTCAAGTTCTTTGGAAACCCGGGGATTCACATTTTTGGAGTGGCGTGATGAAGGCCAAGGAATTCTTTTTCCAATTTGGGAACTTCTCGGTTAGGGATGGTTCTCAGGTTCGATTCTGGGAAGACACCTGGCTAGGGAACAACCCACTAATGGTGCACTATCCGAGCTTGTACAGGATTGTCAGACATAAATTTGTCACGATTAAACAAGTTTTAGGACAACAAAACCCTGATATTTCTTTCCGTAGGGACCTTCTTGGCCCTCGCCTGGCAGCATGGGATGAATTACTCACTCGTCTGGAGGACATTCAACTGTCAGGTGAGCCGGACGTCTTTCGATGGAACTTGCATCAGAATGGCAAATTTTCGGTCAAATCCATGTATGATGCAATGGTTCATTGTGATGTTCCAGTTGATAATAGGAAACTGTGGAAGCTCAAAATTCCCCTAAGAGTGAAGATTTTCCTCTGGTTTCTACATAGAGGAGTCATCCTAACTAGAGATAATCTGGCACGACGAAACTGGCATGGTTCTAAGACATGTGTCTTTTGCCAACATGACGAGACTATTAGACACTTATTCTTTGAGTGCAAATTCGCTCGGGCAGTTTGGGCCATAGTTCAACTAGCTTCTAATTTATACCCACCACGTAGTGCACAGAATATGTTCGGCAACTGGTTGCGGGGTATTGATAAACAGTTTTCTGCACACATTCTCGTGGGAGCGGCGGCCTTATGCTGGGCATTGTGGCTTACCAGGAATGATGTGACCTTTAATAACAAATGTGTCTCATCTCCTATGCAGGTTATTCATGTTTGTACACGATGGCTCCGTACTTGGTCTATCCTGCAGAGGCCGGAGGACAGGGACCTTTTTATGATGGCGTCTACACGGCTGGAGCGTTCGGCCAGGGAGGTTTTCTACCCCCATGGATGGCAGTGTGATCTGCGGATAGGATCTACCGCACCTTAGCCTCCACATGATTTATTTGCTTCGATTTGTACTGAATTATTTTTATTCTTAGGGCACTCTCGACTTTTTGGCTGTGTGCATCTAGCTATGCAGAGGCCGGGCTTTCTTTCGATGCGATTGTATCACCTCGATATATCTATTCAATGAAATGTCCTTTATCGAAAAAAGCCGTGTTCTACATCATTACGCAGGCATGAAGGAGAATGGTGCCGTGTCAAGAGATGGGTACCCACATCATGTTCTAGTGCATGGCGGCGCGAGCTCTTTGGAGCTTCGTCCACGAGGCACTCAGACCCGATTGGGACGACCCAGGTTGGTCGCAAAAGCCGCTTATTCTGGCTTATCTTCACAGCGATGACGTGGACTTTACAGACGACTCGCTATAAAATGTTGATTGAGCGGATCTTCCCACGGCAGGCTTTTGACTCGTTTTTCAAATTTCTTGCCTTCTTGCAGCACCGGCACCCGCTTACTAGGCAACAGGATCGCGTCCGCCTTGGGCTTATGCTGGATGCGCTTCTGGCTTCCATGCGCCGTCTTTCCGTTTCATAGGGCTGCTTAGTAGTTTACCACTAGGTTCTGTTTCTTTTCTTTTTTTCTTGGGCGTGATTGTGATGTGGCCCCAGCCGTCTTATTTGCTATCGTGACTGATACTTGGCTGTATGAATGTTTGCTTTATCTATAAAGAGGGTGAATTCCTAGTACGAGAGAGGTGTCTTTGTATGAGCCGCCATCTTCGTTTGACATACTCTATATGAGAATCATTGTCCTAAAAAATTCCACAATGACATACATAAGAAATAACCGGCTAAAAAATGTACTTATTATCAACTAAAAAAGTATGGCAATGACAAGTATAAAAAATCTGGCTACAAAATACTTATTAGCAAGTGTAGAACCCTCGGTCCAATCCCACGGTTGGAAGATGAATTTGGGGGGGTTGGTGCCGTCAGCAGCTATAAACTTTGATTTAGGTTTCAATAACGCGATTATGGTCTTGCATTTGGGTTGGTCATGCCGTGACGTATGTAAGGCATTTTGTGAATGTGTGTATTAGGTGGGACTGTAAAGGTTCCCAGTTGCTGCCGGTTGTATTTGTCAGACTTTATTTTAAATTTCTGAGTATACTGGTGTATAATGAAGAAACTCAAAGGAATACCCAGATGTCACTGATGCACCTGGTCCTCCACACATGTATGTCAAAAAATATCTGAAAAAACAGGTTACATGTTGATTTTCTATATTTTTTGCACTCACAAATTTAATCTGTGTTTTCTGGAAAAAACAGGTTAAAGAAAATTGTAAGTTTACAATCTGTGTTCATATTAGTGTTAGAATGGTAAAGTGTTGAGAGGGGGCTATAATCCATAATTTTTCCAGTATTTTCATGAGGTTGTCATAAGTATATACTACACATGCCACCTATTTTCCAACCAATATTATGAGTTGGAAAGAACTTGGCTTGTTTCTCCATTGGTTGCGTCAACGAGGAAAGGACGAGACTTGCAAGACGAAGATTTCTCTATTTCAAATGTCGTCCTCTCGACCTGTAAAAAAGCCAATGTGTCTCTGTCTCAACTGCCGCCCTTGTTTGACGTGCTCTGCATGAACATTGCTTGAATTAGAAAACACGGCAAGGAAAAGTATAAGAGGTAGCCGTCTACAAAATATTTATTAGCAAGTGTTGAACCGTCAACCCAGCGCCATGGTTTGAAGTTGAATTCGGGTGGTTGATGTGGTCATCAACTATAAACATTGATTTAGGTTCAATAATGCGATTACAGTCTTGCATTTTGCTTGGTCTTGCGGTGACTTTAGTAAGGCATTTTTGTGAAGGTGTGTATTAGGTAGGACTGTTTAGGTTCCAGGTTGTTGCGGGTTGTATTTCTAGGACTTTATTATCTGAGTATATTGATGTAAAACATAGAAGATGGTTCTGGACAATCTGTGAGCAATCAGAAACTCACAAGAAAAATCAAGTGTCGTTGGAGTTAATTGCAGAAAACCATCATATTTACGGCTTGGTCTGCAGAAAACCATCTGATCACTAATTTTTTGTAAAAGTCACTGTGTTTTTAGTAAACTTTTTACAACAAAAACCGATCTCATGATTTGTCCCGTTTGATCACTTTCTGACCCCTGGATTTAAAAAAGAAAAGCACAACACCTCCCAGGAGTTGGTCGGGGACTGGAGGCGTGGCCACGGCAGGGCAAGGCGCCGGCCTTCAAGGCCGCGAGCAGCAGCCGCGGCGGACGGCACGGCCATGACCGACAGCGTGCTCCTCGGCATCGAGGTGTCTCTGTCTCAACTACCATCCTCATCCGACGTGCTTTGTATGAGAAACCATTGGATTAGAAACGCAAAGTTTCGTTGTAGCTCAGGCTACATGGAACCTCTTATCCTCAACCCTCCAGCCTTGCTTTGAGACCCGTACTCTTCAACTAATTTACAACAAAAAGATTTCTCTTTTTTGTTTCTCTAAAATGAAGCAACATATGAACTTCAAACTTTGCAGATCGAACAAACATTAGAACATCAATGTTTGAAAAAACTTTCAGATTTTTTGGTCTAATATAAATATACAAAATGAGATTTTGTTTGACTAAAAATATTATTTTAAGTATTTAAAATGCATGAAAAAATCTAAAAGTTTTTTCCCAGATTGTAGTTAGAATGTATCGTTGTTCTACAAAAGTTGAAGTTTATATGTTGTGTCATTTGAGAGAAACAAAAAAGACAAATGCGTCTGCACAGATCGTGATGCAGAAATGGATGGCAAAGATAAGGGGTACCATGTAGCCTAGCTACAGAATATAATAGATAGCCGGCTACAATTTTTTTTTTAAACAAGGCAAAAGATTTGCCATTTTCATTAATTAAGGAGAGGGTTTTGATACACACACGCCGCCAAGCGGCAAACACTAGACGTATTACTCTCGCGGCATTACATTACTCAAGTGCTTGACACCCGCAATGGCCCAAAGCGACATTTCCTCTTTGATGTTTCGCAAGACGACCTCCACCGGTGCCGCCTTGTTTCTGAAAACGCGCGTATTTCTTTCCTTCCAGATTTCCCATCCCAGAAGAAGTAATGCAGAAGACAAGGCTTTAACTGGATGAGCATTGGAAGTGAGGAGCTCATCCCACCAAGTTTTCACTGTGCCAAACCGGTGCCAGAGAGTCGTGGGGATATGCATACCGAGCTAGGCGAACACCTCATTCCAAATACGGATAGAGAACCTGCATTCAAAAAGGAGGTGAGCTGCCGATTCTTGTACTTACTTGCAGAGAGGGCAACGGTCGCATTTCGGCCATCCTCTGCGTTGAAGCCTGCCCGCGGTCCAAATCCGGTTTTGATTGACAAGCCAGGCGAAGAATTTGCATTTGGGAGGGGCCCAAGCCTTCCAAACCGAAACCTGCAAGCTTGAACGAGATAGCCCAGAGAACTGCGCCATATAAGCGGTCTTAATAGAGTATATTCCATCGTTGGCAAGCTTCCACATAATGGTATCCTTGACGCCCGGCTGGATGACAACACTTGCAAGCTTCTCCCATAGAGCCATGAATTGCTGGAGGTGCACAAGCGTGAGGCCGCTTTGGGTGTCAATTTGAGTTATCCAGCTCCCATCCCTTAAGGCCGCAGCAACAGTGCAAACTTTTTTGCATGATATCTCAAAAATCTTTTTGGCGATATCTTTTGGTCTGAGCCCCTCCAGCCAAGAAGAGGCCCAAAATTTTGCTTTATTTCCATCACCAACCGTCACCTTGGTCGCAGCCGCGAAGAGATCATGATCCCTTTAATGCAAGGCGTGCCCAGCCTGCACCACGCCCTTGGCGGGTCGTCCTAGTCTAGCTACAACCACCTTAGTCAGAGAGAAGTTGCGAACTTTCCAAGGTGCAAAATGCCAAGACCTCCATACTCTTTCGGTTTGCACACCAACTCCCAGTTGACTTTGCATTTTCCACCTATCACTTTGTCCGTTCCAGCCAAAAGATAGGCCCGCCTTAGTTTGTCAATTGTCTTGAGAACCTCCACCGGAAGGTCCAATAGTGTGATATGATAGATGGCCACCGCAGTAAGGACCGCCTTGACCAAGGTCATGCGTCCCGAGATAGCCACATGCTTGCCTTTCCAAGGCACCAATTTGCCCGCTGCCTTGTCCTCCAAAAGTTGGAGATGAATCCTCTTTAGCCTTTTGATTGCGAGAGGGAGACCAAGGTAACGAATAGGGAAGTTGGAGCGACCTGCCGGGAAGGAATGAAGAATATTGTCGAGGTCCACACTACCGCATCTGATGGGGTCAACAATACTCTTTGCGCAATTAGTGGATAGACCGGTGGATTCACCGAAGGAAGCAAGCATGGTGGCCAGGAATTGGACATCCTCCTTAAGAGGGGCACAAAAAACAGCAGCATCGTCGGCATAAAGAGAGGCACGAATCTCCGTGTGCCTCCCAGGAAGGGGTTGGAGCATCCCCTGAGCCGTGGCCTTGTTGAGGATATGGTGCAGCGGGTCGATGGCAAGCACGAAGAGTAAAGGGGATAAAGGGTCATCCTGTCTGAGGCCCTGACCATGCTTGACATGATCTCCAGCAATACCATTAAGCAAGACTCGCGATGACGCTGAAGAGAGGAGCGCCGAGACCCAGTCGCGGAAACGTGCAAGGAAGCCATGATGACTCAGCATCTCCAAAAGGTAATCCCATCTCACAGAGTCAAAAGCCTTCTTGATGTCAAGCTTGAAGAGAAGCATGGGCTTTTTTGCGCGGTAAAATTTTCTGGCCAAATTCCGCACGTATAGGAAATTGTCGTGTATGCATCTTCCCTTGATGAACGCACTCTGTGCAATGGATACGATGTCATTCATGTGGGGAGCCAGCCTGGAAGCAAGGATCTTGGCAATGAGCTTTGCCACAGCATGGATCAGGCTAATTGGCCTAAAGTCCGAGATTTCTTCCGCACCATCCTTAGGAATGAGAGCAATATTCGCAGAGTTGAGCCAGTGCAAGTTTCGGGCCTGGAGGGTGGAGAAGTTATTGATCAGAAGCATGATGTCTTCCTTGATAATGTCCCAGCAGGTCTTGAAGAATTTTCCGGTGAATCCATCTGGCCCTGGGGCTTTGTCACTAGGAAGGGCGAAGACCGCAGCCTTGACTTCATCCTCTGTAATAGCATCACCAAGCGCTGTGAGGTCATGGTCAGCACGGGGGATGGCAGCCCAATTGATGGTCTTTGTACGCGGGGTACCCCTTTTCATAACCTCGGTGAAATGAGAGTGGACAATATTTTTTTTTGTGATCACGATCCATCACCCAGCTTGCCTTGCTTGAGGCGGTGTATAAGATTTTTCCTCCGCCGACCATTTACCCTAAGGTGAAATTTTTCTGTATTCGCATCTCCCTCTTTGATGTTGGTGATTCTGGAGCTTTGTCTCTTTCTTGCTCTTTCCATGACCGCAAGGCCCATCACTCTTTTCTTTAGCCTTTTCCGGATCCGTCGACCCAGTCATGCGGTTTGAAGTTAGCAACTATTTTCAATGATTTAGGTCCAATAATGTGTTTTTTTTTTGGCAAGAGGAAGAGGTTCAATAATGCGATTGTGGTCTTGCACTCTCGTTGGTCATGTGGTGACGTACACGAGACATTAATTTCGTGATGAAGGCGGGATAGTGTATAGGTTCCCGGTTGGTGCCGGTTAGTCTGGTCAACCAGCAAGCACTACAAACCGCCTTTACATTTTGGCCTTCATTCCAACAGCAGCTAATCCGCGCCTAGTTTCAACGATCGGGTTGTCCTCTCAAGGTTAGTTGTGATCTTGCCAACATAATCTTTGTCAATTGATGTCCTCTCTCGCTAATTTGCATATTCTTTGAGTTCTCTTGTCGTATTAGTGTCGCCATTCTTAAGCTCCTCAACTCCTCGCTAGTCTCGTAGGTGCCAAACTCCCTGGCAAAACATGCAGCGGCAAACTTCGCATGATGCCAAACTCCTTGGGTGCTCCGGCCAGGGAGCAATAACTCAGTTGGGCTAGGAAAGAAGGGCGATTGGGTAGGTGAGTTCGTAGGATTGATAGTCAAAAGAGCTTGAGGCACAGGTCTGATGTGCCTATGCTGCCACAGCTGGTCTTGATAAGACTGTCATCTTGCTTTAGATTCAAGTTATCAGGTCTTGATATCTTGAAGTAGGAGTTATATGTTTAACACAGAGTTATAGAGTCAGAAATCAACACAAATCATGACAGTATATGTTGATTTTTGAGAAACTGAAGGTTAACACAGAGTTATATGGTTTTATCTTCTGGGTCAAAAGCTTGATTTATGCAATACATCCTTTCATTCCCGATACATTTCAGGTATTCAGCTTTTTCATTAACTGTACAAAACTGTCATCTTGCCTCTGATTCAACTGATCAGGTCTTGGAGCGAATCATGTCTGAATGCACCTCCAAGCAGAAGATTAATACAGGCTTACATGGCTTTCTTTTCTGTGTCAAAGGCTTGATTGATGCTCTATATCATTTTATTCTCAATGCATCTCAGGTATTCAGCTCTTCTCCGTAACTGTATATACTTTACCATCCTAAATTTAAGTTACCGTTGGATAATAAATCGCCACTGAAGATGTACAACATGCCCATTTTTTTTTACTATAGATAAAAAAGATCCCACATGTGCTGTTTGTAGCCTTTGCACTTGCTCTAATTCTTTTAAGCCAAATTCTTCTTATCACCATTGCAAATTGGTCTTACATGTCATGGTAACTTTGTAATGTTATAGGTTAAGGGGATGCCACTGAAAGTAATTTTCCAATGTTGTCTGTTAAATGGAATAATGGAGAGGTTGCCCTTAAGAAACATACTATTTTCTACAAATGTAATTCACTAGCCACTAGTGATATAGACATTGATCAATTTTGTAGATAGGGAGTTTATTACATAGTTCGATTGTGGATGAGCATCACTCTTGAGTCTAAAAAAAGTACAAGTGGAATTCTTCAAACCTTTTATCATCAATGACATTAACCAATTGATATTGCAAACTCAACAACACAATAATTCTCTGAAGTTCTGAAAGTATTTCGTTTTTGCTTTGCATGAAACACTGTGATGGGTGAGGGTGTGTATAAATAGAGTAATACCACAACGAAAAGATTAAAAAATGCCACACAATTGATGTCATGGAACATCTCAAGCCACAGTTGTTACAACCACACACCGGTAGATAACCGGCAGGGAGAGAAGTTTTTATTATTAAAAACCATTTCATTCCTACAAAGCCAAAGCGACCAAACTAAAGCTTCCACTCCCATCCGAATTAGGATTGTAAGATTGCGATCCACGCCCCTTAGTCTTAGGCAACAAAAAAAATATCCAATTGAGCCTAAACAGGTCGAATTAACCGGCATGTAAGAGCTCAAACATACCCATAAGATCGTCCTTGATGACTTCCCAGAAGCTTTGATAGATTTCATCAAGCCCTCCAGGTTGGGAGCCTTGTTAAGCTATATTTGAATCACATCATTCCTCTCCTCTTTAGTAAAAGGAGACTTGAGAATGTCATTTTCCACGTCCGAAACTTGAGGGATATCGTCCATTAGGGCCTCATCCAACGAGAGATTGCCTCTCTCTTATGAGGAACATATCTCCATAATTTTGTTATGTATGCCTTGAAATCATCTTGGCCCTCTATCCTGCCATCATCTTGTTGAAGACTATAGGTAAAAAAAAAACATATGCCAGACATTGGCCACCAAACAGAAATATCTTGTATTACCATTTCAGTTCTTAGTCTCGCATAAGGTATGCGATCTGCTCGTTTGATTGGCTCTTAAGCTCAACCTCGTGGTCACATGGTGTGCGTACTTCTGCAATCTTATCAAGCTTGTGAATAATCGGTGAAAGGTGTGGATTATTTTTCTCATATATGCCACTATTATGCCCATACAGAAAACATGTCAGATGGGGAGTATTGACCTGGTCTACAAATTTTTTTGTCACTAAGCACCGGTTTCTTCGGCAATACCGATAAACAAAAAAATATTTTTTTTGGTTGTAATCTTGCTGTAAACTTCAAATAAGACAGTTTAAGACAGAATGCACATGTTTATGGCTAAGCAGTGCTCTTAGTGCTGATCTGAAGTTTAACTCTGCTTGAGTGAGGATTATCTAGTATCATTGCTCTTAACGTCGAAATGATCTTGGCATTCCTTCATTTATTTTTTATTTTACTTGATGACATTGTCAGTTACTTCTGATTCAAAATGTAAGGCTTTCTGGAGTACAATTTTGTTGCCAAAGTAAAAGGAATTCTAGGTACTGTGGACCAGATTCTCTCATCATAATCGACAGATAATCATGTCCTCTTTCTCTCTCACATCAAAATAATATGCACATAACAGAATGGAAATGCTCATTGAAATTACGTGTATGCACACGCAGAATGTAAATGCTCACCGGAACCGCAACAAACACGGACTGAAATGAGTGAACAAACACACTAAATGCTCATCGGAACCACATCAATTCTCTTTCCCTCCGTTCACAAATATAAAATGCTTTGCATATTTCAATGTGTACTACACATGGACTGAAATGAGTGAACAAACACAATAAAATGCGCCTATATACATCCAATTCAGAAAAAGTTAGTAAAACATCTTATAATAGTGAACCGTGGGAGTATTGCTTTGTATGCTCCCACTTATTTAGTCTGAAAAACAGCTAGGGGGTGTGTGTGCAAATCTTTGAATTGTTGCATCATATTCGCCCTCATCACATACTCTCCTGACGCTTTTATGGTGAAAACAGGAGGAGCCCCAAGTTGTTAATTATAAGAAGCGCGTATCTGGAGCAGAGACATTCATACCGCTCGTCCAATACGTCAGTAGACTGAAACCAGTTATGCACATCGTAACTCCTGTTGGTGAGATGAGGGGAAGGACATACCAGGTGGTGACAGAAGAAGGCAAGCGCCTCATGGCTTCACTCATCAGAACTCTGCATGATTTCCACAGAGCTGGGAAGTGCCCCGAGCGATTTTGCGCATCAGACATTGCCGTGACATCTACTGGCAGAGTGAAACACACAAATACAAGCTTGCTACAAGGAAAAACCAATGAACTGGTACTCAGAAACTACGAGGATGCCCGCGACATTTTTGAGAAGACGGTATTCGATGGGTACGATCCAACTCTTATCCCTGAAGACATTAAGCATCTGTTGCAGCTGATGACATCTCCCTGGGCAATTTCTGCGGAGTATGTCATAAGCACGCATGCTTCTCTTGTCCCTCTTAGTAACAGGTACCAGTTCTATCTTGATATGTGCGACCATATCACATCTGTGCTGGACGGCAATCCTGAACAAAATGACATCCTTAGTTCTCTGCCCTATGGTGACAAGTGGGTAGAAAAGTTGGAAGGCAATCTTCTGCTGGAGGAGTCGTTCCACCGCAGCGGACCATACGACACCGAACGATCAGCCATGGCCTTTCTGAAGTTCTATAGGGACACACTCATGTGTCGAATGGAAAATTTTATGAAGCCTTTCAAGAGCTTTCCAGGGATGAAACCGTTGGAGTACACAAAAGGCGATTTTGAAAGTGTCTTGTTGGTCACCTATCCCATGTGCCTGCCGAGGATGCAAGAAGAGCTTGAAAAGCATAAGCAGCTGAGGGATTTGAATCTTCACAACCTGACCTTCATTTGATGCCTCTTCGAAACCGCTGTATATATCTCAGACTTCAGTAAGTTGTTGTATACAGATTATGTACGTTGCTGCATAGTGAATAGTATGTTGTATACTGAATAATACGTTGTTGTATACTGAAGATTATTTTTAGAATAACCAATCCATGAAGTACGAGTATAAGGTGTTGTGCTCTGTTTTCAGTTTTGGTAAGAAAGACGCCCACCTTTAATAAATTAATATAAAGTCCAACAAAGAGGCGGAACGAAATAAGGTCTTACAAACTTTTGGAACTTCGAAAAATATATACTCGATAATCAGCTTTGTATTTTTATACAGCTTTCTGTTTGGAATGGTGTATTTACAGATTATTTACATGCAGCCTTACTGGTTGCTTTCGTGATAGCACTTAACAACAGTATGCAGTTTTTGTGTGTTTAGGTATCTCTAACTGATTAACTATCTGCACAGTGCAGAATACCTCCAGTATTTCAGACATGAATTACATATTGGAAAATTTTGTCTTGCAGTTGCTAGAATATTTTTAGAAGAAAAATCTTAAGAGTAGTGTGAATCAATCAAATAAGGTCAAAACATATGCAGAGGTAGATTGTTAATACTATGCTAGGTTTTCTTTTTTGGAGGCAAACACATGCAACTTTATTACTCCAGAATGTTTACAGGTACAGTAACTAGATCATAAGGATGCCCAAGCCAAACATGGCGTCCTAGCATGATCTTGATCAAATAATCTAATCATGGCATGAATATTAGGATACGAGTAATTCAAGACAATAGTCTATCATTTGATATAAAGACATAAATACTCAGGTATACTTAGCAAATAATCATGCCTTTTAAAATAAAGAATGCTAAAGAACGATATCCCTACAATATCATATAGCTCAGCATGCTCAGTCTTCCTATCATAAAGATATTAATCATGAACTATGCGATGACAAGCCAAGCAATTATATCATATTTTTTAACGTGCTTTAGCATTTTGAACTTCACACAATACATGAGTGTAAGCCATTGATATAGCACTATGGGTGGAATAAAATACAGTAACAGAAATCAATAAGGAAGAAAGTCTCGCATCAACTCGGTGGATCAATGGGCAATGAAGAGGCCCCTCAATCGATATCAATGCAAGGAGTAGGGATTGCCATGCAACGGATGCACTAAGAGCTATAAGTGTATGAAAGCTCAACAGAAAATAAGTGAGTGTGCATCCAACTTGCTTGCTGTGAAAGACCTCGGGCATTTGAGGAAGGCCATCATCTTAATGAAAATTTTCCACTAGTATATGAAGTGATAACTCGCATGCAAAACTATATCATGTACTACAAGCTTGACAAGCATTAGAACCAGCCACTCATGCCCCAAGGCTATTAGGGTGCAACAGCCAACAATAATGCATCACCATATGTCAGGTTCAGAACAAGCATTATTGTTGTCTTGTGGTGCTGGACACGGAAAAACACCCATAATCAGTGGAGCTTGATGGAATGGTAGATGGCAGCCTCCATACATGGTGAAGCTTGACGGAATCAGCGATGAATGCCTAGCCGATTCCTGATGTTGCCGGCGCTGTTGTTCCTTGCCTTGCCATTGGGTTGTAAGCTCCGGCTCCCTTGCTTCAGCAGGTCTTGTGGATCCACCATTTGTATTATTCGCTCCTGCTTCGCTGCATTTATGTCAAAAAAAAACGTCAGTATTCGTCACATGAACCAATCACACCGAGTGTTGCGATCAAAACTATGCACCGCTGACTTTTGATATCTGTTGACAATTAACAAGTCCGTTTGATCCTAGAAACTCATCCAGATAAAAATATTGAAAATAGAAGAAACGTACCATTGCTAAATTCTTGGTAACCTTCTTCAAGCTTTCGTTTTGTAGCTTCAATTTTGGCATTCTTTGCAAGCTCTAGCATCGCCTGGACTGGATTCTCATCATGTTGACCCAACGATCGCTATAACCAGTGAAATGGTTTAGAAAAATAGCATACACATCACATATAAGCATCTAACTGTTCTTCTCCTAAAAAAAGATCTAGCTGTTCAGCAATACCGTATGCTTACATTAGGCATTGTTGGTTTTGTTCTTCTTTGAGTTTGATTCAGTATGATGCCTTGCGGCGGCTTAGGCCTCAGTTCAGAACCTATCGGCTCAGAGTGCAACCGATGTGGTCTCCCTGGCCCAAATGCTGCATTTGAAGGCTTCTCTTGTGCCTCGGTGATGTATTGCTGCCCTGTTTGCCAGCCGCAAGATTCACGCAGCCGTGACTGCCTCACCGCAGACTGATCAAGCCTCCAATTCTGTACTGGATCATACTGTTGGACCATAGGAGGCTGTTTCTTGACTGACTCATGGTTTGTGGGATATTGTTGTTCACCCTCCTTGGCATTGATTATAACATCTGCAGAAAAAAGTTACAGGGCAGCGACCATGTTAACACAACGCATAACAAAACACAGTGCGGAATCGCTGAAGTGCAATTACTCACTTCCATCATCATCCATTTCATCGAAGAACTTCGAAACCAAACCAAGTTTCCAAAACGAAGCAAAGATGGAGTTTGTCAGATCACATGTAGGACTGGCACCAATGCTAAACAGAGTAACAATCTCGTGGGTTTTCTTGAGAAAAAAAACGGATGTCTAAATGGTTGGTACCTCGGATAACTGTATGGAAGTACACGGCGTAGCGAAAAGAGCAGCTTCATCCATGGGAGGGGACGGAAGCCCACCTTCTTCCTGCTCAATGCAAGAAGTCTCCACTGATTGCGGCGTGCGATCTGCGGATAGTTTCAGCAAGATAATGTTAGGGCACCTTACCTACAGTATTGATCAATTTTGAATTTCTTAAGAGAGTGCATCCAGTTTGCATTCTCACCTACAATGGCACCTTCATCGCTGACCCACTCACTGACTATAGCCTGCCAACCTCTACAATGTGGCTCACCAAAGATGTTAATGCTAGAAAGTTAAGACAAATTAGACATGGTAAAATAACAAAAACTTACTTGATGAGGGATCGCACGAGTATCCGAATCTGCTTTGAGCCGTAACTCCGTAGGTGTTTCACTGCCTTTCCAATCTCAGTAACCTAAGAGCAGTTCAGTTGGTAGATATGAACAAAATCAATCAAGGGAATTCGTCAAACACATGGAGCAACAGAGAAATTTATCCCGGTTTACCTTGATGGCGTCCGCCGTGAATTTCAACTGCTGAAGCCTCCGGAGCAGGTCGAGCAGTTCCTCCTCCGACTGCACGAAAAGAAGACGCAAGCAATGCAATCAGTACTAGTAGTAAGCAGTTGGTGAGACCAATGGGAATGAAATTAGTCAGACGCGGTGGTAGTGGCAGGAAAGGGGGAACCATTTGTTGGTTGCTGGCGAGAGCGGCCTTGACGCTGAAGACCTCTGCGACGATGGGGTCGTGGCGACGGGCCCGGTCGGGGAATGTGGGTGCCGCCGCCACCACGACAGCGTCCTCTGGCGGCGGGAGGACGTTGAGCACGGTGTAGAGGCGGTGCGCGATGGCGTCCCGGCGCGCGCGGAGGCCGTCGGGGTTGTCGGCGGCCGCGAGGCAGATGGCGGCGTCGATGGTGTCGAAGATGCTGGCGCGGGCGCCGCTGAAGAAGCCGCGCCAGTAGTCAAGCGATGGCGGCGGCGGGGCCATCGGAGGCCAAGGCCGGCGACGGAAGCGCCGATCAAAGCAAAACGAGTCGAAGGATCCCTGTCCCTTTTGCTTAAAGAAGATTTGATTCCAATCAAGGACACTATAAACTCCGGGGAACTTGTTTTCCTGTTTTTTGCAGTTTCCAAGCCGATGGACAAGTCCATAGATTACTACCAATACTACTAGTAATATAGACTAGGTTGCGGGGGCGCGGCGGCGTCGTGAAACCTGTGTAGGTGGCTGCTTTCCCTATCTGCTCCTTCCTCCCTCCGAAAATACTTGTCTTCAAACTGAATAAAATAGGATGTATCTAGATGTATTTTAGTTCTAGATACATCTCTTTTATCAATTTTGATGACAAGTGTTTTCGGACGGAGGAAGTAGTAGATTACTATCTACTGCTCCCTTTGTTCGGAATTACTTGTCGCAGAAATGGATGTATCTAGACATATTTTAGTTCTACATACATCCATTTCCGAGACAAGTAATTCCGAACGAAGGGAGTACCACTATAAAAGCACGAGAGGGCGGAGAACCAAATCATCCTATCCATCGAAGCCTGCAATCTGATGGTCTACATCCCTCCAACGTACTAAACGCGTTTTATGCTTTAATTACCCACCATGCCGTTACGTTGATTAATTACCCACCCTGCGATTGGGCTAACATCCTCAGGAACACGTCCCGTCAAAATAAAACATTCTGAGCCCTCTCGCGACCACGCCGCCCTCGGGGCAGTTTTGTCCACCGCCCCACCTCTTCCCTAGATCCTCCTCGCCAGCCACCGCCCTCGACACATGCCTCCGCTCAACGCATCGCCGACCGCCGGACCTCCGCGCCACGCTCCAGCGCTGCTCGGGCGCCCGTCCACGTGCCGCCGGGCCGCTCCCTCGCCGCCCCGTTCACGCCCCGCCCAGGCCGCCGCCACTCCTACGTCGACGGTTGCTCTGGTCGCCGCCTCTACTCCTGTGGGCGCGGGCGCCGAGAGGTCTAGGGAGTGGCCCATCGATGCCGTCCTCCTCTGCTTGGTGGCCTCCGTTGATGCGGGAGACCAGGTCGCTAGATCCGTCGCTGGTCGACCGAAGGGTCCCTGAAGGACGGCGGCCGGAGCCTCGCCATCCACCTCCAACAGCCGTCCGACACCCCATTGCAGCCCGCATTTCGCGTCCCTTCCCAACAAACGTCGGCAACAGCCTCACAGATGCCGACATCACCGTGCATCATCGCCTCCCTCCCTGCTCCCCTCGCTGGACCTCCCCGCTGCCCCCACGCAGCACCGGCGCGCTCCCCGTTGGCCTTTTCGACACCTCCACGAGCAGGCGACCCACGTGCACACCATTCTCCGCTGCACCAGGTGCTTGTGTTATTGCCTCAAAGATTGTGGTGTTAATCTTTTAGGATCACTAACTTGCTGGATTAATCTGTTCTGTCCCGTGAGGAAGTGATGGTGCACAAGGACGAGCTTCCTGGACAAGAATATCTCCGTACTCTTCTTGGTGATGCAAAGTTGAGGTTTGGATTTTGGCATCCGCTCTATTGTCGTGTCGCATCTCTTCGTCGGACAAAACTTAATTGTTTGTTTTTTCTATTGCTTAGATCAGTCTGTTTTAGTGCTTATCTTTCATTCAGGGCTTCAAACCTTAGGCACTCGATTGCAAAACAAAATTCAGAGAACCGATTGCTGAATCCTAGACTTTCTCATAGTTATCAAGACCTGCAACCATCGAATCTTTTGGTTGCAGTCTCAACTCATATATGAGATCGATCATCTCATCCTACCTGTTCGGACTTGCGGATTCTCGAGTTCCTTTTTTGATTCTGTTGATTGTAATGTTAAATATGGCTCCTAATTGGATATAGATTTGTCTAAATGATTGGTGCAGCTGCAGATCGTCTATATTAATTCTGGACACCGATTCTTGGTGCTGCTGCAGATTGTCCACATTGATTCTGGACGTCGATTCTTCATTTACCCTTCTTATTACCATTTGCTAACTTAACCACCTCTCTCTCATGTTGTTTCTGAAGATCTTTTATGTGTCATGTCGTCAAGGGCGCTTGATAAGAGATCCAAGCAGGCTCCGTGTGAGGTGAATCAAGGTAATCTATATGATGTAGTCCAGGATAAACTCCTCTCCTTCATGTTGTTTCTAGATATGTTATTTTTCAGTGAATTACTACTGAAGTATTGATTTAAGACTATTCTTGGTCATGTAAGAAAGCTGAGATTTATTTTGGCCATGTGATTTCCGTAAACATATCCTGTGAACATTTTCATAGAAAGTTTTCCTCATATCAAACTTTTGTATTTCTTCTACACATGAAGTTGGTAGAATATGCAGCCTTGATAGAAGAGGTTTGTGAATTTTATGCCAAGTGAGCCTCTTTTATTTTAACTAGTGGTTGGGGCCACCATTGCGGGCCGCTTGAGAGAAAGCTATGGGCACCTCACCATCATGTCAAATTTTAAAAAAATATATTCTCGCGTCACGTGGACATCACAACCATCTTAAAAGAAAAGAAAAAACCTAGAAAAAAACTTCTCTCGAGAAAAAAGGTATCCCTACCATTTAAAAAAACTCTAAAAAATACTTTCTCACTGTGACCAACCAGCATGCGCCACATTGCATAGCTCGTTGGCCACCATTCTAGTGCCTCTTAATGGGTTGGCCACCATTCTAGCGCCTCTTAATGGGTTTAATGCTTCAGTCCTAATGTAGCACTTTTCTAAGCTTTTGAGGAATACTATTATTCTGTTTTCTGAGCTCTTAAGAATTTACCTGCGCAAAAAAAGATCTATAACAATTGTCTTCTAATCCCAGTGATAGTTGTACAAATCATTTGTTCAATCCTAATTTTTTTTTATGGGCGACGTAGACTGGATGAGAAAACATTTAATCAGAGGTTTGTTGCCTCCATCTTAAACACTAAAGGAATGGGATTTCAGATCAGCAAGGCGAGAATAGCTTTATTGTTTCTCCGTTCTTTTCTTATTCTCACACAACAGAAAAACTGAATTTATTTCGTTTATACTTTATGTTTCTTAATGTTATCAGACTAATATAGAAGAACAAAAATTAACTGTTGATGTTTTGTCTGTCCAGCTAGCCGACAAGTCAGATAAAAGTGTCATCTGATACGGGAAAGTACTATTGTTCACTGTTCAAGAAATCTTCCGATTCACCGATTAATCTTCCGATTTATCACTAATCGGGGGGTAACCGATAAGATTATACCTTATCTTTGCCATTTATCTTTCGGACTGATTTATCATTCTGACAAGCGATTTATCAGGAATCTACCGATAAATCAGACCTGTTCATAGCATGATGTTTACAAAAACTATGTTTATTTATGTTTTGTGGACCTTGTTACGGAATATGTACTATTGTCCTATTTTGTTTGCCATTATATGAGGATTCAAAGGCTAGAAATCAAGGTAACACTTCTGTCAAATATTGTTTTGGTGTTGAATATAGCGTAGTTGTGACGCCCGGATAATTAAGCTACAGTAACCCTCTACTAATGTTGCCACGTCACCACGATTACTATTGATAATCTCGCAATGATTCAAAACTCGTTCAAATTCAAATTCAAAGTAAAGTCAAACTAGAAAAGTTTGACTAAGTCAAAACTAAAATGTTCTAAATGTAGCAAGTAATTCATAATAAATATTCGTGGAGAAGACACACTGTTATAAAGTAGTTAAATGCACTATAGTAAATAAATAGTGGAAAACAGTTATTCAAATGCTTTTAAAATAATAAACAATTCCAAAACTATTTTATTTCAGTGCTAAACTATTTGTGGCAGTGGCATAAATTGTAACACTATTTTAGGTGCCACTTTTGTATTTTATAGAAACTAAGCTAAAACAGAAAAGAAATAAAATAAATAAAAGTAAAAGAAAACAAAACAAATGCAGACAAAAAGGAAAAGAAGAAGCCAACCTCCCATTGGGCCTTGGCCTAGATGGCCAGCGCCCACCGCCACCCCATGGCCTATATGGCCTCACCCACCTAACCCTAACCCGATCCACCCACTCACTCGATCCTCATCGTTCCCTCGTCCCTCAACCGCGCCACCACACGCGCGCCGCGCGCGCTGGAGGAAGCCTTCGCACCCGAGCCGCCGCCGCTTCCTAGAGGCCGTCGCCCACCGCGCGCCGAGCACCGCCACCGAGCACCGCCACCCCCGGTCTCCTCCTCGCAGCTCCTCCTTCGTGCCCCGATCTGGAGCGCTGGATGCCCGCTCGTCGACGTCGTCGCTGCCACCTCGCCCTCGCCGTCGATCTACCTCGACGGACCACCCCGAGCCCGCTGCCTGTCCCTACAGCATCGCTGTGAGCTCCGCCACCCCCTGTGCCTTCTTGAGCTCAGATACGAGCTCCTGCATGTCCTCCCCACCACCCCGTAGCTCCGACCTCCCTCCCACTATCCCCTTGTTCTTGGTCACCGGCGTCGTCCACACAGCGCCCGACTTGCCTCAAGCGCCTCGTCGTGATCCTTTGCGCGCCGTCGCCACACTGGGCTCCCCTGCCTCTGCTCCAGGCCCGGTCGCGCCTGCAGCACTCCGCTTCCGCCCCGGGGCCGTGGCCTCCTCCCCGTGCGCGCCCACCGTGGCCGCCTCCCCCTTCTGTTGCGGCCTGCCCGCGCCCCACAAACCCGCTCCGGCTCTGTCGCGCCATGGCCGCCCTTTCCTTCCCGGGCGCAGCCATCTGTAGTGGCCGGCGACGCCGCCATTCCCCTGTTGGCACAGGCGGGGCCCATTGGTGGCGCCCGTCGCTGACGCTTTAACCGATAGGCCCCTATGGGCCTATTACAAATGGGGCCCGTGCCCCAGAACGTTCTTTTATAAAAAAGAAGTTAATAAAATAAATAAATAAATAAAGATTAATTAATTAGTGGGTTAATTAAGTTAATTAATACTGTTTAGCTAAGATAATTAAAATTAGTTAACTTAATCAATGTAATTAAGCTAATTAACATGTTTAGTTAATCTAAGTCAATGACAGCTGGGACCCACACGTCAGGTTGACCAGGTCAATGGTCAACGTTGATCACGACATCACTCTGATGTCATGCTGACGTCATCATTTACTATTCTGGATAATATTGGATTTAAATAATTAATTAACTTCCAGAAATTAATAAAATATTTAGAAAATCATATCTTTTAATTCGTAACTCGGATGAAAATACTTTCTACATGAAAGTTGCTCAGAACGACGAGACGAATCCGGATACGCAGCCCGTTCGTCCGCCACGCGTCCCTAGCATAGTGAACCTGCAACATTTCACCTCCGGTTCATCTGTCTGAAAACACGAAACACCGGGGATACTTTCCCGGATGTTTCCCCCCTTCATCGGTATCACCTCATACCGCGTTAGAACACGTCTAGCTTTGCTTGTTGACCTGTTATGCACTTGCTTGCTATGTATTTACTGTTTCTTCCCCCTCTTCTCTCCGGTAGCCCCGTGGCGATCTTTGATGCCCACGTGACGACTACATCACCGACGACCCTCCTTGTCTGAGCAACCAGGCAAGCCCCCCCTGACCACCAGATATCGCCTATTCTCCTCTATACTGCTTGCATTAGAGTAGTGTAGCATGTTACTGCTTTTCGTTGATCCTATTCGATGCATAGCGACATTGTTGCTACATCTGTTGATACCTTACCTGCAATCCTAAATGCTTAGTATAGGATGCTAGTTTTTCATCATTGGCCCTACATTCTTGTCAGTCTGCCTTGCTATACTATCGGGCCGTGATCACTTGGGAGGTGATCACGGATATATACTATACATACATACATACTATACAGATGGTGACTAAAGTCGGGTCAGCTCGAGGAGTACCCGCAAGTGATTCTGATGAGGGGGCTGAAAGGACAGGTGGCTCCATCCCGGTAGAGGTGGGCCTAGGTTCCCGACGGCCCCCGAATGTTACTTTGTGGCGGAGCGACATGGCAGGTTGAGACCACCTAGGAGACAGGTGGGCCTGGCCCTGTTCGGCGTTCGCGGATACTTAACATGCTTAACGAGATCTTGGTATTTGATCTGAGTCTGGCCATTTGGTCTATATGCACTAACCATCTACGCGGGAGTAGTTATGGGTATTCCGACGTCGTGGTATCAGCCGAAGCCTTCTTGACGTCGGCGATCGAGTGGCGCTACCGGATTGGAACGTAAGCCTGCACTTGTATTAAGGGGCTAGTTACGCTTCCGGCGCGTTCGCAACATGCGGTGTGTGCTTTCGAGGCGATGGGCCTGCACTGCGCTTAGGTTTAGACCGGCGTCTTGACCTCTCAGTTGTGCCTAGGTGGGGCTCCGGCGTGTTGATCTTCCGAGGCGGGCATGACCCAGAAAGTGTGTCCGCCAAATGGGATCAAGCGTGTTGGGTTATGTGGTGCACCGGAAGGAAGTTAATCTATTGAATAGCCGTGTCCCTCGGTAAAGGACGACCGGAGTTGTACCTTGACCTTATGACAACTAGAACCGGATACTTAATAAAACACACCCTTCCAAGTGCGGATACAACTTTGGTGATCGCTCTCTAACAGGCGACGAGGAGAGGATTGCGGGTAGGAGTATGCTATGCGATGCTACTAGAGATGCTACTTGGAGATGCTACTTGGAGATGCTACTTGGAGGACTTCAATCTACTCTCTTCTACATGTTTGCAAGACGGAGGCTGCGAGGCGTAGTCTTCGACGTGATTAGCTATCCCCTCTTATTACGGCATTCTGCAGCTCAGTCCACCGATATTGGCCCTTTACACATATACCCATGCATATGTAGTGTAGCTCCTTGCTTGCAGTACTTTGGATGAGTACTCACGGTTGCTTTCTCCCCTTTTTCCCCTTTCCTTTCTTTACGGTTGTCGCAACCAGATCTTTGGAATCCAGAGCGACGCCACCGTCGATGACGACTCCTACTACATGGAGGTGCCTACTACTACGTCTGCCTTTCCACGACGGCCGGAGTAGTTAGGAGGATCGAGCGGGAGGCTGCGCCTCTTCGATCTGTATCCCGCTTTGTGCTAGCCTTCTTAAGGCAAACTTGTTTAACTTATGTCGTACTCAGATATTGTTGTTTCCACGACTTCGTCTATGATCGAGCACTTGTATTCGAGCCCTCGAGGCCCCTGGCTTGTATTATGATGCTTGCATCACTTATTTATGTTTTAGAGTTGTGTTGTGATATCTTCCGTGAGTCCTCGATCTTGATCGCATACGTTTGCGTGCATGATTAGTGTACGATTGAATCGGGCGTCTGAAGTTGGTATCGAGCCGATCGCTGTAGGAATCCCCTTCCCAACTCCTTGGCCGAAGTCGAGTCTAGACGTTGCAAAAACTTTTACTAACATGGCTGTGTGTCTTACCGGCACACGTCGCCATTGAGTGGTATTAGGATCTTTTACTCCTTGTCTATACTCTGGGACTCTGATCTCTCTTCTATTCGGGTTAAACGATTTTTACTAAAATCTAACTTTAGGTTCTCGAAAATACTTTCTCCCGGAGAGGCCCTTCAGTCCAGATGATCACCGACTGCACCAGAAGATTTCGGAGATACTCTTTGATATTCTCTCGAGACTTTGTGCCCATCACTTTGCTATTCCCGACCACCGATAAATCCTTATGGATAACAACTTACACCTACCATTCATACGTTCATCCCCCATTGATCTTGTTATTACAAGATACACCGAGAATATTTTGTGCCTACTGCCTTGTAGTTCCTTGCCACCTGAATACCCCTAAGAATAATTTATCGCACCTTCCGAGTATCCGCTCATCCCAGTTGTTCAGGTGTTTCATAAAAGTCTTTGAAATACTATTCAATCCTCCGAAAATCCTTAGCAGCTTTATTGCTCTGCAAATACTTGTCTACTAGCATTATGGATGCTTCCCATATATCTGGCAATATACACTAGTATCTTTTGACACCGTCATTTTGATCCTATTGATTCAACATGTGTGCGAATGCACATAATCATCTATCAACCCTTCTAAATTATCTTTCCGGCTCAGACATCATTTTTGAATATGAGCTGGTTCTCGACCAAACTATTTGTCGCCAATTGTGCCTCTGGTCTATCCAACTTATCCATCCTTGATCAGAGCGACTGCTTTTGATCCTTTGTTTTGGAAATCGTAATACCTTTGTTATCTAAGCATCGAGTTATTCCGATGTTCTATAATATGATGCCCGTGCCTTCTTTCTTCCTCGATGGAGTATCGATACTCACATCACCGTTGTGGATCACCCGATCCATTGTTGGATTGTTATCCGACAGTGTCCTTCATAGTCAATCACCTTGTGAGTTCTTCCCCTGATACATAGTGCCTTTGGTAAATTGTATCATCTGCTTGGCCAACCATGCTATGCTTTTGAGCTGGTGGTATTTACTATTAAAGTTTGTGGTATATGTTTCCACGATACCCTGACGGGTTGAACCTATACCTTCCTTAATATGTGTGAACTCGAAAGTTTTCACGAGTCATACTCTTTTGGTATTTTGCTAGATAAAAATGTCAACATTACAACTTCTTCGAAAATGGGAAGTGAATGAAAGGTTTTTCATTAGAGAAGTGGGAGTCGACCTTGAACTTTGTGTTCATGCCCATGGACACGATGTAGATCGTATCATTAAAGCTTCTCTTAAATTAATTATTCCTTTGGTATAAGTTCATCTTATATATGGGATCTGGCCTTTTGCAATCGTGGTCCCGACCATGTTCTCCTTTAAATACCAATTCTTGTGCAAGTTTAAGCACTTGTCTTTTGCAAGTCAATACACCAGTCCAACCTCTACCTTGATCTACCCTCGGGTATCTCGAGAATATCTAAGAACTGTGTTGCTTCTTATGAGTCTTCATCTATTATGCTTCTCACCGATTTCAGATTTCCCCCGGGTTCTGAGTTATTTCACTCGAGAACACCGGTAAGTGAATCGATTCCGCACTTCGATTCAATAACTCTAAGTAATTTTCATTGCTTACGAGTTAAATAATCCTTCAAGTCATTCCTAGCCTGATCGGCTATATCATTGTCGTGCTAAATTTAACTGTGCTACCTGGTCCTTAATCCTGGAGCACAACCTTTGATGATGAGCTAAGCTTATGTCGATTTCCTCGTCTTATCATTGCACCTTGAACAACAAGGTTGATTCCGAGCTGGTGTCGTATCCGTGGTTCAAAAAAAAAATCTTTTGCTGCATCAGTCCTTTTACTTGATGTAGTGGATGTTCGATTACATCTTCATGAAACCTCTCGATAAAATTTGCGATGATCATCATCACCATTCTGTGCTCTTCTAGGATATCAATCAAATTCATGATGGGAAATACCATCCTTGCCCCTCGATGATTGTGTTATCATCGACAACATTCTTGCCTTCCCCCAACACAAACTTGTTCATGTTATGGATGGTACTTGCTATCCAGCTTGTATGATGTTCTACCTTGAAGTATTATCATCTGTTAGGTCAAGAATGTCGTGAGGATTACTCCACCTCTTAAGAATTCTTGGTATAGTGATACTTCTCTCCATCACCATTCTTTCTTGGTCCTCGTGTTGATTCGATCGGTGATGTTCGGGTTCTGCCCTTCTAGCAACCATATTGCTTTGAATATTATGGTCGGCCGTTCACTCTTAGACTATTTATTATTATTGAATCACCATTCTGACATTGGTTGTGCAACCCAACCCATATTTCGGGTGTACCTTTCAACCAATGTTTAATTGTGTATGTTTTCCTTGAGCATACATCATTATACCATTTGATCTGACAATTGTTATCTCCTTGTTCACATAATTGTGGAAATCCATCTTTTGTTAATCTCGATAAATTGTCGCTGATTCCATCAGCCACCCCCTCATCATCTCCTTGGTTTAATGATGGTGAATCCTTGTCTTCGAACTCACTTCCATAGTCATTTCCCGAGAATCTTGCAATGTCATTTCGCCAATTCGTGTCGCACCTTTTCTTCTCGGACATCCTGAGTCTGAGGTATCATGACACCAATCGGATCTGAAACTCGGTCGGATATGATGGTTGGGACAACTTTTCACGAGATATGATGTTGGTCCTTTGATGACCCGGTAATATGATGTCATGCCTAGCACCCCCCTGGCTGGAGGACCTATCATTATAATTTCTTTTGCAAGGATAACTATTCTTCCTGAAGGAAATTGTAAAACTTATTCTATAAGTTATTCCTGATGAATCCTCTGAGTATCCAGTCTGACCTTTGCTTGAAGACCATGCAATGCTATCTCGAAGCATGTTTGTGGAACTCCAATTTTCAACAAGAACATTTGAAGCCCAATGCTAAATGTTTCCTGCTCAATTATCCAAACATAGTTGTATGGGTAATGTCATGAGATTCCTCCCCCATTACCTAAATGGGTTTCTACTTTATATCCTGTCTTGGATATCATCCTCTGCTTGACTTTGGGGAGGATATACCCCTGATATATGTGTTTAAACACATTTTCCTTGCCATTGTTCTGATTAATTTGATAATCATATTATACTTTCCATTGTTTAGTTTAACCTTTCTTGAGGTTTATATGATCTAAGCAGTAATATTTTCCTGCTTTTAAAACACCTCGGTGTACCACCTTATCGGTCGAGACCACATTACTTTTGTTGATGACATTCCGGTAACCACCGATGGACGAGAACTTTGCCTATTGGTCCGCCTCGTTCAACGAGCAAGAAAATGGTTCTCTTCATCCCTCGCCCTTGGTACTGATGTTGTTGCCGACATAACTGACAGGCTATCCTCTGACACGCCTTGCTTACATTATCATGCAAGACGTCGTTGCCCTTCCTACTTTTAACCCACATGGTGGGCCCATAACCCACAGTTCCACAGGATCAAAACCTGACTCTCCTGTACACCCCTGTTTCTAAGGTTGTTCCTCGCGCGTGGCCTCGTAAGTAATTTATGAGCCACCTTCCGAGAGATCACCAGTTCTGCTATCAGACGCAATACTTATTCCCATTGCTCCGAACACCTTTCACACTTTGTTTCAGGCAACGAACGATTGCCTATGCGCTCGAAACTTCTATTTTGCACCTTCTTACCATGCTCTCGATATTTTCTTAAGTTTCAATTCGAGAGTTACTTTCTGCCACCTTCCCCGATGTTATCGACCAGATAGTCAACCTTGCGGAGGTCCGTTCTCCCGGAATACCCCCCCTTATTCTTTCTTAAGTACGATGGAGTTCCCGAGGAAAGGATGACGACTTCATCATGATAGTCTGAAACAGAGGAATGAAGACGTCAATATAATGGATCGACCTCTTCGAGAAAGACAACCAAGACCGAGGAGAATCGTTAGAATTTCGTAACCAAATCCTTTTCCCCTTACTCCCCCTCTTAAATCTCGGGACGCGATTTCTTGTAGTGGAGGAGAATTGTGACGCCCGGATAATTAAGCTACAGTAATCCTCTACTAATGTTGCCACGTCACCACGATTACTATTGATAATCTCGCAATGATTCAAAACTCGTTCAAATTCAAATTCAAAGTAAAGTCAAACTAGAAAAGTTTGACTAAGTCAAAACTAAAATGTTCTAAATGTAGCAAGTAATTCATAATAAATATTCGTGGAGAAGACACACTGTTATAAAGTAGTTAAATGCACTATAGTAAATAAATAGTGGAAAACAGTTATTCAAATGCTTTTAAAATAATAAACAATTCCAAAACTATTTTATTTCAGTGCTAAACTATTTGTGGCAGTGGCATAAATTGTAACACTATTTTAGGTGCCACTTTTGTATTTTATAGAAACTAAGCTAAAACAGAAAAGAAATAAAATAAATAAAAGTAAAAGAAAACAAAACAAACAGACAAAAAGGAAAAGAAGAAGCCAACCTCCCCGCTGGGCCTTGGCCTAGATGGCCAAGCGGCCCAGCCGGCCACCCCATGGCCTATATGGCCTCACCCACCTAACCCTAACCCGATCCACCCACTCACTCGATCCCTCATCGTTCCCCTCGTCCCCTCAACCGCGCCGCCACACGCACGCACGCACGCTTAGTGGAGCGCGCGCTCGGCACCCGACCCGCCGCTTCCTAGAGGTCGTCGCCCACCGGCGCCGAGCACCGCCACCGAGCACCGCCACCCCCGGTCTCCTCCTCGCAGCTCCTCCTTCGTGCCCCGATCTGGAGCGCTGGATGCCCACTCGTCGACGTCGTCGCTGCCACCTCGCCCTCGCCGTCGATCTACCTCGACGGACCACCCCTAGCCCGCTGCCTGTCCCTACAGCATCGCTGTGAGCTCCGCCACCCCCTGTGCCTTCTTGAGCTCAGATACGAGCTCCTGCATGTCCTCCCCACCACCCCGTAGCTCCGACCTCCCTCCCACTATCCCCTTGTTCTTGGTCACGGCGTGTCGCCCACAGCGCCCGACAGCGCTGGCCTCCTGCGCCTCGTCGTGATCCTTGCGCGCGCCGCCACACTGGGCTCCCCTGCTCTCCCGAGCCGGTCGCGCTGCGGCACTCGCTTCCGCCGGGGCCGTGGCCTCCTCCCGTCGCCCCACCGTGGCCGCCTCCCCCTTCTGTACTGCGGCCTCGCCGGCCCGCGCCCCCCACAAACCCCCGCTCCGGCTCTGTCGCGCCACGGCCGCCCCCTTTCCTTCCCCGGCGGCTGCAGCCGCCCGCTGTAGTGGCCGGCGATGCCTCGCCATTCCCCCTGTTGGCCTGGGCGGGCGCCCATTCGGGCTGGCGCCCGTCGCCTGCACGCCCTAACCCGATAGGCCCCTATGGGCCTATGACAAATGGGGCCTGTGCCCCAGAACGTTTTTTTATAAAAAAGAAGTTAATAAAATAAATAAATAAATAAAGATTAATTAATTAGTGGATTAATTAAGTTAATTAATACTGTTTAGCTAAGCTAATTAAAATTAGTTAACTTAATCAATGTAATTAAGCTAATTAACATGTTTAGTTAATCTAAGTCAATGACAGCTGGGACCCACACGTCAGGTTGACCAGGTCAATGGTCAACGTTGACTGCTGACATCACTCTGATGTCATGCTGACGTCATCATTTACTATTCTGGATAATATTGGATTTAAATAATTAATTAACTTCCAGAAATTAATAAAATATTTAGAAAATCATATCTTTTAATTCGTAACTCGGATGAAAATACTTTCTACATGAAAGTTGCTCGAGCGACGAGACGAATCCGGATCGCAGCCCGTTAAATCGCCACGCGTCCCTAGCATAGTGAACCTGCAACATTTCACCTCCGGTTCATCATGTTCAAACACGAAACACGGGATACTTTCCGGATGTTTCCTTCACCGGTATCACCTCATACCGCGTTAGAACACGTCTAGCTTTGCTTGTTGACCTGTTATGCACTTGCTTGCTATGTATTTACTGTTTCTTCCCCCTCTTCTCTCCGGTAGCCCCCGTGACGATGCTGATGCCCCTGTGGACGACTACGTCACCGACGACCCCTCCTTGTCTGAGCAACCAGGCAAGCCCCCCCTGACCACCAGATATCGCCTATTCTCCTCTATACTGCTTGCATTAGAGTAGTGTAGCATGTTACTACTTTCCGTTGATCCTATTCTGATGCATAGCCTGACATTGTTGCTACATCTGTTGATACCTTACCTGCAATCCTAAATGCTTAGTATAGGATGCTAGTTTTTCATCATTGGCCCTACATTCTTGTCAGTCTGCCTTGCTATACTATCGGGCCGTGATCACTTGGGAGGTGATCACGGATATATACTATACATACATACATACTATACAGATGGTGACTAAAGTCGGGTCACCGAGGAGTACCCACAAGTGATTACGATGAGGGGCCGAAAGGACAGTGGCTCCATCCGGTAGAGGTGGGCCTGGTTCCCGACGGCCCCGATTGTTACTTTGTGGCGGAGCGGCAGGCAGGTTGAGACCACCTAGGAGGCAGTGGGCTGGCCTGCTCGGCGTTCATGGATACTTAGCACGCTTAACGAGATCTTGGTATTTGATCCGAGTCGGCCATTTGGTCTATACGCACTAACCATCTACGCGGAGTAGTTATGGGTATCCCGACGTCGTGGTATCACCGAAGCCTTCTTGGCGTCGGCCGATCGAGTGGCGCGCGCGGATTGGAACGTAAGCCTGCACTTGTATTAAGGGGCTAGTTACGCTTCCGGCAGCGTTCAGAACGTCTTGGTGTGCTTTCGAGGCGATGGGCCCGGACCCTGCGCGCTTAGGTTTAGACCGGCGTCTTGACCTCTCTGTTGTGCCTAGGTGGGGCTGCGGCGTGTTGATCTTCGAGGCGGGCATGACCCAGAAAGTGTGTCCGGCCAAATGGGATCAAGCGTGTTGGGTTATGTGGTGCACCCTGCAGGAAGTTAATCTATTGAATAGCCGTGTCCCTCGGTAAAGGGCGACCGGAGTTGTACCTTGACCTTATGACAACTAGAACCGGATACTTAATAAAACACACCCTTCCAAGTGCGGATACAACCCGGTGATCGCTCTCTAACAGGCGGCGAGGAGAGGATTGCGGGTAGGATTATGCTATGCGATGCTACTAGAGATGCTACTTGGAGATGCTACTTGGAGATGCTACTTGGAGGACTTCAATCTACTCTCTTCTACATGTCTTTGCAAGACGGAGGCTGCGAGCGTAGTCTTGACGAGATTAGCTATCCCCTCTTATTACGGCATTACGTAGTTCGATCCATCGATATTGGCCCTTTACACATATACCCATGCATATGTAGTGTAGCTCCTTGCTTGCAGTACTTTGGATGAGTACTCACGGTTGCTTTCTCCCCTTTTCCCCTTTCCTTTCTTTACGGTTGTCGCAACCAGATCTTTGGAATCCAGAGGCGACGCCACCGTCGGCGGCGACTCCTACTACATTGGAGGTGCCTACTACTACGTGCTGCCTGCCACGACGGCCAGGAGTAGTTAGGAGGATCGAGCGGAGGCTGCGCCTCTTCGATCTGATCCCGTTTGTGCTAGCCTTCTTAAGGCAAACTTGTTTAACTTATGTCTGTACTCAGATATTGTTGTTTCCGCTGACTCGTCTATAATCGAGCACTTGTATTCGAGCCCTCGAGGCCCCTGGCTTGTATTATGATGCTTGTATCACTTATTTATGTTTTAGAGTTGTGTTGTGATATCTTCCCGTGAGTCCCTGATCTTGATTGTACACGTTTGCGTGCATGATTAGTGTACGATTGAATCGGGGGCGTCACAGTAGTTTACTGTTGGGAACCTGAGATTTGCAAAAAAATATCCAATTAATAGTTGACCAATAAAATAGATTAATCGGCCGATTTTCGATTAATCTCTAATTCCTAGCTGACCGAGACGATAACGATAAGAGATATCCTCAACATTGACTGTTTTACATAAGCGTTAATTTGGCAAGTCTGTTAGTTGATTACCAAAGCTGATGTTAAGAGGGTGAGTGGTTAGTGTAACCTCCTTTTGCGCTTCTGACTGATTTTTACTTCACATCATTTTGAAATTCTTAGTTTGTTTTTTGAGTTATCCATATTGTACCCATGTCATGCTGAATGAACGTGCATGCTGTGAGATAGATGGAAACTGCAATTCTTCAGTGTCATTGTACATCACGTAGAGTTATATTTTGAAAATCACTGCTCCGATGTCTCATTAAGGTTGAGGCTCATATTGTTTAAGAATGTTGCTCACCAATTCACCATTGTTTTTGGCTCACCCAATTTATGTAACCGTGTGCAGAATTAGACTTAGCAACACAAACCAGATATATCGGTTCACTAAACTCACAGTTATGAGGGAGAAATAACATAAACTCTTTTGATACAAGCATTTTTTTCTTATTAAATTTCCTATATCTGATCTACTTCACACATTATATAACTATGAAACTGCTAATAATTATTCACATCGGCATTTCTGAATTCATCATGAGAACATGGTCTCTGTCTCTCTGACAATGTGTCATGATGATCTGGCTTATCTTAATGTTGTCAGACTGATACAGAAGAACTGAAAACTAACTACAGTATGGATGTAACAACGTACACGGCATAGCTCGACACCACGTAGAAGTCAAATGAGCACCCACGTCATCTCAATTGAATTCAAGTTTTGCCTCCATTTTATCGAGATCCCTGCTATTATGGTGTGGTTTTAGAGATCAGAGTTGTTGTATCTATGCAAGTGAAGAGTACTCCATCTAAATTTGATTGCAGAAGAAACAACACGTTTTAACTACATGCTTTTCAACTTCATGCAAGAGGGTGAGCGGATTAGTCGCCGATTAGTGCCTTCACTGTTGTTGAATAGACTGGCTTCATCTCTGATGCATGTGAACTGTGAGGTGTTTGTGGTATAGGAATGATGAGATTCTGATGGTCTGTACCTGATTGCAAGGTTTGGGTCACATGTCAATTGAGTCAAACAGAAATATGCTTCTGAAATGCTCCAATTTGCTGCTTTTCACATTTTGAGAAGGTTGTTTATTTCGTATTCATCAGGTTATGCTAAAGCAGAAGGCATTGTGCTGACATTTTTTAAGCCTTACTTGATTTTGATACGTGGTTCTTAGCCATTTGCCCTTGCACCAAAAACAAACACTATTCCTATGTCTTACTTAGAAGCAAAGGTGCATTAATTATTAACTGGTTGATATATGTTCCATGGTGGGTGTCATAGAAAACAAAGCTTCTTTGTAAGACATGATGTTCTGTTACTAGCAAAAAAGTGTTACATTCAAAGAAAATAAAAACTGACTGGAGAACTGTTTGCTTCTACCATTCCTTTCAAGTTAAGGCAAAAATCATATTGGCATGTAGCTTGTGCTCCTGCAGAGTTCTTTTTGGTTTGCTTTTCTACAATGTTAAAGGCATATCGAATAATGAAATTGCAATAGTTATGATCCCCTAGGCCCGACAAAAAACTGACGAGAGTATTAGGCGGTGGCAGGTATCAGGTACAGCAGCCGAATTGCATGCCTTCTGATGAGGTACTGTGCTTTCACCTGGCATGCTTATATGGCCGTGTACCTTGTGTGCAGGTCTGCATTGCTATCTTGAATATTTTTCTCTGTCTTTCTGATCCTTTTACTCCGTGCTCAACTTCTGTAGCAAGGTGGAGCAACCTTACAGTGCAAAGATGAAGAAGGGGCAATTCCTCTTCATGGTGCTTGTGCTTGGGGTATTTATTTGCATTGAGCTTATACTTATTTGTCCCAAGAAGGAGAAGGCTTCATGTCCCAAGAAGTAGAATACGTACAGACAGGCACCCATCGGGATGGACGATCAAGAAACCGAAGTCTGGGCCCTGTTAACTATGAAGCAAGTCGAGGCCAACATACATATGACAAACTGATGGGCCTGTTGGAGCTAACCCCTGGTTGAAATTTGTCAAAAGACTGGGCGGTAAACTGAGTGGTAGTCTTAGTATCTTAATACACAACTTGCCTACTATGGGAATTGTGTTTATGTTATTATGGGACTATGGAGTTATGATCTAAAAAAGAACTATGGAGTTGTGTGCAAAGAAAGGACATAATGTTTCTCAAATTTCCCTTTGTATCTCTATGTATTGCACTTTATCCTACAATGTCCATTGATACAACTCCCTGGCAAACAAAAGACATGGTGCAGCCAGCTGCGAATACGGAGATGATTGTGGCCCTCTCGACAACCGAGACAAAAAAGGTGCAAAAGAAAGAAGCCAGGAATAGGCAACTAAAGTAAGTGTTAAGCTTATTTTCTGTGTGAGTTGGTTTATGTTTGGACCCTTCCTATGTTTGTTGTATGTGTATGGAGTTAAATACAATGAATGATGTGCTACCCTCCCTCCCCCTCAGCACACACACTTTCTTTAGAGACGAAGGGATCATTTGCATACCATTTTTACTCACACAAATTATATGTGTATTGTGTATTGAAGAAGACGTGCGTTGCACGTGCATGCTCACTAGTAGAAGAAAAGAAGGCATGCCAATTAAATTTTGATAAATACCGAAAGGTATGATAAAAAAGTTCACCTATGATTACATACACTTAGCTATATATTTTAAATGTTTCAGCCAAAACTGTTCCTGTCAAGATAGTCGAAGTCTGAAAATCGCCCGGTGCAGCCAAAAGTTGTACAAAATGAAGCTTCCTTCAAATCATAGAAAAAATTGCCCCAATATAGATTTTAAAGATCTCATTTTACAAATAATACCTCATACTACAATAGATGAAAAAAATTATATTAGTGAATGAAGCAAGATATAGAAGAAGGAAAACAACAAAGAAAAGTGAATTAGAAAATAGAAAGGGTTAACCTTTAGACAAAGGTCCACTCTTTTAGGCTCAGTGTTAGCAGCCTAGTCAAAAAACCAACAATGTCATTTTTTCTGTAATGTATACAAACTGTACTTCACAAAACAATAAAAATTGAACGAAGCTACTCTAGTAAAAAGATAGAACCTTTGGGATTACAGTGCAGTGACAATTTCTTTATAGATGATATTTTGAGTAATATTTGTTGCAACTTGTAACCATTAGTCATGAAAAATAGCACGCATGATCAACCGAATTAGAGACACATCATCAGTAAAATCAAGCTTAATTCTCATAGTCTAAATGGTACTAACCTGGACACTGTAAGGCACATAATTTTGTTTAATTTGCTTATTCTATGGTGTCCTACCAAAAAGTTGCTAGGTATTGCATCATAATTAACCTAACTTTATATAGAAGGTAGAATGAGAAAAAACTGCTACAGTTTGTACTACTCACAATGTTATAGGGATAGGGTTTGTGTGTGCGTGTTCACATGGGCGAGTGTAACTGTGTTGGCGTTGGTGCTCGCATTTCTTGGATTTATTTCAATCTCTCTGGATAGCATTATAGGGGTAGGGTGTGTGGGTGTATTCATAGGGGTGAGTGTATGTGAGCACCTATGTTGTACTGTGTTGGCACCAGTGCTCCTATTTTCTTGGATTTATTTAAGGCTCTCTCGTGATATTCATTCAGCGGGTGGAGTCCGGTCGACAACAAAAGCACATGTGATGACATCGCCCGTCTCTAGATGTAGTGTCAGCTCAGTATCTCAAAGGTTCTCATAAAGATAGGGTGTGCATGCATGAATTCATAGAGATGAGTCCATGTGTGTATATGTGAGCATCTGTGTTGTACTGTGTTAAAAATAGTAGCAAACACAAAAAGAAAAACCTAATAGTGAATCATTCTTATCGACCATGAAAGCACGTGCGGTGATTTCGTCAATCTCAAGATATAGTGTCGGCTCAGTATCTCAAAGGTTTTCATAAACATAGAGTATGCATACGTGCATTCATAGGGATAAGTTTATGTGCGTATATGTGAGCATTTGCATTGTACTGTGTTAAAACAGCATCTAACTCAAAAAGAAAAAACCTAATAGCGAGTTAAATAAAAACCAACACGTGTTAGGTAAGGAAGCACTCAAGGCAAAGTACTTCAAATGCATGACAGTGAAGCTAGCTTAGCAGCTTTAATTCTTTTATATATATTCAGTCGAAGAAAACAAGAGAGGGGCGAAAAGATTCTCTATATGAAGATCATGGTGCTACTCTGAAGCAAAAATGTGGCAAAAGGATAGTAATATTGCTCCTTCTCTCTTTTTCTCTCATTTTTTTATTTTCCTTTTTTATGGGCTCTATTGGCCTCCTTTTTTTGTTAAGCCCGAAGACTCATCCCGACTTGTGAGGGATTCATTGTATCCATCATCCTTTTTCCGCATTGGGAGAATGCTCTAATAATGATGATTATCACACTTTTATTTACTTATAACTCAATATTACCACTTGATAAGACTGATACAAGATGACTCTATATGAATGCCTCTGGCAGTGTACCAGGATGTGCAATGATCTAGTAGCAAAGATATAAAAAAAACGGAAAAGCCATGAAAAATATCATGCTAGCTATCTTACAATCATGCAAAGCAATATGACAATGAATGATCAAGTCATGTATATGATGATGATGAAAGTTGCATAGCAATATATCTTGAAATGGCTATGAAAATGCCATGATAGGTAGGTATGATGGTTGTTTTGAGGAAGATATAAGGAGGCTTATGTGTGATAGAGCGTATCATATCATGTGGTTTAGATGCACCGACAAAGTTTGCACCAACTCTCGAGGTGAGAAAGGGCAATGCAGGGTACTGAAGAGGCTAGCAACATGTAGAAGGATGAGAGTGCATATAATTCATAGTCATTAAGAACTCATATACTTATTGTGAAAGTTTTATTATCCCTCAAAGAAAATTACTGGTTGCATGCCCCTATGGGGATAGATTAGGAGGAAAAGACCATCGCTCGTCCCCGACCGCCACTCATAAGGCAGACACTCAATAATAAATCATGCTCCAACTTCATCGCAAAACTAGAGGCTATACGTGCATGCTTGGGAATCACAAACTTTAATATCGATATTTTTACTAAATCCCAATCATTCACTAGTACACCCACATATTGCCATCTTAATATCGCAAAAGTATTGTAGGGAATCAAACTTATCATATTCAATGTCTACAAGTTTTATGTAGGATTTTATGACTAACCATGTGAATGACCAATTCCGGTTGACTCTCTAAATAGATATAAGTGAAGTATGAGAGTTTAATTCTTTCTACAAAAGACCACACTCTAATAAATATAAGTCAAGTAAATGAGCATTCAATAAATAACGGTTTTCCAAAGGTAGAGAAATGAGCATCCAAACTTCAATTGATATAAGTGAAGTACATGAAGCATTATATAAATCCATAGTCAAAAGATATAAGTGAAGTGCATGAAGCATTCTATAAATCAACCAAGGACTATCCCATATCAGCATGGAGCATCACTAAATTAAAAGTAAAAAGGAACACGACTCTCTAAGAATTTATATCATGTGAACAAAACAAAAACCGAGACATACCAATAATTGTCGAAGAAGAAAGATGGGGTGGCTTAGGCATTCCCAAGCGTAGACGCTTGAGTCTCCTTGAATATTTACTTGGGTTGCCTTGGGCATTCCCAAGCTTTAACTCCTGCCTCTCCTTATTCTTCTCATATCGGTACATCCTCGATCTTTGAACACTTCGTCCACACAAAACTTAACCAAACTTTTTATTAGAAGGGTTACTACTTTTCACTACTAGGGAAAACCTTATACAAAGAGGTATAGCAGTAGCGCTGGTTAAAACAGAGCGCTATTGCTACTTAGTAGTATCGTGTGTCAATAAAGCATGCTATAGATATGGTTATAGCAGTAGCGCTTCTGCAGGAAAAAACACTACTACTATGATTCTCACACTGTTGCCGGTAGGCTAGGAATTGTAGTAGCGATGCCGCAAAAACCACGCTACCGCTAAGTGCCTTGTAGTAGCGCATTTCCTGTATAGAGTGCTACTGCTAAAAAAATAAAATGGAAAAGAAATAGAAAAGTAAATGAAAATGAAAGAAGTAGAAAAAGGAGAAATGAAAAAAAGAAAATGCCAAGATAAACAAAAGAAAAAGAAAAATAAAGGAGAAAGGCATAGCAGTAGCACTTGTTGCCACAAAACGCTATAGTTACGCTAGCAGTAGCGCATTCTATAAGCCCGCTCTATAGCTATGATCCTTAGATAAAGGAAAAGAAAAAGGAAAATAAATAACTACTTCCTATAGCAGTAGCGCATTTTGGTAGAAAGCGCTATAGCTAACTTAGCTATAGCGCTTTTTTTCAAAAACGTGCTACTGCTATTTTGACTCAACCCCGCGCGGCTCAAAATTTTGCTAAGTCCTTCCCCCTATCCCCCAACTCCTCTATCACAGCTGTCGATCGCCTTGCCCGATCAAGCATGCCTTCGACCTCACCACCATCGCCTGAGGCCGCCCTTGACCTCACCGCCGCCGCCCGATGCAGCCCTCGACCTCACCGTCGCCGCCCGAGCCCGATCCTGCCCTCGCCACCTACCGTAAGGCTCTCCCTCTCCTCTCACCTACCCTCCTCTCTCTCTCTCTCTGCTAGGGCAATTCATATGTTGCTGCTGTGATGATGTTCATATGAACCCTAGATTTTTTTTAGGACAGTAGGCATTTTTTAGCATTTAGGAAAAATGATTAGCAATTTTTTAGGAAATTAGCTAGGGCAAAATTTTATGAAAATGCCTAAACAGTAACTCCATTTAGCTTTAAATTAATATAGGGTATATAAATAGTAGTAGCATTTAGCTGTAAATTAGTAGAGGCTATAAAAAATAGTTAGCTATAAAAAATTATTTGGACTATGGACCTGAATCTGGTCCAAATTTCATTCAAATGAAATTTGAATTATTTGGACTATGGACCTGAATATTTTTGAAGAAATTGGGTGTAGGTACTAAGGTCTTGCTGTGGAAATTTTGGTGAGGTCAGAAGGGTTAGAGAAAATGGAGTTCCTTTGCAATTTCTAATAAGGTCAAGTATTGTTGGAATATTTGCTCTAAAACAATTTGGATGAAAGGAAAATAATGTGGGTGTGTGTGTGTGTGTGTGTGTGTGTGAGAGAGAGAGAGAGAGAGAGAGAGAGAGAGAGAGAGAGAGGAATAACTAGAACATAATTTGGGTTCTGTCCTAGGGAGAGAAGTTTTTAGTGAGGTCATTTTGCAAAGGGTTTTGGTTTTTGAAAAGACCACTATTTTTCAAGGAAAAGAATTTAGGCAAGTTTTATTTTAATGATGATCCCTTCCTAGACTTTTAGCTTTAGACAAAAAACAAAAGTATTTAGCTATGAATAAAAAATAGTTGCTATGGCATTTAGCTATAAACAAAAAACAGAATGGTTTTTCTTTTCAAAAACTTGGTTAAAGTAATTGTTGCTATGTAAACAAAAAACAAGATTGATGTTATATGATATATGTCATTGATGTTCATTTGCATATTCCATTATTGTCGATTATATCTTTTCCTTGTGGTCATGTTATATGCAAATTCCTCAATAGTGTTTGCTCATGTTATATGCAACATTGAGGTGGTTCGATTGTGCCCAAGTGGCCTTTTGTTGGTTTCAGGGAATGAAGACGAGTGGCCTATGTTTTGCCAGAATGTTGATTCATTTCTGTTCCAGCAAATTTTAGGTGCTCGATTTGTCCACTTTTTAGCAAAGTTCATGCTAAAATTTTCCTTGAATTTCAGCATGACTTGTGCTACAAAGTAGGACATATCGAGTGCCCGGGATTTTTTGCACCAGGAAGGAATCTTTTTATGTCATTATTCATTTTATTAGGTCTAGAATTAATTGACTAGATTTAATCATAGGAAACATGGATAGAAACAATGAAGGACAGAGTTCTGGTGATTGCAATGTCTACGAGGCGGCAGACGCTTATTTGAACTTTCTCGGCGAGCAACAGTTGTTGCAGGGCCCACATGTCACATCCGAGACCGACACCGAGACCGGTGCCGAGACTGGCGTTGAGACCCGGACCGGCACCGAGACCGGCACTGAGATGTTGGGGAACGTAGTAATTCAAAACATTTCCTACGAACACGCAAGATCTATCTAGGTGATGCATAGCAACGAGACGGGAGAGTGTGTCCACGTACCCTCGTAGACCGAAAGCGGAAGCATTTAGTAACGCGGTTGATGTAGTCGAATGTCTTCACGATGCAACCGATCCAAGTACCAAAGGTACGGAACCTCCGTGTTTAGCACACGTTCAGCGCGATAACGTCCCTTGAGCTCTTGATCCAGTAGAGGGTCGAGGTGTTGGGGAACGTAGTAATTTCAAAAAATTTCCTACGCACACGCAAGATCATGGTGATGCATAGCAACGAGAGGGAAGAGTATTGTCCACGTACTCTCGTAGAACGAAAGCGGAAGCGTTAGAACAACGCGGTTGATGTAGTCGCACGTCTTCACGGCCCGACCGATCAAGCACCGAAACTACGACACCTCCCAGTTCTAGCACACGTTTAGCTCAATGATGTCCCTCAAACTCCGATCCAGCCGAGTGTCAAGGGAGAGTTCTGTCAGCACGACGGCATGGTGACAATCTTGATGCTCTACTGTCGCAGGGCTTCGCCTAAGCACCGCTACAATACTATCGAGGGGGACTATGGTGGAGGGGGGCACAGCACACGGCTAAGAGATCAAGAGATCAATTGTTGTGTCTATGGGGTGCCCCCCTCCCCGTATATAAAGGAGTGGAGGATGGGGCCAGCCAACGGGGGTGGGGCGCCCTAGGGGGGGAGTCCAACTCCCACCGGGAGTAGGACTCCCCCCTTTCCTATTAGGAGAGGGAGAGGGAAGGAAGAGGAAGGAGAGAGGAGGGAAAGGGGGGGGCCCTTCCCAATTCGGACTGGGCTTGGGGGGGCCCATCCCTTGCTCCTTTCCCCTCCTTTCCACTAAGGCCCAATAAGGCCCATATATCTCCCGGGGGGGTTCCGATAACCTACCAGAGCTCCGGTATTGTCCGAATCTCACCCGGAACCTTTCCGATGTCCAAATATAGTCGTCCAATATATCGATCTTTATGTCTCGACCATTTCGAGACTCCTCGTCATGTCCGTGATCACATCCGGGACTCCGTACAACCTTCGGTACATCAAAACTCATAAACTCATAATAAAACTGTCAACGAAACCTTAAGCATGCGGACCCTACGGGTTCGAGAACTATGTAGACATGACCGAGACACGTTTCCGGTTAATAACCAATAGCGGAACCTGGATACTCATATTGGCTCCTACATATTCTACGGAGATCTTTATCGGTCAAACCGCATAACAACATACGTTGTTCCCTTTGTCATCGGTATGTTACTTGCCCAAGATTCGATCGTCGGTATCCCAATACCTAGTTCAATCTCATTACCGGCAAGTCTCTTTACTCGTTACATAATGCATCATTCTGTAACTAACTCATTAGCTACATTGCTTGCAAGGCTTATAGTGATGTGCATTACTGAGAGGGCCCAGAGATACCTCTCCGACAATAGGAGTGACAAAACCTAATCTCGAAATACGCCAACTCAACATGTACCTTTGGAGACACCTGTAGAGCTCCTTTATAATCACCCAGTTACGTTGTGACATTTGGTAGCGCACAAAGTGTTCCTCCGATAAACGGGAGTTGCATAGTCTCATAGTTGTAGGAACATGTATAAGTCATGAAGAAAGCAATAGCAACATACTAAACGATAAAGTGCTAAGATAACAAAATGGGTCATGTCAATCACATCATTCTCCCAATGATGTGATCCCGTTAATCAAATGACAACTCATGTCTATGGTTAGGAAACATAACTATCTTTGATTAATGAGTTAGTCAAGTAGAGGCATACTAGTGACATTTAGTTTGTCTATGTATTCACACATGTATCATGTTTCCGGATAATACAATTCTAGCATGAATAATAAACATTTATCATGATATAAGGAAATAAATAATAACTTTATTATTGCCTCTAGGGCATATTTCCTTCAGTCTCCCACTTGCACTAGAGTTAATAATCTAGATTACACAGTAATGATTCTAACACCCACGGAGCCTTGGTGCTGAGCATGTTTTGCTCCTGGAAGAGGCTTAGTTAACGGGTCTGCAACATTCAGATCCGTATGTATCTTGCAAATCTCTATGTCTCCCACCTGGACTTGGTCCCGGATGGAATAGAAGCGTCTCTTGATGTGCTTGGTCCTCTTGTGAAATCTGGATTCCTTTGCCAAGGCAATTGCACCAATATTCTCACAGAAGATTTTCACTGGTCCCGATGCACTAGGTATGACACCTAGATCGGAAATGAACTCTTTCATCCAGACTCCTTCATTTGCTGCTTCCAAAGCAGCTATGTACTCCGCTTCGCATGTAGATCCCGCCACGACGCTTTGTTTAGAATTGCACCAACTGACAGCTCCATCATTCAATATAAACACGTATCCGATTTGCGATTTAGAATCGTCCGGATCAGTATCAAAGCTTGCATCGACGTAACCATTTATGACTAGCTCTTTGTCACCTCCATAAACGAGAAACATATCCTTAGTCCTTTTCAGGTATTTCAGGATATTCTTGACATTTGTCGATGATCCACTCGATTACTTTGGTACCTCCTGCTAAACTTATTGCTAAGCATACATCGTGTCCAGTACACGCATTGCATACATGATAGAGCCTATGGCGAAGCATAGGAACATCTTTCATTTCTCTCTATCTTTTGTTGTGGTGGGTATTGAGTCGACTCAACTTCACACCTTATGTCAGAAAGAACCCTTTCTTTGCGATCCATTTGAACCTTTTCAAAACTTTATCAAGGTATGTGCTTTGTGAAAGTCCAATTAAGCATCTTGATCTATCTCTATAGATCTTGATGCCCAATATGTAAGCAACTTCACCGAGGTCTTTCATCGAAAAACTTTTATTCAAGTATCCCTTTATGCTATCCAAAAATTCTATATCATTTCCAATTAACAATATGTCGTCTACATATAATATCGAAATGCTCTGAGCTCCCACTCACTTTCTTGTAAATCTGAGGCTTCTCCAAAAGTCTCATATAAAACCATATGCTTTGATCACACTATCAAAGCGTTTATTCCAACTCCGAGAGGCTTGCACCAGTCCATAAATGGATCGCTGGAGCTTGCACACTTTGTTAGCACCTTTTGGATCGAAAAAACCTTCTGGTTGCATCATATACAACTCTTCTTCTAGAAATCCATTCAGGAATGCGGTTTTGACATCCATATGCCATATTTCATAATCATAAAATGCGGCAATTGCTAACATGATTCAGACAGACTTAAGAATCGTTACGGGTGAGAAAGTCTCATCGTAGTCAACCCCTTGAACTTGTCGAAAACCTTTCGCAACAAGTCGAGCTTTGTAGACAGTTACATTACCATCAGCGCCAGTCTTCTTCTTGAAGATCCATTTATTCTCAATGGCTTGCCGATCATCGGGCAAGTCAACCAAAGTCCATACTTTGTTCTCATACATGGATCTGTCGATTGTCAAACCGGCGGATCTCGGGTAGGAGGTCCCGAATCTGTCGTCTAGGCGGATGGTAACAAGAGACAAGGGACACGATGTTTTTACCCAGGTTCGGGCCCTCTCGATGGAGGTAAAACCCTACTCCTTCTTGATTGATATTGATGATATGGGTAGTACAAGAGTAGATCTACCACGAGATCAAGGAGGCTAAACCCTAGAAGCTAGCCTATGGTATGATTGTTGTTATTGTGTCCTACGGACTAAAACCCTCCAGTTTATATAGACACCGGAGAGGGCTAGGGTTACACAGAGTCGGTTACAATGGTAGGAGATCTACATATCCATATCGCCAAGCTTGCCTTCCACGCCAAGGAAAGTCCCATCCGGACACGGGACGAAGTCTTCAATCTTGTATCTTCATAGTCTTGGAGTCCGGCCGATGATGATAGTTCGGCTATCCGGACACCCCCTAGTCCAGGACTCCCTCAATAGCCCCTGAACCAGGCTTCAATGATGACGAGTCCGGCGTGCTTATTGTCTTCGGCATTGCAAGGCGGGTTCCTCCTCCGAATAATTCATAGAAGATTGTGAACACCAGGATAGTGTCCGGCTCTGCAAATAAATTCCACATACCACCGTAGAGAGAATAATATTTACACAAGTTCAATCTGCTGACGTATTTCGTGGCGTGACGTCGCACCACAACCAAGCCTTTACTCGAATCGTTTTTATTATACCACCCGGTAGCGTTTAGCGGCGGTTTCCTTAGCACATCTTGTCGAGCGGAGATCGTGTTCCCCTTATTCCGGGATTCTCATCAATACAGGCGTGGGTAACCCAACCGCGCCATTGATTGCGGCGCTTGGGAGATAAGCGAGTTTTACCAGGCCGGTGGGGACGCATAGTTTTCGTCCGCCCATATATAAGGGGATAAGGATCGACCTCTTTTACCTACGCCTTCTTCCTCCTTTGCTTATCCATCTCCGCGCACTCGAGCTCCAGCGCCCAAGTCTGCACATCTCACCTCGACCTTCTCCAGCCATGTCCGGAGCGGGAGGCAAGTGGATGGCCTCCTCCATTACAGAGGGGCACATAGAGAAGCCGCGCAGCACCGGATATCTGTCCAGCGACATCGCGCATCGGCTCCCCGACGAGGGGCAGCTCATCCCCACCCCCAGGCCCCATGAGAGGGTGGTATTCCTTCCCCATTTCCTCCGCGGACTGGGCTTCCCACTCCACCCCTTTGTCCGGGGGCTCATGTTCTACTACGGCCTGGATTTCCATGATCTGGCCCCGAATTTCATCCTCAATATCTCGGCATTTATCGTCATGTGCGAGGCCTTCCTCTGCATCCAGTCCCACTTCGGCTTGTGGCTAAAGACCTTCAATGTCAAGCCGAAGGTCGTGAAGGGCAGCCAAGCGGAGTGTAGAGGCGCCATGGTGGGCAAAATGCCCAACGTCACTTGGCTCGAGGGTGCCTTCGTCGAATCCATCAAAGGGTGGCAATCGGGGTGGTTTTACATCACCGAGCCGCGTGACCCTAAATGGGCAGCGGCCCCCGAATTCAGATCTGGCATCCCCATGCAACTCACCTCCTGGAAAGAGAAGGGCTTGCTATGGGGCAGTTCGGAAGAGCCGACGGACTCGATCTGTCTCCGCACCACAGTGAACAAGAAGCTCAAGCTTGTCAACGTGATCCAGTCATGCTCATCCGCGGATTCTCCCCTGCCAGCAATGGGACTTCAATTTGTGGGAGTTTGATCCGGCACAGCATCAGACCTTGAGCGGGCTCTTCGACACTACGTACGAAGCTGCCTGGATGGTGCTGTTCAAGGGCGCCGATGCTCCCGCATCCGCTACCGAAGATCACGGATTCAGCTCGCAGCGTCTGGCTGGCGAGGTAAGCCATGTTATCCTTTATGGGACACTTGCTTTTCATGTTTTGACTTTATGCGGGATCTAAACTCCCAATGTCTTTAACAGGCCTGGCAGAAGACGTCCGGACAGGTTAACTGTCCGGCTCCCCTTCCATAGGACCCAGCGGATGCCCGTTTGACAGGGCTGCTGGTCCCGGCACTTTACGTAGTGCCGGAGAAGAAGGCCAAGAAGAAGGTCACGGGAACCCGAAGGAGTTCCGGCGTCGATGGTGTCGGACTCATCGTCCGATGACTCGAGTGGACTCCTCACGAGGGCGAGGAGGAGAAGAAGAGGCCTCTCCCGGTGAAGAGAGAAGAAGAGGAAGGCCTCCCCAGCGAGGGAGGCCAAAAGTCCAAGAAGGAAGGACCCTTCCCCCGGACTGTTCCGCCAACATCGGCGACGGCGACGAGGAGTGGCCCTCAATGGCCAATCCCCTGGCGAGATCGTAAGTATCCGGACTCCTAGATGATTTATAATTTTTCTTTTTGCCACACGGTGTCTTTCTAATGCCGCGATACAACCTGTAGTCCGCCCAGGGCGATCTTCCCGCGTCGGCGGGTCCTTGGGCACGTCGGATATGGATTCCTTCCGACCTCCTCCACCCCGTGACGCCGACGATGTCGAGGTGGGACCCGGAAGGACCTGCCAGAGGAGGAGGCCCCGAGGTGCCGCAGGCAACCTCTGGAGTTTGCACGGACTCCGCCACGGAACTGCGATGGTTCCCGAGTCCGTGGCGCCCTTCGTAAGAAGGGAAAGACTGTGACATCGGCGGCCTCCGTCCAACCGGAGGCGCCGGATAACTTGCTGGAGGCGCTCAACGGCGCTTCCATCAAAGAAGAACACCGCACTATCATGAGTGCAGTGATTCAGAAGGTTCAGCTCGCCGAGAGCTTGCTGACCGAAGCCTGTAGCAGCCTTCTAATAGGCTTTGAGGTAAATTTTTTAATATGTGTAAAGTAGTACCGCATAGATAGTAGCCCCTGATGCTCGGTTCGGTGTTCGGAAAGAAAAGCCAGACTGAGGATCTAAAAAGATATACACAGGAGTCTTAAAATATGTCAATATGGGATTGCGAGCTCTCTGCTGCTTGACCTCTGCCAGCCTTGATCATGCGGTCAATGCTTTGAAGCAAAGCCTCGGCGGTCAAGAGCGAGCTCGGCCGTGCCAAGAAGCAGCTCGAGGACAAGGAAGGTGAGTAACACCTTATTAAAGTTGTACCTTATAGAAAAGGATTTGGTTGCAAGAGAACTGACAAGGATAACGTGGGTACTCCAGGGGCCACGAACGAGGTGGCGACCCTGAAGGAGGCGGTGTCCGCGGCCGAATGTAATGAGGCCGCGGAGCATGTTGGGCGAGAGAAGCAGGAGGCGCGGGTGGCGGAGGTACATCAAGAGCTCCTGACTCTCGTGGAAAAACATGAGAGTTTGGAGCGCGACTCGAAGACTCGAGAGTCCGAGCTTGCATCGGCTCTTGAGAGTGCCAAAGCCGCCAAGGCCGAAGCCCACAAGGCCCTCCAGGAAATTGAGGCGTTGAAGAAAATAGCGGCGGGTAAGGCATTTTTCATGCAAAGCAAGCATTTGAATGTGAATTACCTATTACTTACCCGAATTCGGAGCTCTCCAGGAGCGTTCGCAGATCTGTCCCGCATCGTGTCCGATGCTGCCGCTTTCTACCGGGCCGAGGAGGGGAGCTCGACGGAGAAGGTCTTTTGGTCTTAGTATGCTGAGGTCGGACATCCGGTGCCCCTTAGCGACCAGCTGAAGCAGCTGGTCGAGCTCCAGAAGGTGGCCGAACAGGCCATGAGGGCCTCATAGTTCGGCTGTGGCCCAAGGAGGCCATGCCTGGGAGCTACTTCGGCCTGGTGCGGCGGTTGGTGGATGCGTGTCCATGGGTTGAAGTCGTCAAGCACTCCACCTGCATTGAAGGTGCCCGTCGGGCCCTTGCCCGTGCAAAGGTGCATTGGGGCAGGATGGACGCTGAGAAGCTTGTGATGGACGCGCCACCGCCGGGCAAGGAGTATCGCACACCCGAGATGTATTATAAGGGTGTCCTGAAGGGTGCCCGCATTATTACGGGTGAGTGCTCCAAAGATGTAATATTTGATTAGACTCGCATGTTGTTATCCTGTGCGCCAAAAACTTTGTTCGTATGCGCTAAGCAACGCTTATTGATTTAAAATATTACTTTCTGTGCGACCGTTTATCAAATCTGAGAGATGGCAAGTCGTCGGCTTCAGCCCCCATGCCATGAGTGCTGGGGTGTTCAGGATAAACTTGAGCGCTCTTGTTCCCATTTTTGGGTCCATCTAGGGAGGCGCTCAACACAACGAACAAGGCAACCGGACTTATAGTGCTTGAACACTCTCACTTAGCCATAGAATTCTATAATTTTAAATTTCGGCGAAGCCCCTAGTGTTCGGAAGGCCGAATTCGGGGAGCTATCCACGCCTGGGCTAGACATAGCCGGTTCCTCGCTCTAAGCGGCATAAGTCTTTAGGGACTCGAAAGAACCTCTCAAACAGCGACCGGCTCTCGCCTCATCATGACGGTGAGTTTTAGCTTTCTCCACTAAGGCGCTCGCCCAACTCAACTGGGGCGCAATCGCAGTGGTTCTCCCAGTGCTACCTTAGCCGATACAATAGAATGTAAGGTACCAAAACATGGGAGCCGGGCAAACCCAACTATTGACCCAAAACATGATTTGGAGCCGATGCATATAATGCTACAAGTTCGGGGTGCCGCACTTGTGAAAGTGTTCAGACTTATCACACCATAATGTGGGGAACTTAAGCCCCTGGTGTATTTAGCCGTACCAAAGTGTACGGATGCAACATGTCATAAATGAACATATGTATAAGAAAGGAATGCAATTATAAGCAAAAAGCGATTCATTGTTTATTCAAGAAATACTGCCATGAATGCAGAACGATACAAATAGTGCGGTAAGCAAGGGATGGGACTATTAAACATGTCCCCCTCCAGGGATAGACCGCGGAATGGTGTATAAAACAGGTATAATGCTCATAATGGAGACCACCTGGATACTCGTCGTAGCTTTTCTCTTTCCCTGGCTGTTGCATCGTGAGTTCGGCAGGTCTGTTGCTGGACAGGGCCTTTGGTAAATGGAGTCCTGTGGATAAGAAAAAAAGGAAGAGAAAAAAAGATGACACACTTGGGAGCCCCTGGTGTGGTTGAGCCGCACTCTGGGCCTGTCGTGGTCGTGCCCCTCCCCCTATGCCCATGGTATCTCGGGCGTAATGATGTCTGCGAAGGACCGATCTTACAATTTTGCAAGGGCTAGGGTTAGGGCCGCATTACTCTGGCGCTGCTCGGAATGTGCGGGTGGTCTTGTTGTAGGTTACTCGGTAGCGTTTAGCCGTGTCCGATCGCTAATGGCTGGACTCGAGAATTGCCTTAAGAGGCTGCTCTGTACTTCTGCCGCGAGAGCCACTGTGTGTTCCTCCGTTCGGAGGGAGCATTCAGTGTTTCCATTGACCGTGATGACTCCTCGAGGGCCTGGCATCTTGAGCTTGAGGTATGCGTGGTCGCGGCACCGCGTTGAACTTTGCAAACGCGGTCCGTCCGAGCAGAGCATGATAGCCGCTGCGGAACGGAACTATGTCGAAGATTAACTCCTCGATTCGGAAGTTATTCGGGGATCCGAAGACCACTTCAAGTGTGACTGGGCTTGTACAATTGGCCTCTACACCTGGTATGACGCCTTTGAAGGTCGTCTTTGTGGGTTTAATCCTTGAGGGGTCTATGCCCATCTTGCGCGACCGATCCCGATAAAGCGTGTTCAGCTGCTGCCGCCATCCATCGGGACTCGGTGAGGTGAAATCCGTCGATGATTGGGTCTAAAACCAATGCGGCGAATCCGCCGTGGCGGATACTGGTGGGGTGGTCCCTTCGAACATAAGTGATCGGGCGGGAGGACCATGGGTTGAACTTGGCGGCGGCTTCATCGCGTATCGTCCACGAGTGCCGCTTCCGCTCCTGTTGGGTATGTGGGTTGCGTATATCATGTTCACCGTCCGCACTTGTGGGGGAAACCCTTCATCCTCTATTGTTCGGGCGGTCGGGTCTCTTCCTCGTCATCGCTGTGCATCCCTTGTCATTGTTTTCGACAATTAGCTTGCTGCTGCTGTTGAATACCCAACAGTCCTGTTGGTGTGATTAAGCGGCTTTTGAAGTGCCGTGTATCGCGAAGCGGTCGAGTATTCGGTCCAAATTGGACGGACCGGAGTAGTTCTTTTGAATGGCTTTTCCGCTGACCGGGTTTGGAGCCTCTGAATTCGGCGTTGACTGCCGTATCCTCAGTGTTATCACCATTAACGCGGCATTTGTTCTTGTTGCGACGCGACCTGCCATTGTAGTCCTTGGTATCCGGACTGCCAGAATTTTTGCTGAGGTTGTTACTGCAGGCTAGCCAGCTGTCCTCTCCCGCACAGAAGCGGGTCATGAGTGATGTGAGGGCTGCCATGGATCTCGGCTTTTCCTGTCCTATGTGCCGGGCAAGCCACTCGTCGCGGATGTTATGTTTGAAGGCTGCGTGGGCCTCTGCATCCGGACAGTCGACGATTTGATTTTTCTTTGTTAAGAATCGTGTACGTAATTGTGCGGCGATTAATCTGGCTGCTGAATTATGTGGCTTAGGTCATCGGCGTCGGTGGTCGCACATATGTGCCACAGAAGTTGTCAAGGAATGCGGCTTCGGGTCCTCCCAACACCCAATTGATTCTGCTGGCAAGCTGTTAAGCCAATGCCGAGCTGGTCCTTTAAGCTTGAGTGGGAGATATTTGATGGCGTGGAGATCGTCACCGCGGGCCATGTGGATATGGAGATAGTCTACAATCCAAACCGTGGGGTCTGTTGTGCCATCGTAGGATTCAATGTTCACGGGTTTGAACCCTTCGGGGATTTGATGATCCATTACTTTATCTGTGAAGCATAGTGGGTGTGCGGCGCGTCTGTATTGGGCTATATCACGATGTAGCTCAAACGAGCTTTGTCTACTGTGTTCGGCCCGGCTGGACTTGCTGTGTCCGGCGCGATGGTTGTTGTCGCGTATCATGGGGCGCCCACGCGATCCGTAGATCGATCTTGATTGTCTTGCCTTATCCTCCAATATGTCTCGCAAGTCCGTAGCGTTCCCCTGTGGCTTTCTGCTTTTTGAGCGATGCCGGGGTACGGTTCTAGTGGAGGGCCTAGAGGCCTCTCTGTCGCGGCCACGAGGTGGTCGGTTAGCCGTATTGTGCGCTGGTGATGTAGGTTTATATGCCTCCTCCTCTAATCGGGGGAGCAACTTGCGTTTGGGGTAGCTTTTGGTGGGGCGTTCGAGTTCATGCTCTTCGGCCGCAAGGACTTCAGTCCATCTGTCGGCCAGCAGATCTTGATCAGCTCTAAGCTGTTGCTGCTTTTTCTTGAGGCTGTTTGCCGTGGCCATAAGCCTGCGTTTAAAACGCTCTTGTTCGACGGGATCCTCAGGCACGACGAATTCGTCGTCGTCGAGGCTTGCCTCGTCTCCAGAGGGAGGCATGTAATTATCATCCTCTACCTCTTCGTCTGCCGCTCTCTCATGTGGGCTGGCTTCTTCGTCCTCTGTCTTTGAATCTTCTTTGGAGGGTTGTCTTCGACCTTTATGCAGGGGTGTTATTATCTCCGGTGCCGGAATCTCCATTCTTGCTGTGGCGGGACTTAGAGCGGCGCCGCTGACGCCGGCGCTTGGGCAGTTTCTTGGATGGGTCTTCCTCCACTGTTCCCTCGCCATTCCGATCTTTTGGGATATCCACCCACTACTAGGGAAAAGCCTAGCAGCAGCGCGGGTTTTTGCCCTCTCAGTAGCGCGGGCACCGGCGCTACTAATAAGGTGCTACAGCTAACGTATAGCGATGGCGCTGTTGACCTTCGCCATCTCTTGATGAATAGCTGTGGCGCTCTTTGAAAAAGCGCCATCGATATCATCTGCAGCGCTTTCAGCGAGGCGCGCTCTTGGTAAGTCGGCGCTCCTACTAAATTTTCCCCCTCGCTACTACTAGTTTTATTAGTTTTTTTCCTGCATATTTGTTTTTTATTTGTTTTGTATTTGAATAGGCTTTATACAATAATGTTTAGCATATCATCCACATACAAATGTAATCATAGCATATACATACAATTAGTCTCATCAAATCATGTCATCATCATAATCATCATCCAACACAAAGTGGTCTCTCGTCATCAATCTCGAAAATAGCGATACAAGTCTCGATTACTTGCAAATACATCGTCATCCATCTAAACAATGATATCTGCGATAATAGCTATCACTTTGAGTACATGAGTTAAGTATCCCTCTCTCGCATTAGCGTGAACCTAAACTAAGTCTTTGCGTGTCGCCAAAACCGAAAACCGGTACACACGGCACGACACTCCGGCCACTTGTCGATATATACTCCTGGCTTAGCATTTCTTCGCCATCTATGATCTATGCACCTGCATCGTCACATGAGTCAATGATATGCAACATATATAGTTGAGCAACAGAAAGAGACAGACTTGGCAAAAATAGAAACAACATATCATAAGCATAAATAACAAAGTTCGCCATTACCCAAAATGACCTAACTAGAGTGATTTTCGCTAGTCGAGGAGGAGGACGGTTTAATTACATCACAAATAAAGTTTCACCGTGCATAACTCAAAGTTTTGTCATAAAAGAAAGTATGGACTAAGCGGACACATTGTCATATATTGACAATCACTCCATCATGTCGTGCCATCCATCCATGTCGGGAGATAGTCATCGAGCTTAGTGAAAGGCTTCATGTCGAGACGCGAGAGGCTATCCATGTTGGACGTCTTCCCGACATTTGTCCTACTGCATGGAACATCCCTGTTTTTCCGGCGACCTCATTCATGATGATTTGGGCAAGTTCGCTGGATGTTATAGAACTCAGCTCGAAGTCGATGATCCTCGATATCTCCTATGTCCTTTGCCCATTGCGAGAATACGGGCATCGCCAGATCTAGGTGCCATGTGAAGGTTACGGTGATCCCGTATGTACTCCGGCATGTGGTGTAGGACATAGAATCCATCATTAAGAGAATCGTTCGGTTCTTTGGATGCAGCGAGGTCGGTCTTATGGTCTGAAAGCGGCCCCGCCCTTCTCTTCTTGTCCCTAACCTCTCCACCCCTTGCTTGGTAGTAAAACATAGCATCATCGAGAACATCTTTGATGTGGGTGTAATCCTTTTGTGAATGTTCTTGACGAGTCCAAGTAAAGAGCGTGGGAGAATCGGGGTAGAGGATGATGAGGACGGCGCGCCCGCCGCTGCGCAAAATAAGTACACCTCAAATTAATTAGCCTCCACCGTGCAAATGAATTATTGAAATCGAAGGAAGGATAGCAGCGCGGATGACTTACATGGGATGATAAGGCACGAGAATCGCCTCCTTGTCCTTATTGGCGAGCATGAAACTGACGATGTAATCCCTCGCGTATTCACGATGCTGTGCACAGACTCCCAAGAAGCCCTCGTGCATGTAGTACGGGTCAGCGACACAGATAAAACATATCTGCTCAACCCCAATGATGTAGTTCATGTGCAAGGCATAAAGGCGGACAAACGTAAAATCCAGCTTCTTCACGTGAAACATGTTGAATATGTAATTGAATCGGAGGAAGAACTTATCCGTGGGGAAGCCGTCGACGTACGACATTTGCCGCGGAACGTTAACCACGTAGAGTGGGTATCCTGGATCTTTCGAGGCAATGAGGCCTTTCTCTACCCGCAGCACATCGTCATGAAGTCTCCTTAGATCGTCGAATCTGGCCCGTAGCGCTGTTTCAGGTAGGATTGGTCGACCAGGGATATGCCATTTATCCGCATCGGGATATCTACACGGTCCTGAAGCGAGGCTCTTGGCGGCTGGATCATAGAATCAGCTTTTGCCTTTCCTCGCTCTCTTCCTAGACTTCTTTACCACGGATGGTCATCAATAATCGTTGAGACGGTAATTCGTGCACCGACTCATGATGCTCAAACCACGAGGAGGCGCCAGATAGACATACTTTGTTCAGCGCCATCGTCATCCTCATCCTCATCCATGGCGGCGTCATCAGCGACTAATGGAGCCACCTGCTTACCCGTCGCTATCACCCAACCCAACACCCGACGCTAATTGGGTAGGTGGGGTGTTGATGTTCATACCTTGCCGAGGCTGCGTGCTGCGTGGGTGTGCTCGGCCGCCTCGGAAAGCGCACTCTTTGGCCTAACAGGACCTACCCATTGCAACAATCACCAAGCCGCCATGGGTCTCGTCGTCATCCCCCACTAGTATTAGAGGAGGCAAATTCGTGGCCTGTTTGACATCGCCACGGAAACCTTGAAGACGTTCGGGGATCGACCGGCTGTGGAACAATGGTTCCTTTGGCTCCATTATCGTCCCCTTCCCCACGTCCACCTTTTGTTCGCCGATGGTGTACAATATGGTGCACGGGGTTTTGATGGCCTGTAAAGAAAAGTCTGCGACATGAGACATCCGAAAGGCAATGAAAACGGGAGGTTATACATTTATATTGAAGGGGGCCGGTGTGACAGATACCGTGAGGGCGTCGAGCTCAGCCAAAGAGGAGGCACCACCGAGGGCGTCCGGTCACGAGCCGTCAGGAGGCAGTCTTGGGGCAGTCACGGAGCTGGTGCGGGGCAGTCTTGGGAGCAGTACGGAGCCGGTGCGGGGCGAGTGCTCCCAAGAAGTCGACAAGGGAAAGTCCTCTGCATTTTTTTTGGATTTTGCCTTGTCCAAGTGTAAACACCCGTCACCAAGGAAGTAGATATATCTGCAATCGCTTTGTTTTGCGGCAGCTACCGCTATTGCGATTATGCGAGATGATTTCTTCTCAACGCAATCTCAACCTTCGTGTCGATGCTTTCTTGATTAACCTCCGTCTTTCCTTTTTCTCCTCCGTGGTCTCACGGTAGTACTTCTTCCACGTGGCGCCGTCTCGACACCGCACGCAGCGTCCATCTGACGTCGAGTATCTACCGGTTGTTGTTTAAATATGTTCAACGCCCGGTTGAATGGAGTGTCCCACTTGGGCCTCGCCAATGCCTTAGACGGCGAGTCACTTTCGGCCGCAATCCGGTGCTGCTCTCTCTGCAAAAGGCACAAGGACCGTTTACAAATATGACTAATGTGTGCAGTCGAATTGATCAGAAACTAAAATTACCAGCAGTCTCATGAACTCCGTAATGACTGGTGTTGTCTCGTAAACCTTCTTCACTGGGTCCCAAGGGTGCCGGGCCCTCAGGACGTCACGTTCCTGCGGGGCGGTGAAATCCGCCAAAGTGCAGGATGCCCAGACTCGCGGCTTCCGCGTCCTCCTTGGCCCATCTGGACCTCTTTCCGCCGTAACCACGGCTTCCGAGGTGGTGGGTCCCAATGTTCCTCTTTTGAAGCCCCTTCATGTACTTAGTCTTTTTTTTGGCAGCTTCGGCCTCGCAAGCCTCCTTGAATATTTGAAAATGCTCTTCCGTGATTGTCGGATTATCCTTTACAATCTCAGAGTAGGGTTCCCCGTCATTGATCTTTGCTTTCACTCGATTTTTCCAGGCGGCCAACGCGTCGCTAAACTTGGTCATGGCGTGTTTGTTTATCTTCTTCATTGCCGGGTCCTTGTCTGGATCTTCATAATCCTTCTCATTCCGGCCCGGGAACAAGAATATCTGGTGAAACTTCTTTAGGAGGGAGCTCCTCATATTTTCTATCTTCTTTAGTTTCTCATCGTTGATGGTGGCGGTTGTCCGTATGATGCAGCCTATTTGATTGCCGTGCAGCCAGCGCTGCTTCCTCGGGCGCCTTTGGCTCAAAATTGCCGTCGTCCACCTCCGTGACCACGAGTCTAGTAGTCCTAAGTTTGTTAGGAACCTGTTGCCTCTTTGCTTTCGGTTCTACACCGGCTTCGCTCCCCGAGGCAGCACCGGTCTCAGCGTCGGTCTCGATGCGGTCAATCTCAGCGCCGGTCTCGATCTCAAGCACCGGTCTGCGTGTCGGTCTCAAAGCACCGGTCTGCGTGTCGATCTCGATCCCGATGCCACCGGTGGGCCCATGAACAACATCTGCTGATCGTCGGTAAGGCTAAAAATTCATCTGCCGCCCGATGAGACGTCGTTGCAATCACCGAACCCTGTCCTTCATCGTTGCTAGCCATGTTTCCTATGATTAAATCTAGTCAATTAATTCTAGACCTAATAAAATGAATAATGACATAAAAGCGGACTATTGTTTTGCGAGAATGTTGACTCCTTCTGGTGCGGCAAATCCGGGCACTCGATATGTCCTAGTTTGTAGCACAAGTCATGCCGAAATTCACGGGAAATTTGGCATGACCTTTAACTAAAAGTGGACAAATCGAGAACCTGAAATTTGCCGGAACAAAATGAATCAACATTCCGCAAAACATAAACCACTCAACATCATTCACTCGAAACAACAAAGCCACTTGGGCACAATCGAACAACTTCAATGAAAAGATACAACATGACCACTTCAATGAAAAATAAAATTTACCTAAATTCTTTTCCTTGAAAAATAGTGGTCTTTTCAAAAATGAAAAACCTTTGCAAAATGACCTCACTAAACACAGAACCCAATTAAATTGCAAAGGAACTCCATTTCTCTAACCTAGCCAATCTACTTAACCTAGCTTGTTAATCCAATGAACCTAATTAACTTACCTATTTAACCTAGTTAGTTAATCTAGTTTACCTAGATAATTAACCCTAATTAAACTAGTTAACACAGCTAGTTCTCTGTCAAAGCCTAAAATAAATTTTTGCACTAATGAACCTGGATAATTAACCTAATTAAACTAGTTAACCTAACTAGTTCTCTGTCAAAGCCCTAACTAAGTTTTTGCACTAACCTAGATAATTAACCTAATTAAACTGGTTAACCTAACTACTTCTCTGTCAAAGCCCTAACTAAATTTTTGCCCTAACCTAGATAATTAACCTAATTAAACCGGCTAACCTATGCATGAGAGAGATAGGAGGGTGGGGCTTATGAGATGATGGCTCGGTGGTGGCGACAGAGGCGAGGGTGGAGAGGGAGGCAGGCGTCTCCGGTGTGGCGAGGAGGCAGGCGTCTTGGTGGCGACAAGGAAGGCGATTATGGCGAGGAAGGATCCGGTGGCGTCGGCGGCGGCTCGGTGGCGTTGACGAGGTCATGCGGCTCCGTGGCGTTAGGGGCTCTGGTGTCATCGACGGCGCTGACGGCTCTGAGTGGCGTCGGCGTCGGCGGCGAAGTGGGCGATGGTGAATCGAGGAGTAGGCGGCGCGCGGGGTGGGTTGAGGGATTTGGGGAGAAGTGGTGGCGGGGAAACGTCTTTTGGTTAAGTCAAACTTAGCGGTAGCGCGTTTATAAAAGCAGCTTATAGCTAAGATAGCTATAGCGGTTTTGCAAAATCTTATTTTGCTATAGCTATGTAAATTTCTTCCTTTTTAATTTCCTTTTCTGTTTCTATAGCGGGGTCAGGACACGCTGCAGCTACGCTCGTTAGCTATAGCGCCTCTTACAAACACACGCCGCTTGCTATGCCTTCCTCCGTTTTTTCGCTTTTTCGTTTATTTTGCTTTACATTTTATTTTTTCCTTTCTCCTTTTTCTATTTCTTTCATTTTCATTTACTTTTCTATTTGTTTTTCATCTTATTTTATTTCCGTTAGTAGTAGCGCTCTTCTTAGAAGCGCGCTGCTAATTATGCCCCAGCGGTAGCTGCTTTTCTTCAAGCCCGCTCTTTGCTATGCGTAGCCTATCATTTTGCCAATGGTAATATTAGTAGTAGCGCTTTTGCAACTACACGCGCTATTGCTAAGGTTGTATCTGTAGCGTGGTTTTTCTTCAATCGCTACTGCTATATAGCACTAGCGCGCTTTTTTGACCCACGTTGTTGCTAAATTTCTGTGTATAAGGTTTTCCCTAGTAGTGGCCATGTATACGTCATATGACGAGGTGGCTTTCCAGTGCCCAGTAGGCGCTGGTTCTTGGTCGTCTCTGTCATCTTCGTCCATACCGTCGATGTCTTCGGAGTCGAAGTCTAGCATGTCGGTTAGGTCGTCGACAGTGGCTACTAAGTGGGTGGTGGGTGGGCTTTGAATTTCTTCGTCGTCCGCATCCCAACCGTCCCGACGCAGTCCGCCAGGCTCTCGATAACGAGAGATACTTTAGCGAATTCAGGATGTCGCCGAAAGGTGAGTGTTGATAGATGTCGCGGGGTGAACTCCATGATCGGCGCCCAATCGGATTCGATTGGAGGGGCGGGAGGTTGGAGTCCGTGAGGAGTCCGGCACCTCGAGTCACGAGCTTCACAAGGGACAAGGTCGATGTTCGGCTCCATCGCCAGAGGTAGCAGCCCCCAGGCGTGTCTAGCCACCCATCCTCGATCAGGCGATCGGCTCAATTAGGGTCGGAGCGGACTCATGTCTGCGGCCTCCAGGCACCGTCCGTGCAGCAGAGTTAAATCATGCCCATCGTGATGGTCTGGTAGCGCTCGGTATGGCTCGAATCCATCGAAGATCAAGTCTCCGCGGATGTCACCGTGTGAAGTTCAAACTTCGGTCGACCTAATGGCCAGGGCGAAGCTTCGATCCGCTCCGGATGGCCAGCTTAATTGCCCGCGATGCAAAGCCGCAGAATACGAAGATCTGTTTGGGGAGAAAAGTCTCACCCTGGACTGCGTCGTTGTCGTTGATGATCGAAGGAGCCATCCAGCCAATAGGTGACGACACAGAGGAACTCTCAATGAAAGCACCAATGTCGGTGTCAAAACCGGCGGATCTCGGGTAGGGGGTCCCAAACTGTGCGTCTAGGCGGATGGTAACAGGAGACAAGGGACATGATGTTTTTACCTGTGTTCGGCCCTCTCGATGGAGGTAAAACCCTACTCCTGCTTGATTGATATTGATGATATTGGTAGTACAAGAGTAGATCTACCACGAGATCAAGGAGGCTAAACCCTAGAAGCTAGCCTATGGTATGATTGTTGTTATTGTGTCCTATGGACTAAAACCCTCCGGTTTATATAGACACCAGAGAGGGCTAGGGTTACATAGAGTCGGTTACAATTGTAGGAGATCTACATATCCGTATCGCCAAGCTTGCCTTCCACGCCAAGGAAAGTCCCATCCGGACACGGGATGAAGTCTTCAATCTTGTATCTTCATAGTCTTGGAGTCCGGTCGATGATGATAGTTCGGCTATTCGGACACCCCCTAGTCCAGGACTCCCTAAGATCCCATCTCAGATTTCATGGACTCAAGCCATTTGGAGGAATCTGGGCTCATCATCGCTTCCTCATAGTTCGTAGGTTCGCCATGGTCAAGTAACATGACTTCCAGAATAGGATTACCGTACCACTCTGGTGCGGATCTTACTCTGATTGACCTACGAGGTTCGGTAGTAACTTGATCTGAAGTTTCAAGATCAATATCATTAGCTTCCTCACTAATTGGTGTAGTTGTCACAGGAACCGGTTCTTGTGATGAACTACTTTCCAATAAGGGAGCAGGTACAGTTACCTCATCAAGTTCTACTTTCCTCCCACTCACTTCTTTCGAGAGAAACTCTTTTTCTAGAAAGGATCCGAATTTAGCAACAAAAGTCTTGCCTTCAGATCTGTGATAGAAGGTGTACTCAATAGTCTCTTTTCGGTATCCTATGAAGACACATTTCTCCGATTTGGGTTCGAGCTTATCTGGTTGAAGTTTCTTCACATAAACATCACAACCCCAAACTTTAAGAAATGACAACTTTGGTTTCTTGCCAAACCACAGTTCATAAGGCGTCGTCTCAACGGATTTTGATGGTGCCCTATTTAACGTGAATGCGGCCGTCTCTAAAGCATAACCCCAAAACAAGAGCGGTAAATCAGTAAGAGACATCATAGATCGCACCATATCTAGTAAAGTACGATTACGATGTTCGGACACACCATTTTGCTGTGGTGTTCCGGGTGGCATGAGTTGCGAAACTATTCCACATTGTTTCAAATGTAAACCAAACTTGCAACTCAAATATTCTCCTCCACGATCAGATCGTAGAAACTTGATTTTCTTGTTATGATGATTTTCCACTTCACTTTGAAATTCTTTGAACTTTTCAAATGTTTCAGACTTGTGTTTCATTAAGTAGATATACGCATATCTGCTCAAATCATTTGTGAAGGTGAGAAAATAACGATACCCACCGCGAGCCTCAACATTCATTGGACCACATACATCAGTATGTATGATTTCCAACAAGTTTGTTGCTCGCTCCATAGTTTCGGAGAACGGCATTTTAGTCATCTTGCCCATGAGGCACGGTTCGCAAGTACCAAGTGTTTCATAATCAAGTGATCCAGAAGTCCATCAATATGGAGTTTCTTCATGCGCTTTACACCAATATGACCTAAACAGCAGTGCCACAAATAAGTTGCACTATCATTATCAACTCTGCATCTTTTGGCTTCAACATTATGAATATGTGTATCACTACAATCGAGATTTAATAAAAATAGACCACTCTTCAAGGGTGCATGACCATAAAAGATATTACTCATATAAATAGAACAACCATTATTCTCTGATTTAAATGAATAACCGTCTCGCATCAAACAAGATCCAGATATAATTTTCATGCTCAGTGTTGGCACCAAATAACAATTATTCAGGTCTAAAACTAATCCTGAAGGTAGATGTAGAGGTAGCGTGCCGACTGCGATCACATCGAATTTGGAACCATTTCCCACGCGCATCGTCACCTCGTCCTTAGCCAATCTTAAGCTAATCCGTAGTCCTGTTTGAGTTGCAAATATTAGCAATGAACCAGTATCAAATACCAGTGCTATGCGAACATTAGTAAGGTACACATCAATAACATGTATATCACATATACCTTTGTTCACCTTGCCATCCTTCTTATCCGCCAAATACTTGGGGCAGTTCCGCTTCGGTGACTATCTCTTGCGAGAGAAGCACTCGATCTCGTGCTTAGGTCCAGATTTGGGTTTCTTCTCTTGAGCAACAACTTGTTTCTGTTCTTCTTGAAGTTCCCCTTCTTCTTCTCTTTACCCTTTTTCTTGAAACAGGTGGTCTTATTGACCATCAACACGTGATGCTCCTTCTTGATTTCTACCTCCACAGCCTTTAGCATTGTGAAGAGCTCGGGAATAGTCTTGTCCATCCCTTGCATATTATAGTTCATCACGAAGCTCTTGTAGCTTGGTGGTAGTGATTGAAGAATTCATCAATGACACTATCATCGGAAGATTAACTCCCGCTTGAATCAAGTGATTATTATACCCGAACATTTTGAGTATATGTTCACTAATGTAACTATTCTCCTCCATCTTGAAGCTATAGAACTTATTGGAGACTTCATATCTCTCAATCCGGGCATTTGCTTGAAATATTAACTTCAACTCCTGGAACATCTCATATGCTCCATGACGCTCAAAACGTCGTTGAAGTCCCGGTTCTAAGCCGTTAAGCATGGCACACTAAACTATCGAGTAGTCATCAGCTTTGCTCTGCCAGACGTTCTTAACGTCGTCAGTTGCATCTGCAGCAGGCCTGGCACCCAGCGGTGCTTCCAAGACGTAATTCTTCTGTGCAGCAATGAGGATAATCCTCAAGTTATGAACCCAGTTCGTGTAATTGCTACCATCATCTTTTAACTTTGCTTTCTCAAGGAATGTATTAAAATTCAACGGAACAACAGCACGAGCCATCTATCTACAATCAAACATAGACAAGCAAAATACTATGAGGTACTAAGTTCATGATAAATTTAAGTTCGATTAATCATATTACTAAAGAACTCCCACTTAGACAGACATCTCTCTAGTCATCTAAGTGATCACATGATCCAAATGAACAAAACCATGTCCGATCATCACGTGAGATGGAGTAGTTTTCAATGGTGAACATCACTATGTTGATCATATCTACTATATGATTCACATTCGACCTTTCGGTCTCTGTGTTCCGAGGCCATATCTGTATATGCTAGGCTCATCAAGTTTAACCTGAGTATTCCGCGTGTGCAACTGTTTTGCACCCGTTGTATTTGAAAGTAGAGCCTATCACACCCGATCATCACGTGGTGTCTGTGCACGAAGAACTTTCGCAACAGTGCATACTCAGGGAGAACACTTCTTGATAATTTAGTGAGAGATCATCTTATAATACTACCGTCAATCAAAGAAACATAAGATGCATAAAGGATAAACATCGCATGCAATCAATATAAGTGATATGATATGGCCATCATCATGTTGTGCTTGTGATCTCCATCTCCGAAGCACCGTCGTGATCACCATCGTCACCAGCGCGACACCTTGATCTCCATCATAGCATCATTGTCGTTTTGCCATCTATTGCTTCTACGACTATCGCTACCGCTTAGTGATAAAGTAAAGCAATTACAGGGCGTTTGCATTTCATACAATAAAGCGACAACCATATGGCTCCTGCCAGTTGCCGATAACTCGGTTACAGAACATGACCATCTCATACAATAAAATATAGCATCATGTCTTGACCATATCACATCACAACATGCCCTGCAAAAACAAGTTAGACGTCCTCTACTTTGTTGTTGCAAATTTTACGTGGCTGCTACGTGTTGAGCAAGAACCGTTCTTACCTACGCATCAAAATCACAACGATAGTTCGTCAAGTTAGTGTTGTTTTAACCTTCCCAAGGACCGGGCGTAGCCACACTCGGTTGACCTAAAGTTGGAGAAACTGACACCCGCCAGCCACCTGTGTGCAAAGCACGTCGGTAGAACCAGTCTCGCGTAAGTGTACGCGTAATGTCGGTCCGGGCCGCTTCATCCAACAATACCACCGAACCAAACTATGACATGCTGGTAAGAAGTATGACTTGTATCGCCCACAACTCACTTGTGTTCTACTAGTGCATATAACATCTATGCAAAAAACCAGGCTCTGATACCACTGTTGGGGAACGTAGTAATTTCAAAAAATTTCCTACGCACACGCAAGATCATGGTGATGCATAGCAACGAGAGGGGAGAGTATTGTCCACGTACCCTCGTAGACCGAAAGCGGAAGCGTTAGAACAACTCGGTTGATGTAGTCATACGTCTTCATGGCCCGACCAATCAAGCACCGAAACTACGACACCTCCGACTTCCAGCACACGTTCAGCTCGATGACGTCCCTCGAACACCAATCCAGCCAAGTGTCGAGGGAGAGTTTCGTCAGCACGACGGCATGGTGACGATCTTGATGTTCTACCATCACAGGGCTTCTCCTAAGCACCTCTACAATATTATCGAGGAGGACTATGGTGGAGGGGGGCACCGCACACGGCTAAGAGATCAAGAGATCAATTGTTGTGTCTATGGGGTGCCACCCTCCCCGTATATAAAGGAGTGAAGGAGGGGGCCGACCAAGGGGGGGGGTGCGCCCTAGGGGGGTGTCCAACTCCCACCCGGAGTAGGACTCCCCCCTTTCCTATTAGGAGAGGGAGAGGGAAGGAAGAGGAAGGAGAGAGGAAGGAAAGGGGGGGGGGGCGGCCCCCTTCCCAATTCGGATTTGGCTTGGGGGGGGGGGGCGCCCCCTCCCTTGCTCCTTTCCCCTCCTTTCCACTAAGGCCCAATAAGGCCCATATACCTCCCGGGGGGTTCCGATAACCTCCTAGAGCTCCGGTATTGTCCCAATCTCACCCAGAACCTTTCCTGTGTCCAAATATAGTCGTCCAATATATCGATATTTATGTCTCGACCATTTTGAGACTCCTTGTCATGTCCGTGATCACATCCGGGACTCCGAACAACCTTCGATACATCAAAACTCATAAACTCATAATAAAACTGTCAACAAAACCTTAAGCATGCGGACCCTACGGGTTCGAGAACTATGTAGACACGACCGAGACACATTTCCGGTCAATAACCAATAGCGGAACCTGGATGCTCATATTGGCTCCTACATATTCTACGAAGATCTTTATCGATCAAACTGCATAACAACATACGTTGTTCCCTTTGTCATTGGTATGTTACTTGCCCGAGATTCGATCGTCGGTATCCCAATACCTAGTTCAATCTCGTTACCGGCAAGTCTCTTTACACGTTACGTAATGCATCATCCCGTAACTAACTCATTAGCTACATTGCTTGCAAGGCTTATAGTGATGTGCATTACCAAGAGGGCCTAGAGATACCTCTCCGACAATCGAAGTGACAAAACCTAATCTCGAAATACGCCAACTCAACATGTACCTTTGGAGACACCTGTAGAGCTCCTTTATAATCACCCAGTTACTTTGTGACGTTTGGTAGCACACAAAGTGTTCCTCCGGTAAACGGGAGTTGCATAATCTCATAGTTGTAGGAACATGTATAAGTCATGAAGAAAGCAATAGCAACATACTAAACGATCGAGTGATAAGCGGAATGGTGTCGTGGGGAACGAACACCTATGGGGCAGGGCCCCTTTCAGTCCGGCAAGGGAGCGGAGAGCGCACGAAGAGCAGATCAAGGCGGAGCACGCGAGCGATTTTTACCCAGCTTCGGAGCTCTCCGGAGAGATAATACTCCTACTGCTGCTTTGTGGTTATATTGTGTTCTTGCTCGAGAGTGTGAGCGTTCTGTAGTTTCGAATGAGTCGAACCCCCTCTACGTTCGCATGGGCCTCCTTTTATAGGCTAAAGGGGTCACCGACTGGTGGCAACACAGACAGGGGTACAAATGTAAAAAGAAGGGTTGGTACAGCTGCTATCTAAAGTGCACCCTACCTAACTCTGACGGCAGGGGACAAGGGCATTTAATGCCCGTCCGCCTCAACAAAGGCTTGAAGCGGCCAATTAGGGCGCCCACCGCTTGCCACGATGGCCTTCGTCATCTCCACTTGCCACCTCGCACCGCTTGGCACCTGACTCCCGCCACGTCGCTGGAACAATCTCAGGCGACACATTGGCCACGTCTTGTGGGGCGTGCGGCAGTGAGTGGTGGCCGCGCGGACAAGTGCCTTCTTTGTGGTCGTTGTCTTGTCGCACCCGAAAGCTTGCCGCTCGTCGGGTCTTGTCGGGACGCGCGGCGCGTCGCAGAAAGTTCTCTGAAGTGCTTTGGTTGGCCTTCCCGGCAAGCTCCTCTTGCTGGGGCCTCGTCCTTCCCGGCAAGCTCCTCTTGCCGGAGTCTTGTCTTCTCAATTAAAACACTTTGTTCTTGAATGGCATCAGTAGGGACTACGGAGGATCTTGGCGGACGCCCGGCAAGCCTTGCCGCGGGACGCTACGACTGCCCGTGCACAAGTTCAGGATACTAAGGTACCCCTACTTTAGTACACCGAGAGGAGCCCCCGGGCCTGGGCCACACACGGTGCCGAGCGCTGTTGGGCCAGGCCCAAAATAGGGCACGGGCACACGCGGCCTGGGACCATGCCAAATCTAACTGCATATCCACCGCGCCCTCCCGTAACGGCACGCGTCAAACGCGGCGTCGTGGGAGAGATCGTGGGTGATTCTTTAATCGAAAAAGACGTAACGTTCGCCTCTCCTCTTTATAAGCAGGGGAAACAGGGGCCGTTCCCCCACCTTCGCCACTTGCGGTTCCTTCCTCAGAAAGCTCCGCCGCTCTCCTCCGCTTCCCAAGCCGAAAGAGAGTAGCGCTTCACTCCCGTCGCTGCCGTCGCCGCCGTCGCCGCCAACACCCTCGCTCTCCCCCATCGCCTCCACCATGGCTCCGAAGACCGGGAAGAGCGCGAAGTCGGCCGAGGCGCTGCGGCTTGAGGCGCTGCGCAAGGAGCGAGCACTTTCCCCCCCTGAGCTCACCCCGAAGGCGCTGCTGGAGTGGTTCTATCTTTTCTGGTCGACGGAGACGCGGGCGCATCCGCGCACGCATGTACTCTCCGCCGAAGCTTCTACTTCGAAAAAGTGTCCAAAAGGACACTATTTCTTCCCCTTGTTCTTCTATTGCGGGCTCTGCCCGCCCTTTTCCGATTTCTTCTGCGACATCATGAACACATACGGACTCCATCTCCTTGATTTCACCCCCAGCGCCGTTCTGACCATGGCGGTTTTCGCACACCTCTGCGAGAACTTCGTCGGGATCCACCCAAATGTGGCCCTTTTCCGCCACTACTTCATGCCCCGGGTCGAGAAAGGAGAGCCCTTGTCTGGCGGGATCGCCTGGATCTCGAGGGCCGGCAAGAAGGAGGTATATCTGGAGGGGGAGCTTCGCGAGCAAATGGGATGAGTGGAGAGCGGAGTGGTGTTGATTGTTGATGCAGATCCGCAGTCATTCACCAATTTGCGCTTAAGCCCGTAGTCTTGGCGACGATCGAAGCATACAGGGGACGATGCTAGATCAAGATCGCCACCACCCGGATTCTGCGGCTCAGGCTTGCGGGCTCATCAGAGGGCGTTCGTGCGGACTTCCTTCGCCACGCATACGCTTCTCTCGCAGGAGAGGAGAGCCTACTGGCTGTCACGGGGGCCGGCGGATATCATGAGGCTGCGCCCAGGCCTCAACTTTAACTTCACCGCTTTGGAGTTGGACGGGATGCTCAAGGAGCTATTCAAGCACGACCCCAACCACCCGGAGTGGTTCAGGCTGCCGCAGGGCGTCGTCCCACTATGCAACAACTCCCAGCTCGATCGCATCCGCGCAATGATGCCGGAGTGCCGTGGGTTTCAAGGAACACGAGCACCTATGGGCAGGGGCCCCTTCTAGTCCGGCAAGGGAGCGGAGGCGACAAAGAGCAGATCAAGGTCGAGGCGGCGAATTTTACCTACCGGAGCTCTCCTGGAGAGATAAAACTCTTACGCTGCTTTGTGTTGGTATTATGTTCTTGCTCAAGAGTGTGAGCGTGTTGTGGTGTTGGGTGCGTTGGATGAACCCAACCAGCTGCGGAACTGTAAATTCCGAACCCCTTCTCGTGCGCATGGGCCTCCCTTTATAGTCTAAAGGGGTCACCGACAGGTGGCAGCGAGAAAGAAGGGTAAAAAAGTAAAACGCAGGTTGGAACAATCTACTAACAAAGATGTCCCCTACCTAACTCTCGACGGCAGGGACAAGGGCATTTAATGCTCGTCCCCGCCCCCAACAAAGCAAGGAAGCGACCGTTAGGGGCGCCACCGATCACCACGATGGCCTCCTTGTTAGCTTCGCTTGCCACCTCGCACCGCATAGCTGCACAGCGCCTCGCCACGTGCTCCTGGGATGGTCTTGGAGTGACACATCGTTGGATGCGCTGGAGCTTGGGTGCAGAGTGGCAGCCTTGCCGCGGCAAGCATGTTGCCGCGGCAAGCATCTTGCCGCGGCCGTTGTCTTGTCGCACTTGCGAGCTTGCCGCCCGCCGGGCCTTGCCAGGACGCGCGGGGCGTCGCGTCAAGTTTCTAGAAGTGCCTTGGTTGGCCTTCCCGGCAAGATCCTCTTGCCGGGGTCTTTGTCTTTCCCGGAAAGCTCCTCTTGTCGGGGCCTTGCCCTTCCTAGCAAGCTCCTCTTGCCGGGCCTTGTCTTCTCAGTTAATACTTTGTTCTTGAATGGCAGTAATATGAATGACGGAGGGTCTTGGCGGACGCCCGGCAAGCCTTGCCGCTGACGCCATGACGCCGCAGACAAGTTCGGGTACTAAGGTACCCCTACTTTAGTACACCGACAGAGCCCCGGCTCGGGCCATACACGGCGCCGAGAAACACCTGTTGGGCAGGGCCAAAAGCAGGCACGGCACGCGACCTGGGCCCACACAAAATCCACTCCGACCTTCGGGCCAAGGCCTCCCGAACGGCACGCGTCAATTGCGGCGTCGTGGGAGGCGTGGGTGGTGCGTGCGATTTTCGAGGCGTCCATCCCCATGATCACGGGGCGGGGCGAGGTCACCTCAACCATCGCCTCAGTTCTGTATCCCCGCCACGTGGCTCCCATGCGCTTGGGGTTGTGGGCGGTGGAGGTGGAAAACCGGGCCGTCACGAGCGGGGGCAGCGAGTCGGCACCCACCCCCTGCTCTTCCTTTGCCTTGATTCGCCGAGCGGAGCGGCCGAGCCCCCACCTCGCTCCTTTAAGAAGGGCGAGAGGAGGGCGCAGAAACCCGCACTTCCTTATCTCCTCCTTCCTTCAGCTTCTGTTCCCCTTCCTCTCATCCGCCATGGAGAAAGGGAACCCTGGTCCTTCATCGGTGGCGGCGAGGGTCGCCATGAGATAGCATCCTCCCTATCCAAGCCAGGTGGCAGAGCCAGCCGCAAGGGAAGAGGGAGGGGCGAGGTCGTGGGCAGGTCGAGGGCGAGGTCGAGGCGCTGGGGAAGAGGCGGACGGGCGGTGCGTAAGCGCGGCCTCCGCCGGCGGTTCCTCTCCTCCGGCGGTCCATACGGGACGACCCTTGCGAGTTCTTCGTCCGGCTGGCGCCGGCGCCTCGTCATCGCCTCCGCTTCCAGCTCCTTATGAAGCCTGGATGGAGCCGAGCCGCCAAAACGCTGAGATTGCACATGAGGGGCTGGGATCAGCGGCACGCGAGTCGGCGTTGTATCCCAGCCCCTAATGTGATGTATCTTGATCGAGGGTGGAAGACGCTCGCTCAAGATCCACAGCTTGACGGGCGGGTTTACCCTCCATTTTAAGTTAATCTGAGGGCAACCTCCTCTCCTCAAGGTCTTGGGACTCCGCACCCGGGCGAGATGTCTTGCGGACAGCTCCTCCGATAGCGAAGACTCCCCCTCGAGCGAGAGTGACGAGGAGGAGAGCGACAGCGACGACGAGGGCGGCGGGCCCGACTAGGCATCGGGCTTCACCTCGTGCATCACCGGCGACCCCATCATCCAGGTCGCCGGCCCTTGAACTCCCTGGGGTCGTCTCCTTGGGCGGCTGGTGTAGGGAGGCTGCGGAAGGGGAAGAGGGCCGGCGGCAAGGCCGTCAAGTCGGAGTACGAGGGCGTGGTGCCCTCGACACAGGCTTGACGCCCCATCGCCCGCCTTGAAGCCTCGCTCGCGCCGCCATCACCGCCCAGCCCCCGGACGGCCCCCGGGATGTTCTCTTGGTGTCTTCTGGCACCCATAGTTCGCCTAGGCGCCCCTTTTGCCCTTCTCGCCTCCTTGACCTACCTCCTGAAAAGGGGGACAGGAAAGGGATTATGGGCATCTTATCTTTTTAATTTGTAAGTCTTCGGGCCTTAGCTGCATTTAAAACTTGTAATCCTCTCTTTCATGTTTTTCATCCTTTATGGACTGTACCCGAGTGGGATGTTTTTTTAATGAAAAGGGGAAGCTTGCTATGTTATATCCTTTACTTGAGTCCATCTCTTGTATGTTTTTACCCTCGCTTTGAGGGAACTTGTCAAGAAACACACTTGTTGAGTGCGGAACATCAGGCAGTTCAAGGCGGTGTTGTCTCCGGCAAGAAATCTTGTCGGGCTAGTTGCAGCAAGACTTGTATTGTTGAGCGGACTCAAACAAATCAAGGGCGTTAACTTAGCCACTTGCCGATTCCTCCGCCAAGGGTTTTCCATACAAGGGACGGTCGCTCAAGAATATAACTTCGCTCCCCATCCATAAGAGGATGCATGATGAGGGATGAAAACTTATCTGATATTGCAGCCCCCGCAACTCGGCTTGCCGGGATGAATCTTAATACTCAAGCCCTTCAAAGAACTTTGGCTTGCCGGGATCCAGTTGCCGGCGCACCCTTCTTCTCTTTCCTTGCCGCTGTTATTTTAATTATGAGAACAACTTAGTCAGTGCCGCAACAAGTTACTTTCGTAATATAACTTTGTCCTGGGCAGTGCTGCTATGTTATTTCCTTTACTTGATTCCATCCCTTGTATGTTTTTACCCTACGCTTTTAGGGAACTTGCGCGCTTAACACGCTTCTTTGAGTCGGAACATCAGCACCTGGCTGGGCGGTGTTGCCTCCGCAAGAAAACCTCGCCGGGATTAGTTGCAGCTCACTTTCATTGTTGAGCGGACTCGAAAACAAATTCAAGGGCGCAACTAAGCCACGGGTCGATTCCTCCGCACACAGGTTTTCCATACAAGGCACGGACGTTCAAGGAATATAACTTAGAAATTTAAAACTGACTGTGCTCAAACTTTGGCAACTTAGCTTTTCTGTCTTTCTGCATTCCCAAGGCTATGCTTTGAATGACGCCAGTCCACATCGTTATCAAGTCTGGCTAACGAGGACTAAAGGCGAAATGCTGCTGAGGAACATCCGCTTGCTACAGAAGGATCCGATCCGCCGAGCGTGATGCTCCCGGCAAGCCTGCTGGGACACAAATTTTGTCGGGAGCGCTCGCTTCAACGAAACAAACCCTAGGGCTTGTCTGAGCAGATCGCTTCCTCGTCAGGTTGGTCTCCTGGGCCTTCTTGGCGGCGGCTCCGGGGAGCTCTGCCAGAGAGTAGCCGCCAGTAACCAACTTTCTCTTCTTGTGGTGGCATAGATTCACCCTTGCCGAAATCAGAACTTGTCGGGGGGAGCCCCCTGCTTGTCGCTGGAGACCGCACTACGCTCGTGCCAGCGTGTTGGCATGCATGTTGGCCTTGAGCGTCCCGCCACCCACCAGCTTGGCCTTGTTCCAACGTGAGCACGGTGCCAGGGGCACCGTGGCGTTGTCGATCTTGCACCTCCTGGGAGGGGTGCGGTGGATGTGCAGACGCTGAACCTTGCGGGGCCTTGTCCTTGGACCGGGTGACGATGTGAGTCCCGGGCGGGCGCCCGCCTCCACAAGGCCCACCCCACCGCTTTGTTTGTCCGGGCGTGTAGGATATCCGCAGATGGAGCGGCCACCTCCGAAGTCTTCTTCTTCGGTGGCATGTCGATGAAGATGTTGATGTAGCGCGCGCAGAGACTGGATCAGGTTCGCACAACCTCGACGCCCCCTACCTGGCGCGCCAAAGATGCCGTGGGTTTTTGCGGGAGCACGAGCACCTATGGGGCAGGGGGCCCCTTCTAGTCCGGCAAGGGAGCGGAGGGCGCACAAAGAGCAGATCGAGGTCAAGCGCGCGGGGGATTTTACCCAGCTTCGGAGCTCTCCGGAGAGATAAAACTCCTACTGCTACTTTGTGTTGGTATTATGTTCTTGCTCAAGAGTGTGAGCGTGTTGTGGTGTTGGGTGCATTGGATGAACCCAACCAGCTGCGGAACCAAAATTCCGAACCCCTTCTACGTGCGCATGGGCCTCCCTTTTATAGTCTAAAGGGGGTCACCAACAGGTGGCAGCGAGATAGAAGGGTAAAAGGTAAAACGCAGGTTGGTACAATCTGCCAACAAAGTGTCCCCTACCTAACTCTCGGGCGCAGGGACAAGGGCATTTAATGCCGTCCGTGCTCCCAACAAAGGCAAGGAAGCGATCAAGGGCGCCACCGATCGCCACGATGGCCTCCTTGTCAGCTTCGCCACCACACCACATAGCTGCACAATACCGCCACATGCTCCTAGGATGGTCTTGGAGGACACGCCGTTGGATGCACCGGAGCTTGGGTGCAGAGGCAGCCTTTGCCGCCGCAAGCATCTTGTCCAGCTGCCGTTGTCTTGTCGCAGCATGAGCTTGTCCGCACGGCCTTGCCGACGCTGGGCGTGCGCAGCAAGTTTCTAGAAGTGCCTTGGTTTCCTTCCCGGCAAGCTCCTCTTGCCGGGTCTTTGTCTTCCCGAAAGCTCCTCTGCCGGGTTTGTTCTTCCCGCAAGCTCCTCTTGCGGGCCTTGTCTTCTCGCCAATACTTTGTTCTTGAATGGCAGTAATATGAATGACGGAGGGTCTTGGCGGGCCTTGCTCGCAAGCCTTGCCGGGACGCCGCGATTCGTTGCAGACAAGTTCGGGTACTAAGGTACCCCTACTTTAGTACACCGACACGGAGTGCGACTCGCACGGGATCATCCCAACTTGGCAGGAGCCCTCCGATGACGTCGTGCAGCAATTCTTCGACGGCTTGGTGGAGATAGCAGTCCGTGCCCGACGAGCGTAAGCTCCTCACCTGTGACACCACCGGCGACGAGATGCGGTACATCGCCACCGGGAGGAAGAGGGCGGCGGCCGGCCATGGGCGAAGTTTGGTTTCACGTTGGAGGAGGCAGAGGTGGCCGAGGCGGCAAGCCTTGCCGACAGAGAGGACCTCACCGGGAGATCGTGGCATGCGAAGAGCCAAGCCGAAGCGAAGCGAGTTCGGCCGAGGGCGCAAGTGGCTAGCCGCTCGAGCAGCTTGCGCACGCGAGCTCCCAGCGCAGCCCCTAGCCAACCAAGAAGGCGCCCAGAGGACTGGAGACAGCAGGCGGCAGGCAGGCCAACAGCCATAGCGCCAGCTGGACACGCTTATCGCGATAAGCACTGCTGCTGGAGTATCTCATGCCGCGCGCAAGAATCGAGAGCGGATCTTCTCGAGCCGCTACTCGATCCTGCCGCACCTCCCGCCAAGCGCCCAGGAGTTTACTCCTCCTTCTCGCCGCACCGAAGAGTGCCGATTCGACCTCTCCGCCTTGACCGAGCTCCGGAGGAGGAAGAAGAGGAGGAGGAGTAAGACTTTCTTCTTGTTGTACTTATATTTCTTCGATTCTTGCTGTTTCTTGTCTTGTATCTGATCTGCTTCCCTCTGAACCTGTTCCATTTCAGGACTCTGGCCGAGAGAGCGGCGAAGAGGGCCAAGGTCCCCGTGGTTGTCATCGAGGACGATCCTACTGTGGTAACAGAGGATGCATCCGAGACCACCTTGACGGACCCGGCAACCTCTCCCCGAAGCAGCCCCCAGCGTAAGTATTTGTTCACTTTGTGTTGTGGGGCGCGCATGGGTGCTCTTTCCTTGCTGATATCTTGATTGTTGATTTGGTTTTGTAGGAGCAGAACAGGCCCATCAGGAACAACCAGAAGCCGCTCCTGAGGTGCTATCTGCTTCAACTACGCCTCCAAGGGATGACTCTCCGGCAAGGGAGCGCTCTCCGGCAAGGGAGAGGTCCCCGGCAAGGGAGGAGTCCCCGGCAAGGGGCAGCGCCAGCGATCCTCCGGTGGTGGAGCCCATGACCGTGGATCCCAGCACTGGTAATTTCCCTTGCTTGAAACTTTCCTTGGATTCTTCTTCTTCTGATATTCTTTTTTTTGGATATTTGCTTGACTTTTTCTCCCCTTTTCCTGCCTTCAGATCCTCCCTCTGCGGAGCCAATGGAAACCGAGGCCACCGGCGAGGAGAACTTGGCGACATCTGGCGATGCCGCTGCCATCAAGAGGAGGTCGGGCCGATGACCCAATGGGCGAAGAGGCCGCCAAGGTTGCCGGGCGCTTGTTAGATCAGAGTATACGTAGCCTCTGTCTGTCTCAGACAGTAACCTGTATTGTAAATTTTTGGGTACTTCTATATAATGAGATAGCCACACCCGGATTAGGGGTGTCGAAAGGCTCCCAAATACTTTGTCTTACATGGTATCAAATTAGGTTACGATGTCTTCGCTGCCGCCGCCACTGCCGTCGCCGCTGCCGCCCGCCGTCTGCCACCGAACCCGTGCCTTCCTGCCCGCCCGTCAGCCGACCCTCGCCATCCCTCTCCGCCTCGCCTCGAACCCCTCGCGATGGCGACAGGAGTCATACCCGCCAGCTTCCCGATTGATCGGGCGATCACGCCGCCACCGTCGCCACGGCACTTCCTGCCGCTGCTCCCGGCGGTGCTGCCGAGGGCAGCCGCCGCCTCAGCCTGGCGGGCTGCATCTCGGCGTATGGTGCCGCCCGCCTGCCGTCGCCACGCCGCCCGCCGCAACCCTACGGCGCGCCTCCCCATCAGCTGTCCTATGGACCTCCGCCACGCGAACCCTACTACGGCATGCCTCCGCCGCTACCCTACTCGGGCGATCAGGCAGCCTCAAGGCCGCCCGGGACCACAAGGGCTTCTGCTGCCTCGGTGACTCATGGCGACCTCGGCACCCTACAACGGTGTGACCGCTGTCTTTACGGTGCTCCCTCCGGCAAGACTATGGCGCCCGGGCGTTTCTCCTCTAGAGCCTACCCGCTCATGCGATGTTCCTCGCACATCCCGGGCGGTCTCACAATGGGCCTCTATGGATCTTCACATGCCCACACGGAGTCAGCCACGTGTCGACGCTGTTTTACTTCTTGCATCTGTGCCGGTGAAGCTCATGCACGGACAACTACCTGTCCCGGGCGTGCTCAGTGCTCCCTCTTCATGGGAGTCGCTATTTGGAAGGCTATGTTGATGGATCCATCCGTGTCCGCCTCATCACCCTCGCATACCATGCCCGGGTGGCTCAGATCGAGCCATACTCTCCGCCATCCAGCCTCACTTCGAGGCGCCTCGCCGCTGGTCATCTTCGCCGCTACGCCCGTGGAGGCATGGACGGCCCTTCACACCAGTTTTGCATCTCGGCCTCAGCGCAGTGCTCACTCTATACGCACCGAGCTAGGCGAGACGGCTTGGCAACCTCAAAGATCACCGACTACTTCAACAAGATGCGGGTCTCGCCGCACATTAGCCTCGGCTGGTCGGGCCGCCGCAGGATGAGGAGTTCACTACCTTTGTGCTCAATGGGCTCGATGATGATTATGACAACCTCATTGAGAATGTTCATGGCCATGATGATCCGCTACCACCTCGTGAGCTTTATGCTCATCTGCTGGTCGTGAGCAGCGCATTAAAGCGCGCCGGGCCTCTCCGAAGTTTTGCTCGGCCAATGCCGCAACCGTGGCAAAGCCCCCAGCGGTCGCCGCCTTCGGTGGCAAGATGGCGCCGCCTCCACAACCATCCTCTCGGGCAATGTCCGACTATCACGGTGGTAACCGCCGATGGCGTGTCGCCTCCTCTGTGGTGCTCCACAGTTCGTCGCTTATGTGGCCTTGAGCGCCATATCGCGCCTCGTTGTCATCGTCCCTACAAGCAAGATTTTCGGGACTCGCAACAATGGAAAAGGGAATGATAAGCAGGCCGCCGCCGGACGAACAGTGATCATGGTCGTGACTCCGTCCTACTCCATTGATCCAGCATGGTACATGGACACGGAGCCACCAACCACCTCACCGTGAGATGAGTAAGCTCTCCACCAGAGCCATATCGTGGTCATGATCAGTGCACACCGCCAAAGGAGCAGTATATGATCTCACATGTTGGTCAGGCCTCTCTACTTGCACACAATTTTCGCACATTGCATCTATCTAATGTCCTTCGTGTTCCCTCTGCTACACGTAGTTTGTTATCCATTCCTAAACTTACTCGTGATAATAATGTCCTTGCTGAGTTTCACCTTTTCGCTTTCTTTATCAAGGATTGGGACACGAGGGCCGCTCTTCTTAGCGGCCGCCTTCATCATGGCCTGTGTGCACTTGATGCGCCACGCCTGCCTTCCACGCCGCCTTCCCTCGTGTGTTCAAGTGGTGTTCGTGTGTCGCCTACACACCGGCATGCACGCCTTGGTCACCCCGGTGCTCCTATTGTTCGACATGTTTTGCATCGTCATGATTTGCCAAGAGTGTCCAATAAAACTCTTTGAAACTATTTGTGATGCCTCGGCAAATAGGCAAGAGTCATCGCCTTGCTTTTTCGAGTCTAGTAGGGTTGTGAAACATCCTCTTGAGCTTGTGTTTTCTGATGTGTGGGGACATGCCTGCATATCCGTTAGTGGTCACAATTATTATGTCAGTTTCATTGATGCTTACTGACCGCTTCACTTGGTTATATCTTATTAAGCGCAAGTCGATGTGTTTGATGTTTTCATTCAGTTTCAAGCACACGCTGAGCGCCTCCTTAGCGTAAAATCATCCATGTACAATCCGATCGGGGGTGAATACCACAACCTCAACTCGCGTTCTTTAACAAGCTTGGGATTCGCACCGCGTGTCATGTCCACACACACATCAGGAATGGTACTGCCGAACCTAAGCATCGTCATCTTGTTGAGACTGGCCTAACCTTGCTAGCTCATGCATATGTTCCGTTTAGGTTCGGGAGCGATGCTTTCTCCACAGCTTGTTTTCTCATAAACAGCTTCCTCGAGACTCCCGAAAATGCAAACCCCGCTTGAGCTTTTTGCTTCATGAGGTTCCGATCACACATTCCTCGAAGTATTCGGATGCGCATGTTGGCCTCATCTCCGTCCATACAACAAGCGCAAGCTAGAGTTTAGGTCTAAGAAGTGTGTTTTTTCGGTATAGCTCTCTTCACAAAGGGTACAAGTGCTTACATGTTCCTACCAACCGCTTCTACATCTCTCGTGGCGTTGTGTTTGATGAAAACATATTCCCTTTCGCACTCCCCGACTAATCCCACTTCTTCTACACCACCAGTGCATGTGTCTACACCTACACCGACCAATTTGTGGATGTTGCATATGCCCTCGCTGCTTCCTAATCATGCCGCAGGTATTGGATGCGCGCCGCTCGAGTTGCTTGATGATGAACAGGATGCGGCTGGCCCTCCCGATAGGGACGCATATTCCCATGCATGGCGGCGGCACCCGCCAACTCTCGACGCTGGAGGCCAACCCGGCTGCCTCGGTGGTGCAGGCCCGTCTGCTCCACTCGGTTTCGCCTTGCGAGCCTCGCCTCGCCGGCCGAAGCTCGCCAGACCAACCCCGGCTGCTCAAGGGTTTTGTCCACGCCCAGCTCGTCGGACTCGCTGGTGTCACCAGCCCCGCGTTGCTCGCCGGGCCACACATCGGTGGTCGACTTCGCTGAGCGCTGGTGCACAGGCTATCGGCGCGCCGGCTCGCTGGCCGCTGCCAGTGGCTCGCTCGACTGGCGGCTAGCCCGGGCTTCCCTCGGCCCGCTGTGGTTTCACCGTCATTGCTAGCCCGTGGCTTGCCGCCGCTGAGCCTCTCTCATGCGAATCACCAAGGTCTGACTTGCCGGACTCGGTTCCCGCCTCGTCCGCTTCTTTACCAGCTGAGCCTCTCGTCACGCTTCGGCCTCGAACACGGAGTCAGTCCGGTGTTTTTCGCCCCAAGGAGTGGACGGATGGCACGGTTGCCTGGCTTGCTGCATGCATGGCTCATACCGCCCGATCCCACCGCCGAGCCTCGCTACTTTCAAAGGCTGCTTGAGTATTCCTCATTGGCGTGCTACCATGGAACAAGAGTTTAATGCCCTTCAACAGAATGATACATGGCGTCTTGTTCCTCCAAAGTCTGGTGTTAACATCATTGATTCCATATGGGTTTTCAAAGTCAAGAGACATGCTGATGGCTCCATTGAACGCTTCAAAGCACGGTTAGTTGCCAAGGGCTTCAAATAGAGGTATGGTCTTGATTATGAAGACACTTTCGGCTCCAGCTTATCGTCGACTACCATTCGGTTGCTCTTCGTCTCTTGCGGTTACTCGTGGATGGTTCCTACGCCGCTTGATGTGCGTAACGCTTTCTCCATGGCATTACGAGGAGGAGGTTTATATGCGCGGCCGCTTGGTTTTGTTGATCCGACATGGCCTCATCATCTCTGTCGTCTGGTCAAGGCACTGTATGGACTGAAACAGGCTCCTCGCGCATGGCATGCTCGTCTTGGATCGGTTCTTCGGGCTCTTGGGTTTACTCCCTCCACTTTGATACGCCATCGCTTTTCTCTCCATTCCCGAGGTTACAATGTATCTCTTGGTTTATGTTGATGATATCATCCTTGTCGGGCCTCGGTACTGCTGCTTTGATCGCCTTTGTGATTGCCCTCCGTGATGATTTTGCTGTCAAGGACTTGGGTGCTCTTCACTTTTTCCTTGGTCTTGAGGTTTCACGGTCCTCTGCTGGTTTGACCCTCACTCAGAAGAAGTACTCGCTGGACTTGTTGCGTCGTGCTGGAATGCTCAAATGCAAGCCTGTTTATACTCCAATGTCTGCTACTGATCGGTTGTCTGCTCTTGATGGTGACCCTCTCTCGTCTGATGATGCTACTGAGTATCGCAGTATCGTTGGTGGTCTGCAATATCTCACTATTACCAGGCCTGATATCTCCTATGCAGTTAACCGTGTTTGTCAGTTTTTGCATGCACCCAGGACGTCTCACTGGTCAGCTGTGAAGCGTATTTTGCGCTATGTCAGCCTTACTACTGCTTATGGTTTGCTTCTTCAGCCTGCACCGTCATATGAGCTCTCGTCTTTTTCAGATGCTGACTGGGCTGGTAGTCCGGATGACAGGCGATCCACGGGGGGTTACGGTACTTCTGGGTCCTAACTTGATCGCCTGGAATGCTCGTAAGCAAGCAACTGTGTCTCGCAGTAGTACTGAGGCTGAGTATAAAGCTGTTGCCGATGCAACTGCTGAGATCATATGGGTACAGTCTCTGTTGAGAGAGTTGCGTGTTCCTCAAGCTCATCCTCCGGTCTTGTGGTGTGACAACATTGGTGCTACATATCTTTCATCTAATCCAAAGGTTCCATGCGAGGACCGAAACACATTGAGGTGGATTATCACTTGTTCGAATGTGTTGCACATAAGCTACTCAGATCAAGTTCATTTCATCAAAGGACCAACTTGCCGACATCTTCACGAAGCCTCTTCCACAACAACGCTTTGTAGGCTGTAGGCGCAACCTCAACTTGCTTTGTACTTCGTGACATAGTTAAGATTGAGGGAGGGTGTTAGGCAGATATACGTAGCCTTTGTCTATCTCAGATTGTAACTCTGTATTGTACCCCTTGGGTACTTCTATATAATGAGATAGCCACACCCCGGATTAGGGGTCGAAAGCGTTCCCAAATACTTTGTCTTACAAATACTGAGCTGGTGAGGGTCCGGCGATCAGACCGACGACCTGGGCCGCAGGAGCGCAAGGCGCCACGCCGACCGCCGACCCTCCGCTTGGCGACGCAGCACAGCCCCCAAGAGCCCTAGCCCGCACCTACTTGAAGGTCAAGAAGGTATCTTCATCGAGCTCCCCGGGCGCCAAGCTCGTGGCGCTGGTTGAGGGAGAGGCTTTCAGCGGAGAAGCACTTCGCCTCCGCTGGGCCGACGGTGGTTCACGCGCCAAGCAGAAGCAGCAGCCGAAGTCTCAAGAGGAGCAACTGCCCGAAGTTGGTGTCGCTTACCGTGCCCGAACAAGTGAAGCTGCAGTCCCGGGAAGCGCTTGTCGCGCAGGCGGGAGTTGACATAGAGAAGCATGCGAAGGAGCTCCAGAGCCGCAACCAAGAGGCCCTCCGGTCTATTGCTGAGGAGAGGGCGCAGCTTGTCGAGGCGAAGAAGGCGTTCATCCTTGAAAAGGCTGAAGCCGAGGAGCAACAGAGGCTTGCCGCCGAGGAGTTGTCCACCCGGGAAGGTGAACTGACACAGCAGAAAGTCAATCTGGACAGCTACGAGGAGGAGCTCGCCGCGCGAGAGCAATCACTTGGCGGGGCGCTCAAGGAAGCGAAGGACGCTGCCGCAGCTGCCGAGGCCGCCAAGAAGGAATTAGAGGTGAAGATGACGCAGCTGGAGGCTGATCTGAAAGGGAAGGATGAGGATCTTGCCGCGCTCCAGCGCGAACGCGAGAAGGATGCCCTTGCTGATGGTGATCTGCAAGTTCAACTTGCCGATAAGGCAAAGGAATTGAATGCTGCCAAAGATTCAAATGCTGATCTGGAGCTGAAGCTGGTCACGCTGACTGGGACGCTGGACGGTGCCAAGAAGTGAGAAGATGACTTGAAGAAAGAGATCAAGGCCAACGAGGAGCTGCTAACGAGGGCTGCTGAGACTCAAAACACCTTCAGGGCTACGGTGGAGCTCTGGACGGAGGGCCTCGTCAACATCGCTGCAGTCATCGACGAGGAGTCGGGCGAATCGACTTGGTGGGCTTGGCATCGCTCGACGAGAACCTCCAGCCCAGCGCCAAGCTTACTCTGTTCTTCAAAGGCGTGGCGAAGGCTCTCCAGCAACTCCGGGAAAGGATCCCAAGGCAGCTGGCTGATGGGTCGCGCGCAATCTGTGCCAGGGTCTTGGAGAAGGTGTTGGTGAAGGTACTCTTCCGCAATCCGGGCCTCAACCTCACCAACGTCCTCAAGAAGCTGCCGGCGGGTGCTGATCTTGAAGAGCTGAAGGCCCTTGTCGCACCCATTGTGGACAAGGTGAATGAAGTCAGGAGGATCGACGGCGAGCGCGTGGATTAGGCCGTCCTTTTTCTCCCTTCCTTGCCGCTGTTATTTATGTTATGAGAACAATTTAGTCAGTGCCACGACAAGTTACCTTTGTAATATAACTTTATTCTGGGCAATGCTTGCTACGTTATCCCCTTTACTTGATTCCTCCCTTTGTATGTTTTTACCCTACGCTTTTAGGGAACTTGCCGCAGTAACCTTGCATGAGCGCTGAGTGCGGAACATCAAGAGTCAGCCGGTGGTGCCGGCTCGCAAGAAACCTTGTCAAGCAACTAGTTGCAGACACTTAAGTTGTTGAGCGGACTCAAAACAAAGTAAGGGCGCAACTAGCTACGAGTTGGTTCCTCCGCCGCATGTGTTTTCCATACAAAGCACGGTCGTTCAAGGAAGATAACTTAAAATTTTAAAAACTGATTGTGCTCAAACTTTGGCAACTTAGCTTTTCTGTCATTTGCGTCCCGGCAAGGCTATACTTCTTTGAACGACGCCTGGTCCACATCATTATCTCCTCCTTCTCCCCCCGGTGAACTTGTGGGCGAAGGAACCTTCTTTTTGAGAAAAATAAAGAAGAGAAAATAAAGATATGGAGCCTCAAGGCTCGTTATTGCTTACCGGGGGCAAGTGCTGCACAAAGTGTCAGATAATACATGCAAAAAAGAAAAAGGCATGAAATTTGACAGGATGCGCGAAGCACACAAGCTTTATTTATGCACGGGATCTGCGCCCGGCTTTGTACAAAGGGTTACATGCAACTGCGGCAAGGCTTGTACAAAAGGTGGTTGCCGGAACAGGTTCCGGCAACCGCGCCTTATGGGTAAAACTTACGAAGATGCTCAATGTTCCAGGAGTTGCTCACCGAAAAGCCATCTTCGGTCTCAAGGCGGACAGCACCAGGCCTAGTGACTCGTTTCACCCGATAAGGGCCTTCCCACTTTGGCGTCAACTTGTTGGAATTCTTGGCGGACTGAACACGCCGAAGAACAAGGTCGCCTTCCTCGAGACTTCTAGCATTGACTTTGTGGCTATGGTAGCGGCGCAAAGCTTGCTGGTATCGAGCAGCTCGTACAGCAGCCTGAAGACGATCTTCCTCAAGGAGCAGCGCGTCATCTTGCCGCAACTGCTCTTGCTCAAGCTCATCATAAGCAAGCACTCAAGGCGATCCGTATACGAGTTCCGTGGGGAGAACTGCCTCTGCTCCATATACTATAGCAAAAGGTGTCTGGCCAGTGGCTCGATTTGGTGTCGTCCTAATCGACCAAAGAACCACTGGGAGCTCCACGATCCAATTTTTTCCGCACTTGTGCAGCCTGTCGAAAGTTCTGGTCTTGAGCCCGCGCAACACTTCAGCATTTGCCCTCTCCGCTTGACCGTTGCTTCTCGGGTGAGCAACAGAAGCGAAGCAGACCTTGGCGCCAAGATCTTGGACATACTGCATGAAGGTGCGGCTTGTGAATTGCGTGCCATTGTCGGTGATGATCCTGTTAGGGACTCCAAAATGGCAAACAATTGACTGAAGAACTTCATCGCCGATGTCTTGTCACCTTCCTCATCGCTTCCACCTCCGCCACTTCGTGAACTCGTCGATCGCCACGCATAAGTACTCAAGCCCCGACAGCTCGGGGAAAGGGGCCGAGGATGTCGAGCCCCCAGACCGAAAATGGCCAGGATAAAGGGATTGTTTGGAGAGCTTGAGCTGGTTGATGTATCTGCTTGGAGTGGAACTGGCACGCTTCACACTTGGTTACTTGTGCAGTTGCATCCTGGAGGGCTGTTGGCCAAAAGAAACCTTGCAGGAAAGCTTTGCCGGCAAGTGCTCTTGCGCCAATGTGATGGCCACATATGCCTCCATGTATCTCCGCCAACAGCTTCTGTCCATCTTCCCGGGGAATGCACTTCAATTTCACTCCATTGAATCTCCTTCTGTACAGTATGTCATCGACAAACTGGTACATACTTGATTGCTGGGCTACTCTCTCTGCTTCTTCTTGCTCTTCGGGAAGTTCTCCTGTTTGAAGGAAACGGACAATCTGCTGCGCCCATGCCGGAGCCTGTGGCTCAACAACAAGGACTAAAGGCACAAATGCTGCTGCGGGAACATCAGCTTCTACGGCAAGAACCTGAGGTTCACCTGGAGCTTGATGTTCCCGGAGCAAAACTTGTCGGGAGCCTCTGCTTCAACGGAACAAGCCCTAGGGCTTGTTGGAGCAGACTGCTCCTCAGCACTCTTGGTGTTAGGCTTGGGAACCTTCTTGGCGGCGGCTTCGGGGAGCTCTGCCAGAAAGTAGTCACCAGAAATCAACTTCCTCTTCTTGCTCTGTCCAGTTGATGGTGTTACAGATGGTTGAGTCAGCTTGAGCACAAAATTCCTGGTTCCACGGGTAACTTGAGGCGGCGACTTTGACAGCCATCCGCAATGTCGTTTCGAGCTCTCGAACATGTTCCATCTCAGAGGCCGTCAAAGTGCTCTTCCAACTTTCTCACTTCATCAATGTAGGCTTCCATCAACAGACTCTGATAATCTTTGTTAACTTGGCGGACGACAAGCTGCGAGTCACCCCTGACAATAAGTTTCTTGATCCCAAGGTCTGCCGCGATCCTAAGTCCGGCAAGCAATCCTTCATACTCTGCAGTATTGTTTGTCGCTTGCTCCTTGGGAAAGTGCATTTGGACCACATACTTCAGGTGCTCTCCGGTGGGTGCGACAAGTAGTACGCCCGCACCGGCGCCTTGCCGCGAGAAGGCACCATCAAAGTACATGATCCATTCTTTGGTTGTTTCCTTGACGGGGATGCTCGTCTCTAGAGTTTCTTCATTAGGTGTTGGCATCCATTCCGCTATGAACTCTGCCAATGCTCTGCTTTGGATAGTTTAAGTGCTTTCAAACTTGAGGCCAAAGCTTGACAGTTCCAAAGGCTCCACTGACAATCCTGCCCGCTGCTTCGGATTCTGCAGATCCTTTTCAACGGAAGCGAGTGACAATCTGTAATCTCATGTGCTTGAAAGTAATGGCGCAGCTTTCGAGGCCATGAGAAGGCCGAAAAGCAATTTCTGCACTCCAGTACCTTGATCTAGCCCCTGCGAAGGGAACCGACAAAAGTAAACTGGGCGCTGCACCATTTTCTTCGCTTCTCTATTTGTGGCTGCACAGATTCATCCTTGTCGGGACCAGAGCTTGTCGGGAAGCCCCGCTTGTCGTTGATGCGCTTGCCGCGTCGCTGCTCATCATCCGCCTCCTCTCCGCTACTAACGCAGCACTAACCACTTGATTGGTTCCTGCTAGATATAGCAACAACTTCTCTTATGGTTTAGGTGCGACAAGTATTGGAGTGGAGGACAGATATCTCTTCAAGTCCTGCAGCGCAGCCTCCGCTTCCGGAGTCCATTTCATTGGACCTGCCTTTTTCAAAATTTTAAAAAATGGCAGGGCGTGCTCAGCAGACTTAGAGATGAACCTGCTGAGGGCAGCTATGCAGCCGGCAAGCCTACGTACATCCTTGACGCGCTTCGGTGCTTCGATCTGCTCAATGGCCTTGATGTTGTCGGGGTTGGCTTCGATCCCCCGCTGAGACACAAAGAACCCGAGAAGCTTGCCGAAAGGGACTCCAAACACGCACTTCTCGGGGTTAAGCTTGAGGTTGATCTTGCGCAGATTCGCAAAGGTCTCGTCCAAATCTTGAATCAGAGTTGCTCTGTCTTTGCTCTTGACCACTATGTCATCCATGTAGGCTTCTACATTTCTATGCAACTGTGGCTCAAAAGCTTTGTGAACTACCCTTGCAAATGTTGAACCAGCATTCTTTAGTCCAAAGGGCATCCGTACAAAGCAGTACGTACCACATGGAGTAATGAATGCGGTTTTCCCCTCATCTTCTTCTGCCATGAAGATCTGATGATATCCTGCATATGCATCAAGAAATGAAAGCAGATCACATCCCGCCGTGGAGTCGACAATCTGGTCAATGCGCGGCAAGGGAAATGGATCTTTGGGACAAGCTTTATTAACATCGGTGAAGTCAATACAAAGCTCTCCATTTCCCGCTCGCTGGCGCACGCACTACAGGATTGGCCAGCCACGCTGGATGGAGCACTCCTCACCAAGCCTGCTGCTTCCAACTTCTTGATCTCTTCAAAGAATGAATTCTTGGCGCCCAACGCTTGCTTCCGAACTTTCGCTTGACGGTCGCGGTGGGGGACAGACGGCAAGGTGGTGCTCAATTACTTTCTCGAACACCGGATGTCGATGGTTGCCATGCAAACACATCGACATTCGCCGCAGAAAGCAACGAGCCGCTTCCTATTTAGGGTTAAGCGTGGCAATCGATGGTGAAGGTACCACTAGTGCCGTCCTCCTTGGCGGCCACTTTCTTGGTCTCTGGCGGAGCTTCCTTCACCTTCTTACACTTGCCGGTGGAGCTCGATGGTGCGTCCTCGACGAAGCGCAACACCAAGAGGTGCACTTTTCGGAGTGGGCATCGAGTCTTGCCGGACTTGGTCTTCTTTTTCCCCGGAGCTTCAGCCGCGCTGATTTGCGATCTGCTGCGGCTGCCGCTTCCCCTTCCAGTAGATCTTGTCGGTGCAGATAAGGCCATCTTTCTTGTCGCCAGGACGAGATGACACTTATCGACCTCGCATCTTGAGCACGCTAGGCATAGTGAGAGGCTGCCATGAACTTGGCGAAGCGCCGACGGCCGAGTATCCCATTGTAGGGCAATGGGAAATCAGCAACGCCAAAGGTGACTCTCTCGTCCTGAATTCAGCTCGCCGCCAAATGTCCGCAACGTGATCTTCCCTTCGCTTGCTCCTTCCCGGATTGATTCCTTGGAAGGTACCAGTCTCTTCGAGCTCGCTGTCGGGGATCTCGAGGTTCTTGAGTACCGCGGAGGAAATCAGATTCAAGTCGGCCCCGCCGTCAACCAGCATCTTTGTGACCTTGAGGTTGCGGATAGTTGGTGAAACCAACATCGGCAAGCACCCCGACCGTAGTTATGCGATCAGGGTGATCCTCAACGTCAAAGATGATGGGCGTGCTGGACCACTTCAGAGGCTTGCGCGACTCAACTGGTGGTTCTGCTGCATTCACTTCCCGCACCCATTGTTTGAGCTGGCGGTGCGAAGTATGTAGAGAGGCACCACCGTCAATGCACAAAACCTCTGTTGCTTTCTGAAATTCCTGCTCATCGGCCTCATCGTCTTCCATGTCTTCATCTTCATCTTCATCTTTGTCCTTGTCGCGGCCGCGGGGAGGCCTGTCTCCTTGCCGCGGCGCCCTTCCTGGCCGGGACGCTTCTTGCCGGATCCTCCACCACCTTCTTGGGCCTTCTCCTTGTCGCGTCGCTCGTATTCAGCTTTCTGCAGTTCAACAAGCTGCTCAACTTTCTTGCAGGTCTGGAGATCGTGGCCCTTGGTGCGATGGATCTTGGAAGATTGCTGCCGGAGCCGCCCCGCTTGTCGGCGGCCACCACAGCCTCGCCGGAGTTACCAGCTTTGGCCTTCTCGGCGCCACCTTCATTGCCGGACTGCTCGACAACCAGCACATCTTTAGCTTTCCTCTTCCTATTGTTCCGCCTCCGGTTTTTCCTTGCCGGGGCGGCATCCTCATAGTCGGACCCTTCTGCTCCTGCATTCTCTCCGGGGAGTTTCCTCCCCTCTTCAGCACATGCGCATCTGTCAGCCAGGGCATATAGCTCGCTGACATCTCTGATCTTGCACATCGCCATCTCCTCCCTCATCCTGCGGTTACGCACGTTCTGATGGAACGCGCTGATAACCGCGGCAGGGTGGACGTCTGGGATGTTGCGCTGCACTTGGCTGAATCTCTGAATATACTTGCGCAGAGGCTCTCCTTCCTTCAGGCGGCAGATGAAGATCGCTCTCCCGCCATGGGGCTTGTGGTCACCAGTGAAGGCGCCGACAAACCGATGACACAGTCCGCCCATGAGGAGATGGAGTCATCCGGCAAGTGCATGAGCCAGATCCGACGCTTGGCTTGAGTACCGGCGGGAAGTAGTTGGCGAGATTTTCTCGGTCGCCCGCAGCCTCGCACCGCGATGGTGTAGATGCCGAGGAACTCGACGGTGCAACCTGCCATCGTATTTCTCGGTACATCCGCTTGAAGTTCTTGGTATCGGGCCACCGGACTTGCCGCAACTCACGAGTAAACGCAGGGCAACCTATCGCAGATGGCAAGTCGCCTGGTTCCCCTGGCGCATGCATGTCAACAGCGGGCCCAGCGCGCTGTTCGGACTGATGTCGCGCTTCTCTTCGACGCTCAATGCGTGTACGAGCGTCTTCGTGCTGTCGTTCTTGAAGAACTTGGCGTTGATCACGACGAGCTCGTGGATCTGATGACACCGTGGAGTCGGTGTCGAGGTTGACCCGGCGAGACGGCGGTCTTGGCCTTCGGGGCGGGGAGTGCACAGTTGTCGCGCCCCCATCAGTCTTGTCACCATCAGCTTGCGCTTGGGCGTCTTGCCACGGCTTTGACATAGTCGGTTGCCGGGGAGTGTCGCCGTTGGCGAAGCCGATGAGGCTCTGAATGGTGGCCCTCCAATCGTCGATCTTGTCTGGCACTGGATGGTAATCTAGAAGCAGTTGGGCTCGGGCCAACGCTTCTTCTGGAGTCTTGGGTGGCGGCGGCGAACGGCGCGAGGAGCGAGATATGCTCGCACTTCTAACATGTTAGAAGGAGCAGCATCTCGCCCAGCGACCGTGTCAGCGCTGCGTGCCAAGATGTTGACGCATGCTGATCTTGAGCGTCCCGAGATCCACCAGCTTGGCCTTGACCCAACGAACGTATGGTACCGCGGGTACCATGACGTTGTCGGTCCCACGCCTCCTGAGACGGGCACGGCGCGTGCACGGACGCCGAGGTCTGCGCGGCCTTGTCCTTGGACCTGGCAGCGGCATGAGCTCCTTCGTCGGCGCCCGTTCCTCCGCCGGCGTCTACCCCACCGGCCATTTGCTCCGGTGGCGGTAGGATTGACGCGGACGGTCCGGCCACCTCCGAAGCCTTCTTCTTCAGTGGCATGTTGAAGATGACGATGAAGAAAATGAAGATCTGGCTCGCGTGAACGCCGGATCAGGTTCACGCAACCTCGACGCACCCCTACCTGGCGCGCCAAAGATGTCGTGGGGAACGAACACCTATGGGGCAGGGCCCCTTTCGGTCCGGCAAGGGAGCAGAGAGCGCACGAAGAGCAGATCGAGGCGGAGCACGCGAGCCAGCTTCGGAGCTCTCCGGAGAGATAATACTCCTACTGCTGCTTTGTGGTTATATTGTGTTCTTGCTCGAGAGTGTGAGCGTTCTGTAGTTTCGAATGAGTCGAACCCCCTCTACATTGCGCATGGGCCTCCTTTTATAGGCTAAAGGGGTCACCGACAGGTGGCAACGCAGACAGGGGTACAAATGTAAAAAGAAGGGTTGGTACAACTGCTATCTACAGTGCACCCTACCTAACTCTGACGGCAGGGGACAAGGGCATTTAATCCCGTCGTCGCGCCGCCCAACAAAGGCAGAGAAGCGATCGTTAGGGCGCCACCGCTTACCACGATGGCCTTCTCGTCATCTCCACTTTCCACCTCGCACCGCTATCAAGACAGCCCCCGCCACGCGCCGTGCCGAACGATCTCGTATGACACGCTGACGGGTGCGCCGGAGCGTGGGCACGAGTGGTAGCTTGCGCGGCAAGTGCCTTGCCGCTGTCGTTGTCTTTGTCGCACCAAAGCTTGCCGCTCGTCGGGTCTTGCCGGACGCCTTGCGGCATGAAAGTTCTCAAGTGCTTTGTTGGCCTTCCCGCAAGCTCCTCTTGCCGGGCCTCGTCCTTCCCGCAAGCTCCTCTTGCCGGAGTCTTGTCTTCTCAATTAAAACACTTTGTTCTTGAATGACATCAATAGGGACTATGGAGGATCTTGGCGGACGCCCGGCAAGCCTTGCCGCGGGACGCTACGACTGCCCGTGCACAAGTTCGGGATACTAAGGTACCCCTACTTTAGTACACCGACAAATGGGTCATGTCAATCACATCATTCTCCCAATGATGTGATCCCGTTAATCAAATGAAAACTCATGTCTATGGTTAGGAAACATAACCATCTTTGATTAATCAGCTAGTCAAGTAGAGGCATACTAGTGACATTTAGTTTGCCTATGTATTCACACATGTATCATGTTTCCGGTTAATACAATTCTAGCATGAATAATAAACATTTATCATGATATAAGGAAATAAATAATAACTCTATTATTGCCTCTAGGGCATATTTCCTTCACGAGGGAGAGTTCCTCAGCACGATGGCGTGGCAACGGTGTTGATGATGTTACCAGCGCAGGGCTTCACCTAAGCACTACGACGATATGATTGAGGTGTTAAACTGTGGAGGGGGCAACACACACGGCTAAGAGATTGTCTGTTGTGCTTTGGGGTGCCCCCTGCCCCCATATATAAAGGAGGGAGGGAGGGAGGAGGCCGGCGGCCAGGTGGGGCGCTCCTATAGGGGGAGTCCAACTAGGATTCCCAATCCTAGTTGGAGTCCCCTTCCTTTTTCCAAGAGGGGAGAGAGAGGAGTAGGAGAGGGAGAATGAAAGAGGGGGGCGCCGCACCTTCCCTAGTCCAATTCGTACCTGCCATGGGGGCGGGGGGGGGACCCTGTGGCCCTCCTCTCCTTTCCACTAAAGCTCATTAAGGCCCACTACTTCCGCCGGGGGGCCCGGTAACCTCTCGGTACTCCGAAAAATGTCCGAACTCTTCCGAAACCTTTCCGGTGTCCGAACATAACTTTCCAATATATCAATCTTTATGTCTCGACCATTTCGAGACTCCTAGTCATGTCCTTAATCTCATACGGGACTCCGGACAAACTTCGGTCATCAAAACCACATAACTCATAATACAAATCATCACCGAACGTTAAGCGTGCGGACCCTACGGGTTCGAGAACTATGTAGACATGATCGAGACACATCTCCGATCAATGATCAATAACGGAACCTGGATGCTCATATTGGCTCCTACATATTCTTCGAAGATCTTTATCGGTCAAACTACACAACAACATATGTTGTTCCGTTTGTCATCGGTATGTTACTTGCCCGAAATTCGATTGCCGGTATCATCATACCTAGTTCAATCTCATTACCGGCAAGTCTCTTTACTCGTTCTGTAATGCTTCATCCTGCAACTAACTCATTAGTCACATTGCTTGCAAGGCTTATAGTGATGAGCATTACTGAGAGGGCCCCGAGATACCTCTGCGAAACACAGAGTGACAAATCCTAATCTCGATCTATGCCAACCCAACAAACACCTTCGGAGACACCTGTACAATATCTTTATAATCACCCAGTTACGTTGTGATGTTTGATAGCACACGAGGTGTTCCTCCGGTATTCAGGAGTTGCATAATCTCATAGTCCGAGGAACATGTATAAGTCATGAAGAAAGCAGTAGCAGTAAAACTGTAACAATCATAATGCTAAGCTAACGGATGGGTTTTGTCCATCACATCGTTCTCTAATGATGTGATCCCGTTCATAAAATGACAACACATGTCCATGGTTAGGAAACATAACCATCTTTGATTAACGAGCTAGTCAAGTAGAGGCATACTAGGGACACTTTGTTTTGTCTATGTATTCACACATGTACTAAGTTTTCGGTTAATACAGTTCTAGCATGAATAATAAACATTTATCATGATATAAGGAAATATAAATAACAACTTTATTATTGCCTCTAGGGCATATTTCCTTTAGTCTCCCACTTGCACTAGAGTCAATAATCTAGATTACAAAGTAATGATTCTAACACCCATGGAGTCTTGATGTTGATCATGTTTTGCTCGTTGAAGAGGCTTAGTCAATGGTTCTGCAACATTCAGATCCATATATATCTTGCAAATCTCTATGTCTCCCTCCGCGACTTGATGCTAGATGGAATTGAAGCGTCTCTTGATGTGTTTGGTTCTCTTGTGAAATATGGATTCCTTTGCCAAGGCAATTGCACCAGTATTGTCACAAAAGATTTTCATTGGACCCGATGCACTAGATATTACACCTAGATCAGATATGAACTCCTTCATCCAGACTCCTTCATCTGATGCTTCCGAAGAAGCTATGTACTCTGCTTCACACATAGATCCCGGCACGATGCTTGGCTTGAAACTGCACCAACTGACAGCTCCACCATTCAATATAAATACGTACCCGGATTGCGACTTAGATTCATCCGGATCAGTGACAAAGCTTGCATCGACGTAACCATTTACGACAAGATCTTTGTCACCTCCATAAACGAGAAATATATCCTTAGTCCTTTTCAGGTATTTCAGGATGTTATTGACCGCTGACCAGTGCTCCACTCCTGGATTACTTTGGTACCTCCCTGCTATACTTATAGCAAGGCACACATCAGGTCTGGTACACAACATTGCATACACGATAGAACCTATGGTTGAAGCATAGGGAATGACTTTCATTTTCTCTCTATCTTCTGCAGTGGTCGGGCATTGAGTCTGACTCAACTTCACACCTTGTAACACAGGCAAGAACCCTTTCTTTGACTGATCCATTTTGAACTTCTTCAAAACTTTATCAAGGTATGTGCTCTGTGAATGTCCAATTAAGCGTCTTGATCTATCTCTATAGATCTTGATGCCTAATATGTAAGCAACTTCACCGAGATCTTTCATTGAAAAATTCTTATTCAAGTATCCTTTTATGCTATCCAAAAATTTTGTATCATTTCCAATCAACAATATGTCATCCACATATAATATTAGAAATGCGACAGAGCTCCCACTTAGTTTCTTGTAAATACAGGCTTCTCCAAACATCTGTATAAAACCATGTGCTTTGATCACACTATCAAAGCGCATATTCCAACTCCGAGAGGCTTGCACCAGTCCATAAATGGAGCCCTGGAGCTTGCACACTTTGTTAGCACCCTTTGGATTGACAAAACCTTCTGATTGCATCATATACAACTCTTCTTTAAGAAATCCATTAAGGAATGCAATTTTGACATCCATTTGCCAAATTTCATAATCATAAAATGTGGCAATTGCTAACATGATTCAAACAGAGTTAAGCATCGCTAAGGGTGAGAAGGTCTCATCATAGTCAACTCCTTGAACTTGTCGAAAACCTTTCGCAACAAGTCGAGCTTTGTAGATAGTGACATTACCGTCAGCGTCGGTCTTCTTCTTGAAGATCCATTTATTTTCTATGGCTTGCTGATCATGGGGCAAGTCCACCAAAGTCCACACTTTGTTCTCATACATGGATCCCATCTCAGATTTCATGGCCTCAAGCCATTTCGCGGAATCTGGGCTCATCATCGCTTCCTCATAGTTCGTAGGTTCATCATTGTCTAGTAACATGACTTCCAGAACAGGATTACCGTACCACTCTAGTGCGGACCATACTCTGGATGACCTACGAGGTTTGGTAGTAACTTGATCTCAAGTTTCATGATCATCATCATTAGCTTGCTCACTAATTTGTGTAGGAATCACTGGAACTGATTTTTGTGATGAACTACTTTCCAATTCGGAAGAAGGTACAATTACCTCATCAAGTTCTACTTTCCTCCCACTCACTTCTTTTGAGAGAAACTCCTTCTCTAGAAATGATCCATTCTTAGCAACGAATATTTTGCCTTCGGATCTATGATAGAAGGTGTACCCAACAGTTTCCTTTGGGTATCCTATGAAGGCACACTTCTCCGATTTGGGTTCGAGCTTATCAGGTTGAAGCTTTTTCACATAAGCATTGCAGCCCCAAACTTTAAGAAATGACAACTTTGGTTTCTTGCCAAACCAAAATTCATATGGCGTCATCTCAACGGATTTTGATGGTGCCCTATTTAAAGCGAATGCAGCTGTCTCTAAAGCATAACCCCAAAATGATAGCGGTAAATATGTAAGAGACATCATAGATCGCACCATATCCAATAAAGTACGGTTACGACATTCGGAGACACCATTACGTTGTGGTGTTCCAGGTGGCGTGAGTTGTGAAACTATTCCACATTGTTTCAAATGAAGACCAACTCGTAATTCAAATATTCGCCTCCACGGTCAGATTGTAGAAACTTTATTTTCTTGTTACGATGATTTTCCACTTCACTCTAAAATTCTTTGAACTTTTCAAATGTTTCAGACTTATGTTTCATTAAGTAGATATACCAATATATGCTCAAATCATCTGTGAAGGTAAGAAAATAATGATACCCGCCACGAGCCTCAATACTCATTGGTCCGCATACATCGGTATGTATTATTTCCAATAAGTCAGTAGCTCATTCCATTGTTCTGGAGAATGGAGTTTTAGTCATCTTCCTATGAGGCATGGTTCGCAAGCACCAAGTGATTCATAATCAAGTGATTCCAAAAGCCCATTAGCATGGAGTTTCTTCATGTGCTTTACACTAATATGACCTAAACGGCAGTGCCACAAATAAGTTGCACTATCATTATCAACTTTGCATCTTTTGGCTTCAATATTATGAACACTAGATGATACTCCCCGTTTTGTTGCGGGAATTTGTAGAGAAGAATTGATGCATTGAGAAATATTAACAATCATTCAAGCAAATATTTTTATTCCTTCATAACCACGTATTGTGCAAATATATATATATATAGGATCATCAAAAGTAGTAATGGGAGTTAATTTGGATAACACTTGTACTTGATACATGTAATGATCATGTATTCTAGATTTAAGACATAGTATAACTACTTTTAGGTAGACGTGTAGTTTGCAGCTGCTCACATGCGTGCTTGACCATGTCATCCCTGCTGTTCAAAAATCAACATTATTAGTATAGCTGTACTTGTGTAATCAGGTTAGCGGAGAGAAACATACTTTTGGCTAATTTTATTTGGTTAGAACTAATAGGACCTATATATTTTTGTTCCGATTATACTCACCACCGTGTTACTTGTTCATTGTCACATTGTTGTTTATGCCATCTGACAAACTGAGATGAAGTTCTCTTGCTGGAAGATCTACCTCTTTTCCATGGTGGCATGTACATACAACATTCAAGAGAAATTCAATGGTGAATAGGAAATATCTTTATAATTTGGTACCTCTCTCTATTGGTGGTTTCAGCTTCTCTATATTTAGTACTTCATTTAGCTAAAGAGTACCTGCTAACAAAAATCATTGTTTGAATTCATGTTCTATTGACCTGAACTAATCGATCTATACAAAGAGTTATAAAATTATTACTTATTTTGTTTTTTCTTTGTCCATAGTTGCGGGTTGCTGAGGAGGTATAACATTGTTTGACTCATCTAGTGTTTTGATCATTAAGCCACAGTAAAAGTTTGGTCAGACTTGTTTAAATAGAGCCTTTAACTTCTATTTTACGGTTGCTGGCAAACCTCTAGATACTTATTGTAGAAGATGGATGGGTAATCAGTTCTTTGTTTCGACGTGCCTGGAAGTATTTTATGGCTCGGGTTAGTTTTTTGCAGGAAATTATAGTTCAGATTAGGCTCCAAAAAATACTTCCTGAAATGAATAGAAAGTGTCTAACCTTTCTAGAGGCTGCATTTAGGGGCAGCGATCATCATGACTCCCAGTCCAGAACCATTGTGATAACTATGTTGTCATATACAAAATCAACAGAAAATAAGATAATGCATAAACTCAAATGTACCATGTAATCTAGCAAGTGTTCACAAAAATATTATGTGATGTCGGACATATCATCAAATATTGCTTTTAAGAGCACAATACATATGCAGGAATGAACTCCATGGCCAAGGACTGGACATATGACTATCTATATGACCTGTATATGTGAACCTGAATGTTGCTCTTTGTAAATCCCTGAAACTTAGAACTAGAACCATTGACTAGTAAAGGACTAAATCTATGAATGAAGAAAAAATTGGCAACATTAGCATGGTTTGTGATTCCAACTGGCAACGATGAGACATGTTCTAGATAGCACCTTTTTCTAATCCAATGTTCCTGTCATAGACTATGACCAGCAGCGCCAAGCCGAGAAAATCAATTGCCTGTAACAACTAACAAAAAATAAAACACACAACCTCACAAATTATCTTTGTATCAATTTGCTGGAGTTAATTCCCTTTGATCTCACATAATAGCTAAAAGCTACACAACACTCAAAGAGTCAAAAAAATATGGGATAATTAGATTTATGCCCCTAGTTGTGTCCCACTCGTCTGTTTTACCCCTAATTTCCAAAAGTCACCGGTTCTGTCCAAGTCACTTTGCTCCTCTTATGCTTTTGCCCTTTGACCCTTTGATCGTCAGTTTTGAAACTTCATAACTAATTCATACTAGATCAGAAAAATGCAAATAAGATACCAAAATGTTCAGAAAAACATCACCTATACGTGAGTGTCATTTGCATTCATGAAAAAAGTGTTGGAAAGTGCACATCCGAGTTTTAGCTCTTTTGATACCACCATGAATATTAAACTCTAAAAAAATTGAAAAAATTCAAAAAAATATGGTGGCAAAGAATGAAAAATGTTCTAAATGCTTGCCAAGTTTCATTAGGGAATTACATTTGTGGAAGTTGTGGCAAAAAAATAATCTATTTTGGAGTGCCGATTGTTTTTTTTTTGCCGCGGCATCCAAGAATGTTATTCCCCGATGAAACTAGTAGGCACTTAAAACATTTGTCGTTCTTTGCCACCAAATTTTTTTTGAATTTTTTTGAACTTTTTTAGATTTTACTATTTATGGTGGTAGCCTAAGAGCTAAAACTCGGATGGGCACTTTCCAACACTTTTTTCATGAATGCTAATGACACTCACATATAGGTGATGTTTTTCTGAACATTTTGGTATCTTATATGCATTTTTCTGATCTAGTATGAATTAGTTATGAAGTTTTCAAACTGACAGTCGAACGGTCAAAGGGCAAAAGCAAAAGAGGAGCAAAGTGACTTGGACAGAACTGGTGACTTTCGGGAATTAGGGGTAAAACAGACGAGTGGGACACAACTAGGGGCATAAATCTAATTATCCCAAAAAATATTGGTACAATATTGATACCTGAGTGGCATGACATCGAATCTTCTCCTTTATATCTTTGATAAGTAACTACCGAACTTCAAGAGAAATATAATGGATCTGCAACAAAAACAATCTTAGTGGTATGCGTCATTAAATGTAACTGTGATACTACACATGTGCTTTTGAGGTCAATAATGAAAGAGAGATTGCCGGAGATACCAAGCCCATGTTGTAGACGATGGGATCGATGCACCTCCACTGTTGAAAGAGGTAATTTCGGAGGGGCGGGGAAAATTTGTCCGAGAACCGGCATCGTCCATGCCTCTGGAAAGGATGGTCATGGTGGAGGTGATCGGGGGTTGGGCGCATCGAGGCTGCACGGTAGCGGCACTATCCCGAGGCAAATTCTTCTCATCTTGACGGTGAATCTGACCGGTGCATCCGGATCCATGGGGAGGGCGGTGCCTTGCAGCAGAGAAGTTCCATCCTAGTCGGCCGATGGCGGCGGCGGTGGTGCTGCACTAGATCTGACTGAGGTGCCCTTGCTTGCACGGAGGGTTCGTGCGTGCGTGCATGACGGAGCGGTGGTTTATGGCTTTTGGTGGATGGCGATAGTGGCATATCCGATGAGGTAGGGATGATGGTGCAGCTGTCGCCCGTTCTGCTGCCATGATATTGGTTTTTGATGAATATAATGGCGAAAGACCGAAAGGCTAACAGACTAGAAGATCGAACGATGGGCTGGTCTTGGGCTTTTGCACTACTGCGTCAGTTACAGAAGATGGAAGTGATGCCCAGAGTTTTTTTCTTTTTGCGGGAAACGATGTCCATAGTTGAATCAGATAGTTTGATGAAAATAAAAAGAAAACGATTGCTGAGGTGGGCATGCTGCATGTCAAGAGAAATAGGATAGTGGGGATCAACTATTTAGGTATAATAGATGTGTATCACCACGATCGAGATTCAACAAAATAAACCACTTAACAAGGGTGCATGACCATAAAAGATATTACTCATATAAATAGAACAACCATTATTCTCTGATTTAAATGAATAACCGTCTCGCATCAAACAAGATCCAGATATAATGTTCATGCTCAACGCTCGTGTCGGTGTCAAAACTGGCGGATCTCGAGTAGGGGGTCCTGATCTGTGCGTCAAGGCTAATGGTAATAGGAAGCAAGGGACACAGATGTTTACCCAGGTTTGGGCCCTCTCGATGGAGGTAAAACCCTACTTCCTGCTTGATTAATATTGATGATATGGGTAGTACAAGAGTAGATCTACCACGAGATCGTAGAGGCTAAACCCTAAGCGCTAGCCTATGATGGTATGATTGTAATTGTGATCGGCCTTCTAAGGACCAACCTCTCCGGTTTATATAGACACCGGAGAGGGCTAGGGTTTACATGGAGTCGGTTACAACAAAGGAAACATAATATCCGGATCGCCAAGCTTGCCTTCCACGCAAAGGAGAGTCCCATCCGGACATGGGCCGAAGTCTTGAGTCTTGTATCTTCACGCTTCAATAGTCCGGACGTTGTACACAGTGTGGCTGTCCGGATACCCCCTATTCCAGGACTCCCTCAGTAGCCCCTGAACCAGGCTTCAATGACGATGAGTCCGGCACGCAGTATTGTCTTCGGCATTGCAAGGCAGGTTCCTTCTCCGAATACTCCAAAGTAGTTAACGAACACTTGAATCATGTCCGGATCCACAAAATGATCTTTACACACCGCTGTAGAGAGAATGATGTTTCACAAATGCAATCTGCTGACAACTTTTTTGATGACGTGACATGTTATTACGGTCGGATCATTACTCGAACCGTTTTCCCACAACCAGCTACAACACTTATTACGAAGCGGTTTCTGTGACACTTCTTGTCAAAGCAGAGATCATGTCCCCTTATCACGGGATTCTCATCAATACGGGTATGGGTAATCCCACCATGCCATCAATTGTGGCGCTTGGGAAGCAAGCAATTCCCAACAGGCAAGTGGGCAGGTGTACCGCTTTCGGTGCCTCTATAAAGGGATAAGATTTCCCCATTATCGCCCACGCCTTCTTTCTCCTTTGCCCACTCTTGCCCCCTCGAGGTCCAGCGCCCAAGCCCAAGTCTTCTCCACACAGCTAAACATGTCCGGAGTAGGAGGCAAGTGGGTGGCTTCCACCGTCAAGGAGAAGCACATCACAAATCTTCGGGTTGCCGATACTGGGCCGCGGACATAGCGCACCGGCTACCGGATGCCGGGCAGGCCATCCCGACCCCAGGACCCCACAAGAGGGTCGTATTCATTGCCAACTTTGTCCGTGGACTGGGATTTCCACTCCATCCCTTCGTCCGCGGGCTCATGTTCTACTACGGGCTATATTTCCATGATCTAGCCCCGAATTTCGTCCTCAACATCTCGGCGTTCATCGTCGTGTGCGAGGCCTTCCTCCGCATCCGGCCTCACTTCGGCCTATGGCTGCAAACCTTCTGCGTGAAGCCGAAGGTTGTAAGCGGCCAACAAGCGGAGTGCGGAGGAGCCATGGTGGGCAAGATGCCTAATGTCACCTAGCTGGACGGTTCCTTTGCGGAGACCGTAAAAGGGTGGCAATCGGAGTGGTTCTACATCACCGAGCTGCGCGGCGCCAACTGGGCAGCGGCCCCCCGAGTTCCGATCCGGAGCCCCTATGCGGCTCACCTCCTGGGAAAAGAAGGGCCTATCCTGGGGCGATTCTACGGAGCTGACCGGACTCCAAACATGCATCAAAAGCATGAAGGACAAGAACATCAAGCTCGTCAATGTGATCCAGGTCATTCTCGTTCGCCGGATCCTGCCCTACCAAAGGCGGGCATTCAATCTGTGGGAGTTCATCCCGGCTGAACTCCAGACGCTCCTGAAGCTCTACGACATGATGCACAAAGGTGCATGGAAGGTGCTGTTCAAGGCCTCTGAAATGCCTCCTCCCACATCCAAGGACCGCGGGCTTCACGCCGCGCGGGCTCCTAGTCAGGTGAGTTCTCAGACTATCACCGGACCTGGTTCTTCCCAATATATTCATGGGAGAGCCTTATGTAGTTATGCATATTTACTTCAGGATTATGTGGAGACAGCGGAGCAGGTTTACTGTCCGGCTCCGCTGCCAGAAGGCCCAGCCGATGCTCTCCTAACGGAGATGATGCTCCCGGCACCGTACAAGGTGCCGGAGAAGAAGGCCGAAAAGAAGGCCCCGGGGACCCGAAAGGGTCTCCGTCGTAAGGTTGTGCCAGAGGCCTTGTCTGAAGACGACGAGGCGCACTCCTCCCATGAAGGGGAGGAGGAAGAAGAAGAAGACGCCCCATCCGGAAAGGATGAGGGGCCCGGGGAAGCGGACCAAGGGGCCGGAAAAGGCCCTCGGCGTAAGGCCATCATACCCCTGTCATCTGATGACAACGAGACAGATTCTTCCCGCGGAGGCGGGAGGAACCAAGAAGAAACTCTACCTCCCCGCACTAGGGAGGAGAGCAAGAGAAAAGCCACCCCGGAGGGGGAGGCTGGGGCGTCCAAGAAGGGAAAGGTATCCCTTCCGGACTATTCCGCCATGGCTGCTCACAGCGAGGAGGGGTGGCTGCCCAGGGGAAAGCCCCCAGTGCGATCGTAAGTGTCCGCATTCTATCATGATTTCACTTCATAGTTTTTGTATTTATAATGCCGAACATATATGCAGTCCGACAAGGGCTCATCCTGAGGTATCTTCCTTTGAATCCCTGAGCGATTCAGCGATAAATTCGCTTCCGACAGCCACTACTCCTCAACCCGCGGATGACACGGAGGTGTTGTCTTGAAGGCTCCCAGAGCGGGGGAGGTGACTCTGGAGATGCCCCAAGGTGGCATTCTAGATGTCGGACACGCGGGGTTCAAGATCCTCGCGGATCGTGTTGATGAGAGCCATGGCAAGCCGGGCTCTCAGCCGTACACAGTTCCGTAACCTTCAATGGTTCCGGACTCAGGCGGGCGGCCCCTCGTTAGGGAGAGCGAGTCGTCTGTGTCGAGGACTTGCATTGCGCATGAGGCGCCGGATTGTCTTCTGGAAGCGCTTCGCGGCACTTCCATGGATGAAGAGCACCGAAATCTTATGAGTGCGGTGATTCGGAAGGTTTCGTCCGCCAAGAGCGGACTAACCGAAGCTTGCACCAGCCTCCTAACAGGCTTTGCAGTAAGTAATAAAAGTCTGAGAAATTACCACCGATAGGTACTAGCCCCTGATACTCTGTTTGGTGTTCGGAAAGAAAAATCAAACGGAGGGTCAATAATAATCCGCAGGAGTCTAACAACAAATATTTGTGTGCATAAGCAGGCTGTGCTGCTTGCTGCTGCTGCCCATACTGCCGAGGTTGCCGAACTGAAGCGGGACCTGGAGCAGGCGTAGGGAGAGCTCGACCTCACGAAGAGGCAGCTCGAAGAGAACAAGGGTAAGTGATTCCCGCTCTTATGCATTTAAGGATAGACAAAATTGGTGAGTATAACACCTAAGTGTCGTGACTGTGTAACAGGGGCCACCGCCGAAGTGGCGTCCCTGAAGAAGGCGTTGTCCGATGCCGAAGACAAGATGGCCTTGGAACGCAAGGAGCGCGAAAAGCAAAGTGCTAGGGTAGGTGAGGTACAACAAGAGCTCCAGGACCTTGGCAAGAAGTACAAGTCCGTGGAGCATGATCTGAAGATGAAAGAGGCCGAGCTTGCGAAGGCCTTGGTTAGTATGAAAGACGCCAAGGCCGAAGCCGAGAAGGCACAACAGGAGATCCAGGAGGCCAAAAAGATAGCAGCAGGTAAGAAATTCTTTATGCAAAGCAAACATGTGGAGGAGGCGTTTCTTTTACTTACTCGGATTCGGAGCTCTCTAGGGGCATTCGCAGATCTGCCATGCAGCATGTCAGACGCTGCGGAGTTCTACTGTGCCCAGGAGGGGAGCTCAACAGAGAAGCTGTTCTGGTCCAGTATGCTTGGGCCGAACACCCGGTGCCCTGATTGACCAGCTAAAGCAGTAATTCAAACTCCACAGGGCGGCCGAACTGGCTATGAAAGGTTTCATAGTCCGGATGTGGCCTGGTGAGCTCCTGCCCACTAGCTACTTTGGCCTGATCAAGTGGATGGTGGATGCCTGTCTGCGGCTTGAAGTGACCAAGCGATCCGTTTGCATCGAGGGTGCCCGCCGGGCCTTTGCCCGCGTCAAGGTGCATTGGGGCAAGCTAGATGCGGAGAAGCTGGTCAAGGACGGGCCGCCGGAGGGCAAGGCGCATCGCCATCCCGAGATGTACTATGATGGCGTTATGAAGGGTGCTCGTCTCGTGGCTGAAGAATGTACCAGGGCCACCATTTTTGAATGAATTCACCTCTGTCATGTTTGTAATTTAAGGACGAAGTGACTTGCGCTATGTAGCGCTTTTGTTATTTAAAATATTCCCTTCTGTGCGGCTGTTTATAAAATTCTGAAAGTAGGCCAGTCGTTGGCTTCCGCCCCCACGTAACTAGTACTGGGGTGTTCGTGGAAAACCCGGACACTCTTTATCCAAATGTTTGGTCCCTTAAGGAGGTGTCCGGCGCAACGAACAAGGCAATTGGACTATTCGGCTTTATAACTTTCACTTAGCCCTAGAAGTCTACAATTTTAAATTTCGGCGAAGCCCCTAGAACTGAAGTCTAATTGGGGCGCTATATACGCCTAGATCGGACGAAGCGATTTATCGCCTAAAGCGGAAAATCTTTAAGGATTTTAAGACCTCTCGAACAGCGACCAGCTCTCGCCACATCATGCCGGTCAGTTTTCGGCTTTCTCTACTGAGGTGCTCGTCCGGAAGAACCGGGACACAATCGTAGTAGTTTTCCCTGCGCTACCTTAGACGATATAACGGAACGTAAGACACCAAAACAAGGGGCCGGGCTATCCCAATCAGAGACCCAAGACATGATTCGAGCTGATGCATATAGTGTTATAAGTTCGGGTGACGACCGCTGAAAGTGTTCGAACTTTATTTGTCAGACACAGTAGCGCCATGAGAAGCCCTCGGTAAACCGACCGTACCAAGGTGTACGGATGCAATATCAAATAAACATTTATAAGAGAAAAAAAATGCTCAAATAAGAATAATAAGCTGATGCTATATATAATCTCCCATTGATGAAAAATACGTTTAAGCGTATGTTTACAATGGATGCATTAAGCGGAGAAAAAATAGGACTATTTGACATGTCCTATCCTGGGGCAGGCTGGTATAGATAGATAAAGCAGGTATAATGATCGTAAATAGATTCCACCTGGGTATTTCCTTCTGTGCACAACGTCTGTTGCTTCCTTGGTTGTCTCTCCTATATAAGTCCAGCAATTCGGCTCTTCTGAGGATGCTGCACTAACGCGGTGTCCTGAAAGGTAAGAGGGAAAGAGTATGAAAGTATTTGGCGGTTACCCGCACTATTGACTGAGTCGTTGATGCGCCTCCGCCTATGACCATGGTATCTTGAGTGCGTAATTGTGTACGCGTGGCACGAATGCTGCTTTGATGGGGCTTAAACGGAGGCGGGACTGCTAATCACGTTCTTGGCGTTCCTAATGATTCTGTTGCAGGGTGCTCCGGACTCACTTGACGGTGCTCGAAGTTGTCGCCTGATTGGATTGTCGGAGTAGGCCGCATTGTACTTGTGCCGCGAGGGCTGCCGTATGCTCTTCTGTTCGAAGGGAGCGGTCCATATTTCGACAGTGATGACCCCGCGCGGTCCTGGCATCTCGAGCTTGAGGTATGCATAATGTGGTACCGCATTGAATCTAGCGAATGCGGTTTGTCTGAGCAGCGCATGGTAACCAGTACGGAAAGGGACGATGTCGAAGATTAACTCTTCGCTCCGGAAGTTGTCCGGGGATCTGAAGACCACTACCAGTGTTATAGAGCCCGTACAACGGGCCTCTACTCCAGGAATTACACCTTTAAAGGTGGTTTTGGTGGGCTTGATCCATGAAAGGTCAATGCCCATTTTGCGCACTGTGTCCTGATAAAGTAGGTTCAGGCTGTTGCCGCCATCCATAAGGACTCGCGTGAGGTGGAATCCGTCGATGATTGGGTCTAAGACCAATGCGGCCGAGCCGCCATGACGGATGCTAGTAGGATGATCCCTACGATCAAAGGTGATCGGACAAGCTGACCATGGGTTGAATTTGGGGGCGACTGGCTCCATCGCATAGACGTCCCGTAGTGCTCGCTTCCGTTCCCGCTTGGGGATGTGAGTGGCGTAGATCATGTTGACCATTTTCACCTGGGGGGGGGGATTTCTTTTGTCCCCCCGTGTTCGGACACCGGGGCTCTTCGTCGTCGTCGCTGTGCAGCCCCTTGTCCTTGTTTTCGGTGTTTATTTTGCCGGCCTGTTTGAACACCCAGCAGTCTCTATTGGTGTGGTTGGCTGGCTTGTCCGGGGTGCGATGAATTTGGCATGAGCGCTCCAGTATGCGGTCCAGACTGGACGATCCCTAATTATTTCTTTTGAACGGCCTTTTTCGCTGACCGGATTTAGGTCCGCTGAACCCAGTGTTGACTACCGTGTCTTCAGTGCTGTCATCGTTATTCCGTCTCTTATGTCTGTTACGCCGTGGCTTGCCGTTAGTATCGCGGCCGTCCAAAGTGCCAGAATGTGGCATGGTGCCGCTGCAAGCCAACCAGCTGTCCTCACCCACACAAAAGCGGGTCATTAGTGTTGTGAGAGCTGCCATGGACTTGGGTTTTTCCTGGCTGAGGTGTCAAGCAAGCCACTCGTCACGGATATTGTGCTTAAAAGCCGCCAGGCCTTCGGCATCCGGACAGTCAACTATTTGGTTCTTTTTAGTTAGGAACCTCGTCCAGAATTTCCTGGCTGACTCTCCAGGCTGTTGAGTGATGTGGCACAGGTCATCAGCGTCTGGTGTTCGCACATATGTGCCCTGGAAGTTGTCGAGGAATGCATCTTCCAGGCTTTCCCAACTGCCGATGGAATTTGCTGGCAGGCTGTTTAACCAGTGCCGGGCTCGTCCTTTGAGCTTAAGGGGAAGCTACTTGATGGCGTGTAGATTATCTCCGCGAGCCATGTGAATGTGGAGAAGGAAATCTTTGATCCATACTGCGGGGTCTGTTGTGCCATCGTATGGTTTGATGTTTACGTGTTTGAACCCTTCTCGGAATTCATGATCCATTACTTGGTCAGTGAAGCAGAGGGGGTGTGCGGCGCCTCTGTGCCGGGCTATGTGGCTACACAGTTCAGATTGGTCTGGGTTGCTGTGTTCGGCCCGGCCGGACTTGTTGATAATGTATCCGGCGTGACGATCATCGTTGCGCGCTGAGGCACGCCCCCGCGATCCGTAGATCGATCTTGGCTATCCTGCTCTCTTTTCCAGAAATATCTTGCAGGTCTTGCCTATTGCCTTGGCCGTAGTGTATCGGCGTGGGGGTGCGGGCTGGTATTCGGGCTGATATCCCGTTTTATCCTGGCCACGGGGTGGCCGGTCAGCCGTTTGGCGCTCGAGTCCATATTCCTCGGCTGCCAGGACTTCAGTCCATCTGCCTGTGAGCAGGCCTTGATCAGCTTGGAGTTGCTGCTGCTTCTTCTTCAGGCTCCTCGCAGTGTCTATAAGCCGACGCTTGAAGCGCTCCTGCTCCACGGGATCCTCAGGCACGCCGAACTCATCGTCGCCGAGGCTAATCTCGTCTTCGAAGGGGGGCATGTAGTTGTCCTCCTTCGGGTATCCGTCCGTCGCCTGTTCTTCTGGGCTGACCTGCTCATCCTCCTGTTCGGCCTGCTCAAAGGCGGGCTGGTCAGGGTTATATTCCTCTTCGGCGCCATACGGATTGCTTTCGTCTTCGGGGCCGGTATTGCTGTGGCAAGGCTTGGAGCGGCGCCGACGACGCCCATGCTTTGCTTTTCTTCTCGAGGGGTTATCCTCCGTTGCCTCGTCGCCATTAGTTTCCTTCGGAGTGTCCACCATATATATATCGTATGAGGAGGTGGCCGTCCACCGCCCTGTGAGCGGCGGCTCTTGCAATTCTCCTGCATCATCGTCCATACCGTCGATGTCTTCGGAGTCGAAGTCAAGCACGTCGGTTAAATCATAGATCGTGGCAATGAAGTGGGTGGTGGGTGGGCAACGAATTCCGTCGTCGTCTGCTTCCCACTCAAGCTGGACATAGTTCGGCCCAGAGTCTCCTGACAAAGAGAGAGACTTCAATAAGTTCAGCATGTCGCCAAAGGGCGAGTGCTGAAAGAGATCCGTCGCGGTGAACTCCATTACCGATGCCCAACCAGGCTCGGCGGGCTCGGGAACGCGCGGACTGGAACCTACATCCGGATATGAATCCAGGGGTCCGGAATCACAGACTTCCTCAGAAGGGAGGCTTGTGTTCGGCTCTACCGCTGACGAGGGTACGGCCTGCGGGGCGGGGTCCATCCCTTCCTCCCTAGGCAACACAGTCTGCTCTGGATTTGAGTCCAGGGCTACTGCAGGGGTGATATCCCGGGTTTTATCCGACAGCAGGTCCAGGCCATGCTCGTCGTGATTGTCTGGTGACCCTGGCGCTGGCCCGAATCCGTCGAAGATCAAGTCTCCGCAAATATCCGCCGTGTAGTTGAGGTTTCCGAACCTGATTTGATGGCCAGGGGCGTAGCTGTCGATCTGCTCCAGATGGCCAAACGAATTGGCCCGCAGTGCGAGGCCGCCAAACACGAAGATCTGTCCAGGGAGGAAAGTCTCGCCCTGGACCGCGTCATTGATGATGATTGAAGGAGCCATCGAGCCTGACAGCGATGACACAGAGGAACTCTCAATGAAAGCACCAATGTCGGTGTCAAAACCGGCGGATCTTAGGTAGGGGGTCCCGATCTGTGCGTCAAGGCTGATGGTAACAGGAAGCAAGGGACATAGATGTTTACCTAGGTTCGGGCCCTCTTGATGGAGGTAAAGCCCTACTTTCTGCTTGATTAATATTGATGATATGGGTAGTACAAGAGTAGATCTACCACGAGATCGTAGTGGCTAAACCCTAAGAGCTAGCCTATGATGGTATGATTGTAATTGTGATCGGCCTTCTAAGGACCAACCTCTCCGGTTTATATAGACATCGGAGAGGGCTAGGGTTTACATGGAGTCGGTTACAAGGAAGGAAACATAATATTCGGATCGCCAAGCTTGCCTTCCACACAAAGGAGAGTCCCATCCAAACACGGGCCGAAGTCTTGAATCTTGTATCTTAACGCTTCAATAGTCCGGACATTGTACACAGTCTGGCTGTCCAGATACCCCCTATTCCAGGACTCCCTCAACTGGCACCAAATAACAATTATTCAGGTCTAAAACTAATCCTGAAGGTAAATGTAGAGGTAGCGTGCCGACGAGGATCACATCGACCTTGGAATCATTTCCGACGCAAATCGTCACCTCGTCCTTAGCCAATCTTCGTTTAATCTGTAGCCCCTGTTTTGAGTTGCAAATATGAGCAACAAAACCAGTATCAAATACCCATGCGCTACTACGAGCATTAGTAAGGTACACATCAATAACATGTATATCAAATATACATTTCACTTTGCCATCCTTCTTATCCGCCAAATACTTGGGGAAGTTCCGCTTCCAGTGACCAGTCCCTTTGCAATAGAAGCACTCAGTTTCAGGCTTAGGTCCACACTTGGGCTTCTTCCCGGGAGTAGCAACTTGCTTGCTATTCTTCTTGAAGTTCCTCTTCTTCCATTTGCCCTTTTTCTTGAAACTAGTGGTTTTGTTAACTATCAACACTTGATGCTCCTTCTTGATTTCTACCTCCGCAGCCTTTAGCATTGCGAAGAGCTCGGGAATCGTTTTCATCATCCCTTGCATATTATAAATCATCACGAAGCCTTTATAGCTTGGTGGCAGTGATTGAAGAAATCTGTCAATGACACTATCATCAGGAAGATTAACTCCCAGCCGAGTCAAGTGGTATGGTACCCAGACATTCTAAGTATGTGTTCACTGACAGAACTATTGTCCTGCATTTTGCAGCTATAGAACTTGTTGGAGACTTCATATCTCTCAACTCGGGCATTTGCTTGAAATATTAATTTCAACTCTTGGAACATCTCATATGCTCCATGACGTTCAAATGTCTTTGAAGTCCCGATTCTTAGCTGTAAAGCATGGCACACTGAACTATCGAGTAGTCATCAGCTTTGCTCTGCCAGACGTTCATAACGTCCACAGTTTCTCCTGCAGCAGGCCTTGCACCTAGCGGTGCTTCCAGGACGTAATTCTTCTGTGCAGCAATGAGGATAATCCTCAAGTTATGGACCCAGTCCATGTAATTGCTACCATCATCTTTCAACTTATCTTTCTCTAGGAACGCATTAAAATTCAAGGGTACAGTAGCACAGGCCATTTATCTATAACAACATAGACATGCAAAAACTATCAGGACTAAGTTCATGATAAATTAAAGTTCAATTAATCATATTACTTAAGAACTCCCACTTAGATAGACATCCCTCTAGTCATCTAAATGATCATGTGATCCAAATCAACTAAACCATGTCCGATCATCACGTGAGATGGAGTAGTTTTTAATGGTGAACATCACTATATTGATCATATCTACTATATGACTCACGTTCAACCTTTCGGTCTCAGTGTTCCGAGGCCATATCTACATATGCTAGGCTCGTCAAGTTTAACCCTAATATTTTGCACATGCAAAACTGGCTTGCACCCGTTGTATGTGAATGTAGAGCTTATCACACCCGATCATGACGTGGTGTCTCGGCACGACGAACTGTAGCAACGGTGCATACTCAGGGAGAACACTTATACCTTGAAATTTAGTAAGGTATCATCTTATTATGCTACCGCCGTACTAAGCAAAATAAGATGCATAAAAAATAAACATCACATGCAATCAAAATATGTGACATGATATGGCCATCATCATCTTGTGCTCATGATCTCCATCACCGAAGCATCGCCATGATCTCCATCGTCACTGGCTTGATACCTTGATCTCCATCGTAGCATCGTTGTTGTCTCGCCAACTATTGCTACTACGACTATCGCTACCTAAAAGGATCGAGAAGAGGTGTCTAGAGGGGGGTGAATAGACCCTCAACACACAAAGTTGGCAGTTTTTTAAAATTTTCATGTTTAGGTGGAGTTTAAGCACAAGCTTAACCATTCACAATACATATCAAGCAAGCATGCAAAGAGTATATGGGCAGCGGAAACTAAAGCATGCAACTTGCAAGAAAGTAAAGGGATGGGATTGGATTGTGCAAATGCAATTGGAGACACGGATGTTTTTGGCATGGTTCCAATAGGTGGTGCTGTCCTACATCCACGTTGATGGATACTTCAACCCACGAAGGGTAACGGTTGCGCGAGTCCACGGAGGGCTCCACCCGCGAAGGGTCCATGAAGAAGAAACCTTGTATATCCCACCATGGCCATCGCCCACGAACTACTTGCCTCACTAGGGTAGATCTTCACGAAGTAGGCGATCTCCTTGCCCTTAAAAACTCCTCGGTTCAACTTCACAATCTTGTCGGAGGCTTCCAAGTGACACCTAACCAATCTAGGAGACACCACTCTCCAAAAGGTAATAGATGGTGTGTTGTTGATGAACTCCTTGCTCTTGTGCTTCAAATGATAGTCTCCCCAACACTCAACTCTCTCTATAGGATTGGATTTGGTGGAAAGATGATTTGAGTGGAAAGCAACTTGGGGAAGGCTAGAGATCAAGATTCATATGGTTGGATTGGAATATCTTGGCCTCAACACATGAGTAGGTGGTTCTCTCTCAGAAAATGAATGCTGGAAGTGTAGGCACGTTCTGATGGCTTCCCTCACGAATGAGGAGAGGGTGGAGGGGTATATATAGCCTCCACACAAAATCTAACGGTTACACACAATTTACATAACTCGGTGGGACCAAATCAGAAAACTCGGTCGGACCGATTTATTTCATAATGTGACTGTTAGGCATTTCAGTGGGACCGATATGATCACTCGGTGGAACCTATGTGCAAGGGTTAGGGTAAAACGTAATCTCGGTTTGACCGATTACACAACTCGGTGGGACCAATTTGGTAATAAGAAAAACAGGAGTTGGTCAGGCAAACTCGGTGTGACCGATTACATATTCTTGGTGAGACCGAAAATATTGCAATAGACAATAGGGAGTTTGCAAGCTCATCTTGGTGAGACCGAGATCCCATTGGTTAGACCGAAGTGACTAGGGTTTCTGGCAGTGGCTATGTCAACTGAACTCGGTGGCGCCGGATGGATCAAATCGGTGGGGCCGAGTTTGACTTTTGGTTTGGGACATATTTGGATATGAGAAAGTGGTTGAGGGATTTTGGAGCATATCACTAAGCATTTTGAGCAAGCAAGCCATTAAGCAACACCTCATCCCCTTTTAATAGTATTGGCTTTCCTCTAGACTCAATGTGATCTTGGATCACTGAAGTAAAATGTAGAGTCTTGAACTTTAGCTTGAGCCAATCCTTTGTCCTTAGCATCTTGAAGGGGTTCCACATCCTTTTGTCCATGCCACTCCACTTTTGGACTTATCTAAAATACACTAGATAAAAGTATTATTCCAACAAGAGATATGTTGACATTAATTACCAAAATCACTCAGGGAGCACTTGTGCTTTCACTTCCGCTTAGTGATGAAGTAAAGCAATTACATGGCGATTGCATTTCATACAATAAAGCAACAACCATATGGCTCCTACCAGTTGCCGATAACTCTATTACAGAACATGATCATCTCATAAAACAATTAATATCTCATCATGTCTTGACCATATCACATCACAACAAGCCCTGCAAAAACAAGTTAGACGTCCTCTACCTTGTTGTTGCAAGTTTTACATGGCTGCTACGGGCTTCTAGCAAGAACCATTCTTACCTACACATCAAAACCACAATAATTTTTCGTCAAGTGTGTTGTTTTAACCTTCAACAAGGACCGGCCATAGTCAAACTTGATTCAACTGAAGTTGGAGAAACAGACACCCGCCAGCCACCTATGTGCAAAGCACGTCGATAGAACCAGTCTCATGAACGCGGTCATGTAATGTCGGTCTGGGCAGCTTCATCAAACAATACCGCCGAATCAAAGTAAGATGTTGGTGGTAAGCAGTATGACTATTATCGCCCACAACACTTTGATTTCCACTCGTGCATATAACATCTACGCATAGACGTGGCTCAGATGCCACTGTTGGGGAACGTAGTAATTCAAAAAAGTTATACAAACACGCAAAATTCTACGAACTCCCAATCCTAGTTGGAGTCCCCTTCCTTTTTCCAAGAGGGGGAGAGAGAGAAGGAGTAGGAGAGGGAGAAGGAAAGAAAGGGCGCTGCCCCCTCCCTAGTCCAGTTCGGACCTGCCATCGGGGGGGCGACCACCTTGCGGCCCTCCTCTCCTTTCCACTAAAGCCCATTAAGGCCCACTACTTCCACCGAGGGGTTCCGGTAACCTCCCGGTACTCCGAAAAATGTCCGAACTCTTTCGAAACCTTTCCCATGTCTGAACTTAACCGAGTGGTACTCTTAGTGATGGATTCTATGTCCTCTACCACATGCTGGAGTATAGACGGGATTAGCAGAACCTTCACATGTCACCTACATCCGGCGATGCCCATATTCTTGTGACGCCCCGAGACCGACGCTCCAGAAGACTTCCAGATATTCTGAGTTTTGCCGTCAGATTTATTTTGCTTGTTCTATTTCATCATTGCATCATTTGTATTGCATCATGTCATCATGCAACCCTTTTTAAAAAAAACTCAGCTAAATAAATTGCATAGGTCGTTGATCTATTTAAATCGAGGGAATTCACATGGTGATTTTCTCTTTATAACATATCCTCCCAATATTTAGGGAGCTACTATAAAATATTCCATTAGCTTGGAATTAACCGTTACACACTTGCGAAATTCCCATGCCCATTCTACTATAAGTTTGGTCTCCAAATTTTGCCATCAATTCTTATCTCTTTTATCGAGGCTCCTCCTAAATTCTCAACATTTATTGGACCTTCCAAACCCCCACTCCCTATTCACCCATTTGAATTAAATTCAAATGTGTATGAATCTAAACCTTGTATCCATGCCCATTCCTATTTTCTTGGATTAAGCTCATTTTTGTGAGTCCAGGAAAATGAACCGCATGCCCAAATTCTTCCTCTAACCTTCTCTTCTCTTCTTTCCTTTCTTCTAGTTCTCTGTTAATGAAAAGAAAAGGAAGGGAGAGAGCCAGCCCAGCTGGGCCTCCTAGCTACCGCAGCTTGGCCTCCCAGCTAGAGCAGCTCGGCCTGCTCCCAGACCAGCCCTCCTCGACCAGCAGCAACCAGGAGCTCGAGCTCCTTCTCCTAAGCCCAGCCGCACCTATAACCCTAGCTCTCTCCTGATCGATCCCCATCCTCCTCGCTCCCCAACTCGCGCCGCCACTCACACACACACGCATGCATCGAGCCAGGAGAGGAGCTCCCTTCTGCTCGCACCCTCCTGGCCAGCCATGACCCTCCATGGCGCTGCCTTGCTGCTCCCTCCAGCACCCAAGCCTCCTCCTCTGCTTCGCCCCCCTCCTCTACTCCCTCAGCCATGGCGCTCTATCGTCCCTTGTCTCGCCTGCGTCGGCGACCAGCAGTAGGTCGCCGCTTTGCACCGTCCGTGAGCGCCTGCAGCTCGCGTTTCCACCCATCGTTGCCACCTCGTGTGCTCATCAGCGAGCAGCAGACCCGAGCGCCCGTAGCCTTGTGCGCTCGTGCAAGCCACCCAGTCCTGCTGCCAGCAACCTCCAACCGCTCCCGCCTGCAGCTCCTCCACCTCGTCTCTGTGGCCTCCTCTACTGCTCCCTGCATCCGTCCGGTCGTCCGTGTTGCTGCTGCTGGACACCAAGACCTGGGGCTCTTTAGCTGTTGCACGCTTGCAGTGCCTCCTCCCGAGCAGGAGTAGCTTGAATCGATACCTCCCTGAAGCCCGAGTGTAAATTTCTGTGTGCATGGGATATGCCAAGACCTGGACCGACAAGTACCATGACGTCTGTCGATCACCAAGTACCCAGATACGTCTCCAACGTATCTATAATTTTTGATTGTCCCATGCTATTATATTACCCGTCTTGGATGTTTATGGGCTTTACCTGACACTTTTATATCATTTTTGGGACTAACCTACTAACCGGAGGCCCAACCCGAATTGTTTTTTTTTTGCCTATTTCAGGGTTTCAAAGAAAAGGAATATCAAACGGAATCCAAATGGAATGAAACCTTCGGGAGCTATCTTTCTGGAACAAACGCAATCCAAGAAACTTGGAGTGGACGTCAAACAATGAACGAGGCGGCCACGAGGGTGCCCGGCGTGGCCCATGGGGGTTGGCGCGCCCCCACCCTCGTGGGCCCCTCGAGCATCCACCAACCTACTTCTTCCTCCTATATATGTCCACGTACCCCGAAAACATCCAGGAGCAGCACGAAAAACTATTCCACCGCCGCAACCTTCTATATCCACGAGATCCCATCTTAGAGCCTTTGCCAGCGCTCCGCTGGAGGAGGAATCTACTATGGAGGGCCTCTACATCATCTCCAAGGCCTCTTCGATGAGTTGTGAGTAGTTTACCACAGACCTTTGGGTCCATAGTTACTAGCTAGATGGCTTCTTCTCTCTCTTTGAATCTCAATACCAAGTTCTCCTCGATCTTCTTGGAGATCTATTCGGTGTAACTCTTTTTGCGGTGTGTTTGTCGAGACCCGATGAATTGTGGGTTTATGATCAAGTTTATCTATGAGAAATATTTGAATCTCCTATGAATTCTTTTATGTGTGATTAAGTTATCTTTGCAAGTCTCTTCGAATTATCAGTTTGGTTTGGCCTACTAGATTGTTCTTTCTTGCAATGGGAGAAGTGCTTAGCTTTGGGTTCAATCTTGTGGTGTCCTTTCCCAGTGACAGCAGGGGCAGCAAGGCACGTATTGTATTGTTGCCATCGAGGATAAAAAGATGGGGTTTATGTCATATTGCATGAGTTTATCCCTCTACATCATGTCATCTTTCTTAATGCGTTACTATGTTCTTCATGAACTTAATACTCTAGATGCAGGCAGGATTCGGTCGATGTGTGGAGTAATAGTAGTAGATGCAGAATCATTTCGGTCTACTTGTCACGGACGTGCTGCCTATATACATGATCATGCCTAGATAATCTCATAACTATGCGCTTTTCTATCAATTGCTCGGCAGTAATTTGTTCACCCACTGTAATACTTATGCTATTTTGAGAGAAGCCACTAGTGAAACCTATGGCCCCCGGGTCTATGTTTTATCATATAAGTTTTCATCTACTTTTATTTGCATCTTTTACTTTCCAATCTATATCATAAAAATATTTATCTTATCATATTATCTCTATCAGATCTCACTTTCGCAAGTGGCCGTGAAGGGATTGGCAACCCCTTTATTGCGTTGGTTGCGAGGTCCTTGCTTGTTTGTGTAGGTGCGAGGGACTTTTGAGGAGCCTCCTGCTGGATTGATACATTGGTTCTCAAAAGCTGAGGGAAATACTTACGCTACTTTGCTGCATCACCCTTTCGTCTTCAAGGAAAACCAACGCAAGCTCAAGACGTAGCATACCCCTACACGTGGATACACCAAGTTCTTCTTCGACCCGTGTACCACTACCGTCGCCGAAGACCCGTGTAACGGAACCATCAAGTTCGACTACCTTCGTGTGTACCACTACTTCCCACGACGACCCGTGAACGACTACTTCCCTCGACGATTTTGAACCGCCCCGAAATGCACGCTTCGAAGGTATAACCCATAGACGAGCCCGCAAACGAATGCATGTGTGTTGTATGAGATGCTCGTGTTTGCATCATGTCCGTGTAGTCATTGCACGTTCCTCCTCATTTTCCATGCCGTCGACCCGTGGGAACCCGGTAACCGGGATGACCCCACCATCTTTTGCATGTTCTGCACATCCGCACACAAGTACCAAGGACCCATCACAAACTCATCTCCCTCGCATTACATTATTTGCCATTTGCCTCTCGTTTTCCTCTCCCCCACTTCACCCTTGCCATTTTATTCACCCTCTCTTTCCCGTTCGTCTCTCTCTTTCGCTTGTCTTTTGTGTGCTCGTCGCTATGGCTAGTCCCTTATCTGCTCCTATGTCCCCCGAGTTTGAAGTTCTTCACTTCAAGCAAAGGCAAGGAGAAAACTTAAAAGATGCTTGGTGTAGGATGATGGAATCCTATCATAATTGCACCATAGAGGTGAATTTTAGAATTTTACTTCGCAATTTTTATGTTGGGCTAAATATGTCCCATAGACAACTCTTGGATTGCATTGCCAAAGGAAATTTTATTGAAATTGATCCCGGTATTTCACATGAAATCATAGTGGGAATAGTGGGAACTCTACCTCAAAAAGGGGGGCCACATCCTACCCAAGAAGAGACATAAATTTTTGAAAAGATTTGCGAAGTAACAAAAATCTTACAAAAGTCTCTTGAACCTCTTAAAGGTGTTAGCGGAAATCTCCACTGTATGAATATGTTGATTACCCTTTGCAATAAGCGGTTGGATTCTTTAGATCTAAAATTTTCGAGTATGAAGGGAAATGTAAAGAACCTCCCGGATTCGAGTATGACCCCACTAAAAAACTGAAAACTAAAGACGGCACTACTTACATCAATCCTCGCTTTTATGCCTAGCTAGGGGCGTCAAACGATAGCGCTTGTTGGGAGGCAACCCAATTTTATTTTAGTTTTTGCTTTTTGCTTCTGTTTAGTAATAAACATTTCTTCCAGCTTATGTTTAGATGTGTTTTTATGTTTTAATTAGTGTTTGTGCCAAGTAGAACCTATAGGATAACCTACGGTGATAGTTAATTTGATTCTGCTGAAAAAAAGAAACTTTGCGTGCATGAAAATAATTTTAGTAATTCACAGAAACGTGCTTTTGCATTGATTCTTGTTGCTGTAGATCAATAGAAAAATTTCACAGGACTTCCTATTTTGGTAAGAGTTTTAGAGTTCCAGAAGTATTCGAGAGTTACAGATTGCTACAGACTGTTCTATTTTTGACAGATTCTGTTTTTCGTGTGTTGTTTGCTTATTTTGATGCATCTATGGCTAGTATTGGGGGGGTATGAATCATAGAGAAGTTTGAATACAGTAGGTTTAACACCAATATAAATAAATAATGAGTTCATTACAGTACCTTATGTGGTGTTTTTTCTTTCTTGCACTAACGAAGCTTATGAGATTTCGTGTTGAGTTTTGTGTTGTGAAGTTTTCAAGTTTTGGGTAAAGATTTGATGGACTATGGAATAAGGAGTGGGAAGAGCCTAAGCTTGGGGATTCCCATGGAACCCCAAGATATTCAAGGATAACCCAAAGCCTAAGCTTGGGGATGCCCCGGAAGGCATCCCTCTTTAAATCTTCGCTCATCGGTAACTTTACTTGGAGCTATATTTTTATTCACCACATGATATGTGTTTTGCTTGGAGCGTCTTGTATGATATTAGTCTTTTCTTTTTAGTTTACCACAATCATCCTTGTTGTACACACCTTTTTGGAGAAACCCACATGATTTGGAATTTATTAGAATACTCTGTGTGCTTCACTTATATCTTTTGAGCTAGATAGTTTTTGGTCTAGTGCTTCACTCATACTTTTTAGAGCACGGCGGTGGCTTGATTTTGTAGAAATTGTTGATCTCTCATGCTTCACTTATATTATTTTGAGAGTCTCTTAGAACAGCATGGTATTTTCTTTGATTATAAAATTGGTCCTAGAATGATGGGCATCCAAGTTGGGTATAATAAAAACTATCATAGGAAGTGAATTGGATGCTATGATCAATTTGATACTTGACAATTATTTCGAGACATGGAGGTGGTGACATTATAGTCATGCTAGTTGGGTAATTGCGAATTTAAAGAATGCTTGTGTTGAAGTTGGCAAGTCTCGTAGCATGCACGTATGGTAAACGTTGTGTAACAAATTTGAAACATGAGGTGTTCTTAGATTGTCAACCTTATGAGTGGCGGTCGGGGACGAGCGATGGTCTTTTCCTACCAATCTATCCCCCTAGGAGCATGCACGTAGTGCTTGGTTTTTGATGACTTGTAGATTTTTGCAATAAGTATATGAGTTCTTTATGACTAATGTTGAGTCCATGGATTATACGCACTTTTACCTTTCCATCATTGCTAGCCTCTTCGGTACCATGCATTGCCCTTTCTCACCTTGACAGTTGGTGCAAACTTCGCCGGTGCATCCAAACCCTGTGATACGATACGCTCTATCACACATAAACCTCCTTATATCTTCCTCAAAACAGCCACCATACCTACCTATTATGGCATTTCCATAGCCATTACGAGATATATTGCCATGCAACTTTCCACCGTTCCGTTCATCATGACACGCATCATCATTGTCATATTGCCTTGCATGATCATGTAGTTGACATCGTATTTGTGGCAAAGCCACCATGCATAATTTTTCATACATGTCACTCTTGATTCATTGCCCATCCCGGTACTCCGCCGGAGGCATTCATATAGAGTCATATATTGTTCTAGTTTTGAGTTGTAACTCATGAGTTGTAAATAAATAGAAGTGTGATGATCATCATTATTAGAGCATTGTCCCCCCCCCCAAAAAGACAAAGACCAAATAAAAAAGGCCCCCAAAAAAAGGGGGACAATGATACTATCTTTTTCCACACTTGTGCTTCAAAGTAGCACCATGTTCTTCATATAGAGAGTCTCATTTGTTGTCACTTTCATATACTAGTGGGAATTTTTCATTATAGAACTTGGCTTGTATATTCCTACGATGGGCTTCCTCAAAATGCCCTAGGTCTTCATGAGCAAGCAAGTTGGATGCACACCCACTAGTTTCTTTTGTTGAGCTTTCACACATTTATAGCTCTAGTGCATCCGTTGCCTGGTAATACCTACTCATGTTGACATCTCCATAGCCCGTTGATTAGCCTCGTCAACGTGAGACTTTCTCCTCTTTTTTGTCCTCTCCACACAACCTCCATAATCATATTCTATTCCACTCATAGTGCTATATCCATGGCTCACTCTCATGTATTGCGTGAAAGTTGAGAAAAGTTTGAGATTACTACAGTATGAAACAATTGCTTGGCTTGCCATCGGGGGTGTGCAAGATGAGAGCATTCTTGTGTGACGAAAATGGAGCATGACCAAACTATATAAATTTGTAGGGATAAACTTTCTTTAGCCATGCTACTTTGAGAAGACATGATTGCTTAGTTAGTATGCTTGAAGTATTACTATTTCTTATGTCAATATGAACTTTTATTTTGAATCATTTGGATCTAAACATTCATGCCACAACAAAAAAATTACATTGAGAATTATGCTAGGTAGCATTCCACATCAAAAATTCTGTTTTTATCATTTACCTACTCGAGGACGAGCAGGAATTAAGCTTGGGGATGCTTGATACGTCTCCAACGTATCTATAATTTTTGATTGTTCCATGCTATTATATTACCCGTTTTGGATGTTTATGGGCTTTACTTTACACTTTTATCTCATTTTTGGGACTAACCTACTAACCGGAGGCCCAACCCAAATTGCTGTTTTTTTTGCCTATTTCAGTGTTTCGAAGAAAAGGAATATCAAACGGAGTCCAAACGGAATGAAACCTTCGGGAGCGATCTTTTTGGAACAAACGCAATCCACGGAACTTGGAGTGGACGTTAAGCAACGAAAGAGGCGGCCACGAGGGTGCCCGCCACGCCCCCTGGCGGTGGGCGCGCCCCCACCCTCGTGGGCCCCTCGAGTTTCCACTGACCTACTTCTTCCTCCTATATATGTCGACGTACCCCGAAAACATCCAGGAGCACCACAAAAAACTATTTCCACCACCGCAACCTTTTGTATCCGCGAGATCCCATCTTGGAGCCTTCGCCAGAGCTTCGCCAGAGGGGGAGTCGACCATGGAGGGCCTCTACATCATCTCCAAGGCCTCTTCTTTTTTTGTGGGAAATCTCCAAGGCCTCTTCGATGAGTTGTGAGTAGTTTACCACAGACCTTTGGGTCCATAGTTATTAGCTATATGGCTTCTTCTCTCTCTTTGAATCTCAATACCAAGTTCTCCTCGATCTTCTTGGAGATCTATTCGGTGTAACTCTTTTTGCGGTGTGTTTGTCGAGATCCGATGAATTGTGGGTTTATGATCAAGTTTATCTATGAGAAATATTTGAATCTCCTCTGAATTCTTTTATGTGTGATTAAGTTATCTTTGCAAGTCTCTTCGAATTATCAGTTTGGTTTGGCCTACTAGATTGATCTTTCTTGCAATGGGAGAAGTGCTTATCTTTGGGTTCAATCTTGCGGTGTCCTTTCCCAGTGACAACAGGGGCAACAAGGCACCTATTGTATTGTTGCCATCGAGGATAAAAAGATGGGGTTTATGTCATATTGCATGAGTTTATCCCTCTACATCATGTCATCTTTCTTAAAGCGTTACTCTTTTCTTGATGAACTTAATACTCTAGATGCAGGCAGGAGTCGGTCGTTGTGTGGAGTAATAGTAGTAGATGCAGAATCATTTCGGTCTATTTGTCACGGACGTGATGCCTATATACATGATAATGCATAGATAATCTCATAACTATGCACTTTTCTATCAATTGCTCGGCAGTAATTTTATTCACCCACCATAATAGTTATGCTATTTTGAGAGAAGCCACTAGTGAAACCTATGGCCCCCGGGTCTATCTTTTATCATATAAGTTTTCCATCCACTTTTATTTGCATCTTTTACTTTCCAATCTATATCATAAAAATATTTATCTTATCATATTATCTCTATCAGATGTCACTTTTGCAAGTGGCCGTGAAGGGATTGACAACCCCTTTATGCGTTGGTTGCGAGGTCCTTGCACTACAAGAAATATGTCAACTTGTTACCACCACTATTGGTCACTAAATGGTCATAGTTTTCCATTTGTGACCTTTTTGTGACCAAAACCAGAAGGTCAAAAGATGACGGTCGTAAACTGACATTTTTGACCTTCTCTGTGAGAAGGTCGTAGACGTTTACGACCAAAATATGCCTACTGTTTCGTTTGGTCACTAGCAACCTCCCCAGGCCACGTAGGCATCCAGCGTGGCAAGCTGATGTGGCACAAGATTCAGCCCGGTCCAATTCGGTGTTTATATGGGCCGAGCCCATTAATTCGGCCTTTTTAATATTTAATTTTCCTATTAATTTTCCTATTAATTCGGCCTATAATTCGGCCTTTTTATTTTTGGGTTGTGGCCTGTTTTTTCTTTTTTCAAATGGGTCCCAATTGTCAGGTTCTGATATGTGGGTCGCAAATTTCTGATTCTGGTTTGTGGGTCCTTGCTGTCATGGTCATGTTCCTCAGATTTCAATATGCCAATAATTAAACAACCAACATTTAAATCAAAATAGACAGAAAACAAGTGTAATACCTCAAATAACAAGAAGCAACAATCTGTTACATCAACACACATACAACATTTCATTCAAAAACAGAGAGAAGATACATGAAATTCTGGAGTTCACAATGGCCAAATAACCCAGCTATTATTACATAACTTGCTATACAAAAATGTCTTGGCGCTTCTTTGAACATCTTCTTTCGTCTTGAATTTAGGCAAAATATCTGCCAACAAGAAAACAGAACAGCGAGGATATAGTGAATAACAACAACAGCAAGTGATGGGGTGCTATTTAGTAAGATTAAGTCCGGAAAGCAACATGCATGAAAATTAAGAAGAGTTAGAGCAATTCTGCATGAAAATTAAGAAGTGCTATTCAGTATGAATGCCATGAAGTTTTTGTGCACGTCATGCCAAGTCGGCCAACATGTAGCATGCATGTGGGCCATAAAACATGATCACAGTTCAACACCTACAACAGCCTGACACAATAGATAAAGCCATGAAGTGATAATAACAGTGTGTGATGAGAAACTGACCGCTCTTTTTAATTACTATGAGCAACAAAACATCTAGTTTCAGATACTCAATGGATTCATTCATATACTTATTATATGCTGACATGGATTGTAGAGGTTAACAACAAAACTGGAACTGGAACTTGTCATAAGCTAACAAAAAAACACATTCCAAAACTATCTGTGTAAAACATCTATGCATGGACATTCAAGAACTAGAAAAGTTCAAATAGGTTTATAAATGCACAAATAACTTGAGGAAAAGTAGCCAACTCATGTATGAATCTAGTTCACAAGAGCATTTTATGAAAAAAAATATGATGCATTGGAACAGAGCAAGGCACTTCTACAATAGAACAAAAGAGGGTGCTAGAGGTAGGAGATGGGCTGGCTGTACTTGATGCCGCACACAACCTTAGCCTCTGTACGCGTAGAGGAGGTTGTAGCCGAGTTGGACCATGTGCGGAGCGTCGTCGTGGCGGTGGATGCCCTGGTTGTCATCATTAACTTACAACATCAGCAAAATAATATATAGGTAATTATACAGTAGGAAAACAATAATTCCAAGAATTTTACATTTACAAGATTATCTATAATGGTTACTTATTTATTCTGCAAGGAACCACAACATATTTCTGCAGAAAAAGAACATGTATGCAAAACAAACCACCAAATAAATAACGAGCTGGTTCATCTTATAGCAGAATAAGAAGAACACCTACAAGGAATAGAAGCATTCCTTGGTTTTCGAGCACGCCAATTCATAGACATGATTTTGATACGGGAAAGACAAGGGAAGCACGCATCTCAAGACCAGCTGCATTTCCTAATATAACAGGTGAACCACAATAGCAAGTGCTATTAATGGCCAGTGCTGGAAGTACTGAATGTAAACATGCACGCTAATCCAAAACCAGCTACAGCCACGACATCAATCAACCTTCATTCAGTTGTGTATTGACATACTTATCTAAAAGAACATATATAGAAACATATGAATTTTATTTCTGAATACCAATACAGAAGTACTAAAAAAACAAGACTAAACATTAGTAGAAGGTAATAAGATCTCATTACACAAGTTTTGCTAGCAATTAGGGGACCCTGGTTCCTATACTGACCACATTTGGGTATATCCTACCCTACCAGTAGCTAAATAATGCAACTTTATGGCTGTCAAGTAGGCCTACAGATCGATGACGGAGCAGAATCAAACATTACAAACACAAGACCAGTACAGGTAAAGCAGACCTACAGAGCAATGGGCAAGCACCAGGAGCCTCAAGTGCAAACTAACGAGGGCACACTCATCTACACACTAGAGAGCCACACATCTAAACATGAGACCTAAGCTCGCAAGCCTAAGCTCTCAAGTAAGATAAGTACTACCTCACTGACAACAGTTCAAATCAACTGGAATTCAGTAAAACTGGAGTATGGATTGGCAACTTTCAAATGATGTTGATAGATTGTTTGAGTCAGTCCCTCCCTACTTAACTACGAGCTAGATCAGTACAGCTGCTGGATCGATGCAATATGGCCTAGCAAAGCAGGTTGATTCCCCAACCAAATATCAAATGGCCGGCCCCTGTAGTAGCACCGGGCATCTCACTAGATTCAATCAAGCATGAATGTGAACTTAGAGCAGCAGCAAAATCTCGGAACATGAGAGAGGTAGAGGGAGGCTCAAGCATGAATACCCATGGTTGGGTATGTAATTGTCGCCGCTCCTCCTTTTGGGTGTCAAGGTCGGAGACGCCGTATCATCATTAAAAATCTGTAGAAGTAAATTTTAGCAGTGAGCATCAGTAATCATTTTTAGAAGTAGATGTATCAAGCAACATGTGCATTCACAGGACCAAATAATTGATCAACCCAGCTGCCTCAAACGCAAAATTTGCAAGATCTTCTTGGTCTTTGGGTGCATAGCATTGATACTGTAGTAAACATTTCAAAAAATTAGCATCAAAACATGTGCACACAAACCTAAATCAATGCAGATAGCAATGATCAAGTGGCAAGTGAGGCCTTACCCACGGATACAGATGACAAACAGCAGCTTTGCCTCGGGACTGACATAGAACCCATCCCAAAATGCGGTCAAAACGGTGGGCCACCCCAAAATTCACCTGCGAAACACCCCAAAATGAGCATCCCATCGCAGCCATCTAAGCCAAGCTGCCTAAGCGCAACACTCCAGAATAGATCAATCAGGCCAGAACGCCTCCTAACCTTGTGCATCAGCACCAACCCAGGGTGAACTATGTCCAGCAGCTGGCACTGCACCGCCCCCGCCGCCGCCTGCAGACTTGATGATCCAGGGCCCCATGACGACCATGTCATGATCCATGCGGAGCTCCATCTCCTGCACGTCTGATCCATGCTCCAGTGGAGGCTCGGGCTCCACCCTCGAATCCGGCGGCGCATGTAGAAAGATAGAGAGAGATTGAGCGAGTCAAACAGAGAGAGGGGGCAGGTCCAATATACAAGTTATCATGGTCTATTAGCATTCACAACCGACTAAATCAAGTACCCTGGTATGAGCAAAATGCATTACCATTTTTGTTAATAAATATGAGCAAAATGCATTACCAGAAACCACATTACCAGAGTACCCTGGTATGAGCAAACTACTACTCCAGTACATAATAATAAAACTTGACACATGCTAGTTCAAACTACATACTAATAAAACTGTCATGTGGGTATTCAGAAACCACATTAACACTAGCTGGTGTCTGAACATAAGGATTAAGCTATCACGTGGGTATTTCAAAACCCCTGTAGGTGGGTTTGTTACCGATTTCCCCTAAAATGAAGAGAACACACATGTGGCGCTATGATTGATGCATCAAAAATAAAGCATCCGTGCAGTCTGTTTCATCCTACTGATTGTGCTGCTTGTGAGGCACCGATTTCAATTTGTAGCACGGGGAGAGGGAGGCGCGGGCGTACTCTTGAAGCAGCCAAGGTCGCTATCGGCCGCCGCCTTGAGGAGCCGGCGCTGCTTCTGGCCTGCAGCTGCAAGGGGAAGGAAAGGGGACGGGGTTAGGGCCAGTGCGGGGTAGGAGGCTGGGTCAGGGGGAGGGGTGCTTACCGGAGGTGGGGGGCAGCACCATGGCTGGCGGGGTGGAGATGGGTATTGGAGGTCGTCCACCTCTTGGCCGCCCTTTGGACGCCAGCGCCGCCGCCCTCTGTGCTGGAGCTGGCGGCCCCGGCGACAGCGGCAGCCTCCTCCTCCTGGACGTGGCCGTCGTCCGCGTCGAGCAACGTGTGCGGGTGCTTCTGCGCGGGCATTCCGGCTGCTTGGCTTCCCTCCTCGCTCCTTGGCGTGGCACTCGTCATGGGGGAGAGGACGGTTGGGCGCGTGCGGGCGGGCGGAGGAGTGAGAGGGAGGAGGCAGGAGGTTGTGGGTGGAGGCGGCTCGAGTCGAGGGGGAGGCGGATCGAGACGGATCTGGGGAGCTGATGGGGAGGCCATGGATGGAGGGGAGCTCCGCCGGAGGGAGGTGGCAGCTTCGATCTGGAAGGGAAGTGGTGGCGGCTGTGATCTGGAAGGGACGAGCGCGGATCCGACCACGGCCGTGGGAGAGAAGTGGAGGGGAGGGGTTGTCGGCGACCGAGGTTGGGGGAGAGGACGAAGGACGGCGGTGGCGGTGGGAGGGAGTGAGGTTGGGGACAGCGGCGGGGGATCCAGAAGGAGGAGTGGTGTGCGGCGGCGGTGGATCCAGAAGGGAGAGAGGGAGAGAAGGTGGAGAAGGTTGCGGTGGGGAAGTGGGGGCGTGGGGGGTTGTGTTAGGGCTAGGTTTTTTTAGAAGTGTTAGGGCTAGGTGGGTGAGAGGGTGGGGGGACGAGGGCTACCGTTGGATCCACGAGCATCCAATGGTGCTTGATGCATGATCCTCGTGAGATGGTTATGGCCCAATCAGAACGCAGTACGCGTGTATAATGTTATGACCATTTAGTATTGGACGTTATGACCATTCAAAATTGGTCGTGGTCAAATAAAAATAAAGTGCAAAATCATGTCAGCATTTTAATTTTTATGTTTTGAGTGTCCAAAATGATTTTTTTTTTGAAGAAGCTATCAAATATTTGCACGAGGTGCATCTTGGAATTCCAAACAATGTTGTCTAAGAGAGTTTTCATTTTCTTTGCACGGAAAATACATTTTTTATTCTTTGAGTGCCCAAAATGAGGTTTTTCTGTGAAGAACCCACCAAATAATTATTGCAAAATTGCACCAAATCATTTTTCTAAAATAGTAGGCCATATTTAATGCACAACTGACCAAATGGTTGGGTGTAAAAAGTTTTGATCCACCTCTGGTGAAAAAGACAAATTTCCGCCGATTCAGTTGGAAGCGGGTCAAATTTGAACTGCACCTACCTCATAGTTTGCTCTTTATTTTTTCAAAAAAATCATTTCTAGGTACATAAGTATCTATTTAATCAGAGAAACACCAAAAGAATTCCAAGATTCAACTATTAGATAGGAACAGTCATTCCCGCCGTTTTGACTGCATTTTGAAACGGGCATAAAAAATTCAAAAAAAACAAAAAATTGGAAAACCTTCGCATTGTGTCATTATCTATGACCAAGTTTCCAGGAAAAATAATAAACTTGTAATACGGAAATTATTTAAAAAAAGTGTTCTCGGAAATGAGCTATCATGCGTGAAGATTCATGGCTTTCAAGCCAACTAATCAATCTTATGGCCACATTCATGGCATAGTTTGTTTAAATGATCTCATATTGTGCACAAGGGTGCATCTTGGAATTCCAAACAATGTTGATTTGGGGAGTTTTCACTTTCATTGCACAAAAGAGCCATTTTCCATTTTTTGAGTGCCCCAAATGACTTTTTTTGTTAAGAACCTACCAAATAATTATTGCAAAATTGCACCAAATCATTTTTCTAAAATACTAGGCCATATTTAATGCACAATTTACCAAATGGTTGGGTGTAAAAAATTTTGATCCACCTCTGGTGAAAAAGACAAATTTCCGCCGATTCAGGTGCAAGCGGGTCAAATTTGAACTGCATCTACCTCATAGTTTACTATTTATTTTTTCAAAAAATCATTTCTAGGTACATAAGTATCTATTTAATCATAGAAACACCAAAAAAATTATAAGATTCAACCACTAGCTAGGAACGGCCATTCCCGTCGTTTTGACCGCATTTTGAAATGGGCCTAAAAAATTCAAAAAAATCAAAAAATTGGAAAACCTTCGCATTGTGTCATTATATATGACAAACTTTCCAGGAAAAATAATAAAATTGTAATACAGTAATATATTTTAAATAGTGTTCTCAGAAATGAGCTATCATGCGTGAAGATTCATGGCTATCAAGCCAAATGATCAATCTTATGGCCACATTCATGGCATAGTTTGTTCAAATGACCTCATATCGTGCACAAGGGTGCATCTTGGAATGACAAACAATGTTGCCTAAGGAAGTTTTCATTTTGTTTGCACGAAAAATTCATTTTCCATTTTTCCGAGTGCCCAAAATGAGTTTTTTTGTGAAGGAACTACCATATATTTGTTGCAAAATTGGACCTAATCAATTTTATAAAATACTAGGCCATATATAATGCACAATGGACAAAATGGTTGGGTGTCAAAAGTTTTGATCCACCTCTGGTGAAAGACAAATTCCCGCCGATTCAGCAGGAAGCGGGTCAAATTTGAACTGCAGCTGCCTCATAGTTTGCTATTTATTTTTTCCAAAAATCGTTTCTAGTTACATAAGTACCTAGTTAATCATAAATACATGGTTTGGTGGCGATACGTCGAGGTTTGGACGGTGGCCGAGGGCTCCAACTCTAGAGCGCGTAAACTAGCATGCCCGCCGCGTGACCGTGGCATTGCCATGTGTTCTGGGAGGCCTAGGCATGTCTAGCGGGTTGGGCACTCCCCAGGTAGGTGCTTGGAAGAAAATAACAACATAAGATTCTCACAAGGAGACCCATCGATGCTCATACATGAATAAGAAGCCAAGTGTTTGACTAGCGGTATGGGAAATGCACATTGTAATGTGCGTGAGCTTTGGCTGAGGATGATCAGTTACTAAGAAGATCGTCTTCACAAATTTTCAGCTCAAAAGGAGGACCCTAGGTGGTACTTGCTTTGCAAAGTACCACACTTGACATAAATACGAATGTTGAAGCTGGGGTCAAAATAATGAATGGATTGAGCTGACATTTGGTGGAGGATGGTTATTTGGGCATAGGAAAGCACTGTAGAAAATGGATACCATTTGGACATGCCAAAGTGGTACTTCCTTCACAAAGTGCTTTCTCGAATGTAATAGGAAAATGAATATTGTTGAGTTATTTTTGAACTAGGCAAGGAATGTTTTTGACATATTTGATGAAGATATGATCCAAACAATTTATGAGAATTTTTTGGGAATTTTTGGAATTACAGAAATATAGGTTGTTTCACAACCTAGGGAAAAAATTGACACATGGACATGACACATAGGCAAAACTGATGAGATGGCGCCTAGTCATCACAACCCACCACAATCTATATTGGTCGTTAACAACTAGAAATAAGGCAGCGGACCAGCACTGTTTGCTTTATGACCATTTCATGTAAGGAAATTACGACCTTTCTGACCAAAATGGTCGCAATGGTTTAGGGTTTGGAGCCCCCCGAACAGCTTTTGACCAATTGGTCTCAAATGGTCATAAATCTATGACCAATTCTTCCAAGGTCACTAACAGAAGGTTACTAGTTGACATATTTCTTGTAGTGTTGTTTGTTTGTGTAGGTGCGAGGGACTTTTGAGGAGCCTCCTACTGGATTGATACCTTGGTTCTCAAAAACTGAGGGAAATACTTATGCTACTTTGCTGCATCACCCTTTCCTCTTCAAGGAAAACCAACGCAAGTTCAAGACGTAGCATACCCCTACACGTGGATACGCCAAGTTCCTCTTTGAACTGTGTACCACTACCGTCGCCGAAGACCCGTGTAACGGAACCTTCAAGTTCGACTACCTTCGTGTGTACCACTACTTCCCACGACGACCCGTGAATGACTACTTCCCTCGACGATTTTGAACCGCCCCGAAATGCACGCTTCAAAGGTATAACCCCGAGGCGAGCCCGCGAATAAATGCATGTGTGTTGTATGAGATGCTCATTTTTGCATCGTGTCCGTGTAGTCATTGCACGTTCCTCCTTGTTTGCCATGCCGTCGACCCGTGGGAACCCGGTAACCGGGATCACCCACCCATCTTTTGCATGTTCCGCACATCCGCACACTTGCTCTTTTGCACCGGTATCTCAATGAGTTATCGGATCATCGGAATGTTGCTGTGGCACCATTTTCGTTGTCCTTGCCGTGGAACCCCTTTCGTTCCGCCACGTTGACAAATGCTTCATAACATGCTCATGTCAACATTTACATAAAATTGCATAAAACTTGAAAATGTCATCCACATCATGATAACAACATTTAAAATATTTAAAATTGTTGTTTTCTTTAAAATTGCTAAATGACATGGGGATTTTCCGGAATTGTTGTTTGTTGTTCCGGCCTCATTTAAACTTGGCTAGATAGGTAGTTTTCATATGCTTCACCCCTTGCCATGTTTAATAACATTTAATATTGTTGTGGTACATAAACGCGAAAGAACTAAATAATTGATGTGGTGTGTCGTCATATGCAACTCGTTGCATATTGGGCTCCACTTAATTTGTAGTATTGTTTGTGCACTTTGCCATGCTGTGCATTATTTAAACCGGACATGCATCATACTTGTTTGTGCATCATGCCATGAATATGCTTGATGGTTTACCGTGTTGTTTGCTTCTTTCCGGTTGTGCTTCTTCTTGATAGCTTCGGTTTTATTCCGGAGTTGTGAGGATTCGTTTGACTACGTCCGTTTGTCTTCTTCATGGACTCATTCTTCTTCCTATCGGGATTTCAGGCAAGATGACCATTACCCTCTATATCACTTCTATCTTTGCTTGCTAGTTGTTCGTTATATCCCTATGTCGCACTACCTACCACTTGTTATATCATGCCTCCCATATTGCCATGTCAAGCCTCTAACCCACCTTCCTAGCAAACCGTTGTTTTGCTATGTTACCGCTTTGCTCAACCCCTCTTACAACATTGTTAGTTGCAGGTGAAGTTGAAGATTGCTCCTTGTTGGAACATGTTTATGTTGGGATATCACAATATCTCTTATTTTAATTAATGCATCTATATACCTGGTAAAGGGTGGAAGGCTCGGCCTTATGCCTGGTGTTTTGTTCCACTCTTGCTGCCTTAGTTTCCGTCATACCAGTGTTATGTTCCTTGATTTTGCGTTCCTTACGCGGTTGGGTTTATGGGAACCCCTTGACAATTCGCTTCAATTAAAACTCCTCGAGCAAGGCCCAACCTTGGTTTTACATTTGCCTAACAACCTGTCACCTGTCCCTTGGGTTTTCGTGAGCCCGAGGGTCATCTTTAGTTTAACCCCCCTGGGCCAGTGCTCCTCTGAGTGTTGGTCCGAAACGGGCAGCCTGCGGGGCCACCTCGAGGAAACTTGAGGGCTGGTTTTACTCGTAGCTTGACCTATCCAGTGTGCCCTGAGAACGAGATATGTGCAGCTCCTATCGGGATTTGTCAGCACATTCGGGTGGTCTTGTTGGTCTTGTTTTACCATTGTCGAAATGTCTTGTAATCGGGATTCCGAGACATATCGGGTCTTTCCTGGAGAAGGAATATCCTTCATTGATCGTGAGAGCTTGTGATGGGCTAAGTTGGGACACCCCTGCAGGGTATAAACTTTCAAGAGCCGTGCCCGTGGTTAT